>CAWUFW010002901.1:202500-1402500 GCA_963921515.1 Calotriton arnoldi
CCGGGAAGGTGGAAGGCACAGCTGCCCGAGTCAGCACCCTGACGCCCAAGGGTCTGGGTGTGGGGGAGTGACAGTCATTAGCCAGGGCAGGGCGGCTGCAGAGCGGGGAGGACTGCCTAGCTCCCCGCTGTCTCCGGGGCAAGGAGCGGCAGGAGGCCAGCCCTGCGTGAAAGAGGGGCTGAGCCGGAGCTGGAGCCCCTGGAGAGCTTGGAGAAGCCCTGAGCAGGGGACGCCTGGACCCGGTCTGGGATGGCAGCGACTTGCGGATGTCCCGTGCCGCCCAGGGGGGTCCACCGGGGCCCGGGAAGGCTCTCCCAGGCCTGGCTGGCTTCAGTAGCAGGCACCGGGCCCAAGGCTTGAGCTCCGTCCGGCAGACCCTGGGGTGCGGGAGCCCCCTGGTCCTGCAAGGCAGCCGAGGGTCTGAGCACTGGGGACGGGGGTCCATCGGGGCCCGGGGAGGCTCTCCCCGGCCTGGCTGGGTTCGGAAGCAGGGACCGGGCCCAGGGCTTGAGCTCCATCCAGCATGCCCTGGAGTGCGGGAGTCCCCCGTCCTACAAGCCAGCCGAGGGCCCGGGCGCTGGGGACGGGGGTCCATCGGGGCCCGGGGAGGCTCTCCCCGGCCTGGCTAGGTTTGGAAGCTGGGACCGGGCCCGGGGCTTGAGCTCCGTCTGGTGGGCCCCGGGGTGCGGGAGCCCCCTGTCCTGCAAGCCAGCCGAGGATCCGGGCGCAGGGGACGGGGGTCCATCGGGGCCCGGGGAGGCTCTCCCCAGCCTGGCCTAGGGTTCGGAAGCTGGGACCGGGCCCAGGGCTTGAGCTCCGTCCGGCGGGCCCTGGGGTGCGGGAGCCACCCGTCCTGCAAGCCAGCCGAGGGTCCGGGCACTAG
The DNA here is from genome assembly GCA_963921515.1 of Calotriton arnoldi. NCBI lineage: Eukaryota > Metazoa > Chordata > Amphibia > Caudata > Salamandridae > Calotriton > Calotriton arnoldi. Next base: position 203,384 of record CAWUFW010002901.1, read on the forward strand.
GGACAGGGGGTCCATCGGGGCCCGGAGAGGCTCTCCCCAGCCTGGCCTAGGGTTCGGAAGCTGGGACCGGGCCCAGGGCTTGAGCTCCGTCCGGCGGGCCCTGGGGTGCGGGAGCCCCCCGGTCCCTATACTCCGCATTCTCAGCAGAGCGCAGAGTAGGCAAATCTCCGCACACTCCGCTGGCGGAACGGAGTTCTGTGCCCACCCCTAGTTACGTACCCTTTGAGAAAATGTGATCTGGAAATCATACCTATTACTCCACACTGCTCCCGATCATCTTTTGTCTCTCACGATAAGTCAACAGATGATAGAATCGACTGATGGTGAACTTACTATTTTCCCCCTCATGTAACTATGATTCTTTCCAAATGAGGGATGTTATAGGTCCTGGTTAGCACTCTGTCCTAAGACAGCATTTTTGTGACTTGTTCCTTTATACCAGATGATATTTCGCTTTGTCAGCTAGTCTGGCCACCAGGGGCCATATTATATTGTGCTGCAGGGATGCAAAGGGTGTGTACGCCTGTTTATGCACCCCCAGGGCACAATGGTATTACAGAAGGGGGCTGTAGAGACTTAAACATCCCCATCTGTAATACTGATAGTGCTGGTGCACATATAGTGCCACCACTATTATGAGAGGGCGTTCCCTCATTCTCATGGGGGTGTGGCCCCAAGCAAATGAGGGAATGTCTTTGCCTCTGCACTTGCCCTGTTATCTACACACAAGCACAGGTGCAAACAGAGCCATAGGCATCTCTCTGACAGTGCGCCACAAAAAGGTGGCACACTGTTAGTGCGCCTCTTGAAAGATGCCATCTTGGCGGGGGTGGGGAGGGGAGAGTGTCCTATGGACTGCCTAGACGTTTCCCTGCAGGTGGGTGCAGTCACTCACTGCACCCACCTGCAGAGGGCTCTTTCTCCCAATATGCCACCTGCACTGTGAAACTGGAAGTGGCTTTGAAGCAGCTTCTCTGTAGTTCGCTGAATGCGCTTCCTTCAGGGCAGCGTAAGTTCGCGGCTGCCCTAGGGGCAGCACATTCATCATAATAGCGTGTACTGTCTCTGTGTGTGCCCGGTGCACTTGTTATAGGCCGCATTGTGGCAAAAACAGGGACAGGGCACTCTTTACATAATATGGCCTCTGGAAATCATTTAGCCCTTCTTTCTACTTTAGCACTGGCATGCACTTCCTTGCTTCCTGGAGCTTTGTGTTGATCTTGAAAAGCTATTCAAGTAGGGCCTCAAGTGCGCCTTCTTTTCCCACACCAGGCACAGATAGGCACGACGTCTTTGTTACAAATTTTGTCGATAAATGCAAAAGTTTGATTCCATGACTTTTGAAATTGATGCAATATCTTAGTTACCCATAACCATATATAAGCTGTGTTGAAATGGTTGTTTCCTTTTTTGTAAGCGCTCTGGACGACAGGCATTATTGACCAATGTATTGGCTCTGATGGCCTACCATCTCAAGTACGAAGAGAATAGGAGCCTCAATTCACAGAGAGTGCAGCCCAGCATTTAACCTACTTAGCCGTCAGCCTGATCTTTTTCAGAATGAACTTGGAAAGAGTTTGAATGTAATTCCAGGGTGGTGAATGAAGGGATAAAGATTGTATCCATTTCTTTAAAAAAGATTGTGTATGTCTCAGGACAGATGTGAATTGTGTTATGTGGATCTATGATAGGCTGGGTTTATAAAGAGCACAACGTAAATGTGCTAGAAATGTACTGGTAGAAATGACGCCAATAGAGTGGTTATATATAGTCGTGTGTGCATATTCTAAAATCCCTGGTTGTGCAGCACTGATTCATTGCCGCAGTTTATGGAATTGCCCCTAGATGGCACCACAGGACTAGAATTAGAATGCCTCTTTCAGAATTTGGTTTCCCACAATCCCCACAGTCGCGCAATGTGCCTAGTCATGAGCTAATCTGGATTAAATAAAGTCTCTGGGGCATAGTCTCAAGGACTCATCGCCGATTTAGCGGCACTTTCCCGCCACGAAAGTGGCGATAGATTTATCGCCCTATTCACAAGCCTGCGCTAACAGCCCATATCGTCAGTTTTCCTGCGATAGCTGCCGCTAAAAACATCGCCATGGCTGACAGCGACAACTAACGCTAATCATATGCAGAGTAGGCGTTCCCGTGCAAAAACTCACGATAACACCACTTTGCGATATTCACAACGACCAGCCAGATCGGCGATGCAGGCCTAAAACATGCGATAAGGCGTGTTCGCAGCAGGAACTTAAGACCTGCTTTTTCCTGGTCTTAAATAGGACGAAAACCTGCAGTAGAAAGGGAGCCCAGCCCAGAGCCACATCTGAAGACCAACACATGCCATGGAGCTACTAATCATGCAGCTTGGAGACCCAAGAGGGCCACAACACCCACCGCCACCTCCACCAGGACCACCCCCACCCCCTGGACCACCCCCCCCGGACTACCGCCGAGGCAGCGCAGAACAAGACAGCGGACCTTCCGAAAACGCACCAGCCTCAGAGACTTAACACCAGAGGAAGTCATTGCCCACTACAGGCCCAAAAGGACAACCATCCTCCGCATCCTGGCCCACAGGCTGACGGTACCAACACAGCGGACAACCAACATCCCTCCGCAGACATAGCTGCTGGCTGTGCTGCACTTGTTGGCCTCTGGTACCTTCCAACCAACAACTGCCAGAGACAGAGGAGTCTCACAGCCAGCCCTATCAAAGTTCCTCACACCTGTCTTGGATGCCATCATCAGCTTGATACGCCAGCACCTTCACTTCTCCCACACTGCGCAGGAACAGCTGGGGACCAAGCAAGGCTTCTACGCCATAGCTGGCATCCCGCACGTGTTGGGGGCAATTGACTGCACACATGTCCTACTTGTGTCCCCTGCCGACACTGCACACAATTACGGCAACAGAAAGCACACACATTCCATCAATGTGCAGGCAATAGTGGACCACCGGGGACTTTTCACCAATGTCGTCGCAAACTTCCCAGGCAGTGTGCATGATTCCTACATCTTCTGACAGTCCATCATCAACCAGCGCTTTCAGGATGGCACCTATGGAAATGGACTGCTCGTTGGTAAGTACCAATGGAACACACCACACACCTCAACTCCACAATCATACAACTCACAACTGTGGGAATGCACACGTAACAAAATCACATACAACATGCCAACCAACATGCCCACCTACCAGACACAACAACACAAGAAACTGTGGTAACAGGGGCCAGACATGTAGACAAACCACCCACAAAGGCATAGCCCCTCTGCCACACAATTGCAGTATGTGGGGAGAGGTGGGAACCAAGAATGTGCGAAGGAGGCAAGTGACCCATGAATAAGAATGTACACAATGCCAAGTGTGGCGGTGATGTGCTGGACCGTCATGAGTATGCAGAGCACAGACATGTCCATGTGGACATATACAGCTGGTGTGTGTAGTGTTGTGGACAGTGGACGCAACCATGTTACCTCAGGCAGTGGGGAAGACCCCGGACATGTAGCTATGTCGCCCCCCCCTGTAAGCGTAAGCGTAGTGAGCTGGGCCGGCGTACGGCAGTCCAGCGTAGGAGTGTGAATAAATAGCCGGGGCTCTGGGCGCAGTTCACTTCCGGGATGGCCACCAAAGTAACTACTGCGTGTGTCTCTGTGTCCGCCATATCCTGACCATAGGCCTACACACACGTGGCCGACCACCTTCATCGGCCAAATTAACACCGGTGACGAGGAGCCTACGTCACACGCCACCTGGCGGACAACTCGTCATCGCCTGCAGGGGCGTGTCTGCCAGGGCGGCGCACCTCACCCTGCCACGATTCCGCTGCCGTGACCGGTGGTGCCTGTGCGCCTGCTGCACCCCAGCCCGCTGGTCCCCAGACCCGTCGGAGCCCAGTGGTGATTCCCCGCCCCTGCGCACCCAGGCCTCACTGCTCACCTGCTGCCACCGGCATGTCTCCAAGAGGGCCCACCACGTTCCGGTGCAATCTTCAGGGCCAAGGCCCGCGAGCTTGGCAGCCTCCTCAGCCTATCGCTGGCTTCTGTGCAACAGGCCCCCAGCGCAACCTGCGGCACCGCACCGCGGAGTTCTGTGTGTGCTGACTGCTCCCTTCGGCCTCCACTGCGGTCCAGCAGGCTAACAGGCAAATCCTTTCCAGTCCGGCCCTCCAGGCGCACTGCATCATCGCAGGCTGCACACCCACTCAGCTCTTCAGGTGGGCCTACCTCAGTGCACCGCAAGTCACCGTCCAGCCTCCAGGCCACAGCATCATCGCAGGTTGCACACCCGCTCAGCTCTTCAGGTGCCACTACCTCAGTGCACCGCAAGTCACCGTCCAGCCTCCAGGCCACAGCATCATCGCAGGCTGCACACCCGCTCAGCTCTTCAGGTGGGCCTACCTCAGTGCACCGCAAATCATCGCCACGTGGCAGTAGGCCCCTGCCGGACGCAGTGCCTCAGGTGCCACTAACTCAGTGCACCACAAGTCATCGTCCCGTGGGGCTACCCCACAAGTCCGCCTCCAGCAGCCAACAGCATGTCCTCGGTAACGCCACTGGAGCCCCTCACAGTCACGGGGCCACCCCCATCCCAGGCAGACCTCTGGAAAGCCTGGGTGGAACGTCTGGAGACGTACTCCGAAGTGCACGACATCACAGCGCCGCTGCGGCGGCGCACGCGTAGGCGTGTGAGGAGTGTGAAGAAATGGCCCGGGGCTCTGGGCGTGGTTCAGTTACGGGCTGGCCACAAAAGTAACTATGGCGTGTGTCTCTGTTGTGGTGTCTGCGCCACCCGGCCCTTAATCGACAAACTTGCAATGTAGCATGCACCCGGCGGGCGGGCTTGCCCGAATGGATAAATAAAGGAGCGCAAGACCGCTCGGGGTCTTGGCTCATACATGCCAACTGTTGTGTGTGTACCTTCATTGCCGCAGCATAAGCCAAAGGCTTAGCCTCAATCGCAGCGCGAGTTCAGCCAGGCCTGAACTCCACATCTGTGTCCGCCCTATCCTTACCATAGGCCTACACACACGTGGCCACCCACCTTCAAATGCCAACATTACAGTGTTGTTGACAGGCTTGCGGACATGCATAGACAGGCATGACAATGGTGTGCCGTTGGAGTGCAAGTGATGCAACCGCGCAGCGCACACAAGTAAATAGACTCGGGGGAGGAGGGAGCAGCTGTGAGGCTACGTAATACACATTGACCCCGCACATTCGCCAGAAGCAATACATGGCAAACATGAATCCCAAAATCACACAAATCACACACCACAAAACTTGTAAGTCTGCCAACACAGCATGCAAAGCCACCACTTTACACTAATCTCACTTACCTCTCACAGGTGATCAAGGATATGCACTCTGCCCGTGGATGATGACACCCCTCCGAGCCCAGAATACCCCGGCCCAGAGGCAGTACAATGTGGCCCACAAACGCACCAGGGGCATTGTTGAGCGCACATTTGGCGTGTTAAAGTCACGATTCAGGTGCCTGGACATCACAGGTGGAAGACTCCTGTACAGCCCAGAAACAGTGTGCAAGATGATCATTGCATGTTGTGTATTGCACAACATATGTGTACGCACCAATGCCCCATGGATCCAAGTGCCAGATGCACCGGACGATGATGAGGAAGATGAGGCAGGTGGACAACACCCCACTGCAGCTGCAGCAGGAATAGCCCGAAGGAACACAATCATTGACAATTTCTTTGCATGAGCACGTCACATTGTGACAGTCCTTAGCAATCATGGAACAGTACGAAATGACCACATGAACAGCATGTGCAAAAAAGATTCATTGCAACACACATTCCCTGAGTGCATGTCAGTCCTCTGCATTAGCACATCACTCTGACAGGTGTAAGTGCAACATTAAGTGCTAACAATCTCACAAATAGCAAATAGATGGTGGGTATGTCACCTCTGTACAGAGAGGCTGTTCAGGGTGTCACGTATTCGGAATGCCATCACAGGGTGTCAAATGTAGTACGTAATCCACTCATCAGCGTATCACATGTGTACAAAAACATGACATGAAGGCTGTCATTGGTGTTCAAAAAAAGACAACAGGCTGTCATTTGTGGTCAAATTTGAAATTGCGGGTGTCATTTGGGGTCAAATATGAAATTGCGGGTGTCATTTGGGGTCAAATATGAAATTGTGGGTGACATTTGGGGTCAAATATGAAATTGCGAGTGTCATTTGGGGTAAAATATGAACCACCCTGATGCAGAGATGCACCCTGTGACTCAAGTCCCACAACATGAGCAACATGGACGTAAGGGGGATGGGGGCACAGTGAACACCTCAGCAACATGGGAAATGCACACCAACCAAAAAGCCAGCAGGAATACCTTGCGTAGAACACACCAAGGTGTCCCCTGGACATATGTGCCATGTACAGATCACATGTGTACACAGACGTCATCCATCAATAGTAGTGAACAGTGTCAGCTAATAGGTGCAAGGTGAGATGTCACGCGCCTCCTCACAGCTGGAATGGAATGGGCATTTATAGAGCGCAGACTGTCGCTCCCAAAGGAGCCTCCTGGCGCTATTCAGATAACAAGCAAACTAGCAAGGCGATAGAACCTATTTGAGGGCAAGATTACTTACGTCACTTAATCCATAAATCCAGGTCTTTAGTGCTTTCCTGAACAGTTTTTCTGAATAAATCATTCTCAGTTTGTTAGGCATAAAATTCCAGGCTTTTACTCCAAGTACTGTAGCAGTTTTCCCTCCCCTGGTTTTTAATCTAAAACCAGGTAACTTGAGGAGGTTAGCAGATGTGGATCTGAGTGTCCTTCCCGGAATATAAGGTGTAAATCTCCTTGAGAGATATTCTGGTCCGATTTGACGGATAGCTCTGAAAATGATGACCAAGAGTTTAAATAGAATCCTCTTATGCAGCGGAAGCCAATGAAGAGTTTTCAGTGCTTCTGATGCTGATGACCTGCGTGGAAGTTTCAAAACAAGTCTGGCCGCTGCATGTTGCACTACCTGTAGTCTCTTCAAGATGGATTTATTGACCCCTACTAACAGGCTGTTACAATAGTCAAGTCTTGAGAGTAATAACGCCACGGCCACCGTTTTCCTTGCAGCCAGTGGAATCAACTCAAAGAATTTTTTCATGGTTTTAATCATTCCAAAGCAGGAACCCACCACCTTAAGGGTGTGATGTTTAAAGGAGAGAGAAGAGTCAAACCAGACCCCTAAATTCTTGGCCACCTCCACTGTGGCAGGAGGAGCTGCTGCCTCTTCCGGCCACCAATCCTTCGGATGAAAGGGATTGTCTTTCCCGATCAACAGGATTTCTGTCTTGTCCGTATTACAACGGGGATGGTTGTTTTTCATCCAAGTGATGACCGCTGTAAGACAAGATTTAAAATTTTCTTCAGCCTCTGTGGAGTTTTTCTCAAGGGACAAAATCAGCTGCGTATCATCCGCATAGGATGTTGTCTCTATCCCGTAAGTCGAAATGAGGAAGATAAGTGGGGCCATGTATACGTTAAACAAGAGTGGACTAAGTGAGGCCCCTGGGGACTCCTGTTTTGATGGTCCGTTCTGAGGAAAGAAAGGTGCCCAGGGAAACTACTTGCTTCCGATTGGATAGGAAGGATGTGATCCAGGCCAGAGCTGTGTTGGAAATGCCGCAGGATTTTAATCTGGCCAAGAGGATGTCATGAGATATAGTATCAAAGGCAGCGGACAGATCTAAAAGGATCAACACTGCCTTTCTGCCATTGTCGGTAATGAATTTCAAAGTATCAGATATCTCCAGTAGGGCTGATTCAGTGGAGTATTTCGGGCGGAAGCCCGATTGTCTAGGATGGAGGATCTGGGCTGACTCCACAAAATTAGAAAGTTCCTTGAAGACCATTTTTTCAGTAACTTTACCCAAAATTGGTAGTAAGGATATGGGCCTATAGTTGGAGAGATTGGCAGAATCGATATGTTGTTTTTTCTTTAGGGGCTTCACTATTGCCAATTTCCACGCATCAGGCACTATGCCAGAAGACAGCGAGGAGTTCACAATCCTATTAATCACGGGATTCACTATATCCAAAATGTGATGCAATATTATTGGAGGACAAGCATCACGTGGGGAACCTGATTTACATGCTAAGATAGCTTCATATGTCTGGGATAGGGTGACTGCTTGAAAGGTGTGAAATAAGGGTCTATCCTGTATGTGATCTAGACCCAACTCATTCCCCACTTCTTCTGTTCTTAATATTTCAAAATCTTTTTGGATATTGATGATTTTTTCCTCAAAGAATGTTGCGATGTCATTACAAAGAGATTGAGAGGGAGGGACCTCTGAGTGTAGGGCTTTAGGATCCATAAAAGAATTCACAATAGCGAATATTTCTTTTTGGTTTTGCTTTTGCCAGAGCTATTTTATTCCCAAAATATTTTTTTGCGAGTTTAATGGCTGTATGGTATTGCTTCCTAAATGATTTAAATGTCTGAAGATGTGCTACCTCATAGCCCTTCTCCATCTACGTTCTAGTTGTTTACTGTGTAGGTGGAGCTCCGCTAACTCTTTAGTAAACCAAGGATCATTCCGTGATTTTAATTTGCCCCTTCTAGTAGAATGTTTTAGAGGCATTAAGTCATCACATACGGCCCCCATCCAGGTATTAAACCGATGGGAGTCTTCCACTGGCTCTCCAGTCAGTATCGGAATTTTCTCTTGGGCAATTTTGGGCATAATAGGATTAGTGGCTAATAAATGCCATTTCCGTTTTGGTACCCCTATAGGGCTATTCTTAGTTGATTGTGGCCCTTTAAATATTGGGATAACCAGGGGGATGAAGAAGTGGTCTGACCACGCCTGAGGGATAGATGCCTCTACATGAATAGAGGAAAATTAGAACAAACACCATCTAATGTGTGTCCTGCCTTATGTGTCGGGCCTTGAACTAATTGATTCAGGCCAAGGGGAGTAATAATATCCAAGAATGTAGTAACCCCAGAGTTATCACCACATTCAAGGTGAAGGTTTAGGTCCCCGAGTAGTGTAAAATTGGCATATCTAAGCAGAGCTTGGCCAAGGGTTTCCCCTAGTGAGTCTAAAAATGTGCCACTGTTACCAGGGGACGATAAATTAGGGCTCCCGCGAATGAGGTTGAACCACTTACGGCACAGCAAAAGCCAAGACTTTCAGCTCCCTTAAGTTCATGTAGAATAAAATTCTCCCATACTTGAGTATCTCTATGAATGACAGCCACCCCTCCACCCCTACCATCCGCTCTGTCTTTCCTACAGATGGTATAATTAGGGGGAATGGCAACTGTAATATCAGGGTTGCAATCTTCCTTAAGCCATGTTTCGGTAATACATAGGAAGTCTAAGTTGTTGTCAATGATTAGTTCCCTGATGTCCAATGCGTGTACAGCTACCTGTAACCATCACTGTCAGACTTAAGCAAAACAACACTGCTACATCAGAGCATGCAAATTTGACCGTGAGGGCACGTACATGGCTGGTAAGGGTTCAACCATGCCGGAAGGCGAAGCAGTGACATCCCCCCCCCCCCAATCCACATCACATTTCCAGAATGCAAGCAGATGACAAACTAACATTAGGGATGAAAGCTCCTTTGTCTGGACTAGAAGGCGGTGGCACATCTGCACCTCTGAGCTTGGAATTGCATGCGCCCGGCACCCCCTGAGAGATACCATGGCAGCTGATGACGACTCCCACACTACGCACAGCGCTAACCAAAACCAACGTATACACACCCCACACACAGAAGTCCTTGCTCGCAGTTCTCTTGCATGGAATGACCTTCACACTTACGCACAGACCATCCCAGGAGTCCAACCGCTGCACACTCAAACTAATCATTGCTCCGAGCTGTGGCATCCACATAACTTTGACTTTTTAACACAGAGCCCTATTTCCTACATTGGCGTGGGGCTAAGTTGGGAAATTGCGAGATTGTTGTTTAGGAGCAATGAGGCCACAGCTAGTTCACACATTCCCAGTCATCACACTGCCTGTCTGGGTCACGGTCAAACATGCGCATTGATATCAGTTCCCAGGGAGTACCTTATTTTTGGAATCACTGCCCCTATATTCATCCATACTTTCATGCTTGCATGATCATTGACATGACACATCTGTGTGTATTAGAATGTTTTAATCACATTCGGTGGAGTGTTGAAGCTGGACCAGTACATGGCCATGCAAACCCCACTTGACATTGTTGCCCCGTGGAGGGCCAGCCAGAGCCCTTTAGGGACTGACAAGTTCATCGGAAGAGGAAGAGTGCAGTCCGCAGTCTGATTGCTGTGTCATTGGTAACCAAAACAAATATGGCAGTCCATGTCGAGGCCAAGGTGAGTGTCGCAGAGTGTCTCGGGGGACAGTGGAAGGTGTTGTTCAGGGAATGATGCAGAGGCAGAACCAAGCTGAAACAGGCCATATGGCGGAGATGAATGCTACCGCTTCCTTCTTACCACAAAGGCAGAATCATCCACATCATCGTCCTCTGATGTGTGATGTGCCTCACATGTGGGTGGTGGTGTTTTGTCAGCAGCACTGTGTGGCAGTGACACATCAGGGGCCGGAGGTGGAATGTCTGCCGCACTGTGTGGCAGTGACACATCAGGGGTCGGTGGTGGATTGTCTGCCGCACTGTGAGGCACTGACACGACAGGGGGCGGAGATGTGGATGGAGTAGTAGCAGCAGCATTCATCTGCGCCAGGCTTTGTGGCAGCAATGCCATGATGAGGATCTGCAGGGCATGGAAGATCCCAGCTACATCTCGCTGGTGTGCAGCCATGGCAGCCAATCTTTCCGCCTGCATCCACTTCATGTTCTCCATGACCCTCCGCATGAGTCCCAACTCCCGGCTGTCATCGCTGGAGCCACTCTGACTAGACAGTTGTTCTTGTCTCAGAGTCATGACTCCAGCGATGTCAGCCATGGCTTGTTGGAGAGCATGGAGTGGACTGTGAGTGTCCGTTAGGGACTGTAAGTGGTCCCTGATGGGACTTAGACACCCACGTATGGCATCTAGTTTGGCTGTCATGAGGTCGAACCCCACCCGCACCTGATCAGCCATCTCCTTCTGGCCCTTTAACACACGGCGTTTGAATGCCATGTGTTGGTCGTGGGGGTCCTGGGAGACAGCTGTGGTGGGGGGTGCTTCCTGCTGTGTGGTCTGTGCAGGGGGTGGGGTCTCCTCGATGCAGCTGGGCTGCCCTGCTCCTGGGGGTGGGGTGCTGAGGGGTGTCCATGAGCTGTTGGAGGGCGTCAGTGTCGATGGTTTGGAGGTTCTCTTCATCATCAGTGAAGAGATGTACGGTCTGCTCTGCAGGAGGTGTTGATTCTCGCTCTGCAATGTGAAGGGGAGATGCAGTTTAACAGTGTGTTCCATGTAAGTTCACGCATTGGACAAGTTTACATACAGACTGCATGACAATGTACATTGTGACTGTTTGGGAGGAGATGCCTATTTGATGCGGGACAGTGGACATTTCTACACCATCAGGGATGTGGGGTTGTACTTGTACATTATCATCTCACAGTTTCCTGCTATGCCAAATGTGATTGGCCAGTTTCTACACAAGCGGCAGCAGTTGTGTCCTCTGTTCTGTTGTGAAAGTGTCATTGCGAATAACAAGGACCCCCTGCAATTGCTATCGATTCCTAGGGCAGGGTAATAAATCATTTGAAGAAAAAATCCCTAGGCAGTCAAATGGTCAAGGACAATTAAAGACTCAATTCAGGAACGCACATCATTAAGTGAACTCAGTGTGAACTACAATGATATGTTATAAAAACTATATTTTTATTATTAATTTCTTGTTAAAAGTATTTCTAAACATGTGTGTAACAAACAAATAATATTAAACATGAAAAAACACAATACATTCAAGACAATACTAAATAAATACAGAGATAACATAGTGCTTTGGATTCATAAATTAATACAATAAAGATATAGGTGTGATTTGATGTCACTATAACAAAAACAACACAAATTAACACGACAGTGGCTCTGAGATGGATCTTCTATGCGCGTTTGGGTGCTCACTGCGCCTTCATCAGAAAAGCTACAAGCAAATTCTGTGTATTGATCAAAGATAGACATGTTTAATATTATTTGTTTGTTACACACATGTTTAGAAATACTTTTAACAAGAAATTATTAATAAAAATATAGTTTTTATAACATATCATTGTAGTTCACACTGAGTTCATTTAATCATGTGCGTTCCTGAATTGAGTCTTTAATTTTCCTTGACCATTTGACTGCCTAGGGATTTTTTCTTCAAATGATCAACTATTGTGAAAGTGTTGCAGTCTGTGCCACATTGTTGTCTATGTTGGTGTGCTCTGTTTCTTATGTGTATGTGCTGCATTGTGGGAGAGTCGCCCCTGCAGCTCTGATTTTGCTGGCTCTTATCACTTTCAGGCGGTGTGCCTTTCACTTCTGTGCGTATGCAGTGCTGAGATGTTGCAGACTTAGGTAAATTGGGCTCTTGGTGGGAGTTGGGACTCTTGGGCATGGTTTGTCCGCAGATGTCTTGTTGACGTCAGGGGTTGTTTGTGCACGTGGATGTGTCAGAGTGTGACCTGCTCCTTTACGGATGTGGTCCACACTCAGCCACCTCAGTGTCGTGGCGTTCACCATGTCATGATAATTGGACTGCAGCCATGCTAATCGTCATGCAGTGTCACTTGCTTTGTCAGTGTGGCTCACAGACCCGCAGCTTTGCTGGGTTCAGCACATGTGCATGGGTTTGTTGTGAGATTAGTGATGTGTGGTGAGGGCCCCCTCTGGGCACATTGTCAACGGGGGCCTACTTGCTGTTTCTATGTGTGCTGCAGTGTGCCAAGGAGATCAGGGACATGATCCAGTGTAATTGTGGGTGTGCACTGTGCTATACTTAATTGTGCATGTGTGCCATTGTGCCCATCTCCCACCGTCTCCCCAGTCCCTGGTCGTTACTCACCCTGTTGCTGTTGGGTCAGGCCATGTTGAGTAGTGTCCGGTCCCCCAACTCCTGCCACCGTCTCCCTACTGATGACTGTGGACACCATTTCCTCCATCTCATCCAGCTCCTGCTATGGCGCTGGACTCCCACCTCCAGTCTGCATTGCTGTTTTCCGATTGTTGGCGAGTTTCAGCTTGGTTTTGCGCTTCACATCATTCTAGCGCTTCTTGCAGTCATCCACTTCCCTTCTCTTCACTCCGACTGCATTCACCTTGGCCAAGATGGACTGCCATATTGCATTTTTAGTTGCCAATGACACAGTGGAGGTGATGAACAGTTGTTGGTGGTGTTCTATCACCTCCGTAATCAGGATCTTGTTTTCCTGCGAACTGAATCGCGGGTTCCTCTTCTTCTCCTTGCCCTTCTCCTTCCCCGAGGTCCCTGGCTGGTCCTCCGGGGTTTTTTTGGGGTTCTGGTTGGCCTCTGTACTTTCTCCAGCTTCCTCCATGGTGCTTCTCATTAGTTTGTGGTTTTTTTGGGCAGTTTTTATGGTGATTTTTCCCGCCTGACGTGGGAATAGCAAGCCTGGCTCTGCTTATCACTGATGTTTTTAATCGCTGTTGGGCCCATCGCCACTTTTTTCACGTTCGGGTTTCCTTTTTTATCGCCGTCCCGGTAATTTTTACGCAGACATTTGGCGCGTTATCGGGATACTATCGCCTGTTGCCGGCGTGTTGAGAATACACTGTTAACACGGCGTTAGTTTCCCGCGATAGACGGCATTCTGTAAAGTTGCGTTAACCTAGGTTGGCGATAATTATCGCCCGTTCTTGAGAATATACCCCTCTATGTACTATTCACTCACATATAATATATCCCACCTTGCCCATAGGTTTAAAAATTTCTGCTATAGTCTCTCGTAAACATTGTAATCAACTGCTACTGGTACTCGGATACCGAGGCAAGAGAGGGCCTGGCAACGTTGATATTAACGCAGACAATCAATGGTCCAAGTGTTGCTGCCCATCTTGCATTCTATCTAAAAATATGTATATTATTTTTTTTCTCGAAAAATAGAATAATACCAGTTTTACAAACACAATTAACATGCCAAAAAGTTGCACACATAATTTTAGCTTGTCATGCTAGTATGTAGTATCTAAAGACGAATTTAATATGTCTTGTTATTTTTTTTTTCAAACATTTTTATTAGTTATGTTTTTTTGTACAAATTACATCATACAACAGAACTATCAAATCACCCCTCACAGGGGGTCTTCAAGTGCCATGAGACTGTAAGCGGCAAATAACACTTAACAATCTATACCTACCCAACCCCGGTATTACTGGGTTGCTAGTAAAATGATACATTTCCTTGTATTGACGGGGTGTGGGTGAGGCCTCTAGGAACTATAAGTGATAGTCAGAGTGTCCGTATGTGTCCCATCTTTCTTTTGCGATGGGAAGAACCTTGAAACCTACTGCAATAGGCAACCAAACAGTTCTCATTTGTGTTTCAACATTCCCCAACCAGGGGTGAAACGAAAATAGCCAACGCAAAAAAGGAAGATAAAGGAAATAAAAAACCCTCCCTCCCTCCCCGACATTGGTGGCGACGAAGTACAACCCTCTAGTCTGACTATGGCCATGTAGGGCAGATCATAGTTGAAATAGATGCAGAGCTCTGATAGACGATGGGCAAACAGCAGACGGTAGGCCTCGGGAAAGGAAGGCCACCAAAGGACCCCATTTGAATTCAACATTTTTAAAGTCATCTCGAAAGATTTCAGACATGCGTTCCAGGCTGAGAAGTTTCCACAATCTAGAGTGCCACAGGGATATCGCTGGTGCTTCCCTCTGTTTCTAGGCGGCCGCTAGTGTAACTTTCGCTGCGCCTATACAAAGCCACAAGATTGTTTTGTCTGCTCGTGTCTGATGTTCTAGTGCAGGATCGCGAAGACCTAAAAGGACCCCCTCCATGGTGGTTGGAATAGGGTACCCCAGGATATCCTTAATGTGCGCAAGTATTTCCTCCCAGAAGGGCCGAATAGTCGGGCAATCCCACCAGATATGTTTAAAATCTCCCAATAACCCACACCCTCTCCAGCATCTGTCAGAAGTGTTGGGAAAGATTCGCTTAAGCCTAGAGGGATGGAGGTACCAGTCCATCATGGTTTTTAGGTGGGCTTCCCGTAGGTCAGAGGAGTGATTGAAACGTGTAATGTCTGTCCACAGGTGTCCCCATTCAATATCCGAGATAGGACGCTGTATAAGGTCGTCCCACATGGACATGTAGCGCGGTCGTGGAGAAACTGTAGTGGTGAGAAGAAATTTGTATATGAAGGAAATCACTCCCCTCATAGTCGTGGTCTTGGTAAGGAAGGATTCAAATTTAGTGAGAGGTCGGGTAGCTGCGTCGCGTATTTGCGGTGTGAGGGCCCAGTGCATCAGTTGGTTGTAGTGATATCGTTCTCTGTTTCCCAAGTTATAGTCCCACTGGCAATTGTCAAAGGTGAGCGGGTCATAGTTATGGAAAAGGTGGGTTAAAGCAAGACAGCCCCCCTCTCTCCAGGCAGTGAAAGGCCCCTCCTGAGCACCCAGTGGGAATGCTGGATTAAAGTGTAGCGGTGTAAACGGGGAAGGGAAAGAGGTCCATCTGTCGTCTCCCGCCAGTGTATCCCATATTTTCAGAGTGGTACGTGTGGGCGTAGCAATGTAGGTGTTAGGGGGTCTATCTTTCTTAGGGCGCCAGATCAAGTCCCAGATGGTTCTCCCAGTCACACTACGATCCATGTGCAGCCAGTGTTTGTCGGATTCCCCCTTCGACCACTCGACCAAGACTCTTAGCTGCGCAGCCTTGTAATACAACTGGATGTCAGGGAGGCCTACTCCCCCCTCCGAATGAGGGCGACGTAGCATGGAAAAGGAGAAGCGGGCACGCCCCCCTTGCCATATGAACCGCAAGACCATAGTCTTAACTCGTCGGAAGAAGTCCCTGTCTAGCTCTATAGGTAGGGCCTGGAATAGATAGAGAAGCTTAGGGAGGAGTGACATTTTTACTGCGTGAATCCGGCCCTGCCAGGATAGGAAGAGGGGCCTCCACTTTGTGAGTTCCGCTTGGATGCGGTTGAGGATGGGCGGAAAGTTGGCCGCATATAACCTCTCGATCCTCGGCGTCAGTTGAACCCCTAGATACTGTATGGAGGAGGATGCCCATGCAAGGGGGGTAAGGGGTTGGAGCCTGTGGACCTCAGTTGGTGGCAAAGTGAGGTTAAGGATATAGGATTTGCTAAAATTTATTTTAAAGCCTGCAACTAATTCGTAACGCTCCAATTCAGTCTGCAGGGCTGGGAGAGAGATGGCCGGTTCGGAAAGTGACAGAAGAACATCGTCTGCGAACAGGGAGATTTTATGAGTTTCCCCAGGGAATGGAATACCCCGGATACTGGGATTATCTCCAAGTGCTATTGCTAGGGTCTCAAAGCTGAGGGCGAAGAGTAAAGGTGAGAGGGGACACCCCTGTCTGGTGCCTCTGGAATGGAAAAAGGAGGCTGAGCTGACCCCGTTGACTATCACTCTGGAGCGAGGTTGTCGGTAATTGGCTTGGATCATAGTTAAAAATTTAGTTGAAAATCCGAATGCCTGGAGGGTGTGAAACAGGAACTCCCAATTAACGCGATCGAAGGCTTTCTCAGCGTCTAGACCCACTAAAACAGCAGGGATCTTGCGCCTATTGGCCTTTTCAATGAGATGTATAATTCTACGGGTGTTATCGTGGGTTTGGCGGCCCTTAATGAATCCGGACTGGTCCGGGTGGATAAGGTCAGGCATAAGATCATTCAATCGTTTAGCTAAGATGGAGGAATACAATTTGGCATCTAGATTAAGAAGAGCAATAGGGCGATAGGAGGTACAATATTGGGGGTCTTTTCCGGGTTTTTGTATCACTGAGATCATGGCCTCAGTCATAGATACAGTAGGTTCCCCGGCTTCGGCCATCTTGTTGAAAAGACGCGTAAGGTAGGGGCAGATGTCTGGGGCAAAGGTCTTATAGAAAAGAGCGGTGTACCCATCCGGACCTGGGGCCTTGTGGGGCTTAAGGGCTTTAATCGCTACATTGACTTCTTCATAGGTGAAGGGAGCAGAGAGTAGCTCGCTCCATTCGTTGGAAACCTGAGGTAGGGGCAACTCGCGGAGATAGTCCCGTTGGGTGGCAACATCTAGTTCCTCCCCCATATATAGAGCATCATAGAAGGAGCCAAAGAGTTCGGCTTTGTCTTCCTCCTTGTGCGTGGCAACCCCATCAGGCCCCACCATGCCTCCTATGTATTCTTTCTCCCGTTTCCCTCGAAGTTGCCTGGCTAAATGTTTACCGATTTTATTGCTTTGGGAGTAAGATAAGTGGCGAAGTTTAAGGAGTGTAAACTCAGCTCTATTGTTATAAATGGCGCAAAGCTTACCGCGGAGAGCTGTCAGATGCCGGAGAGTCTGTCGAGTGGGGTTCAGTTTGTGGGCATTTTCGGCAGAGGACAGCTCCCGCTCTAGTTGCTCTCTTTCCCTAGTGCGTTGCTTGTTTAGTGCCGCGTTAAGCGCAATACACTTCCCTCGGAAGACTGCTTTGAGTGCGTCCCAGGTGATAAACTCCGATGTATCCTCTGGTTTGTTAACTGCAAAAAAATCTTTAATAGTGTCTCTAAGTTGAGCACAGGAGTCTTTATCTCTTGTTAATGATGCCGGAAAGTACCACCTGGGCGCAGCCGGTGCGTCCCCGCGCCAGGACAGACAGATGGAGAACAAACAATGATCGGACACGGAAAGAGGGAAGATTTTGGCATCTTGAAGGGAACCCAGGAGGGACTGACTAATAAAAATGTAATCGATCCTGGAGTACGTGCGATGTACATGGGAATAAAAGGTAATCCCGTGTTTGTGGATAAATAGTACGCCAGGAGTCTAGTAAGCCTAAGTCCTGGATTCGTTGTTGAGTGTCAGCGGAAAAAGAGCCCAGTTCAGAGCGCTGTGAGTGTGTGCTGTCCATTTCCTTATGCCAAGTCAAATTGAAGTCTCCCATGAGGACTATCTGTCCTTCCGCAAAGTCCAGCATTTTCCCCAGCAGTGTATGTAGGAACAATGTCGGACCAGAGTTGGGCGCGTATAATGCTACAAAGGTGCATATCTTCCCTCTGAGACGGCCCTTAACCATAACCCAGCGGCCCTCCCTATCGCTAAGAACATCTAGCGGTTGAAATTGTATGGAGGAGCGGAACAGTATTGCAACTCCCCTCTGCTTAGTAAGTGCCGAAGAACGGTAGATCAAGGGGTATTGTTTGTGTCTGAAACGCGTGTCTTCGGTTCTAGCGAGATGTGTCTCCTGGAGCCCCACTACATCTAAATGGTGGTCGATAATATACTTCCAAACTTTCTGGCGTTTTTGAGGGGAGTTAAGCCCTTTGACATTCCAGGTTCCTATTGTAACTGACATAGTGTCAGTAGTGGATGTGCAAACTCTGTAAAAGCCCCCTTATCCCATGAGTGTACTGCGACGACGCCAGCTCCCTAAGAAAGGTGTGTTGCTCATTCATCTCAACCGTAGGAGTACATGTACCCCAGGACCCGCCAGAACTACAAGATAAAAAGCCGCCACCAAGTCCCCACCCCAACCCACCCCAAACCCCCACCCAAAAAACCCAAACATAATTAGAAATACGTTTCCAAGATTGGATAACAAAGTTCCGCCGGGAGCACATGTCTCCCACGGAAACCAGGGGGAACAACGGGTCCGAGGTCTCCGTCCACGCCCACCCCGGCTACATGATCATAAAAGGAAAACTTAACATTTTCTAGTGACGACTAGAAAAACAGTGACATGCATATCCCTCCCACAATGAGAGTCCGCATAGGTCCTCAGCAAAGGAGGACAAGGCGCGTTAAGGAATGTTGCCCACCCTGGTGGTGTCAACCCTGATAACTGTAAAGGAGATCACTCCTAGAGAACGCCAACTTTCGCTCTGAGCAAGTGTGGCAGAAAAGGGAAAGAACCCCCAACCCAGAGGCATAGTTCTTACTTTGAGGAGGTGGAAGTCCGTAATCGTTCGAGTCCCTCCCCAGACAATCGGGGCCTCCAATAAGACCGGACACTGGAAATCCTGGTGTAGGCGATCTTGGCATGTAACCTGGGAGTGTCGCCGAAGGCTGTGATCCGTCCCAGCCCTCGGCCAACGCCAGGGAGATTAACCATTTAACAGCAAGAAGCGCAGAGGGCCAGGACCCCCGGTGAGCTCAGGAGAACGGCAGACCCTTGACCCAGAGGAGAGCCTAAACCAGTCATCGTCGGCCCCTGCGCGTGCCTGCCGACCATCCAAAAGCCATTGACGTTCCTCGTGATGGAGCTCCATTTTTATCTGATGTGGCGTCCGATTCATCCATCGGGAGACCCAAGAGCTCCTGACCCTCCTTCAAGTCGGTGATGTGGTGGCGTTTGTTCTTATAATCGAAGCTTAGTCCAAATGGATAAGTCCACCTGTACCGCATGTGGTCCTCGCGTAGCTTAGTAGTAATGCCTCTAAACAATTGTCTCCGTGCCAGCGTTGCCGGAGCTAAATCTTGGTAGATGGAGCACGGAAAATTTTGGAATGCAATGGAGCTCCTTGCCCTGGCCGCTTGGAGGACTGCTTCCTTCACTTTGAAAGAATGAAATTTTGCTAGGACATCGCGCGGTCCTCTCTTCTCACCAGGCTGTGCGATGCCCACACGATGTACCCTGTCCAGTTTGATTTTAAGTGTTTGGGGAGCCAAAATCTCTGCGAACAGGCCCTCCACGAAAGCCGCCAGATCAGGCTCCTCCGCGCCCTCCTCAAGGTCTCTAATGCGTACATTCTCTCTCCGAGACCGATTTTCAAGGTCCTCCGTCTTGAGTAAAGATTGGTGGAGCTGTTTCTGAAGTTGGCGGACATCTCCCCTCAGCTCTGAGGTTAGTCGCTCTTGCTCCTGAGAATGTGTCTCCAGGTCGAGGACCCTAGTGCCCACGGAGTCTACATCTTGTTGTAGGGAGGTCAGCCGGTCCGTTAGATCTGCCCGCAGTTGGTCTATGGAGGTGGTAATATCCTGGCTCAGGTCCTTGCGGAGTTCCGCTTTGAAATCTTTAAACATATCCGCCATGTCTGCCTTCGTGAGAGCCATTGTAGTGGTTCCTGCGTCTCCTCGCAGCGTCGGACGCTTGTCCGAGGGAAGGAAAAAGTCTGAGACTTTGCCCGGCTGCTTACTCGTCGTCTTCCTCGGCACCTTCTTTGTCGGCATAGGGCGCGGACCAGGCAGGCCCCGAGTAGCTGTCCGAGGGGACAAAGCTGAAGCCGCCGCGCTCCCAAGTACCGGTGACTGAAGTGGAGAATTGAGGTAGAGGGAGGGCTGTCAGGGTCCCAGGCGTGGGTTCTGTGAGGGGAGTACGATCTCTCAGTCCGAAGTGCCTCCCGTAGCGTGGGTCATAGCTAGTTGGCGCCAGCAAGGCCTGTTGAGATGCAACCTGCGATTAAGGACCAGGGAGGGGTGCCTTAGACTGTGGCCCGACCGTTCGTGCCTGAGTTTTACGCCTGTCCACCCAGCGTCGTAGACGTAGGCTAGGTCCGGCCTTCAGGCACCGATAGCCACCGGCGTCGTGGTGTGAAGAGGCTGAGATCTCCCAGGGCGATATCACCCCTACGCCATCTGTGCTGCCGGGGTCGGGTCAGAATCGTAGGCTGATCAGGTTGATGTTGCAGGGCCTTGAGGGGCAATTCGGCGGGGTGAGCAGCCCCAAGCCGGAGGGTGACCGGGAGGCAGGCTGGCGATGTGGGGGAAGACCGCAATCTGTGCAGGGAGCCGGGCCAGGTCAGGATGAGCCGTCCGGAGGGCGCCGATGGCCGCCATCTTAAGGTCAGGCACTCGTCCGATGCCTTGTCGCGAGGGTGGGGGCCCGCCACCAAAGTAAGATTAAGTCCTGTGCTCCCCAGACCAGAAGAGTCAGCGAGGGGCCCCGCGATGCGGCAGCACAGCAGCAGTCCTACCTCCCGGGGGCAGCCCCAGTCCACGGCGTCCCCCGCACGACTCCGGCCGCCATTTTTCACGCCGTCAGCCTCCGCCGAGGATAGCAGGCGTCTCCCCGGTCCCAGGGACGGCCAAAGTTGCTCCGCAGATGCCCCAGACACTCCGCTTCAGGGAGGGAGCAGTGTCAGCCAAGAAGAAGCCATGTAGCCGCCTAGAGCCGGGCCGGATCAGCGCGTGGACCGGGAGCCGAGACGAGCTACGTCCGCTCGGCCATCTTGCCCGGCCACGCCCCCCCATGTCTTGTTATTTTAAATTTGGACAGTGCAACAGTCCACAATTACAAGCAGGGCCGGCTTTAGGGCAGTGCGGCCACACTGGGCGCTGACTTAGAGAGGGGGTGCTGTGTTTAGCAATAATTTACGATTTAAAAACACCTTCAGCAGACGTCCTTGTGCATCCAGTTTTCAGGCAGCATTAAAAATGTCAAGATAACTCATGTGATTAATGTTCCTGCTAGAGAGATAGATCAGAGTTTTGACTAGGGGCAGTTTTGACTCATCAAAAAGTAGCGTAGAGGGTTAATATGCCTACTGCAAAGAACGTGTACAGTGCAGATCACAGATCTGTTTTTTATGTGGCTAGCTGAGCCGATTACTGCTTTTGTCACAGAGATCCTTTTGTTACTGCAGTCCATAAGATACAACCCTAATATAGAACAGTGAAATCAAATATCTGCATCCAAACTGCATAAAATAGGTTATGACGTTCTGTTCCCCCCCCAGTCTTTCATTATCTATTCCTAATGTTGCTGAAAAGTGTTTGTGTAGGTAGATATACATTCCTATTAGTAAAGTCAGCCTTTACCAGTGGTTTAAACAAATGGAATGCATGTGAGAGAGGGGCTATGGAGAGATGAGGGGCACGTTTACCTGGCAGTCGTGAGGGAATCCGAGGAGGTGGTCATGGAAGGGGGTGGGGGGTGCCAAAAATGACTGTCGCACAGCTCTAAAACTGGCCCTGATTACAAATACCAAAACTCACACCCAAAAAAGGAACAAATTATGCCTGGGAGAAAGGCCAGGTCTTGGGGAGCTTTCTAAAAATGCCAACATTTTTAGCCTGCATTAAGAAAAGAAAAGCTGATTCCAGGCCTTTGCCCCAAGCACAGAGAAAGAACTGCCTCCTCTAGTCTTCAACTTTCAACCTGGGAATAGCTGAAAGCTTGGCATTTGTTGATTTGAAAGTTCTAGGGGGAACATATAATGGGTTGGCTTTGAGAGAAAGTTTGGCCCAGACTGGTGGACAGTTCCAAAAACTGTTGTTAGGGATTTAAACAAAATCTGCATTCCCACTGGAAGTTCCCTTCACCACTTAGTGATCCAAGTCCTGCGAGGGAGTTTGAGTACCAGTCATAAAGCAGTATTTTGAACTGCCTGGAGCTTCTTGATCAGATACTTAGCTGCACAAGGTAAAGATTATAGACAATTCGGGAAGTGATCAATGCATAGGCAACTGTTTTCCTAGCTTCTAAAGGAAGAAATTCAAAACATTTTATTAGTGCTTCGATCATTAAGAAACAGGTTCCTGCAAAAGTGACAACTTTTTGGTGAAAAGATAGATCCGTATCAAATTTAATGTCCAGATTTCTACCATGTCTGTGGAGGCAGGAGGCTTAGTAAGACCTACAGGCCACCAGTTAAATCCAGAAAATTTAATAATCTGTCCAAAACAGAAAATGTGGGTCTTTTTCCCTATTAAATTTCAAATGGTTCCAAATCATCCATTTGATGACTTGACAAAGCCAGTTGTTAAAGTTAATTTCGAAACACAAAGGGGCATATTCATAAGAACGTGCGATAACCATCGCAAAAGTTACTTAACGCAACCTTCAACATCGCAGTCCATTGCGGGAAATTTACGCCGTGCTAACCAAGTATTCACAACACGGCGGTACCATGCGATAGTCCCCAGATAATCCAACAACTGTCCGCGTTAAAATCAACGCCACGCCTCAAAAATGCGAAACACGAACGCAAAAATAGCTGCGATGAGGCCAAGCGCGATACAAAAAGCAGCGAAAACCAGCCACAGGCCTGCAAGTCACACGCGTCAGGCGGGAACAAACACCAGAAAAGCAGACCAAACAAACGGTGAGATGACAACGTCCGAGCACAACCCCCCAGCTGTGATGCAGAACAAATGACCATTGTCCAAATCCGACAGTCAGTTCCCCACAAACAGCCACAATGTACATTGACATGCATTCAGCAGGTAACCTGAACCAATGCGGAAACAAACATGGAACACACTGTGAAACCGCATTTCCCCTTCACATTGCAGAGGGACAAACAACACCCCCTGCACACCGACGTGCCATGTCCATGACCAAACAATAATGGAACCACGGACCAATGTAGGGGCAGTGACTCCCCCCACGTACATGTCGCCCATGTCACGGGACGTGAGTCACAGGGTGCATCCCTGCATCATGGGGGCACATAACAGAGCCCAAAAGAAGCCATCTTGTCACTTGAAGGCCACAAATGACAGCCAAAATGGAATGAACTGGGACACACGTGAAACGCTGAAGAGTGGGATACTGTAACAACTGTGATACACAGTACTGGCATTACTAAAACATGACACCCTAAACAGCCTCACTGCACAGAGGTGACACACCCACCATCCATAAACAAATCCCAAAATTGGCAGCACAACATGTCACGCCCACACGTGTCTGAGTGAAGTGCCTGTACAGATGAGTGACATGCACGCAGGGAATGTGTCTCGGAATGCATTTATTAGCACATGCTGTGCCTGTGGCCAGTCAACGTACTGTGCCATTACTGCTAAGGACCCTCACAATGTGACGTCAACCAGAGAAGAAATTGCCAATGATGTAGTCCGTACGGGCAGTTCCTGCTGCGGCTGCAGTGGGGTGTGGTCCACCTGCCTCATCTCCATCATGATCGTCCGGTGCATCTGGCACACGTATGCATGGGGCTCTGCTGCATACACATATGTTGTGCAACACACAACATGCAACGATCATCTTGCACACGAGGCCTGGGCTGTACAGGAGCCTTCCACCTGTGACGTCCAGGCACCTGAAACGTGACTTCAACACACCAAATGTGCGCTCCACAATGTCCCTGGTGCGTCTGTGGGCCAAATTGTACTGCCTCTGGGGCTGTGTGTTCGGGGCCCGGAGGGGTGTCATCATCCAAGCGCAGAGTGCATATCCTTGGTCACCTGTGACAGTGCAGAGAGACATGAGTCAAGACTACGTACTGCATGATGTGTTGGCAGGCCCACTGCTTCATTGGTGTGTGATATGTGTGAGTCAGTGATACCCGCATGACATGTACTGTGTGTTGCTAATGAGCGGCATCACTGTGTAGTACGTAACCTCACTGCTGCACCACACCCCCTCGAGCACATTCACTATTGTGCGCATGGCGATTGCGTCACATGCACCCCTGCGGCACACCATTATCATGCCTGTCTGCGCATGTCAACAAGCCTGGCTACGACACAGTGATGATGCTGCGCAGAATGTGGCTGCCACGTGTGTGTCGGCCCATTGCAAGGACAGGGCTGACACAGATGTAGAGCACCTGCCTGGCTGAACCCGACATGCAGTTGAGGGTACATCTTTGGCTCATGCAGAGACAATAGCGACACACACAACAGTTGGCATGTGTGATCCCCGACCCCGAGTGGGTATGCCCTCCCCCATGTACCCCTGCGGCAGCGCACGCACACCGGAGGCATGCCACATGGCAACATTGCCGATTGCGGGACGGGTGGCGCAGACACTACAACTGAGACACATGCATCAGCCACATCCCTGGCAAGGCCTACACTGCACCACACCCAGATCCATGTGTGGAGTAGCCACACCCCTACGCAGTACCGACGTACGCCAGTCCACCCCGCTTACGCTCACAGGGAGGTACGACACGGTTTCATGTCCCAGGTCTACACCACTGCCTGCGGTGACATGGATGCGCACGCTGTACACAGCACAATGTCATGTGGAATGACCCCGGTCCCCCATGCATACACAACAACAACACAGACACACAGAGTGAGTTCGTGGGACTGGCCACGTGCGCCCGGACCCTTTTATTGCCAGGCTCACATCTCCAGTGACGCCTGTGCTGGATGGGTGTTGGGTAGTGTAAGCCACCACTCAGGGGTTGGTTGGTGCTGGCAAAGCCAACAACAGTGAGCAGACAATCAGCAGTACAAGGTACGTACATCATGGGTCCCTGACTTGAGCAGCACAGAGTTTGTGGCCCCGGATGCACAGCGGTGGGCACAGGCACACCGCCACGGGACGGTGATTTGCGGTGCACTGAGGTAGTGCCACGCGAGCTGAACGTGTACTCGTAGATGTCCAAGCGGACTTATGCAGAGGGTTGCGGAGGACAGTGGCAGGTGTCCTTCCAGGGCATGATGCAGAGGGCAGAAGCAAGCAGGAACAGGCAGATGGCGGAGTTGAATGCTACAGACCCCACTTTTGCAGCTTGTCAGTATCAGCTACATGTAGATGAAGACAGCCTCCAGCCCATGGGTTCAGACGCCACCCGCGTCCAGACAGAGATTGCCCATGGATTTCAGGGCACACACTCAGTGGCGCCAGAGCTGGAAGGGGATGCAGTCTGCGATGAGGCCTGTACAATGACATGGACTCTGCTATGTACAGAGCAAGACTCAGTTCAAATCGTGTGCCCTACTCCACCGCAGTGTGTGCCGGAGGCAGCGGTCAGCAGGGACCCACAGCCACGTGTGGTAGGCATGCGCTGCACAGAGTCAGTGGCACCAGTGCAGTTGTTGGTAGTGTCCCATCACCTCCGTAAAGGTGAACCTTTTCTCCTCCGGACCGAAGCGGGTCTTCCTCCTACTCCTCTCCTTGCGTACTGTGACATGAACACTGCCATGAAGAAATAAATACTCAGTTCCAAAAGTGCGACCTAGTTGGGTGCAGTGTCGGCCGGAGGCAGCGGTCAGCGTAGGCCAACCGCCGTCCAGTCATCTCCTCCTGGATCTCTCACACACGACGTTGAAATGGCATTTTTTTAACTTTTGTGGGTGACGTAGGTTGTGGCACCAGAGCTGAGCGGGTGTGCAGCCGGAGAGGAGGCCGTATCCTGCCTGTGACGGACTGCATTGGATTGGCATGAGGCCTGCAGGCCCAAGCCCGGAGTCAGCAAGGGCCCACAGACATGTTTGGTGGGAGTCCTATGCACAGACTTGGTGGCACCACATCGGAGGGAGTATGGTGACATGTACTCAGCCTTCAAACATGTACTCTGCCATGGTGTGATCAAGACTCAGTTCCATATGTGTGACCTACTTGTCCGCTGTGCATGCTGGTGGAGTACGTCAACGGGAATGGAGGTCCGCGGGCCTGTGACGGGGTGGCCGTGATGATCTGAGGAGTCTGCCAAGGTCGGGGTCCTCGGGCTTGGAGCAGGCACCGGCACGTGGTGGGCCCGCTTTGACACACGCCGGTGTCGGCAGGTGAGCAGTGATGCCTGGATGTGCAGGGGCGGGCATGACGGCTCCGGGGACCAGCGGTCCATGGTGCAGCAGGCGCACAGGATCCCAGGCAACACCGCTAACGGCGTAGGCCTCGTGGTGGGGTGAGAGGCACCACCCTGGCAGGGACGTTGGGCATTCCGGAAGAGGTCCACGCCCAGGGCTACGTGCTTTTTATTCACACCCATACGCTGACCTGGCGTACGCCGGGCCAGCCCACTCTCTCACGCCTACAGGGGGACGTGACAAGCTACGTTGCCTTGGTCTCCCCCACTGGCTGGGGTGACATGGTTGTGTCCACTGTCCACTACACCACACACCAGCGGTGTATGTGGACATGGATATGTGTGTGGTCTGCATACTGCAGTGTGTCCGACACATCCTCGCCACACTTGGCATTGTGTGCAGTCCCATTCATCAGTAACAGCACCTCCTTCGCACATGCCTGGGTCCCTCCTCTTCCCACATTCTGCTGATGTGTGGCTAAGGTGCCATGCCGTTGATGGCTCATGTACATGGCTAGGCCTGGTTCCCATGGTGAGTTGTGCTGTCGTGTCTGGTGGGTGGGCATGTTGTTTGGAATGTTGTATGTGGGTTGTGACGTGTGCATTTCCAGGATTGTGATTTGTATGATTGTGGAGTTGAGGTGTGTGGTGTGTTCATTTGGTACTTACCAACGAGCACTGCATTTCCGTAGGTGCCATCCTGGAAGCGCCGGTTGATGATGGACTGTCGGAAGATGTATGAATCGTGCACACTGCCTGGGTAGTTGGCGACGACATTGGTGAAGAGTCCCCGGTGGTCCACTATTGCCTGCACATTGATGGAATGTGTGTGCTTTCTGTTGCGGTAATTGTGTGCAGTGTCGGAAGGGGGCACAAGTAGGACATGTGTGCAGTCTATTGCCCCCAACACGTGTGGGAATCCAGCTATGGCGTAGAATCCTTGCTTGGTCTCCAGCTGTTCCTGCACAGTGTGGGGGAAGTATAGGTACTGGGGTACCAAGCTGATGATGGCATCCAAGATAGGTGTGAGGAACTTTGATATGGCTGGCTGTGAGACTCCTCCGACTCTGGTGGTTGTTGGTTGGAATGTCCCAGAGGCCAACAGGTGCAGCACAGCCAGCAGCTTTGCCTGCGGAGGGATGTTGGTTGTCCGCTGTGTTGGTACCGTCAGCCTGTGGGCAATGATGTTCAGGATGCGGAGGATGGTTGTCCTTTTGAGCCTGTAGTGGGCAATGACATACTCTGGTGTCATGTCTGTGAGGCTGGTGCGTTTTCTGAATGTCCACAGTCTGTGTCTGCGCTGCCTCTGTGGTGGTCCGGGGGGGTGGTGCGGGGGGGTCCGGGGGGTGGTGACGGTGTGTGTTGTGTCCCTGTTGGGGCTCCGAGCTGCATGATGAGTGGCTCCATGGCATCTGTTGTCCTTCAGGTGTGGCTGTGGGCTGGGCTCCCTTTTCTGGTGCCGGCTGCCGTCCGACTTTACACCAGGTCAGAGCAGGTGTTAGTTTCCTGCTGCTAACGCGCCATATCGCATGTTTTGTGGCCTTATCGCCGATCTGCCTGGTCGTTGTGAATGTTGCGGTGTGGTGTTGACGCAGCTTTTTGCACGGGAAAGCCTACTCTGCATCTCATTAGCGATAGTTGCCGGTGTCATCTGTGGCGATGCTTTCGGCGGCTGATATCGTGGGTTGACTGGTGTTAGGGGCTGTTAACACCAGCTTGTGAATGGTGCGATGTATTTATCACAACATTGGCTGCGATAAAGTGCCGTTAACTCATCGATAGCTCCTTGAGAATATGCCCCAAAGAGTTCTTGTCGACTGACGAGGTAAATAAAGTGTCATCAGCATATGAAATGGTGAAAATGCCAAATGAATTGATCTGAGAAATTAGCGGGATATATAAACATTAAACAAGGTGGGGTTCACACAAGAGCCATGGGGAACACTGAATTTTAAAGACTTTTTCTCTTGATCTAAAAGAACCCAGTGTTACTACTTGTTTTCTGTCTTTCAGGAAGAATTGGAACCACCCTAGATCCTTTCCAAGTATTCCAATGTCAGCAAGACTCTGCAATAAGATGTCATGAGGTATGGTACCGAATGCTGCCAACAATGCTAGGAGAATTAGGATGCCCTTCATGCTCTTATCCAACATAAAATTTCTGGATTCCAACACTTCCAAAACAGCAGGTTCTGTGGAGTGTTCTGGCTTGTAAGGGGTGAAGGAACTTGTGAGTTTCCAAATAATTTACCAGTTGGGAGTGAACTAGCTTCTCCAATATTTTTACGGGGGTGAAAAGCAGAGAGATAGGCCTACTTAATGGCGACCACTGTGTGACTGTGCTGCTGGCACGCCAAAGGCGCACCAAAGGCATGCCTGTCTGCACTTGCCTTGGCCACATCCAGTGCTAGGAACCCTGGTCTGACCACACTCCAGTGATACTCCGCAGTCTTCCTTTGGTCACTTGACCTGAGATGATGCCCGCCCGGCAGTTGCCAAACCGCACAACACAACATAATAAGAGTTTACCTGCACCACTTCCAGTTTTCCTGCAGCTTCCCACACACACACACCCCATGCATAAGCCAATCACTCCACCTACACCCCCACCCAACAACACACGCCACAGCAAACTCTCATGAAAACACTCACTTGCATGCATGCTACTCAACCCATGATCACTCAGCAAACACGCGACTGAAATCTGGGACCAACTGAGCAGCAACGCGGCAGACCTCCTCTTCCTCATTGAAACCTGGCTCAACTCCACATCAGCACCCGACATCGCAATGGCCATTCAAACAGGCTACAAGATCACATGTCGGGATCACAACCACAAGCCTGGAGGAGGACTCACATTCATCTTTAAAGAATCCATCAAATACTCTACCTTGGCGTAAAACGCCACCCCATTCATGGAACACCTGCAGTTCAAACTACAAATCTCCAATAATTTCACCCTGAGCGGGACCTTCACCTCCCAGCCACCTGGACCAACCTCATCACTGACTTTGTCACCCCGCTCACTAATGACTCCAGAGCCTACATACTGTTCGCCGACCTCAACTTCCACCTGGAAGACAGAACCAACCACTGCTACACAGCACTCCTCAAAAACCAGGGTGACATCGGTCTCACCCAGCTCCTCCCAGGGACCCTCACAAACCGCAGAACATATACTGGACCCCATTTTCACCACCAACAGCATCAAATATAACTCCCCGCTCACATGGACCGACCACTCCATCATCCACTTCCAGATCAACACACCGCAGGTCAATTCACCCACCAGCACCAGCCTACCAGGCCACAGTTGGGGAAAAATCTCCAAAACAGACTGGTTACCTAATCCCACAAACGACCTCAACAAGGATATCACAAAGTGTCTCTCACAGTCATCAAACCCAACAAGCAAAGAAAATCCAGCAAAGCAAGCCAACTGGCACACAGAGGACTTCAGAGAAACAAAACAACACTGTAAACAGCTAGAAAGGAAATGGAGAACTAGCCACGAAACCTCCAACAGCTCCACCTACAAGGCTGCTCTCAGACTCTACCACCAGCAACTGCGAAACACCAAGAAACATGCACTAACCGAATGTATTGAAGGAAGCTCCAACAGCAGCAAGAACATCTCCTCGATCATAAAGGACCTCACCACACCTTTCAAAATAGTCAACAACATCTCTCTCTCCCAAGAACTCTGCCACAACCTATTAATCATCTTCCACAGCAAAATCATTAACATCTACAACAACTTCGCACACCACCCGAACCCTGGTGACCTCATTGCAAAACTACACACCACCAACTGAGAGAACTACTTGACCGAATGGACACTACTAACCATAGATGACACAGTGACAGTCATGCAGATCATCCACTCAGGGTCCCCACGAATCCATGCCCCCACCACATCTACAACCTGGGAACGTCACCAATCTGCACTCCCTTTTCCACATCATCAACACCTCCATCATGTCCGCCACTTTCCTGGATGACTGGAAACATGCAGAAGTCAGCACCTTTCTTAAAAAGCTTCGACACTGTCTCCCGCAACACTCTGATCAGAAGGCTCCACAACATAGGCATCCAAGGACCTACACTCCACTGGATCTGCTACTTCCTCACAGGCAGAACTCAAAGAGTTAGAATACCACCATTCACTTCAGAGACAAAGAACCTTATCTGCAGAGCCCCCAAAGAATCTTCTCTCAGCCCCACCCTGTTCAACATCTACATGATATCGATCACCAATATCATCCAATGCCAAGGCTTCACCATCCTCTCGTATGCCGCAGACACCAACTCATCCTCTCCATGATGAACATGACAACCACTACGAGAACCAACTTAGCAGACTGGATGTGAATCAACTGTCTAAAGCTCCTCTCAGACAAGACGGAACTGTCTGTCTTTGGAAACAAGACCTCCACATGGGACTCCACTTGTTGGCCATTAGAGCTAGGATCAACACCTACCCCAACTGACCATAGAAGAAACCTGGGGATGATCCTTGGTGACAAGTTCAACATTACGGCACAAGTCAATGCCGTGAGCTCCTCATGCTTCCATATCCTACACATGCTACAACAGAACTTCAAGTAGCTGCCATAGAACACCAGAAGGATCATCACGCAGGCACTCAACACTAGCAGGATGGTCTCCGGAAAAGCTCTCTTTGCAGGAATCTCCAAACAACTCCTACACAGACTCAAGACCATTTAGAATGATGCCACAAGACTCATAATTGACCTCACATGCCACATCCACATTGCAGCACACCTCAATTAGCTTCACTTGCTCCCCATTTACAAGTGCATCCAATTCAAACTCCTCACTCACATATACAAAGCCATACACAACATTGGACCAACATACCTTAACATCCTCAAACAAATTTACCCACCAAATAGACACCTACACTCTATCTCACTCTCGCTCGCACCCACCCCCTGCATTCACAAAAACAGAGCAGGAGCTCTCTTGTTCTTCTACATCACTCGCAAAACATGAAACGACCTTCCTCAGCAGTACATCAGGGCCTCCTCCTGACTTCTTGAGTTCCACAAGAAGCTGAAGAACTGGCTCTTCAAATAACTCCACATTGACCATACATCCACTCACCTGCTAAAGCACCTGGACTCCCTCATGGATGATTAGTGTGCTCTACAAATTGACTTAACATAGCATAACCATACATAACATAACAAAAACATAAGATAACATAGCATAACATAACATACTATAGCATAACATAACAATACATAGCATAGAATAGCATTACATAACGCAACTCAGCACAACAACACATCACAACATAATATAACATAACATAAGTTAGCTTCTTGGGATCCGCATTTGATTTCTTTAATAGCGTTTTTATCAGGATTAACTTCCACTCGTCAGGCTCAGAGGCTTGTAATAATGACTGGTTGAAGATAAAATGTAGAATCAGACTGATAACCTTAATGGCCTTTGTAGTGAAGAGGCAGGAAACACGTAGAAACTTGAAGGTGTGTTTATAGAAAGGCTACATGGATAGGAGCTGGCAGGGAAGCAGCCAGCTCCAACAGCACAGCTTCAATACAAACTCATGAAACATTCTAATGTCACCTGACAACAAGGAACATTCTAAATAGATAAACCATTCCACAATAACTAGTGACGTAAAGAAACATAGTACATTAAAGTGCCTCCCATTACTATATACTACAGCCTTCCTCAGGATGGATGGGGGACAGCGTCCTGTACGCGAGCCTGATTTGCAAGAGAAAATAACAGCTTCTGTTTGTTGAGACGTAATGGAATCAAACTCTTTGAGGGCACAACTGGTGAGGGGAGGCTGCAGAGACCCTTTGCATATCCTTATCCATTTGGTTACTTAGGTTAAAGTCATAGGGGCATATGTACAAGCCCCTATTGCCACCAGAACATCACTTTTAGTAACGTTCTGGTGGCAATACGGGCTTCGCCTTATTTACAAGGCATTGTTAAGCCACTTAATGTGGCTTAAGCCTGCCTTGTAAATAAGGCCCCTTTTCACGCTATACTTAGCGTGAAAAGGGAGGGCAATGGGTGTTACGGTGGGCTTTCCACCACAACACACATTAATTTTGACGCTGCCCCATATTTACAAGGGTGGCGTAAATATGGGGCAGAGCCAAAATTAAGACCAAATAAAACCTGGTCTTACCCTGGCGAAACGAGGAGAAATGCTTTATTTCTCCTCGTTTTTGCTGTTTCTTTGTGTGCTGCATTGTACATAGAAACAGCAAAACACCATTGATTGTTTATGTGTCAGAAGGTGTCCCTTCCTGCACATAAGCAATCTTTTTAAAAAAATGGCGCGTCACAACTTCTATGTGTGCTGCACACATAGAAGTTACAAAACTGCCATTGGTGATTGTTTATGTGCAGGAAGGGATGCCTTCCTGCACATTAATAATCTTACCCTGCACCACAGGCACCCTTGCACAATCGTGCATTGGCACTAGGCAGCTGCAATTAGCGCCAGTGCACGGGGAAACGCAGGGCTGCACCGTATTCTTGAAAATAAGGTGCAGCCCTGCGTTTCTGGAGTGGCTGAGCTGCGCTAAGTCAACAAGGTAACGCTGCGCTCCGCCACTCAATTGTGAATATGCCCTTTAGTTACTTAGCTTAAAGAATCGCCTCTGTTTTGTGCTCAAAGTATTCGGACAAATTATCACACAGCTATTGCGAAGGTTCTAAGTCCAGAGCACAGACTTTAGGTTGGGGAAAGTCATTAGCTATTTGATAAATTACTCTCGGGTCATTATCAGCCAAATGTATCCTGCTGGTAAAATACAGTTTCTTTGGTTCCTTAATAAATTATGATATTTCTTAATAGCAGCTCTAGAAATAGCTTTGTCAAAAGTGAGATAACTAGGTCTCCATCGCCGCTCCAACCATTTGCAGGATAGCCGTTCATTGAACGGGGGAGGGCGAAAACCAAAGGGCTGAAGGTTTCCGGGGCTTTTGTTTCCACAAATTCTGCAGTGCTAAGTCATAAAGGACTTCCCCCCCATCCAGATATTGAAATAGTCCAAATCTGTATTTAATTCCCCCACCATGGGGCGGGAGGCGCTGCTCAAATGATGGACTAGACTAGAACCTTGGGTTTTATTCCAAGGTCGAAAGCTCTGGCCGTCATTGTCAGTAAACCTTCCTCTAATACCAAGTGATTCAGACACAATCTTTAAAATATTTTTTTCGCAAGAGTCAGCATATCACTTGAAAATCGCTTTTCACATGCATTAGGCCATATCCTTAGTTACATAGAACGTTGTAGACGTTTCTTACATTTGTTTCCTTGCTACCCCCTTCTGGCTCCCCTCATCTTTTCCATCTTACTTAAAGCACTCCGGCAGATTTATTCTTTTTCAGTGGAATTCAATGCACCAACTCAAGTTGCTGCGCTGTGTTTCACAAAGGGGTGAAAGGAGGGCAGAGCCATCTTTATTACAAGCATTTGCAATGCAATAGGTCTCGCATTTACGCGAGTTTGAGCTATTGGCATTGTAAATGACAATGCCTTTTATTTACGTATTGGTTTTTAACACATAAATAAAAGGCATTGTCATTTACAATGCTAATAGCTCAAACTCTCGCAAATGCGAGACCTATTGCATTGCAAGTGCTTGTTTTAAAGGTAGAGTCAAAGCAATGTCCCCTCAACATTTTGTGAGGCTCCTTGCTGCAAAGTGCGTCTGTTTTAGGAAATTTCTGATTTCCTTCTAAGAGTAGGCCATCGCAAAGAGCTTCGAGCTCTGAGATAAGGGTTCAGCACAGCAAACTCCTATTAGCAAGCAGACTGTTCCTGTTTCTTTATTTTAGTTCCAATAGCAACAGATTGCTTTTTCTATGGCGAGGCAACGGCCCTCCAGCTTCCTCATTAAATAAAGAGTACACTTCTGAGGCCTTTGCTAGTAACCTTTCGGCTGAAGCAGAGCACTGACACTGCAACTGAATAAGCAAGATATTTCCTTTGTTCGCTTGAGTGTCAAAGGCTAGGTGAGCAGCTGTGCCAAAGGTGAGACACTACAATTTATGGATTTACCATTCAGTTCACAAAGGTGAGCAGCGACAGCCTGGACCCCTAAGGACGTGCATGAGGTGCTTGCACAGTAAACCTTTGGCGCTTTTTACAAATAAATAAGCTTCTTATTAATGAAGTGAACATTCGGTTACAATATGACAGTGAAGGATAACATTCCACATGCGGTAGAAAGTCAAAGTGGGGCTTAAAATCAGTAACAAGCGGACATTAAGTAGGTTACGGGCAGGGCCGGACTGGCTACCGGGCGTTTTGGCATGCTGCCGAGCTGGGGGCTGATTTCGTTGATGGGGACCTGCGTGTGCTGAACGAAATTCGTTTTGCTTTGTTTATTTCGAAGCACACGCAGGTCTCCATCAACGAAATTAGTCCCCACCGCAGTGACATCAGCCCCCAGCTCGGCAGCAAGCCAAAACGCCCGGTAGCCAGTCCGGCCCTGGTTACGGGCCCCAGCACAGAGGTGCAGCAGCCCCCACACTCCGGTAACATGAGAGGGTTTAGACATTAGGCTAGTCCTCCCTCTGTACGCGTAAGCACAGTCCTCCCCTTTCCTGTAGACTGATTTTTGCTGGGGAGGCAGAGCCTTCTAATGTAGGGAAACGGTGCGTTTGTGCTTAGAGGATAGGGAGGAGGGCTTATGATGAAGCAGAAGGGGGAAGCAAAACGTGCAATCCTTTAGTGCATAGTAATATTAATTCAGCGATTAGTGAGCAAAAAAAAAAAAAAAAAACCAGCTTGGAGTCAATCCAATACTTACTGCACGGAGTCCGGAGTTGTTGGGCAGCTGATTAGCTGCTGCAGGGGAGGAGGGGAGGTGGGCAGGTCTGTGGCTGGCTCAGCAGCTGATCACCGTGGCTCTTGCGCTGTAGAGGTGATCACGGGGGAGGCTGAGCCCGGCCGATGATTAACTCCTTATCCCGCTAGCGGGGGTGAAAGGAGAGTTAAATAGTCAGCCTATTTTTGGTGGTGTTGGGGGGAGCGTTTTAGGGGGCACAGGGCACCTTCACGGAATGATCGAAGGAGTGATTTAGGGGCAAAGGGGCAGCTTAACTTGAGGCGGGGTGCGCAGGAACGCTCCTACTAAAATTGAAGGAAACAAATATGTGAGCCATGGAAACTAAGCCAAAAGGTTTAACAGAATTATTTAGAAGGTGCAACTTCAAGAAAAAGGCATAAAAATACAAATGACAAATATAGTGACCTCGCATTTACAGAGAGTCATATAAATCAGAAGGCATTTCTACATGGAAGCATTGAAATCATTAGAAGAGAGGCACTTCAGAAAATGCAATTATAACGTGTGCAGGATACAAACCTAAAAGACATTCATAAATGCACTATGAAAAACATAATTTAAATCAAGAAAAATGGTGCTCAGAATGCAACACACATTTGATCTAAAATGCTGAGAATACTCACGTTTAAACCTAAAAGAAAGCAGCCTTGAAATTATAATATAAGTATTAATTTCTCACCAATCTAGAGACAAAATAGCATACATAGCATATACAGCAAATATATTGGCAAGTTAAATTGTATCTTAATAAAACAAAAAACAAGAGCTCTTGGGGAGCACCCACACCCGCCTGCCATCTACCAACAGACGGGTGGGGTAGTCCGACGAGAACCCCGTGGGCTCTCTTTTATACCCTTCAAGGCTGGGATCCGAAGCAGAAGTGCTTATTCCAACGTCAGAAGTGTCGTGTCTATCTTACTAAATGCGGAACATAGACTAGGTGAAAGGTTATATTCTCAGACCAAGCGCTCGTCGTAAATTGCATAGGGCAAGCAAAAAATATGTAATGTAAGGAATAAAATATATAGCAATGTCCTGGTTGCCACATCTATCACCCTGGCCTGACGTCCTTGTGGTGGGAACTTCTCTGTTCTCATGTTCAGACCCAGGATGTGGTGTGCTATATGTCGACAGGATAGAGAGAGACAGTGAACTTTGCACACGGGTAGGGTGGGGGCTATCCAGTCTGGAGTAGGGTGCCTCGCAGAGAGAAGCTGGCTGAGATTTTTAGTCAGACAGGCTTAGAGCCTGCTGTTCAGAAAAATGGCGGAACTCTGGTCAATTTAACAAAAGGCCTACAGAAAGACCGCAGGGCCTACATAGGGGTTCATACTGACTGAGTGACAAGGATGGCCCAGGGCATTTGTTATATGGTAAAACCGGACCCTCAGGTCAATTTAACACAGCCTACAAATTAGGCTGGCAGGGCCTATGTAAGGGGTTCATACTTCAGGTGTGGGCAGAACGGGCCTGGGGTACCCTATGATAAAAAATAGACCCTGCTTCATCCCCTCCTCTTGTTCATTTACTGAACAAAATTCTTACAGCAATCTTTTTAGGCCCTCCTCCTAGTAGGTGTATCCCAGGGGTGTCATTCATTGGGACATTGGCTGTCTGGTATCTTCCTTAACGTCATATAGACTCCTTCAGGCCTGTCAAAGTTGACATGCTATTTTCTGTGTCTGTAGACCGGTGTGTGCAAACATAATATCCTGCCCTGTCAACCGTCCCCCTGTCCTGTCTTTATCAATGGCTATTTATTCAATTTGGTACAATATTCTCTGTGTCATTTAAGCAGTATCTCAGGTATAACACTGTGATCACAATACACTTATAAGGAGCGTAGTCATTATAATGAGCAATGGGGGTCAATGCTGCTAGTAGCACCCATGATCATTTTCTCTAATTGTTCTGAAAGTCTTGAGCAAGTCTTGAGGCATTGTTCCAATCGTTGGTACGTGTGGCTAGTGTGACTAGTTGGAAGAATGTCTTATCTTCTGTTGTTCTTTTACTCTTTTCAAAAAAGTCTGCTGAGGAATAATGTAGAGCCTCAGAGATGATACCTGTAAACAGAAAAAGTAACCGTTGGTGCC
The DNA here is from genome assembly GCA_963921515.1 of Calotriton arnoldi. NCBI lineage: Eukaryota > Metazoa > Chordata > Amphibia > Caudata > Salamandridae > Calotriton > Calotriton arnoldi. The sequence continues at coordinate 240,893 of CAWUFW010002901.1, forward strand.
TGTCTTCAAGTAATTTGAGAGGTTTACAAGCACTTCTATTACTTAGGCACATTCAATATGAAGAAAACAAAGTGATGAAAAAGGTAAAGATGTCTCGGTGTCACAACTTGTAGACTGAGGGGTTGGGGCATTGATGTTTCCAGACGTTCTTAGTTGATGTATTGTTGTGGTCCGCTTACACACTCTTCCTTTCTCTGCTGTGCAGCACGTGCAACCCTTCAGGATGATCTTGGGATACCATTCCCACTTGGTAGTTTCCGTGGAACACATGTAGTTTCAGTGTGGCTCCTTGCCCCTTGCACAACCCCTCAATCACATGTGAGATGAACGCCGGTCAATTGTCAGAACCCAAAAGCATAGGTACTTTAAAGCGCGGTATGAACTCTTTCAGGAGGCATTTGGCAATAGTTTGTGTATTGCTGTTCTTGGATTGGCATGCCTCAGTCCATTTGCTGATCATGCACACAATAGCCAACACGTACTTGTAGTTTGAGTAGGGGGCATGCTGATGAAGTCCATTTAATGTGGGGAAATGAAGTGGCCTGGGGCAGTGGAAATACAGCATGAGGAAAACAGTCTGATCTTCCCATCACGTCCTACAAGTGATGAACCATGAAAAAGACGGGCCATGGGAGCAAGCATTATCGTTGGTAAACATATCTTTCCATTTGGGCCTATCCGTATTCCTTTTTTTTTTTTGCATACATCCTCCCCTGTTCCCTTCTTCCTTTTCTTCCACCCAGCCCTTTCAATAATATACTTAAGGTCATAGTACATATCATCATCCTTTATCTTTATATCATGATATCATGTGCAGTAGAAGCAATCTGAACCATTGTGTACTCACAACCAGTTAATGCTATTCCTTTTTGTACATCTGCATCAATAAAATATTTACCAATTGATACATAGTCCTTGGAGGAGGTGTGTGCAGCACATTCTACAATTGAAACTTTGGTAGCAACATGTCTTGCAATAGTTGAGCTATTAATGGTGCACCCTGCATTTCTTGGCCAGCTGAGGTAAGGAGGGAACTCCAAATGAAGGAAAGAACCTAAAAATTATATTGGCATCCCTGTACAAGACTTTAAAAATAAATTTATTATCTCCAGAAGCAAAAGAAGAATTAAAACATTGTACTATAGCTTGTCCCAACAGCAAACACAGATGAAAATCTCTGTCACAGTAACACCTTTAGGAATCAAAAACACTCATAGTTGTCAAACTGTGCCCAGGGATGTGGAATTCCTATAGCCCCACGCCCAGGACATATTGTTTGAGGTCAAGGGTAACAAGTTTTCATGCGTATTTTGTCCTTGGGACAAGTAGGCCCAACCCCTACAGCACAAACCCTTTGGCTGCCAGTTTACAGTACCACATTATGGATCAGGGAAAGGCATAGTCTGCAATAAAGGTAATATTTGTGTCCATGTGTTAATGCTGTTCAAACTTGTATTTATTGTTCATTAATGCAAAGGCTTTATTATGAGGGTGAGCGCTCTAAGTAAATGTTGTAAGCTCAGACTGCACTACTGACAGTTGTTAGAGTATAAAAATGTGTACACACGTTTTCAATATTTAGCAATGGGAGGCTTTGTATACTGCTCTCAGAATGCTCTCCCATTAGATGCAAATATTTGCAGAAGCTTGAAAGCAAGACTGATAATTCTTTGCTTTCAAAATTAAATATTCACAAAAAAAAATGCAAAAACATTTCGCTAAAGTACTGGAATAAGGTAGGTACCATTTCTTTGCAACATAAAAATAAACAAGCATTGGTAAAGCCAGTAGGTCTGAAATTGTTGGTCAGCCTTTTGGCTTTGTCATTGCACAACTTGTTTTGGCAATATTGTTGTGAAACCTCATTGGTGTGGGAGCTGCCGGGCCCTCACCATTATAACAAACATTGGGAAAAGCAAAAATTGTTTTGGTTTCAAAAATCACACATTGCACAGTAGTTCCTGGCACTGAATAAAACAACTGTGTCGATATGCTCCTTGTGAAAGAACAGAATGAAGTCACTCACAGTGAAGCTAGCCAAGAGAGAGAGGGAGAGAGACAACATTTTATTAAACATAAAAGGTCATGGTTAACGCCAGACCTAATTAGGGGCCCAATTATTAAATAAAGTGCACCCATGTCCTTGGATTATGTGCAGATATACAACTTTTGTGAATTCACAAGACTACAGAAGTAGGCCAAGAAATAGTAATCCTAGAAAATATTTGTGAACTGCATTTAAGCATGAGCAAATTTTTAGGTGTATATTTGCTCAAGCGAAAATACCTTCAGCCCCAGTATGTAGATCTGCGGAAACGTGGCCACATAAGGGAATTGTTAGCATTCAAAGCCTACTATGGAAGGAGCCCTAGCATAATCAGAGAGGCTATTTCAGAGCTCTTATATAATGAATATTGCTGCCATAATTTGTTGCTGCATTACATGGCCCAAAAGGGACAAGTGTATTTTGTTACAGAACAAGTATTTTTAAGAAGCATCCAGGCCCATGGACAAGTAGATATTTCATTAAATTCCACACCCCTTTGTGCCAATCCCTTATACCTCGAAACCCTCTTTTCAAACACCCTGAAAGATTGCACCTATATATTAAAAGACATATTAAATCTGTACACATTGTATCCTTGAATCATTATAATACGAAGCACTGTTATTCAATGCACACTATCCTTCTGTATTGGCATATACTCATTACTAATGATCAATACATAAACATAATATAAACACAACATTACTACTTTTCCTATTACTCCTATCCTTTGTAGTCCCTGGCGAATGCACTGCATTAGAATGCATTTTAGCACATTCCACCGTACAATGTAATTTGTTACAACAATATTCTCTCCAACTCTGAAGAACCTAGGAATGAAAAACATTAATATACATACACATTATTTCTTTTAGATACACATATAAAACAGCACTTCTCCTTGCGCCATTCAAATAGTCAAAACCCTTCAAGAACGCAATATACTTAGTGCCATTCTATATATATATCTGCTTGTGAAGATGGCGGTGTCCTGTTGCGGCTGATCACCGTGGTCTTCCTCTTTGGACAGTCAATGGAAACACGATAAAATCTGTGTTCCAGGACTGATAGGTCGGAGCTCAGGAATGATGGGGCCCTTCTTCTTCCACCTGAATGCTTGAGAAGACAGAAACTTCGTAGTGCGCGTTACCTTATACAAATATATGTCTTCTTGCATAATTTGAATGTCACTGCTAGGTCTAGTTGATGTGACTTATACATATATTAATTGTTCAGTGAGGAGGATATGGGGCATTAGGTGGTTGTCAGAACATTGTAATATTTGTGAGTGAAAACAGAGTGATCCATGGGCAATAAACTATTTTTGCTTTCTTTAAATTATTTATTTATTTATTTCCCTCAATTGTGGCGCTTATTTTGCCTATTTTATTTTTAAGCAGTCCTGTTCTGGCTTTGCTGAAAGTTGTTGCTGCTTTAATATCATAATGGACACATGGTCCAGCTGTCATCCAAACGTGTGGGAAAATGTAGTAGGCCTGAGCCTGTGGCATGACAAGTCTTTCCTATTTAAATTTTATTTCTAACCAGACAAGAGGTGATGAAAACAATAACATTGAGCTTATCTATGCAAACATCCCGAAGACAGGAAATCCAATACACTTCTTGGAGACGCAGGGAAGACCCTAATAATAATAATGTTGCAAAATCTCGAAACATCAATTAACCCCGAAAAACAAAGAAGAACCAAAACATTGTACTCTAATAGTTCCCAGGAGATAGAAACATTTAAGGGAGACAAAAACTCATGGTATTCAAACTGCAAAATATATGCAACTACCTCTAAAGTCTGCAACTGTACTTTTAAAAGGCCTCTTTAAATCCACACCTATTATTCTGACAATATTGTAATACTGAGCATTGCTTACTCCATGCATACCGTCCTTTAACATTGAAATCTACTTTATATCTGCACGTATTATTTATTCTTTTGTATTTTCCTAGCACTGGGGCATGTGTGAAGGAAGTCAGTGTGGTGGCTACCTGTGGTAATCTATTCCTACGAATCTCTGGTTGTTTCATATTTTGAAGGCTGCACACAGCTGTGCATATCCAAAAACTTATTCCTTACCTCCTCTCACATAGACACATACATATTCCGTCACTAAATCGTGAAACCTGAAACACTGTATTTAATCTCGGCTTCCCCCGTTACCAAATTGTGTGATTCTAGGAAACTTATTTCTCTTGTTCACTTCCACAGCCCAACGTATTCTTACACATACATATCTTTCATCTAAATCTCATGTTCGTTGCCAACCACTGGAAGTCTCTTTCCTGCCTGGCTCAACGCCCAGAATCTGTGGTCGGCCAGGAATGCCACTTCTGAAGGCAGCCCAAGAAAAAATCTATTAACCCTTCAGCACCACTTAATATCTAAAAACATGTGTTGTCTTTAATTGTAATATGCAAAATATATATAGCTTATTTTAAAATAACATGGCTTTCTTGTAAAGCGCACGTTCACTCAGAATGGTATTTTGACGCTAAACAGCAGATCTTCATTGTTCCCCAACTCAATGGTACTCATTCATCCACCTCAGAATGAAGGGTTGATCAGACCCCGCATCTATCCACCTTAGAAGGATGAAATGTTCAATAGACCTAGTAGCATATGAACCTGTGACCATCAAGTCAAACACAGGCTCACGTTCTCTGTGTGTCATGCATGTTGTGTAAACGCCGTATATTCTAGTCTTTTGCCCCAAGGGCCTACAATAATGTATTGGACCTATATTTTGATCCAAGATGAAAATTGGGTGTAGCTAGCTTGCATTCCATTCCATCACTTTATCTCCCCTCTTCTCTCCCTAGTTCTGCGCATGAAATCGGGAGAGAACAGTCTTATCTTGCTATTTCCAATCTTCTGTCTAATGTTCACCATCTGCTCTGACATTTACGTTGCTCTAAGTCTAGTGTCACTAACTACCTCGGCCACGCGACACAATTTCAAAATCTTTCCTATTAACTAACCCCAACTGTGTGCGCTCTGTGGCAGTACTTCCTGGATCTGCCCTAGCATTTGGGCCGTCGTTGAATTGGACACAGGTAGGAGTAAATTATTTCGTACTTAGTTGCTTAGTACTGCAATATTTGGTGTACTCTTCAGTGTGAATCTAGCTGACCAGGTCGGCCTTTGCATTTTGTGCATTGAAATATGGATGCCTAAAGATATTCATCAGGTCTATAATGAGAAATTCTTTTATGAATTATAATTGGTCATCTAAATAGAGAGATATTCATATGCATTTGAAACTGAAAGTATTTTCCTTCTGCCAGGAAACTATATTACTTATATTGATGGCATTTTCAGTCTTTTAACATTGTGGGCCACAGAACATTGTATGTGCTATGTTAAGCCTATGATCCAAAAATATCAAAGGGAATAGCTCCATTTTACCTGGTATTACATCTTCTATCATTGTGCTCTGGGCGGTAAGGGATGGTAGTCCTTGACCTCACCTTATTATGTCACTTTTTCTTTTGTGTGGCTTGTCTACTATTTGACGCTGGGCCAAGTCTAGGGCGTAATAGCAACCAGAAAACGTAAAAAGGTGGCTGTGTGTTGCGGCGAGAAATGCATGCGAAAGCCTTCCTCCCCATCTTTCTACCACTTGACTGAATATTCAAGTGGGAGGATTCATTACTAATAGTCCAAGCACGCCAGAAAGGTGAGGTGAGAAGCGTGAGGTGTGACGGTCAAGGAACTGAATGTACTTCATTCAGGGTATAAGGAGTTAAAATAGGGGAGCCTATTTAAAACCGTGCTCAAAAAGACGTAATTAAGAGTCGTGAAGGCAGCTGCTTGACAGCTAGACACAGTATTCACTGGATGCACCGCGCACCAGTTGCGTGGTCTCTAATTGAACCTGTCTTAGTTAAAGTGGGTGTGCTTGGCACGTACCCAGATGTTCCTGCTGATCACTTCTCACTGCAGTGCACAAGAGAGAAGTACTCCTATATATAAGATCTTGCTAAACAGTAGTGAAAACCTGTGGTACCACTGTGAGAGAAAGATGAGAAAGGCCCATAAGCCAGATAAGAGAGGAGAGACGCAAAATGCAGACCGAGAGAAGGAAATAGAGTATAGCTATTAGAGTACACTGCATGTAACTAAAAAGGCGGAGAACAAAGGACACTTTTTACAATGAAGAGAAAGAGGTTGAAAGGCGTTGGCAGAAATAAACGTTCAAACAATACAATTTACACCAACTAAGTAATCAAAATTCAAAACAAATATGAGCTGCCAGACGCAGTCCCATACACACGTCTTTGCGGCACAAAGTGGGAGACGCCAGACGCAACCTCCTGTCGCCAAGTACATACTTCAAAATATAAATGTGAGGAACTATTTCAACAATTCGGTGTATGTTGTTGTGCATTACGTGGTCAGTTATCTGAAAGTGACTTGTGCTAATTAAATGTGGTGCTGCGCCACATGGGTCAGACAGGGGCTAGGGGGCAAGGGGTAACTATATAATACTATTTATTCACAAAAAGGCAACAGCTTTCATATATAAAAAACAGTTACAATTCTAGTTAAAAAGACAACCATAATGCATGCTAAAAAAAGACCACAATAAAAAAGATTTAACCATAAAATAATCGCACTTCAATTATACAAAATGTGAAGCATATTATGTACACGTCTATCTATATATATAAACCCACAGAAATATTCGCGCATTCTCCTCTGCTGGCCTAAATGCGTACAGAAGGATGTCTTAAAATAACATAGCAATAAATAAACGTCTTTATGTTTCATTTTAACACAGGAAGAGAACAGAAAACCACATGGGAAGGCGTTTTGTTCACAAACCATAATCACACAATACTCATGTATTATATAATATATACTGACAGTCCCTCGCAAAAGCCGAGGAAGTCTGATAACTTGTTTATCATAAATCCTCATGTGCCAGTCACAAGACGTAGAGTGGCACGTCTTATCCGGGACTCGGAACCGCTCCTGAGCCCGCAAATAGCTGAGATTTGCATCATGCAAACTCCTTGCCTTCCTGCACAGGCGTAAACTCTATCTCCGTAGCACAAAATATATTTATATAATAATAAAAACCCCATAATGTAAGCTCTAAAAAAAACAATGCTTAAGCTAGCGAAAATATAATATCTAACACATCCCGGGGAAATCCACTTTCTTCTCTTTCACACAAGAGGAAACCGTAACACAAGAGGAAATCGTAACTCTGTTAGCTAGACAGATACGGGATTCGTCTTCTTTCTCAGGACTATTGACTGAGAGTAATCCTTCCTTCCCTGTCGATCCTTACAACTGGACAGAGGTATACCTTATATCTATTTACAACAAACCCACAAATGAACACTGGAAGATGCCAGACGCAATCTTCCCTTCCCCGTCAATTCTAGACGGAGGCCCCTCTCTGGCTCTCAGAGAGGCACAGTAACAACGTAAGTCTATTCATAAAAAGAAAAACACATAATTCAAACAACTTCCTAACGTCACTTTTTGGCTCAGAGTCCACTACGCACATGTTTCCTCAGCTTGGGGATGTTCTTTAAATAAGCGAGACCAGTTAGACAGGAAAACTGAAACAAGGAACACAGATGTCCCACGCCCTTACCCGCTGCTCCCAGAAAGACACAGCACATCAGGCAGCCAAAATAACTTACCCGAGTGCTGTTCTCTGTGGTTGTCAGGAAAGAGGCATGAAGGGTGGTCTGCGTCCGGGGTCCCAGTGGTCTCCTGTCAGCTGGAGCTGCCATCCGAGTCACGGCACCAAAATGTTGGGGGGAGTGTTTTAGGGGGCACAGGGCACCTTCACGGAATGATCGAAGGAGTGATTTAGGGGCAAAGGGCCAGCTTAACTTGAGGCGGGGCGCGCAGCAACGCTCCTACTAAAAATGAAGGAAACAAATATGTGAGCCATGGAAACTAAGCCAAAAGGTTTAACAGATTTATTTAGAAGGTGCAACTTCAAGAAAAAGGCATAAAAATACAAAAGACAAATATAGTGACCTCGCATTTACAGAGAGTCATATAAATCAGAAGGCATTTCTACATGGAAGCATTGAAATCATTAGAAGAGAGGCACTTCAGAAAATGCAATTATAACGTGTGCAGGATACAAACCTAAAAGACACATTCATAAATGCACTATGAAAAACATAATTTAAATCAAGAAAAATGTGCTCAGAATGCAACACACATTTGATCTAAAATGCTGAGAATACTCACGTTTAAACCTAAAAGAAAGCAGCCTTGCAATTATAATATAAGTATTAATTTCTCACCAATCTAGAGACAAAATAGCATATACAGCAAATATATTGGCAAGTTAAATTGTATCTTAATAAAACAAAAAACAAGAGCTCGTGGGGAGCACCCACACCCGCCTGCCATCAACCAACAGACGGGTGGGGTAGTCCGACGAGAACCCCGTGGGCTCTCTTTTATACCCTTCAAGGCTGGGATCTGAAGCAGAAGTGCTTATTGCAACGTCAGAAGTGTCGTGTCTATCTTACTAAATGCGGAACATAGACTAGGTGAAAGGTTATATTCTCAGACCAAGCGCTCGTCAGTAAATTGCATAGGGCAAGCAGAAAATATGTAATGTAAGGAATAAAATATATAGCAATGTCCTGGTTGCCACATCTATCACCCTGGCCTGACGTCCTTGTGGTGGGAACTTCTCTGTTCTCATGTTCAGACCCAGGATGTGGTGTGCTATATGTCGACAGGATAGAGAGAGACAGTGAACTTTGCACACGGGTAGGGTGGGGGCTATCCAGTCTGGAGTAGGGTGCCTCGCAGAGAGAAGCTGGCTGAGATTTTTAGTCAGACAGGCTTAGAGCCTGCTGTTCAGAAAAATGGCGGACCTCTGGTCAATTTAACAAAAGGCCTACAGAAAGACCGCAGGGCCTACGTAGGGGTTCATACTGAAAGAGTGACAAGGATGGCCCAGGGCATTTGTTATATGGTAAAACCGGACCCTCAGGTCAATTTAACACAGCCTACAAATTAGGCTGGCAGGGCCTATGTAAGGGGTTCATACTTCAGGTGTGGGCAGAACGGGCCTGGGGTACCCTATGATAAAAAATAGACTCTGCTTCAGTGGTGGGAGGCAGGGCACACTACGGGGAGATGGAGCTTTGAAGCTGAAAGCACGGCGCTCGTGCAATGGGCGCCGCGCTGAATAGTTGTAAGTTATTAAAAAAAACAGGCGAGCCATGCCCTGCAAAAGAAAATAAAGTGCAGCTGAAGGAGTTTCCCTTTCTCTCGTGGGCCGCGGACAACCCCTGCTCCAAAGCATGGCACCCCAAAATGTATGTGCGTGCCTGCAAGTTAAGCGGACGACATAGTAAATAAAATAGTCCCTAAAGCAAAAACATATAGACCTACAGTGTAGGAAAACTGTAGTTGGCCGGTGCTCCTGGTCTAAAAGCGGAAGTGATGTATCGGGAGCACCGGCCAATAAGGAGGCAGGATATAAAAGCAATGTAGAAGTTGACAAATGGCAAGCAGCATGTTAAATTACACTCTGTAGAGTGATTACTGAAGGTCTTGCATACAGCGCATGCGCGCTGATGCTCGACCTAAAAAATGGGCTGCTGCTGCTTACTACCACAGTGCTGGTGCGCGAACAGGCTGCCTAATGCTATGAATAACCTTTGAACATGGAGCAGAGTTGTGTGCATGCTCTCTGGCATAAGATTTGTACTAGAAGTATACTCTTCCAGTACATAATCTTATGCCTAGAATTTTGTGAAATGTTTGTAAAATAATGAAGACATTTGTCCTTGTTAGTGCCTGCTTCATTGAGGTTTTATTTTTTGATGCAAAACACAGTCTGGCTATCTTTGTAGATTCAGGTATTGGGTATTTGGATATATGGGTTCTTACACTAAAGTAAGGCCCTCTTGATGGGAAGTGGATCAAAGCAGTGCAAAGCTCTATTTAATCTGACAATACTAACTTTTCAAGCACAAAATATATTTTGCTCTGGAGAGTAAATATCCGTGCAAGTTTGTGTTGCTTTGCTCCACTTTGCATGGCCTTACCCCAGCACAACACTTTAGTCAATTTGGCCCTCAGTATGTCCTGGAAAGATGCTCTAACTTCAGTATCCAGGAGGTGGTGCACAGTTAGAATGTGGTCTTCTAGCCACTCTTTTCTATATGGCATGGAGGTGTCAAAGAACGCTCTGGGGATACTTTACAGGGAGCAGTGTGCAGTCACAGAGTGAATGTCTCAATGGGAAGTTTCCTGGCCCACTTCCACAGGTTGCCTAGAGATTCCCCTGAACAAATACAATGAGGTAAGGATTGCACTGCTGGTGTGTGTGCAAGTGTACACTACATCCTGCTCCCCTGAACCAGCAACCCTTGAAAGACTAGGGGCCACTTACGCAGAACACAGAGTTGATAGTGAACCATTTGCAGTATTTCTGTATTTTACTGTCTGCCGCACATATGATAACTCTGAGTTAGCCAAAGTGATGCAAATCATGCACTGTTTTGTAATGGGGGGGGGCACATTCCCATTGAGCATGCACACTAGTGCAAACTAAGATTGTGCACCCCTCTCTAATCTGGCCCTCAGAGACTTTTAGTCTGTACAAGCACTCCTGGAGGATGCTTACACTGCTGGTTAAACTTTGGAGAAATAGCTGCGGCCCTAGCACTGACATGGCACCACTTAAGGAAGCAGACACTAGAGAACTAACCAAGCATAGCAAGATTAATCTTGCATTACTGGAGAAGTGTGTAGAGGTTATTGCACAGGGAAACATTGCTGCAGTGCACTTACTCTGAGAAGACGGTTCTAGAGGACCCCAGAAATTACCAGGGTTCTGTTGCACAGACAGGACCCTAGAAAAGCAGATCCCTGTCAGAAAGTGGTTCATTCATTTTGGAAAGAGTACCCCAATCAACTTAATTAACACACCCTGGTTAGATTTCATCACAGTTTTCTATGAAACTCTGTTGAATGTATGTAAAGTTCAAGCAATACCAACAATTTTAAAGTCAAGGACACAGTGCAAAAAAATTCCCAAAACAATTTAGGAAATATAGAAAATATTCTTATAAACAAAAATACACCTAAATTATCAAAACCTGTTAAGGGATACTGGAGATATGAATGTTTAATGAAAAAAGCCTCTACAAAAGTAAAATGGCAATATAAAATATCAGTTAGCAGTTGACTGGGACCTAGGTGCAAGTTCCAGCCAACCGCAACAGAGCAGAAATCTGCTATACCAGGCAGGTCAACCCTGCTCATTTGAGCTCAAAGTCTTCCATCTGGGGTGACATTCAATGCTGAAGCTGGCAAAGATATCCCAAAGTCGGATACATCATGCTGAGCCCCAATTGAAGCCATTGTTTTTGGACAACAACCTCACCTTCCTGGGACTAGAAGCCAAGTCACTGTCCACTGGAGATCAGAGTTGTTAAATCCAGCCAGTAAACTGTATTGAATATCTGGGGCTATATTACAATAAGTGCCCTGGGGGTTCAACGGGTGTTTGCACCCGCTTTGCGTGCCCCTGGGGCATTTTGGTATTACAGAAAGAGGCACAGACGCTTGTGCGTTACCTTCAGTAATACCAATAGCGCTGGCGCACTTAAAGCGCCAGTGCTACCTTCAGGGGGTGTTGTGTAGTTCCTAGGAATCCTCAGGACCTGCGTGTTTTGGATGACCTAAACTAAGGGCTTGGTGTCCCAACCGCTTCCGGACACCCCCACAGGATATGTCAGCTGTTAGACCACCTAGCTCTACAGTGCCACTACCATCCCCTTGTATCTTACAGTGATGTAGGTAGTTTCTGGCAACCACTGAACATGACAACCCTGATTCCTCAGGGATCGTGGAAAACAGTACAGTACTTTTCGCTCAGTCACTCGTGCTTGCTTATTCTCAGAAAATACACAGGATGGTGGCTAGGACGTTTTAATAAGTATTTCTTGGTCCAGCGTCAGTCTAGTGTAAAACATGTTTGCTGCGACAATTAGGAGACAGAAGCATATGAAAGAAATCGCAAGTACTCATATAGTAAACAGAAGATACATTTCCACCATAGTGTTAAGAAGATGAACATATATAGTTCAGATAAAACAGTAGCATTTGCATACTCCTATAATGCGCGCCCTACATAATCTGCCTAAATGTACCTAGCCTAGATATGTAGGTGGGGCATGTACGTGCATAGCTATATATACGTGTGTAGCCAAGAAACCCCTAGGAAACAACCACCCCCCTCACCTGATGGTAGAAAATGAAGGACCCTGTCTCTGCTTCGAGGATGACACCCCGCAAGGGATGTCAGACCGCTGCATGCCCAAGATTCAGTATGCAGCACCCTGTGTCAGCTTGGAAGGAATTCTCCTCTGATTTGTTGGAGGGAATGAGGGTCTTATATACTAGAGTGGCCACTCCAGGGTTTCTTCTAGAATCGATATGTTTTGAAAACCATCATAAATGTTTTGAAAACAATCATAAATGTTTTTCCAAACAAATGTGATCATGCACAGAGGGCTGTTGGCCAAGGATGAAAAAAGTGGTGACCCTTGTACAGAATAATTATGCAGTGCCTGAGGACATGTTTATGTACGTCAGGTACAGGAATTATGATAGAATACTAAGAGCCTGGTGTCGAAGAGACAGGAGCAAGCTACTAGGTAAAAGGTCACCTGTTTAGAACTGTTATTGTCGTGTGGATGGGACAATGTATGTAAAAAGGGGGCATACATGACAGGACTATCCTAAAGGGCATGACACCCACTCCTCATCAAAAGGTCAACAGGGTCAGCTAGATAATAACAAAGCTAAGGCCACTAGAAGCATAAAAAAAATCATTTATAATTATAATACTAAAAGCACTTTAAAAGCGTTAAATAATGTTCATAAAAGAAAAGCCATTTTCCCTAAAAGCATTCAAAAGGTCCTCTAAACTCGTATATGATGTTATTTTTACACTGAGCACCTTGAAAGCCATTATGCTCAGTCAGAGCAGAGAAGGAGAAAAAATAAAACAAAGTCAGTTTCGACCTTCAATTTGGTAAATGTTTTAAAAAATGCAGAATAGTACCCAGCACAGGAAAGGCAAGATTGTTTATGAATCTTGTGCTGAAGACTCAACATCACTGAACATTGCATCCACAGGTGGCAATCCCTCCAGCACTTCCAATATAATGTCGAGTGAGAAAAGATGGTCATCTCTGGTTCCCACAGCAGCCGCCGGGGAAGAATTAGATGCCTGCATGCATGGAACCGATGCCTGTACCTCTGGAGCAGATCCAATTTCCCTTCCAACAGGAGCAGAAGCATCCCTTGAAGGCTCTAAATATGCCATCATCAACATTGGAATACGCTGTGGCAACTGTACACGTGGGCCTGCAAGGGCTCCAGTAGCACGTCTATGTGCGGTGGCGCAACCGATGGAAGTGTCAGAAACGGGTCCAACACGCATCTGAATCCGCAGAAGAGGCAACGGAACACAGGCAGGACACAGTCTAGCCAGACAGGTCTAAAGTACAGGAACCAATGCTCACTCAGCTCTTGAAGCAGAGGCGTAGTCAGGTAGAACACCATACGCTCACAACAGTGTCTTTCCAGCAGTGTTCTATCCATGTCTTGAGGGATTGAGGCATCCATTGCGAATCAATAGGATTAAAATCAGGATACCCGCTAAATGATAGCAGGACCAAAGGAAGCCCTCCAAAAACGCTTTTAAGTACGGAGTGTATGAAGGCTGGAATCACTCCGAAGATGGCCTGAAATGTAGTTAATAGACTGGATCCAATACGCTTAATAAGTGTACGATCCCTCTTGTATCAGACATATTACAGATACGATGAACCATTTTTCCAAAATGGAGCGGGAAGTTCGCACAGACCAGGGCCTGTATCTCCCCTGAAGACCTTGTAACCTGGAGATCAAAAGTGTCTCGGACAACATGGCTTTCAGGCTGCTCAGCGAATCAAACCTTATACTGGAAGCATTCAATGAAGGCCACAGTGGTGCCTCCCTAACTAAGTGAGCCAGGGAAAACAATACTTGCTTACAACAAATAACCCTGGAGTTTACTGTGACAAGATACGCAATGCCTGGTGCCATCCCGCAACAGCCTTGATCATTCAGCATTAAATAACTCCTATTTGAGAGTAACTCAAAAACTGGATGAATCACTGCAGCTGGTGAGCCTTTCAAGTAGCAAGATAAGTTCGCTATTGAAGCATTACATGCTCTGTGAAGCGAGACATCCTTACACACTAAAGACCCAATTCAAGCTCTCTCACAGTCTGTCCCACTTAAGAAAACTTCAGTGTCCTTATTTCTACACCTATATCCATATGGTAACTCCCAGGTTTCCTGTATGTACCCATCACCCAACGCTTCATACCTGCCTACCTGGAGGTATTTAAGGCAGTATTGGAACTTGAATGTCGTGATTGGCAGCGTTATATAGCCATGAATTAACCATTCTGTAGACGGTGACTCTGCTATTGTAAAAGGTAACTTCTCTGATTTTTCATTGAGCAGCATGGTGTACTTTGCATCTCTGCGTGCCTTGGTCATTTGTCTGTTGGTCAGATTATAAGCCGAATACAGATCTGTGACAGTAATGTACCGCCATGGCACGTGGCCAGAACGCAATGATTGTAGCGTCCAGCTTAGAAGTATAATGGAGCGCAGTTGAGATTGCCCATGTTGTAGAATAGACAAATCTTCTTCCATTATATCAATTGCTGAGGACACAATGTTGCCCAGTGAATAAATACGTGATGAAAGTGTGGTCATTCCATTGTTTACCACACCTAAGGCCTTTTCTAGGTTAATTCTATCAATCTCACGTAATCTCTCAGCAGCTTCCTGTTGGGAGACTTTCCACAGTTCATCGTAGATGACATATAAGAAGCATTTTTTACGCAGTTTCTTGGGACCTAGCGAGAAATCCCTAAGATCCATGTTGTCTGACAGAAGGGACAAGTGTCGTTTCACCTGTAAAAGTGTTGAGGTTTTAAGCCATTCTAGGCATAACTTCCCAACATTATAAGAAGTCACTACCCCTGGGTTGTCTGTGTGTACATAGCGTGGGTCAGGCCTGTGAATACTAAACCATCCGGTGGTACCCCTGAATCTTGAATGACACCTATTTGTGTCGATCGGTTTAATCAACCAACCCTTCCAATTGGGAGCTGATAAATTGTATGTACCATTCTGTATCATTGCACCCAGCATCTCTTCCCTTATCAGTGTGTCAATTTATATACCTTCAATAGGTGTGGGCAAGGGGATGCGTGGTGTTTTCAGGTCTTTTATTTTCACGCAAACCCATAGCAGGTAGTCTGTTGCACTGTTCTGTTCAGGAAAATGATCTGTAATGGTATGAGGCAAGCTCTAAATAAAGCATCTGTTCCCTGAACCTGCCAATCTTTCATCCCCCTGATGGATTTTGTATCTATTGTGTCCCTCCAATAGTTGAAACCTTGTATAGACAGTTGGGAGATAAAAGGTGCTGAATATATGAGCTTAGTGTTTGTCAGCATCATTTTCTTCGCAGTTGTATTCATTTGCACAAGCTTATAATAGTATGACGTTGGGTCTGATGTGTTGAACCCTGAAAAGTATGTACATTTCTGTGCGAATATGGCAGAACTACCTTTTGTTGGTGTCGGGCAATGTTCCCATTGATGGTAATTGTTAACAGTGCATGGGACACTAGCTTTGTTCAAAAAGTGATGACCATAATGGTGGTAACAATACATACTGTCGAAGTCAGGTGTATCTTCATACAATTCCCTATAAGAAAATGAAGCAGATTGTTCTAGATCTGAGAGCATAGTATTTACAGTTTCAATGTCCCAATCATCAGAGAGTGCACTTGGGGTGATGAAATCATTCAATGAAATTTGAAATACATGAGGAATTTTCAAATGTTCAGTAGGACCAAATACATCATATGAAACTCTATCCCAAACTATACCAGCAGGTACTGGAACTGCTGTAATGTTCACTAGGGACAGATCTCTCTGTTCACGGTGTGATGACGTATGTGGTTTCAGGACCAAGTTCACAGCTTGTACTGCAATGCGTTGTGGGAGGTAATGTCCATTAAGTAGTAGAAAAAAGACAGTTACTATACCAATCCAAATTAACAGAAACACGATCCCTAACGCAAACCAAAGATGCAACCAAGGGGACACAAAGTAAGTCTTTTTCAGCCAGAGACAGAAATGTTGAAATTTCTCTTTTTGGAAATGGGTGGCGTTTGCTCAGGTTCACTTGGATCAGAAGAAAAGCCATCGAAGTTGATGAAGTAGCCAGACGCAGTTCGATCTATCTTTGGTAGCTCAGCAGGGTTTTTAGAACTGGCAGGTGCTTCTTGTGAAGGCACATTGACGTAGATGTCATTATTGGGCCGAATTGCAATTTGCGTTTCAGTTGTATTAGGATGTTGTTCAATTTCAACAGGTATAATTCGTTCTCCATTATTCGATACTCCTGCATTTTGCACAGGGAAGTCTTGAAACATTATTAGTCTTTCCATCTGAACTTCCTGTATAGTAGCAAGAGGAGATCTGCGGCTACTCAGGATGCCACATGGCCTACTGTTGAGAATCGGCCCCTTAGTGTGGTTTGATCAATTCAATGGAGACGAATCTTCTTTCTTTTTTGCTGGCAAGAGGCGGAAGAAGTACTGTTCTTGTTCCTTGAACTGCCAGGACAGGTACAGGTGTTCTGTAGGATGGCCCAAACTCCTTCCTGTCCACAATCTTTTCACTGACCAGGTCCCCAATCTTCGGGATCCAGACAGGTCTTGCCGGTACCGGTTTCACTTCCCCAGTGGTGGTGCGTTTTACTTGGACGTTGCTTTGTAATGCCTGGAATTCATTGAGTTCCTGTAAAACAGCCAAACGATCATTCAATTCAAATGGTTTTACATCCGCCACTGTGCTGGCACAATCAAGGTCAGGTACCTACATTCTTGTCCCAAACAGGATCTCATAGGGGGTACGCCCTCCGAAGGATTTTCTTGGCATGTTGTTAAGTGCCCTCTGGACCACATATAGGTGCTTGACCCAACTACCACCCGCACCTAATACCCTTGCTGTTAAGGATTGATTTAGGCCCCAGTTTTTACTCTTCACTACCAAATTTCCCTCGGGATGGTAGGGGGAGGAGTACCGCAAGGCCACACCCATACTTTCCATGGCTTCCATGTAAGTCCGTGAGTGAAACGCAGGGCCGCAGTTGGAATGTAACGTGCCAATTGCGTATGTCCAGATGAAGACTCGCAAATCCTTTATAACAGTTCGAGCGTCAGCCGAGCGCTGAGGCCAAACCCATAGAATCTAGAGCATGAATCCACTGCCACCAAGATGTACTTATAAGCGCCATCTGAATGTAGGGGGCCGCGGTGGTCCAAATTGACACATTGGAGAGGTCTGTCTGAAATAAGTAATGGTGTTTGCGGTGGCCGTGCTACGGTGGAACCTTTCATCTGCTGGCAGATGTCGCACTTCAGGACATAACCCTTAGTTTGTTTAGACAAACTTGGCCACCAGAATCGCTGCTTCAGTAATGAAATTGTTGCAGTGACTCCTGCGTGTGCTGAGCCCAGACCCTCGTGTGCAGTTAGAATTAAACCTAATCCGCGATCCATGTTTGGTATAACTCTATCCCCCACTCCTGGAATTTGAGCATACGGTGTATTTTGCGCATCTAATTTTTTGAGCATACGATGTATTTTGTGCATCTAATTTTATAGGAATATTTGAGTGGAAAGGCCTTTGGCACGGCAGAGCCGTTCTTCGTGGTGTTGACAGCTATCAGTATGTCTCCGTCTATCCTCGTGCTAGAACGAGTGATTGCAGCAACCGCAGCAGCCAGTGAATTCCCTTCAACGTGTACGCCAACACGCTGATGACTCAAGGTGTGAATAACTAGAGCTTTGCCACTTGTTCCCATAACAATTTATGCTTAATTGTGCAAACCTTGGAATCTCTACACCCATTCTGGCTCCAGTAATGAAGATATTCATTATAGGACTGCACACAGTAAAACAAATCGCACACTATCAGTGTGGGGAATTCCCGATCCGTATATTGTAGTGCTAGTATCAGGGCTTTCAGCTCTTCCAGCTATGCTGTACAATCTCCTAGATATTGTGTAGTTGTACTGCAGAAACGCTTGCGTTTTCAGTGTAGGATTGTATTTGTAATCAACATCTGTTGCAGTGAGAGAATTAGCCCATTGTATCCATCGCGGATGCAGTGCTTTTGCATTTGGAATGCTCGCTTTGGTAACAGCTTCTAAAGTTGGCACCGGGGTAGCAACTATTATGCATTTCCCCTATGCTAGTGCTTTTTCTCTCACTACAGCAGTCTGTACTGCTGTCAGGATTTTTTATGTGGCCGCAAATTGCATTTTTAGCATTTGTGTACAAATGTGATTTGTATGCAATTGGGACTGTCTCACCTTCATTGAAAGTGATGTATGTATATCCTAATAAACCCGGGACCACCCGGATCACCAAGTTGGTAGAATTCACACGTGTGCGTAAATGTTTTGATGCTATCATGTCAGCCTGAACTGAACGGAGAGTATCTGTGTGTTCCTGTGTCCACTGATGTGCTGTGAAATCAGGTATGATTAAGTCGTAGAAAGGTTTTACTCTTTCTGCATAATCCAGAATGTATGCTCTGCCAAAATTTAGAAATCCTAAAATTGATTGCAAACCCTTCAGAGTCTTCAAAGGTTGGAGTACCGCACATTTTTCTAAAAAGGTGCCTGCCAGTCTCTTGCCTTCACTTGATAGCTCACATCCCAAAAATAGGACATGGAGGTGGGCAATTTTTGATTTCTTGAAATTAAGTTTGTAGCCCAAATTGGCGAATCCCACAAGTATGTTGTTCACCCTGCACAAGTGTTCAAGTAATTCATCCTCCTTCCATCAGATAGATGTCATCTACATAGGACACTGCCTCCTCGTCGCATGTTTGTAATAATTCTGACACTCTTGCCGAGAATAGCCCCGGGCTGTTCTTATACCCCCTGGGGCAAACGATAAAAATTTCGTTGAGTGCCGAGGGCAGAGAATGCTGTCAAATATCTGATTTCTGGAGCTATATTTTGACAGAAGAATCCATTCAAGATATCTAATGTTGTTTTGTATTTTTTCTGCACAATGTTAATCATTAATGCGGCGCTGTGTGCCTTTTGAACTGCAAATGTGTGCGTGCATGTGTTTACATGTTGGTAATCTAAAACTAGACGATATGAGTTGTTAGGTTTCATTACTGGAAACAAAGGATTGTTCATTGAGGAGGTGCAAGTCTCAATCACAACTTAGTATTCAGGTTGGTCGAAGATTTCTTTGACCTGTCTTTTTGCATCGTTTTTAATAGGGTACTGTCTCTGTGGAGTTGGAGTAGATTTCAATGGAATTTCGTGGTTATTGGACTCCACGTCCCACCCTACATGGTTGGGGTATAATGCCGGAGCTAGTGCTAGCACCCACTCCTGTGTGTATGAATGTTTTAAAGATTCTGGAACGAGGTCGGAGAAAGCAGGCAAAATGACGCTTTCCCCTCTTGGGCAATCGATCAGAAATTCTTGCGACCAATCTTTTTCTGCTAACAGTATGTTATATCCATATGTTGAATTCTACCAAAAGAGACCTTTAACTTTTCTCGAGATGTCCCCCTCTATTTGCAGTATAATTTCGTAAAGTCTATGTGGGACACTAACTCTCGTATCAGGTGTTTCCACCGTGATATGTTCATTCAATACTGCTGTCACCAGAAAATCCTTCAGGTTATGGCAAGCTATTGTTACTTCTGCCACGCTGTCTAGCATCGTCAGAGCCCATTCCCCGTTCAGAAGCTGAGTCCTCAGTAACCTGGTCATGTCTAATTTTTAAGCCAGCTACTTTCTTCTTTTTGAATTGAGGCTTTGCTTTAGGTTGTTCTTCCTGCTTGATAATGTAATCTGAATTACGATGTGTTTCTCTTTTTGTCTTTAGTCGATCTTCTGTCTTTTGTTCTGATCGCCCGTCCCTCTCTGAGTTTTTTGATGAACCCTGAAAGGAACGAAAGGAACGTGTATCAGTGTCCTGATACCTGTCAGGTTTCCTAATGTTATCCCGATTCCTAAGGTTATACCTCTTTTCAGAGGACTCCCATTGGGGAGACCCACCTCTTGATCTTGAATTATTTTCTGTATTGTGATTTTTAGATTTTTTGTTATCCCATTTCTTTTTAGAAGAAGATGGTGCTTGCTTCGAGTTGTCCTTGTCGGGACTACCCGCCATCTGTGGCTTCCTTGGTTTGGCTCCCAAACTATCTCTACCTAATGCAGCATAGGTTTCTTCGATAATTTTTGGTAACTCTCGCTCCCTATTTATAGGAGCTATTTCCTTTAGGCAGTGGTGAATAGCCACTGCTGCTGCCTCCCCTTTTATGTTGCTCAGCATTATTGCAGAGACTTGGGCAAAGTTACCCATCAGTTTCATTCCCAAGTCCAGGGCAGGGCCAGCCCATACTCGTTCTGTATCTGTTTCAATACCTCTGGAACAACTGCTATGGAAGGGGTACCGTGTATTCTGATGTAAACAGCAGCAAAGATTGTTCCCCAAGTGGTACAATCCTCAATCGAGGGAACCATCCCCATTGGCAAGCAAATGGTTAGCATTCTATGTTTTTCCTGCAGACCTGTATGGGGAAATACTGCTTCCAGCTGTGCAATTTTCTGTGCTATCTAGAACGTAATTTGCTCCTGTTTGGATGGAATTGTCCCCATCACTGATTTTAGTGTCTCTGTGGTCTGATGTGGACCAACTGTAACATTTCTTGCAGGTTGTACTGTTAATGTTCGCATGACAAACTGGACAATGTGTCTGTATAACCGGACTATGTCTTTATATATTGTACAGACTTCATCCACTGGTAGTGTATCTATCTCTGGATGTGGAGTGTATGTCGCTAAGACCTGCCAGGTCACTCCTTCTATGCTGAGTGGACCGAGTCTTACGACAGATGTTGTGCATGGGAGGGCACCTTTAAACCACTTTCTGTGTTGCTGGTAAGTTTACGGGACTTCAATGTCTTTGTATGGAATGTATTCTTCCGGTGGTTTAACTACAATGTATGTGTACAATTTAGTCTGTGGATCTGCAGGCGAGAACTGAACCCAAGAATAGAGTACCCCTGATCTGAACACCTCGTATGTCTCAATCACAAAGGTAACACAACCACTTGTTGCTGGTACGCCGTGTTCTAACAACTTTATAGTTACTGCATGTGTGCAGTTCTCTGTAATGTTGCGAGCGTTTGTAAATTCGTCTTCCCCCCGAGCCACCACTTGTGGACTCAGTCATTCTCAGGAGAATAAAACAAATTCTATTATCTAAGGGTTTTGCACAATGTGGGAACCTTTTATCCTTACAAGCTTGTTAAACCTTCAGCCAATACACAGGGTATATCTGTTCAGCTGAGGCGGATGTCCCTTCTCACTTCAGACGTCATTGAAAGGTGTGAGTAGGGCTTTCTGAGAAAGCACGACTGAACTACTTAGATTTTAACCGTTAATATAAGAACCAAACCAACGTTGGGCGCCATGTCGTGTAATTCCTAGGAATCCCCAGGACCTGCGCGTTTTGAATGACCTAAACTGAGGGCTTGGTGTCCAAACCACTTCCGGACACCCCCACATGATATGTCAGCCATTAGACCAGCTAGCTCTACAGTGCCACTACCATCCCCTTGTATTTTACAGTGATGTAGGTAGTTTCTGGCAACCACTGAACAAGACAACCCGGATTCCTCAGGGATCGTGGAAAACAGTACAGTACTTTTTGCTCAGTCACTTGTGCTTGCTTTTCTCAGAAAATACACAGGATGGTGGTTAAGACGTTTCAATAAGTATTTATTGGTCCACCATCAGTCTTGTGTAAAACATATTTGCTGCGACAATTAGAAGACAGAAGCATACGAAAGAAATCGCAAGTACCAATATAGTAAACAGTCGATACATTTCTACCATAGTGCTAAGAAGATGAACATATATAGTTCAGCTAAAACAGTAGCATTTGCATACTCCTATAATGCGCGCCCTACGTAATCTGCCTAAATGTACCTAGCCTAGATATGTAGGTGTAGCATGTACGTGTATAGCTATATATACGTGTGTAACCAAGAAACCCCTAGGGAACAACCATCCCCCTCACCTGATGGTAGAGAATGAAGGACCCCGTCTCTGCCTCGAGGATGACACCCCGCAAGGGATATCAGACCGCTGCGTGTCGAAGATTCAGCATGCAGGACCCCGTTTCAGCTTGGAAGGAATTCTCCTCTGATTTGTTGGGGGGAATGAGGGTCTTATATACTAGAGTGGCCACTCCAGGGTTTCTTCTAGAATTGATATGTTTTGAAAACAATCATAAATGTTTTGAAAATAATCATAAATTGTTTTCCAAATAAATGCGATCATGCACAGCGTGCTGTTGATCAAGGATGAAAAAAGTGGTGACCCGTATACAGAATAATTATGCAGTGCCTGAGGACATGTTCATGTACAGGGATTATGATAGAATACTAAGAGCCTGGAGTCGCAGAAACAGGAGCAAGCTACTAGGTAAAAGGTCACCTGTTTTTTAACCGTTATTGTCGTGTGGCTGGGACAATGTATGTGAAAAGGGGGTATACATGACAGGACTATCCTAAAGGACATGACAGGGGCGTTCCTTCATTTGCATAGGGGCATGCCCTATGCAAATGAGGGAATTCCTTTGCCTCTTCACCCGCGCCATATTACAGATGCAGGCGCAGAGGCAAAAAAGTTCTCAGGGGGCCCACTCACAGTGCGCCACCTAGCAGGTGGCGCACTGTGAGGGCGCCCGCTGAGAGAAGCCCTCTGACGGAGGGAAAGGGGGTCCCATGGACCCCCAAGACATCCCCTTCCAGGCGGGTGCAGTCGCACACTGCACCCGCCTGCAAGGGGATCTCTAATCCCCTTTAAATGTGCAGGCGGGTGCCGCCTGCACTGGAAAAACACGGAGCGGCTGCCAGCAGATGCTCCTTGTTTCACATGACCGCGCTGCCCTGGGGGCAGCACGAGTTCGTGGCTGCCCTGGGGACAGTGCATATATCGTAATAGGGCGCATTGTCATTGTTTGCACCGGGCACACCTTTTTAAAGGTGCGCTGATGCAAACAATGACAATGTGTAGTACGGCCCCTGGAGGTGAGAAAAGTAACAAGACTGGTTTTAAGCCTGCCCTGGCTCAAGTGACACAAAGTACTTTTTTTAAAATTACTTTTCCACCCCAGTTATTAAAATCTGATTTTGCCATTAAATTAGAATTTGGAAACTGGATGGAAAATAACTTTGATTCAATTTGCTCCCATTTTCCCAGATAAAGATATAATTTAAAGATTTTAATTGTACCTAAGGCAGTTCTTGAAGAATGTAGGCTAAACCTACACATTGAAAACAGATTTTGGGTCTTTAGTCACTGTGTCGTACATGATGGGCTCCACTTTTATAAAATATATATGTTGGAAATGACCATCTTTTGCGTTTCTAACCCCCAGATTTTTGCCTTTTTTAACTGAACCCATTTTTGTTGCCCATGGGACTCTGCACACTTTACTCCTGCTAACCAGTGGTGAAGTGCTTGTGCTCTCCCCTTTAAACGTGATAAAATTGTCATACACCTAATTGGCACATCGGCAGCTAAGACTTATAAGTCCCTAGCACATGGCACTAGAGGTACCTAGGTCCTGCAAATTAAACATTGCAAAAAGGCTGCAGGTGTCATTGCGCCACCCACTAAAGTATCACTGTAAAATGTGTTTCCAGGCCGGCCCTTGCAGCCATTGTGTGCAGTTTTAAACTTCCACATCAACCGGGCAAAATAAAACTTTTGCCTGGCCTAAACCTTCCCTTTTAGTACTTATAGGCCACTCCTAAGGTAGGCTTTAAAGGCCTGCAGGCATGATGCATGGTATTTAAAGAGTAACACATGTATGTTTAATGTTTTAAATGTACTGTTAGTGAAAAACTCCCAAAGTAATTTTTCACTGTAGCAAGGCTGGCTCTCCCATAGCAACACTCAGGGTTACATTATAACAACTTATAATGCACAACTTCAGTTTAGGAGCAGCAGGGAAAGTGATTCAATGACTCCTTCTAATGGTAATTTAAAATCCAACACAATGGGAAAGTCATATTTTATATTACTATTTTGAAAATGACAATTACAAAGATGTTGCTTCTCTGCCTAAAACAAAAAGGCTTTCCTGCCAGTGTCTAGTGACACCTGACTGCTGATGGCTCCCATGTGGTGAGATGTGGATTGTTCTCAGACATCAGACAAAGTTCTTGTGTGTGGGTAGTCATTTTTTACTTGAGAAGGATGGCCTGGAGTCTGGGCTAAGCCCCCTTAATGAGCTATAAAGGGTGCCTACCCAGTCACAGGAAGATGTAGATCAAACCAAGGCCTGCCTCCTTTGATCATTCTAGTCAATATGTCTCCAAACCCAATAGGAGGGAAGAGCTGGCCCTAGAAATTGTTTGGTGTGACCACAAGTGAAAGTTTGCAAGTGTCCATAGCCACAAGGAGCTCTGACCAGGGGGAGATGGGTTTTGCCATTTTGGATTTAGGTATAGTGGGGCACTGTTGGATAGTTTGCAAAAAACATACACATGAAGCTCTGCAAATGTGGGTAGGGTCACCCCTGGGAACTTTTAACCCATTGATTAGGGAGTGACCAGGACTTTCCCCCACCCACAGGCTGGCACTGGGCATTAATATGGCAAACCTAGACCCCTCAACCGAACACTCCTGGACCTGTGGAAAATCAGATGAAGGATTGACCTATCATCTGAAGAACCTCAAGGGAAACTGGATTTGCTTGCCTTGAATCCAGAACCCCAGAAGTGACTCCAAGGTTCAGTTGGCTAACCTACTGTTTGAGCTACAGTGACACAACAAGCTTCCTGAGACCACTATCTCTGCAACTGCCAAGCCGACCAGTTTAAACTAGACCTACCCTGGACCCTGCTGCTGGCCTCTTTTGAAGTGAGTCCTAACCCCCACGTGGTGCCTCTGTGGGTCTGGACCATTGACTGCTGCTAGAGTGTATTCTTCCCGACCAAACTGAAAAAGGTGGGGCTTGGAACCTTTTTGTGAATGTTTTCTCCAGAGAACTGGCTAGGAACAGGGACTGCGGTCTAGCCAAAGCTGTCAATGTTGAATTGCCAGTCGGATTCAACTTGCTTCTTTGTCCTTCTGAAGGGATCTGACTTCCAGAAAAGTTCTAAGTCTGAATGTAGAAGGCTTCATCAGGATAGATGCTGGACAGCATTCCATCAATGTCAAGGCCTTCCTGGGCAAATACTGCGGACTTCACCCACTCGGAGCTTTCCTGTCTTCATCTGCAACTGTGCCAGGACCCAGCTCTTCAGCAATCCATTGTCTTCCAGCCCTACTTCGGATTTAACTTGCAGCTTAACCTGCCAATGACTTGTCGACGACCACTTTTTCTCCAGAAACATTTTCATGTGAGAAGGCATTGGAAATTACCATCTTTTGCATAGCATTCCCCAGCTTTTTGCCTTCTTACACTGAACCAGCTTTTTGCTGGCCATAGAAGTCTGCATACTTTATTCCTGCTAACCAGTGGTAAAGTGCTTGAGTATTCTCTTTAAACATGGTAAAATTTATGTATTCCTAATTGGCATATTTAATTTACTTATAAGTCCTTAGTATATAGTTTTACATGTACGTATGGCCTGTAAAAAAAAATGCTACCAGTGTTTCACCCACTAAAGTATACTACTTTATACTACTATATGCTAGCTTTTGCCTGGCCTAAACCTTCCTTTTTAAGTCTTATAAGTTACCCGTAAGGTAGGCCCTAACTGCCCATTGGGCATGGTATTTAAAAAAAATAGGACATGCATATTTAATGTTTTTCATGTCCTGGCAGTAAAAAACCAAGATTGGCCCTCCCATAGAAAAACACTGGGTTACATTATTACAACTTATAATGCTTAATTTCAATTTGGGACCAGCTACAAAAATGATTCAAGCAATCATTTTAATAGTTATTTAAAAATCCAACATATTGGTCAAGTTGAATTTGATATTAGTATTTTAAAAATTACTATTTTAAAAATTGATACTTTCTTAAACTTTGCAATTTTTCTGCCTAAGCCAAAAGCGCCTTTCTGCCAGTGTCCAGGGTCCCCTGACTGTTCAATGGCTCCCATGTGGGGAGGTGTGGATTGCTCCCAAACACTGGAAAAAGGCTTGGGTGTGAAGAGGTGCTTTTCGTCCTTGAGCAGGATGCCTGGGGGCTGTGCCCAGTCCTCTCCCTGAGCTTCAAATGGGGCCTACCCTGTCACTGGCAGATGAAGCTTACACCTTGGCTTGCCTCCTTTTGTTTTCTTAGTCAGCTTCGCTTCAAACCCAGTGGGAGGGGGACCTGCCCCATAACTGGTTTGAAGTGACTAGAACAAGAAGAGAGACTGGACCTGCTTGCCTTGAACCCAAGACCCCGAAGTGATCCAAGGGTCAGTTGGCTGACCGCCTGTTTGGGCTACCCCCAAATGCTCTCCCCAAGTTCTGGAGCCTTGGCTGGTGTCAAATTGTACTCCTCCTATAGTTTCCTGAAACCTGGGCTTAAACCTTTTTTTTGCCAACTTTTGCTCTGTTAATCGATAGGGAACCGAGACCAACCTGCTAAGCTGGTTCACCGAAGGTGCATCACCGCTGGGCCACAGATTCAGTTTACTTCCAATCTCGGGTTCTACAGATTTGAGTTTTGTTGCTTTGGTGTCATTTAATTTATTAAATTATTCTCTATTTTTCTAAATTGGTTTGGGATTTATCTAGTATTGTGCATTCACTTTATTACTGTTTGAGTACTCGATAAATACTTTACACATTGCCCCAAATTAAGCCTAACTGCTTTTTGTACCAAGCTACCAGACAGTTAAGCACAGATTTATTTAGAGACTTTTGTGGTTCAACTTGACAAGGATTGTCAGTGTTATTTGAGGTGAACTCTCACCCCCTCAACTAATACTCCAATTTATTATACACTGTATATGAGAGGAAGTATTTTTCCAAGGCTCCAAGCATTCTCTATCCCCATTAAATAAACATTGTTTTTAGAATGATCAGATATATCGGATGCGTGACAATGGCATTAGGGTCAGCTGATGGTGTTTTTTAGGGTTAAGGCAGATACATCCAGAAAACACTACATATGTTTCAGATGCCTCAACAGAGTGTTTGCTGTTGGGATTAGGAGTGTACCCATCTTATGAATTCAGTCGGACTTGGATGGATAGGGTGGATTCTGAAGAGGTCCACTTTATCACTAACATGAAGCAATGCTCCTCAATGAGGGTAAGGGATGAATACCCAGATTTGGGGGAAGGTAAAAAGTATTGCAGGCTTGCTCTGATGTAGTTTAATAAAGATGTGTTAACCCTTTTGCTGCCCCCTTGATGCATATATAGGTCGTGACACAGAATGCCCTCATGAGATATAAATGTCAATATGGAAGGGGCCCACTCCATGCCCTGCTGCCATCTTTTAAATTATTTTTTTCCCTCTGGTGGGAACATCATACTGCAGTGCCTGGGCATAGGGGTGTAGGAGTTTGCTGTTGACCTGTCCTTTTTGGGCACCCGCAAGCACTTCTGGGTCACCTCACTAATACGCATGTGACAAGACTAGTGCTTTCATTCTGTTATGAGCCTTCATCTTCGCCCACTAACCATGTGGTGCAATCCTCCTCCTGCGTTTTTGAATATTCCTAGTGAACCATCTATGAGATGGGTCTCTTGGATAAAACTATTTGCATATTACTTAATTGGGTGGTTTTGGAAGGGATTCCGTAGGTCCTCCAAGGACCACCTAAAGATCAAGGTGACCCATGTGACTGGGAGGGAAAAGGGCAATTATAACTGCCCTCACACATTCCTTGCTATGCTTATCAGTTCGAGGCACTCTTTACTATTGGTGGAAGGCAGGAAGCTGGAGACGAGGACAGGAGGTGCACCTTTGTGTTGAATTGATGGGGGTTGGATTGGCTTAATCTACTGTGATTGAGTCTGTCAAGCAATGGAGAGCAGGTTCTTCGCCTGACGACAAATTCAGCAAGTCAGTTAGGAATTGAAAAAAGGTACAAAGTGCCACATAAGTCTTGAAAGGCTGTGAGTTCCAAAGGGGCTAGTCTTCAAAATAAAACTGCTTATTTGGAGTACAGTTTTGAGACAACAGATTGATTGATTATCTGCATCCTTTCAAAATGTAGTGCCTGATGTATCATCTCCATTTGCAAACCATAGTTGTGCCAATTGAATAAAAATTAGTTTGTGACAACAGATGTAATTTTTGATGCAACCTATGCAGAAATTACCTAAAACGACCATCCTAGTAAGTATTAAATTGGCAAGTTGCCTAAAGAACAGCAGACCACTACCCCTGCATTTACATTCGCAAATCAGAAATATGTTTTAAAAGCAGCCATTAAAGAGACGGTTGCTGCTTGAAAGTTGTTTCCTGTCGAGTGTAGGAAGGTGGAATCTGACTATATGGTTGCCCCCACTTTTTTTTATGGTGTTTTGCTGGTTTATGACTTAGTTGGACTGGGATCCTGCTATTCAGGGCCCCAGTCTATCTGCTTTCTCTGTAAAAAGGTTTCCATGTGCCTTAGGCACATCTCTGATTGGAATCTGGAGTGCCCTTATAAGTCCCTAGTATATGGTATACTATGTACCAAGGGCATAGGTACCTCAGAGGCCTACCAGGGGCTGCAGCATGTATTATGCCACCCCTGGAAGGCCATCCAAACTGACACCACAGGTCTGCTACTGCAGCCTGGGTAAGGTGGTGCATGCACCCCTTACTGTGATATAGGTTACCTATATCACTAAATACATACACACATATAAACCTATAAGTCACTCCTAAGGCAGGCCTTATCAATCCTGAAGGCAGAGTGCGTGGTTCCTATGTGAGAGGGTGCCCCCTCATGAGCAGGGCCCCTCTGCAGCGTTCGGAGACCCTTCTCTGATGCTGTTTGTAGTGCAGCCTGACCATATACTCTTAAGTGCATTATAACCTCACGTTAAATGCTAACTTTGGAATGGCTGCACCTAAACATGTCGTGTTTGGTGTCAAACATCTTGGAATACTACCCCCCCCCCGCCAATTCTGGCGGCGGGGGTAGCATTCCACCCTTCTAGAGGGAAAGACATGTTAACTCTGGCTTGCCCGGTAACTTCTTTCCAGAGCCCTGGCATTACAAAATGGATGCTGCTGCCACAGACACAAGTCTGGCCTCCTGCTGCTGGATGAAACTCCGGCAGGGGAGGCCTGGACAATAGGTTTCCTGTTGCAGGGAGGTGTGACCACCTCCCCAGACAGGATAATGTGTATTGGGGCTGGGCGGGAGCACCCTCTGGGTGCTTTGAAGTCCTGCACTGGGGGCACACTTGGTGTCCCTGTGCATACCCCAGTTCAAACCGGATCAGGGGCTTGCAGCCCCTGCTTTGGCGCGAACTGGACAAAGGAAAAGGGGTGTAGCCACCCCTCTGCCCTGACCCACCCATAGGTGGGGACACAGAGTAGTCCAACCCCTAAACTTGGTATAAGTATAGGAACCCAGTCCTTAGGACTTTAGATTATCCCTGGACGAAACTCTGAAACAGAATCCTGGACCTTCGACGCTCTACTCACGATTAGAGGACAGAAGAATCTCCCTTGGGGTCAAGGAGTGACTCCCCTGCTTGGCAGGCACCAAAGAAGCATCTGTCCGGTTCGCATTTCTGAAGCTCCAGTCGGCCGCCGAAGTCATCGCATCACCAGAGGTGGATTCTCAGACTTCCCCGAGGCTACCCTGAGTCCCCAGCAAAGCTGAGGCCTGTAGCTATCGTGGGTGACTTGAGACCGTGACCCCTGGACACCGAGCACATTTGCAAGTGCATCCTCTTCTGGGTCTCCCACGAAGTCGTGCTTTGGGCTCCTGTGAGCCAGATCCACGTGCGACGTCTCGAGGCTCCTTCGCGGTCGCTAGCCCGTTGGCTAGTAGCCCTTAACGAAGGCCAATCTTTTTCTTACTTGGCATCCTGGTTGCTCCAGGCCTGCCCTCACTTACCCTTGCTGGGTGAGTTCCCCAGACCTTGCTGGTCTGCACCATCGACGATCTACATCTTCATCGAGACTTGCCGTTGCCAAGGCTTATTGGGTCCAATCCGGTCGCTGACACCTCAGCACTCGACAGACATCGTGTACCAGCCCGAATCCTGCTCCTGGTCGCCGACAACGCCTCCTGGACCTCGTGGCTGAAGAGTCAAGACGACCGTCAACGCACCTGAAGCACTCGACATCGGTGGGCATCTGTCCATCGCCTTCCTGGTCACTGGCTAGTGACCCAGACTCTGTCCCCTCTGCTTTCAGGTTCTTCAGATCTCCGATCCACTCTTGGATCCACCCGGACACTTTCCACTTGGTCGCCAGCAGCACTTTGCAGCAGATCGCCATTCAAATCGACGACGAAACCCGATCCCGAAAGGCACCTATGCACCCGGCTTCCCTGGGTGAGGTAACACGAGTACTCCGGTGCTCCCGTGGGTAGAGACTCTTCAAAGTACTAGTTCTCAAAGGGTTTGCTCCAAGTCCTTCTTTAAGTGTCCCTTTTCTTTAATTTCCTGATCGCGACTTTCTCCATAGAAGTCAACGGCGTATCGCGGTTGTGTATTTACACTGCACGCATCCCCCGTGGGTCCCCTGTGTCACTACCTTGGGTGGTTACTTGTGGTCCAAGCACTTCTAGAGGCTCTAGGCCTAGTGTCTAGTTCAGTCGTGGTTCTTATACCACTTTATTGGTATATGGTTTGAGTACGCCCTAGGGCCCAAACGTGTATTTGTGCTATTACTGTGTTTAAATAACTTCTAACTTATGTACTTCGAACTCTAGCCTCATAAAGAGACTAGAGGGTGTGTTTAGCAATAAATACATATATTTTGAATATATACCTGGTGTGGTGCTCTTTCATTTGGTCACTCAAGAGATTATAGACTGGTAAAACAAGCTGCTTTACATTCCTTCAAGGTTTAGCCTGAAGGCTGCTCTCCATAGCTACCACTAGGATAGCTTTCAATAAGGTTGTCTTTAACCTATCTCCAATAAGGGGTTGTTTGGACTGGTGCAAGGTGCCCACTATAATTAGTGGACAGCATATGCCAGGCCAACTTCTCACATTGGTGTGCATCGTGTGGGATTCCAGCTTGCTATTGTTTTACCAGATAATCTCAATTGAATTGATCAACTGAAAACCACTAAAGGTACCTAAGGTACATATAATTTAAGCTTAGAATACAGTAAGTTCTACTGAACTTAGAGTTGTGTGTTAAGGGATAGCACAACCCTTTCTACAACTCAAGAGAGTTTAGTAGGCCACACTAGAGTAGGTAGTGCATACACCACACCACACTAGTAATGTCTTTAAGGGTAGGATCTAAAGAATCCTTGCAGGAAGCCACTGAGCTTCCACCCTCCAAGTATGATACACTCCCATTCTTGGAATTGAGAGCTTTATGCAACTTGAGAAAAATAAGGACAGGCCAAAGTCCCACCACCCAACACCTTAAAGAGTTGTTGGTGGCTTATGACCTTAGTAAGCCCTTGGGGACTGAAGGGGTAGGAGCTGAGTGTGGGGCAGAAGATGAGGATGGGACCAGGGGTAGAAATACCCCCAGCCCCCCCTCTGAAACTGGCCAGGAGGGTGAAAATGACCCTGACCTGGATAACCCAATCCCTCCTGAGGAAGATGAAGAGGATAATCAGGATGATGCCCTCTTTGTCCCCCAGGAAGGATTAAGATTGTGCCCAGAAAGTCTAGATCTCCTTCTCAGGAGTCTAACCACTCTGGCACCTCAATAGGGAGCTCTGTCTCATCTCATAGGAGGGAATCCTCTCATGAGAGAAGAAAGAGGCTGATTCAATATGAGGAAGCTCAGCTTGAACTCAGAAGGAAGCAAGTAGCCTTAGACAGGGAGTCCCTAGATCTCTTTAGAGAGAAAAGAAAGTTGGGACTAGAGTCCCATGGTGGCAGCAATATCCCTAGAGATAGGGAAAGGTCTTATGACCATAGAAACCTAAACAAGATTGTCCCTCCCTACCAGAGTGGGGATGACATCCACAAATGGATAACTGCACTGGAGAGGGCCTGTAAAGTTCAGAAGGTCCCCCAGAGGCAGTGGGCAGCAATCTTGTGGCTCTCCTTTGCAGACAAAGGTAGAGACAAGCTCCTCACTGTAAGAGAAGAGGATGCTGACAATTACACAGTCTTGAAGAGTGCTCTGATAGATGGGTTTGGCCTAACCACTGAACAGTATAGGTTGAAGTTCAGAGACACCCAAAAGCTCAGACTCAAGACTGGGTTGATTTTGTAGATTGTGCTACAAAGGCTCTGGAAGGTTGGATACATGGCAACAAAGTGCATGACTTTTTAGGATTGTACAATTTGATTATGAGGGAGCAGATCCTTAATAATTGTCAAAACCAGCTTTTGCACCAGTATCTGGTGGACTCTGATCTGACCTCTCCCCAAGAATTGGGAAAGAAGGCAGACAAATGGGTCAGAACCAGAGTAAAAACTAGAAATCAGGGTGGTGACCAGAAGAAAGATTCTACTATGTCCCAAGAGAAAGGTGGGGATAAATCTAAGGATAAGTCCCCTACAGGGCCCCAAAATTCCTCTTCTGGGGGTGGGTCCCAAACTCCTTCCTCTCCTGAAAAGAAACCATATTGCCATGTCTGTAAAAAGCCTGGGCACTGGAAATCTGATCCCAGTTGCCCCAGGATTGGCAATAAAGAAAATGTTCCCCCAGCAACTACTACCCCCTCCTGGTACTACCAGTAGTAA
The DNA here is from genome assembly GCA_963921515.1 of Calotriton arnoldi. Classification (NCBI taxonomy): domain Eukaryota; kingdom Metazoa; phylum Chordata; class Amphibia; order Caudata; family Salamandridae; genus Calotriton; species Calotriton arnoldi. Next base: position 273,891 of record CAWUFW010002901.1, read on the forward strand.
TCCTCCAGTTGGGAGTAGTGCACCCAAAAGTTAGGTGCTTTTGCAACAGGAACAGAGGTGGGCCCTGGTTCAGACAGGGACCCCTCAACAGACTCCTCTGACTCTGATGGTGGTGTAGGATTTGCCACCTTTACCATGGGTCCCACAGCAATGGGCAGGTACAGACTGGAGCCAATGATTAATGGTCAGAAAGCTGTGGCATTTAGGGACACAGGGGCTAGTGTCACCATGGTGGCAGGGAAACTAGTCCCCCTCACCAGCTTTTACCTGAGTTTAAATACCAGGTGACCAACATTGATGGTGTCAGAACAGATCACCCCATGGCCATAGTCAATCTCAGCTGGGAGGGGGTCACAGGCCCAAAGAGAGTGGCAGTGTCCCCCACCTTACCTGTAGATTGCCTGATGGGCAATGATCTGGAAATTTCAGCCTGGGCTGAAGTTGAACACCAAACCCACCTTAGGATGTTGGGCGTCCCTGTAAAGGTTAGTGGGGCTGTAATGGCCACAGCCCCAGCCCAAGAATTTGGAGAGATGGAGCCTGAAAGAATGGCCCACTCTCTCCCAAAAGAGAGCACAAGGGTTGAAGAAAAGTCTTCTTCCCTCCAGACAGTAGGTAAGGGTCAGCCTCCTCAGGGAACTGACCCTACCCCTAGTGAAGGAACTGCCCCAGAGGTAGTCAGGCCTGGCCTGGCCACACCCCTGATGGCAGAGTACCCTTCCAAGGTGGTACCCAGTCTGGAGCAGGTAACCTGCCCCTCTCTACCCTGCCTCAGCCAGCCCAGGGCTGCAGAGGTCAGGGAGGTCAGTGGACCCCCCAGGGCCCCCTGTCCAGAGGAACCCCCCCATCAGCAGATTAGGGGCACCCCGTCTAGTAGCCCTAGCCAGGTGAAAACTCCTCTACACACGGAGGGATCCCCCATGCCTTTATGTAGGGACCTCCCCCAGAAGGACTCTGGTAGGCAAGGGCAAACCTGGGACCTGAAGGTTCCAAACCTGCCATGTCCCTCCAGTAGTCCATCCAAAGGGACCCAACCCCCAGCTGTAGGCAGCCAAAGGTTGACCCTTAGAGCAAAGTGCAACTCAGTCATGGAAAGACAGGCATACATGGTGACCAGTGATCTCAGGAAGCTGAGGCCAACATTCCTAGGGCCTCCCTTCCCTACTCAGACACCTCACCAGCCTTGTACTTTACCTAAGCACACCACAGGTAGTGATTCCCCATGGTGGAGACCCTCTCATACCCTTAGGGTGAGGGATTGCTTAGTGGACCATAAGACAGGGGGCAACCATGCTAGTGCAGGTGCTTCCTTATATGACCACTTAGTCAATGAAGGCTCAACTGGCCAAGGTTAGCCTTATCTCCTTTCGTTGGGGGGGGGTTATGTAGGAAGGTGGAATCTGACTATATGGTTGCCCCCACTTTTTTTTATGGTGTTTTGCTGGTTTATGACTTAGTTGGACTGGGATCCTGCTATTCAGGGCCCCAGTCTATCTGCTTTCTCTGTAAAAGGTTTCCATGTGCCTTAGGCACATCTCTGATTGGAATCTGGAGTGCCCTTATAAGTCCCTAGTATATGGTATACTATGTACCAAGGGCATAGGTACCTCAGAGGCCTACCAGGGGCTGCAGCATGTATTATGCCACCCCTGGAAGGCCATCCAAACTGACACCACAGGTCTGCTACTGCAGCCTGGGTAAGGTGGTGCATGCACCCCTTACTGTGATATAGGTTACCTATATCACTAAATACATACACACACATAAACCTATAAGTCACTCCTAAGGCAGGCCTTATCAATCCTGAAGGCAGAGTGCGTGGTTCCTATGTGAGAGGGTGCCCCTGCATGAGCAGGGCCCCTCTGCAGCGTTCGGAGACCCTTCTCTGATGCTGTTTGTAGTGCAGCCTGACCATATACTCTTAAGCGCATTATAACCTCGCGTTAAATGCTAACTTTGGAATGGCTGCACCTAAACATGTCGTGTTTGGTGTCAAACATCTTGGAATACTACCCCCACCAATTCTGGTGGCGGGGGTAGCATTCCACCCTTCTAGAGGGAAAGACATGTTAACTCTGGCTTGCCCGGTAACTTCTTTCCAGAGCCCTGGCATCACAAAATGGATGCTGCTGCCACAGACACAAGTCTGGCCTCCTGCTGCTGGATGAAACTCCGGCAGGGAGGCCTGGACAATAGGTTTCCTGTTGCAGGGAGGTGTGACCACCTCCCCAGACAGGATAATGTATATTGGGGCTGGGCGGGAGCACCCTCTGGGTGCTTTGAAGTCCTGCACTGGGGGCACACTTGGTGTCCCTGTGCATACCCCAGTTCAAACCGGATCAGGGGCTTGCAGCCCCTGCTTTGGCGCGAACTGGACAAAGGGAAAGGGTGTAGCCACCCTCTGCCCTGACCCACCCATAGGTGGGGCCACAGAGTAGTCCAACCCCTAAACTTGGTATAAGTATAGGAACCCAGTCCTTAGGACTTTAGATTATCCCTGGACAAAACTCTGAAACAGAATCCTGGACCTTCGACGCTCTACTCACGATTAGAGGACAGAAGAATCTCCTTTGGGGTCAAGGAGTGACTCCCCTGCTTGGCAGGCACCAAAGAAGCATCTGTCCGGTTCGCATTTCTGAAGCTCCCGTCGGCCGCCGAAGTCATCGCATCACCAGAGGTGGATTCTCAGACTTCCCCGAGGCTACCCTGAGTCCCCAGCAAAGCTGAGGCCCGTAGCTATCGTGGGTGACTTGAGACCGTGACCCCTGGACACCAAGCACATTTGCAAGTGCATCCTCTTCTGGGTCTCCCACGAAGTCGTGCTTTGGGCTCCGAGTAGCCCTAGCCTCCAGCACCAACTACACTGAAGATCACTGGCCTCCACTCGACAAGTGTCCTGTGAGCCAGATCCACGTGCGACGTCTCGAGGCTCCTTCGCGGTCGCTAGCCCGTTGGCTAGTAGCCCTTAACGAAGGCCAATCTTTTTCTTACTTGGCATCCTGGTTGCTCCAGGCCTGCCCTCACTTACCCTCGCTGGGTGAGTTCCCCAGACCTTGCTAGTCTGCACCATCGACGATCTACATCTTCATCGAGACTTGCCGTTGCCAAGGCTTGTTGGGGCCAATCCGGTCGCCGACACCTCAGCACTCGACAAACATCGTGTACCAGCCCGAATCCTGGTCACCGACAACGCCTCCTGGACCTCGTGGCTGAAGAGTCAAATCGACCGTCAACGCACCTGAAGCACTCGACATCGGTGGGCATCTGTCCATCGCCTTCCTGGTCACTGGCTAGTGACCCAGACTCTGTCCCCTCTGCTTTCTGGTTCTTCAGATCTCCGATCCACTCCTGGATCCACCCGGACACTTTCCACTTGGTCGCCAGCAGCACTTTGCAGCAGATCGCCATTCCAATCGACGTCGAAACCCGACCCCGAAAGGCACCTATGCACCCGGCTTCCCTGGGTGAGGTAACACGAGTACTCCGGTGCTCCCGTGGGTAGAGACTCTTCAAAGTACTAGTTCTCAAAGGGTTTGCTCCAAGTCCTTCTTTAAGTGTCCCTTTTCTTTAATTTCCTGATCGCGACTTTCTCCATAGAAGTCAACGGCGTATCGCGGTTGTGTATTTACACTGCACGCGTCCCCCGTGGGTCCCCTGTGTCACTACCTTGGGTGGTTCCTTGTGGTCCAAGCACTTCTAGAGGCTCTAGGCCTAGTGTCTAGTTCAGTCGTGGTTCTTATACCACTTTATTGGTATATGGTTTGGTACGCCCCTAGGGCCCAAACGTGTATTTGTGCTATTACTGTGTTTAAATAACTTCTAACTTATGTACTTCGAACTCTAGCCTCATAAAGAGACTAGAGGGGTGTGTTTAGCAATAAATACATATATTTTGAATATATACCTGGTGTGGTGCTCTTTCATTTGGTCACTCAAGAGATTATAGACTGGTAAAACAAGCTGCTTTACATTCCTTCAAGACTTAGCCTGAAGGCTGCTCTCCATAGCTACCACTAGGATAGCTTTCAATAAGGTTGTCTTTAACCTATCTCCAATAAGGGGTTGTTTGGACTGGTGCAAGGTGCCCACTATAATTAGTGGACAGCATATGCCAGGCCAACTTCTCACATCGAGGAACACATAAGAGGGAGCAGGCACTGATATCCTGGACCTCGGTCTGCTTTACCCGAGACCATCCAACATGATTTGCAATGGATGCCACAAACTATTGATACACTCCTTTGTGATTCAGAAAGAAGGGGAACATCTCTTTTACTCTGCTTCCTCCCTGATTTTGAGAGGGTTGTTAAACTCCAGGTATGAGTCATAAAGACTTTCCCTACTCGAAAAAGGGTATTAACACAATATACAAAAGTGTTTTGTGACTGCAAAGTCTGATTCACATTCTTTGTGACTGCAAAAACCATTATCGTACGATGCCATTTATTTTGTTTTAATGCTTTCCCTGTTTTTATTGGTAGTGAGTTTTAAAAAAAATTAGAATAATGAATAATCAAGTTTAGAGTCAAAGAGATCAGAAAAAGAGTAGGCTCTTCCATCTTAATCTGTATTTCAGGGCGTCGTGTCAGGATGGATGCAGGTTTTCCCGGATCTGAATATGAGGATAGGGGATTCTGTTTGCAAAAGTGGTCCAGTTTAGTCAATTGCTTTTGAATATGTTTAAATAAAAGTAAGTGCTTAGAGATTCAGGGTGAATTAAGGAAGATTTGCCATTCTCAGGGATTTTGAGACATGGGCATCTGGGGCTCAGTGAGACACAGAGGGCATATTACCAAGCCTCTATCGCCACCACAACGTCACTTTTTGTGACGTTGTGGTGGCGATAGGGTCAGCGCCCTATTACCAAGGCAGCGTTAAACCACATAACGTGGCTAAAAGCCACGTTAAGTGGCTTAACGTTGCCTTGGTAAAAGTGCCCCTTTCATGCTAAACTTAGCATGAAAGGGGCGTGCAGTGGGTGTTGCGGTGGGCGTTCCACCGCAACACCCATTTACTTCGACGCTGCCACCTATTATCAAGAGAGCTGATAATAGGTGGCAGCGCCGAACTTAAGATCAGGAAAATCCTGGTCTTAAGGTGGCGATACGAGGAGAAATGCTTAATTTCTCCTCGTTTTTGCTTGTATGCCAAGGTATGTTTATGTACAGGAAGGTGTCCCTTCCTGTACATAAACAAACCTTTTTTTGAAATGCCATTTCGTAACTTACATGTGTGCTGCATGAAGCAGCACACATGTAAGTTACAAAACGGCATTTTAGGTTTGTTTATGTACAGGAAGGGACACCTTCCTGTACATAAACAAACCTCCCTGTTCGCAGACACCCTTGCACTCTGGTGCAAGGGGGCCTGCGTTGGCGTTAAGTCGTCAGACTTAGCGCCATCGCAGGGGGAAACGCCAGGCTGCACCATATCCTTGGTAATATGGTGCAGCCTTACGTTTCCGAAGTGGCGATGAGAGGCGTTAAGCCAAGGAGGCTAACGCCTCTCACCGCCACTTCCTAGATAATATGCCCCAGACAGTTTTAACTTTCCTTGAAATCAGGCAGGATTTAATACATTTCCATTTGACCCGCTTCGGACATGAGAGGGGTTCTTACAAGTGTGCAGTAGGACTGTCTTGGTTGATTTGTGTGAAGTAACGCAACTGAATAAATAAGAGACTAATATACAGCGGGTGGACTGGTGCAACGAAGGAGCCTTGTGTTGTATTTAGCAATTCCAAATATTGTTCGCACTCAGTTTTGCATTATGCGTTCTCTTTAGTGTTTCCTTCGTGCACCTTCTGCCTCATGTTTTCTTCCCCCTGGGCCCTCGTTCTGTTTTACGCCATTCTGTTTTTGGTCATCGATGTTTTGCTGGGAATGAAACGCCCTGATCTGGGGCCCAATAAACACCTGTTCATACCTGTTTTCCCTGTGAACTCATTCACTTCCACATTTTGGCGATGATCCTTTGGGCATCTAGCTGCCTTATTCCTCAATCAACCCCATCTGCATCTCCAGCACCTCAGCGGGTGTCTCTTCCTGTCTCCATGGCAGTGGTGGCTGGCATGTACCCAGGATGGTGAGGTGGGGGACACAAAAAAAAAACCAAAAAAACACACACTTACCTTGCTACGCGATGCAACATCCTCCTCCATCGATCGTCTCTGTTCCAGGCAGACTCCAACGCGGGACCTAGCCAACTCCCCTAACCAATACTGGTGCTGCTCTCACCAGAATGAGAGCAGCGCCAGGATTGGAGGAAGCAGCATCACTCAGCGCTCTCAAGAGCCATGGAGGCCTGTGCTTTCTCTAACCCAGCTGTCTAGGACAGCTAGGTTAGAGAAGTTTAAAATGCTGGCTGTCGAAAGCCGGCTGGCCCTAAGAGACATGCACATTTTAAAGCGCACAGCTCCCTGCCACCACTCAGCAGCACTGGCCCCGGCCCGTCCTGTCACTCATTGCAGGACGGGTCGGTTGCTGAAAAACAAAATGGTAATAAATAAACTTTTATTTTTCAGCTCTAGCCTGGGGCTTTTTTTTGTGCGGCAACTCTCCTCCTCTCAAACGGAGGAGCCGCCCCTGCTGCGTGTCTTTTGCTTCAGTTTGTTCACTGATGTGTTTTGCTTGAGACATCTCCTAGCTTGGTGAGCACCGCATCGCCAGCAGCTGTTACTACAGTCTCATTCCTGGAAAGCTTTCTCTACTGGAGTGATATAAATATACATATTTTCTGATTGGGACGGAGCCAGTACCACAGGACATCCGTTGTCTGTAAAATACTTGATCAACCATAGAACCAACAACCACTGGTAAAGCCAAATGTTTTCAACTTTGAGAGATTTATTGGCTTTGCCAATATTTGGCCAATACATAGCGCTTTTTTTTTTTTTTTACTTTCAGCTATGTTGCACAGCAACCCATGCTGCTGTCATATGTCTGAAAAACACACTGACAAAGCCAAATAGCTCTCTTGGAATTCAATATTATGCGTAAACAGGAAGAATGATAGATAAAAAAACATTTTTCGTGAGGTGCACGTATCTGAAAAATAACGCCTGAAAAGATATATCACACGTGTGATGCAGAGATGAAGGTGGTGTAAATATTTACGGTGATGACTTGTGATTACATGTGAGCGAAATGAGTCAGAAATGTACCAAAGTGCCACTTGCAGTCCCATTCTAGATGTGCAAGATGCAGTTAAAATACTGCAATGAAATGCTAAAAATACCCCAAAAACTGCCCAACACGATTAGAAGCAGCAAGACAAATGATGACATAGAAGCTGGGGCACAGTCAACCAATCAAGTCCTCACTCAGTGCGGGCCTCAGAAAGCTAAGGGGATCAAAGACATATGCCATTTAGAAAATATGCAAGGATATCCTATATCATATTAACACCACACATTGTATCAGCCTGTGATAGAACAGTCCACAGTCCATTGCCAAAATTGACCACTTTAGATTGCAATACAATATTTAATACATTTCTAATTTAAATTTAGTAAGCAAGAAGATTTTTGAAGCATACTGTAGGAAGGTGGAATCTGACTATATGGTTGCCCACACTTTTTTTATGGTGTTTTGCTGGTTTATGACTTAGTTGGACTGGGATCCTGCTATTCAGGGCCCCAGTCTATCTGCTTTCTCTGTAAAATGGATTCCATGTGCCTTAGGCACATCTCTGATTGGGATCTGGAGTGCCCTTATAAGTCCCTAGTATATGGTATACTATGTACCAAGGGCATAGGTACCTCAGAGGCCTGCCAGGGGCTGCAGCATGTATTATGCCACCCCTGGAAGGCCATCCAAACTGACACCACAGGTCTGCTACTGCAGCCTGGGTAAGGTGGTGCATGCACCCCTTACTGTGATATAGGTTACCTATATCACGAAATACATACACACCTAGAAACCTATAAGTCACTCCTAAGGCAGGCCTTATCAATCCTAAAGGCAGAGTGCATGGTTCCTATGTGAGAGGGTGCCCCTGCATGAGCAGGGCCCCTCTGCAGCGTTCGGAGACCATCTCTGATGCTGTTTGTAGTGCAGCCTGACCATATACTCTTAAGTGCATTATATCCTCGCGGTAAAATGCTAACTATGGAATGGCTGCACCGAAACATGTCGTGTTTGGTGTCAAACATCTTGGAATACTACCCCCCCGCCAATTCTGGCGGCGGGGGTAGCATTCCACCCTTCTAGAGGGAAAGGCATGTTAACTCTGACGAGTCCGGTAACTTCTTTCCAGAGCCCTGGCATCACAAAATGGATGCTGCTGCCACAGACACGAGTCTGGCCTCCTGCTGCTGGACGAAACTCCGGCAGGGGAGGCCTGGACAATAGGTTTCCTGTCCCATGGAGGTGTGACCACCTCCCCAGACAGGACAATGTGTATTGGGGCTGGGCGGGAGCACTTTCGGGTGCTTTGAAGTCCTGCACTGGGGGCACATTTGGTGTCCCTGTGCATACCCCAGTTCAAACCGGATCAGGGGCTTGCAGCCCCTGCTTTGGCGCGAACTGGACAAAGGGAAAGGGGTGTAGCCACCCTCTGCCCTGACCCACCCATAGGTGGGGCCACAGAGTAGTCCATCCCCTATTTTTAGAATAAAGGTAGGAACCCAGTCCTTAGGACTTTAGATTATACCTGGACGAAACTCTGAAACTGAATCCTGGACCTTCGACGCTCTACTCACGATTAGAGGACTGAAGAATCTCCCTTGGGGTCAAGGAGTGACTCCCCTGCTTGGCAGGCACCAAAGAAGCATCTGTCCGGTTCGCATCACTGAAGCTCCCGTCGGACGCCGAAGTCATCGCATCACCAGAGGTGGATTCTCAGACTTCCCCGAGGCTACCCTGAGTCCCCAGCAAAGCTGAGGCCCGTGGCTATCGTGGGTGACTTGAGACCGTGACCCCTGGACACCGAGCACATTTGCAAGTGCACCATCTTCTGGGTCTCCCAAGAAGTCGTGCTTTGGGCTCCGAGTAGCCCTAGCCTCCAGCACCACCTGCACCGAAGATCACTGGCCCCCACTCCACGAGTGTCCTGTAAGCCAGCTCCACGTGCGGCGTCACGAGGCTCCTTCGCGGTCGCTAGCCCGTTGGCTAGTAGCCCTTACCGAAGGCCAATCTTTTCTTTACTTGGCAGTCTGGTTGCTCCAGGCCTGCCCTCACTTACCCTTGCTGGGTGAGTTCCCCAGACCTTGCTGGTCTGCATCATCGACGATCTACATCTTACTCGAGACTTGCCGTTGCCAAGGCCTGTTGGGTCCAATCTGGTCGCCGACACCTCTGCACTCGACAGACATCGAGCAACAGCCCGAATCCTGCTCCTGGTCGCCGACAACGCCTCCCGGACCTCGTGGCTGAAGAGTCAAGACGACCGTCAACGAACTTGAAGCACTCGACATCGGTGGGCATCTGTCCATCGCCCTCCTGGTCACTGGCTAGTGACCCAGACTCTGTCCCCTCTGCTTTCAGGTTCTTCAGAACTCCGATCCACTCTTGGATCCACCCGGACACTTTTCTCCTGGTCGCCAGCAGCACTTTGCAGCAGATCGCCATAAGAAACGACGACGAAACCCGACCCCGAAAGGCACCTATGCACCCGGCTTCCCTGGGTGAGGTAACACGAGTACTCCGGTGCTCCCGTGGGTAGAGACTCTTCAAAGTCCTAGATCTCAAAGGGTTTTGTCCTAGTCCTTTTTAAAGTGTCCCTTTCCTCTATTTTTCCGATCCCGACTTTCTCCATAGAAGTAAACGGCGTATCGCGGTTGTGTATTTACACTGCACGCGTCTCCCGTGGGTCCCCTGTGTCACTACCTTGGGTGGTTCCTTGTGGTCCAAGCACTTCTAGAGGCTCTAGGCCTAGTGTCTAGTTCAGTCGTGGTTCGCATACCACTTTATTGGTATATGGTTTGGTACGTCCCTAGGGCCCAAACGTGTATTTGTGCTATTACTGTGATTTAAGATCTTATAACCTATGTACTTCGAACTCTAGCCTCATAAAGAGACTAGAGGGGTGTGTTTAGTAATAAATACATATATTTTGAATATATACCGGGTGTGGTGCTCTTTCATTTGGTCACTCAAGAGATTATAGACTGGTAAAACAAGCTGCTTTACATTCCTTCAAGACTTAGCCTGAAGGCTGCTCTCCATAGCTACCACTAGGATAGCTTTCAATAAGGTTGTCTTTAACCTACCTACAATAAGAGTCGATTTGGACTGGTGCAAGGTGCCCACTATAATTAGTGGACAGCATATGCCAGGCCAACTTCTCACACATACCACAAATGAAATTGATCCATGCATGCGTCGAACCACTCACAATGTTCACAAACAAAGGCCGGATGCCCAGTGAGAGACTGACTAGAGCAGGATCACACCATTCTGCTAAAGCCACAAATACAATGCACCTGTTTTAGCTTCAAAATCATCAATTCAGACACTGCGTTGCCAGTAGTGCTGTTTATTTTGGGATATAGTGGCCCTTTGGTGACTTAGTGCCTCAATCTTCAAAGTCCTCTGAGAGCAATTTTCTCAAACAAAACTATGAGTCAATAGAACGCATGAACTCAGCCTGTTGTACAAAGAGGGCCTCACTAATGAAGCCCCTTGCACTGCCACAATGTCACTTTTTGTGAGGTTCCGCGGCGCAGCAGTAAGCCACTTTTTTTTTACTTAATGCTACCTCGTAAATATGGTTCCCTTTAACGCAGTTTTCTGCGTTAAAGGGGCGTGCAATGGGTGTTGCTGGGGGCGTTACCAGCAACATCCATGGCTTTTTGGCACTGCCCCAGATTTACAAGAAATCGTAACTCTGAGGCAGCACCAAAAACCTACGCCTCCCCAGGGAGGCACCACGAAGAGAAATATCTTTATTTCTCCTCGTTTTTCCTTTTCCTATGTGTGCTGCATTCTGCAGCACACATAGAAAGAGTAAGAGCCTCTTGTGAATGTTTTTGTGCAGGAAGGTTTCCCTTCCAGCACAAAAATAATCATCCCTGCAACACAGGCACCCCTGCACCATGGTGAAAAGGTGCCTGCGTTGGCGCACGCCAGCCCATTGCGCACCGGCACAGGGGAAAAGGACAGGAATGCACCATATTTGACACATACAGCGCATTCCTGCCCTTTTATTTTGCTGTAGGGCAGCACAGCAGGAAGGCCTGCAGTGCTGCTCTATGGCAAAACTTCGTAAATGAGGCCCAGAACGTTTATACGCCAAACCAAAGGATCATGGTACATAAAATGACATTGTCGTACGGCTATAGGAACGTTACAAGCCATGAACGGTTTGGCCTGTAGGCCATGATTTAAAGTTTTAAAAAGGCACTATGACACAGCCAGTGTTAACCGCGCCACAACGTTTTTTTTATTTAGCCAACAAGTAAAAAATAAAAAAACAGCAAAGGGGGGTGGACAATCAACACGAGGGTGGGGGGATGGGTAATGGAATGGCGGATAGCAGGAGGTAAAGAAAAGACTAATAGTGGGTGGATGTGTGGGAAAACAAATGACGGACAGCTGGAGGAGGGCCAGGGAAGTTTACAAAACAAATGACAGATAGCGGGAGGAGGACGGGAAGAGGGAAACAGACTGCAGAGACATGCACTCGTAGAGTGCTTGCTAAAAACCTAAAAAAAAAAAAAAAAAAAAAGTGTACCTGCAGGACACTGCGGCCAGTGGAAAGACTTCACAGGAGACAGGAAGCTGTGCTTGGGCCAACCTACACGACAGGGACACACAGCGAAGCACCTGGTGAGAAGGAGGCTGTGACCAATGAGAAGCTAGGAAACAAGAGTTACATAGTAGCCCACCAATGTGGTAAGTAATGGAGGGGCTCTAAGCCCTTTTTAAGCTTTTTAGGTCGAGCCTAGCGTTGCAGCTCATGGGCTGCTCGCTTTGTGAGACAAGCAGTATTCAGTATAGCGTGGAAGCTCCGCCCACTCTCCGCCCATCTTTTTCATTGGCTTATGTCCTAAATGCTGCCTTCCAATTGGTTTTAGGCTTGTTAGTCCCTCCTTATGATGAGCATGTCGTCATTTGTTTCCTTCCATGGCTACTGGCCCCTTTACTTTCAACACTATTTTCTTCCCGTGTCTCCCCCCCCTCCCCTCCCGCAGTCCGTGACTTCTCGGCATCTGAGATGATTCCCACACAAAGGAGAAGCCCCTCTCTCTCCAGCCGTGTAGTAATTCGCCTTTTCTTCTCAACCCGTGACATCAGAGGCCGTCTCACCATAGATGGAGCTGCTGAGCCCTGTGCAGCGCTGCGTGCGAGCCCCTGAGAGGAAGAGAAACCCGGAGGAGGCGGGAGAGGGCACGCTGCGTGAGAGAGGGCGTGCGGAGATGTCTGTGTGCAGGAACCAGAAGCTGCCTGGAGTGAATGCGGCCAGACTCCCTTCTCTCTGATCCACACACAGGGTGACAGGGAGCGGGGGCGCCCCCTCTTCAAGGCACAGCTTGCACTCCACTCTGGGGGACCCCCGTCCGCGCCACCACTACTCGGGGAATAATGAAGAAAAACAATTCCACTAAAAAGGTAAGTTGAAATGACTCTCCCCCTGCATGTTTACACCCCACCTCTAGCGGGAACGCTAGCTGCCCTCTGCCCCCACCCAGCCCCTTCCCCTGCTGCTGGGGGAATCCTCGCTGTGCAGGGAGGAGGGGGCGCCTCGTGCAGAGGTCCTGCTGGCCGCAACAGACACCCCCACTCCGTGCATGTGGCAGCCACAAACGCCTGCCACAGGAGCATGCACACAGCCACATCATAATGTATATTCGGATTGAGGCAGGCACAGGGCGCCGTATCACATCCACATCACATCCATCCTGTGTCTCTCTGAATTTGCGTGTCTGTGAAGGTCTCGCTGAACGGACAAAGCGCAGCTGTCTGCCGTCTCCAGTTAGATGGGCAGAGGGTGTGCCCAGCCCCCCGGAGAGTAAAGCGCCCAATGATCTGTTCTGAGGCCGCCCCTGTTGTTGGCTGCCCCCTGCCTGGGGGTCGCCACTGGCTGATCTCGACGCGCTGAAGATCGATCTTATGTATATGCTCCCCCCAGGGTCCGCAGGATGGAAGCCAGCCGCCCTCACAGCCGGAGAAGGTGGGATGGATCAGGAAATTCTGTGGCAAGGGGATCTTTCGGGAGATCTGGAAGAACCGCTATGTGATCCTGAAGGGGGATCAGCTCTACATATCGGAGAAGGAGGTAAGGCTGCTCCAGCAGCGGTTTATTAGCGCTCTTCAGCAACCTCCCTGGAGGGAGATATTGTTGAACCAGAATGAGCGCAGGTCTAAAAAGAACTTACAGGGGAAATAGTCCTTTATCCAAGCAGCTGAGCCGGCCTTGTTTATATATTTAGTAAACCATTGAGGAGGTTTTGTATAGCGCTACACGTCGCCATTTCAGAGCGCTAGAATGGCTTCGTGCTAGATTTGAGTTCAGATGCTGTGCATCCAGATTTGCTTTGGGAACGACCCTCAAACTTGCGAACACGTTTGTCCAAAAACTTTCCTGTACCTAGACCTCGTGGCAGAGCCACTTAATACTTTCCAAAATGTTATGCTGATTTATACAGCGCACTAAGTACACACCCGTGAGTGACTGCAGATATAATAATGAAGGTTTTACTTGTACAAACTGCAAAACTTTCAATAGCGGGATTAAATACATTGTTCGAGTGGTTTCATAATAACCAGAAAAGAAGACAAAATGCAGTAAATCCTGGGGAGAAAAGTTATCACAAGTGCAGGGGTATAACTTTGTACTCCACTGTTTTAGGGAAGGCTAACAACATATGAAACATCACAACCAAAGAATAAGCTAATACAGCACACCCATCCTAAGTTAGAGTTGGTCCCAGAAAAGAAACAATTTTATGGACATATGTTGATCCAATTTCGGTAAGTCAATCCAAGCAATCTTGAAATTCTGAAAGGAAATCCAATAATGAACAGGACATAGTGGGTAGTCAACGAGAAATCTGTAGAAAATGTTCCCTTTATTGATTTTCAGAATAATTTCCAGCGTATACAACAGCCAACACGTGTTTTGTCTGTACTAGTCAGTATTCAGACTTTCTCAAGGCTAAAGATTGATAATTAATGCATTCGTCATTAAACCAAGGTTGGTTGAGGATCCACACGTATTCATGCGACTTAATAATCGTCACATAAAGTAGAAGATTGTGGTGTGCTTGAAATGTGGCCTAATAAGATAATGCGGTTCCCCTAAGCTGCACACCAAGTGCAGTGAACCAACCACGAAAAGGGTGGCCAGACACAATTACAGCAATGTCCATAAAATTGTTTCTTTTCTGGGACCAACTCTAACTTAGGATGGGTGTGCTGTATTAGCTTATTCTTTGGTTGTGAAGTTGCATGTTGTTCTAGACATGCTGATAGCACCCTTGGGTGGTGGGTGCCTCAAGCTAGCCAAGCACCCCGCTGTACTTACAGCAACTTATTTATTATTCACGCCATTGACTGGTAGTTTGCATAATACTTGTTTATTTTGATGTGCGGTGTCTTTCCTTTTAGGGAACGCTACTACCCCTTTTTTGTGATTGTTAACATATGAAACATGTCTAGGTCATTTGCAGAGTGAAGGAAAATAAGCCATGAAGTGGAATACCTGTGTAGCACCTGTGCTAGTAACTTTATGGAGCTGTTCTCGTTCCTGAAAGGGGCAAATGTCCTAGAACCTTTGAGAACACCTTCTGCTCTGTGTCAAGCTAGATCTGTGATACTAATAATGATAGCAAGCGCCTTGCAAGGGGTCGGCAAGCTCTATATATGTCCCATTACAGTACAACAAAACTTCTCATTTATGTAGAGCTTATTAGTAACTGAATTGTCTGTTTTGGCACCCGATAGTGTTGTTATCTGCACCCAACAGCACTTATCTCCTTCATGAGAATGAAAAGCTGGGCTAGTTAAACATGTAGCTTGCAGTTTGCATCCAGATTTCTGCAGCTGGGGTATCAGACCACAAACACTACCTCTCAGTAGCCAGACTAGCCTAGCAAGCACTGACGTGCTCATTTCTTCAGAATGTCCAAGTCTGTCGGTTTAGAAACCCGAGTTTAATGGCGGCTGTTCAGTCTGCTGCAGGTTTAATGAGTCTGGCGATGGGCATCTGTGTCACGAGACTTGATACATTGGTGGCCTCTTTCCTGGGTCTTGCAGAGTGTTGGCTCTACAGCATGGAGGCTGCCTTTGTGACACATTTGTAGGCAAGGCACGAGCCTAAGTGCTCTTGACTTAAGTGCGAGCCAGTCTAGGCCTCATCATGTGGGGACCATGATGGCGGACCTCTTTGCTACCGCATCATACAATTCTACCTTCAGTGAAGTTTAAAGCAGCTCTGAAGCTGGGAAGCTTAGCTGCTGAGGGGCCACAGAGGAAGGATTTCTCAAAGGCCTTCTTAAGAGCTTATCTTAAAGAGGAGGAGATGTGGCCTAACTCCCAGAGCTGCCAACATTGAAACCGGGGACGAGGTTCGAGTCCACCGTCCGCTCAATATCCCGAGATTCCAGACAAATCACTCATCTCCTTGTGTCTAAAATAACAAGCATTTGCAATGCAATAGGTCTCGTATTTACGCAAGTTTGAGCTATTGACATTGCAAATTAAAATGCCTTTTATTTTCGTTTTTAAAACATAAATAAAAGGCATTGTCATTTACAATGCCAATAGCTTAATCTCGCGTAAGTGCGAGACCTATTGCATTGCAAATGTTTGTTTTTTGTTTGTTACAAGAGATTTCGCAAGTGCAGTGCAAGTGCTCTGCAGATTAAACCAAAAAATTGTTCACATCTTATCATTAACCTTGTGTGCACTGCCATCTAGTGGAAAAATATTATAACAGAGAAAGGATTTTAATCTTACATCATTTTACTCAGTATATCCCATCACGTGAACAACAAAACAGTACAGTGACTTATTTTTGTTAACCTACAAATTCTTACAACCAGATTTGAAAATTCTGCAATAATAATACTGTTTTATCCTGTGCTTTCCTTCTTACCCTGGTTCCTTAGTGAGTAGGGTTCCCCTGTTCTGTCTCTTTCCTTCTGTTATGAGCCTTCACCTTCTCCCACTAAACATGTAGTGCAATCCTCCTCCTGGGTTTTTGGATATTCTTAGTGAACCTTCTATGAGATGGGTCTCTTGGATAAAACTATTTGCAAATTACTTAATTCAATCAATTAGTGCTTTATTCGACAGTACAAGTCATAAAAGCATATACCAAATACAGGACTACTCATGCAAATGCAACCTTCTGTGGAGCATAATAAAACAATATAAAATAGAATAAAACCAATGCATTGCAAAATATAATCGATAAAATAAATAAAAATGTGTTAAAAGTTAATTTAAGATCCTGATCCTCTATCTACATACAGAAAACAAGACAGGTACAAATCAGTAGAAACACATTATTTTGCGGTCCAAAGGGCATATGTGAAGGTATGAGGATGATCATCATGCATGTATTCGCAGTAAATAAACGTGGGCAACTGATGCAATAACTGCTTGAACGGTTCAAAAGATGTCAGTGTGATCAAACAGCCCTTTGAGCAAATGATCCACATTTTACTCAGAAACTTGGCAACAGCACATTCAAATGCCTGATTCCGGGCATGATCGAAGTATCCTGAGGGCAGTTTGGCTACTGCGAGTCCCCATCAGCTTGCATATAGATTTAATCCATGAACAGTGAATGCCGTCATATCCAGAGCAGGCAAAAAAAAAACACATGACCCACAGATTCTGGGGCAGCAATCCACACTGGACAAACGTCATTTTTATCAGGGGCCCAACTTGCGGTAAGAGTTTTTAGGAGCAGTGTACCTATCCTAAATTGGAAGTATAATTTCCTGTCTAGAGGTTCAGTGATTAGATCCCAATCTGGTTCCAGATAAAATGTGGATTTAAAATCATAAAAGCCTCCAATCAGTGAGTGACCAATGCTTGATCTAACTGCATTATCGTCTACCCACTGCAAATAATAGGCTTTCAACAGCCTTCGTGTTAAAAGTGGACTTAAGAGTGGATTAAGCCAGTAGTCCCCAAGACCAATGGCTAAAAGCAACTTGCGGACCTGTCTCAGCCATGGTATTTTACAAAGCTTGTCTGCATTCCTCACATCCCTTAATGCGTCACCATAATATCCCAATTCAGGCTAAAACCATAACCTCCTCCAGAATAACAAAGGCCGCAATTTGGCTCTATCTGCCAATGGCCGTTGACCCATGTCCAACATCAAAGGTTTAAGAGGGGTACGTTGCGGTAAATTGATTAAATTCCTCAAAAAATGATTTTCTGATCTACTCAACGAGGTACGGTCAGAGAAACCCCATAGCTCTGAGCCATAAAAACAGGCACTAATAGCTTTAGCATCATACATTTGCAAGGTCGAGGCAATAGGTTTTGTTAAGGAGCTATTGTACTCCCTGATGATAGCTCCTGTTATTTGCCTGTGCTTGAGAGATAATAAATCTAGCTGAGGTTTCCATGAAAGATTCGGGGAGATAGTCGCTCCCAAAAAGCTAAAAGACTTTACACTATCGAGTGGCTCACCCCCTAACTTAAGTTTCCCTTTTAAAGATCTGTGCTTATTAAGGAACATTATTTTTGGTCTTTGCGCAATTGATTTCCAAACCTCGAACGGAGCAAAATTCCTAAAAGCGATCTAAAGCATGTTGCAGACCGCTCAGGGTTTTGGAAATCGATAAGGTGCAATCCGCGAAGAGAAGGATCAGTGTCTTGATAACCGCCAGAGATGCAGCATCAGTGTATATAGAGGACAGGTAAGAAACAAGGTCATTGAGATAAAGCGAAAACAAGGTAGGTGCCAGCACACACCCCTGACAGACACCCTTTGTGATGGAGAATTGGTCTGTCACCTATCCTTGAGAACCCCAACGCAAAATTCCCCTCAGGGAGACATATCAGGAGTAACAACAGTTTGCCCGGTAAACCCAGACTGTTCAAGACTTGCCAAAACTGGTCACGCAGGACTAGATCGAAGGCGGACTCAAGGAAGACGAAGGCAACATATAGTGTTCCTTCGCCGACCATCACAACTTTCCAATAAAGTAAAAGAAAACTGAAGATTTAATCAATTGTAGACACCTACTTCTGGAAATGCGCCTGAAAAGGAGAGATAATGGCCTGTTCCTCAATCCAGGTTTCAATTTTGCTTAAGATCAACCGGGTAAGAATATTCTGTATACAGTTGATCAGACTAATTAGCTTGTAATTCGATGGGACGGAACTATGCTCCTTTTGTATAATTGGGATGATATCTGCTCCCTTCCATGATTTTGGAATGGAGGCACCACGTGCGATTGCATTTGCCAACAGAAGGATGTATTGCGCTCATATATCTAAAAAAATGCAGCCGGTATGCCATCTAAACCAGTGGCTCTACCTCTGGTTATAGCAGTAAGGGCTAACATAACGTCACTCAGGATAAAAAATGGGTCATTTATATTGATGCAGTCTTGAGTTGCCTCTATCTCACTTAGAAAACTCATTTCCATGGGTGGTACGGTGCAAGAATAGAGACTGGAAAAATGCTCAATCCATGATTGCAGGGCTATGTTGATATGCATGGGATCCACAGATACATCCCTCCTTTGTTTAATGAGGGTCCAATTCTTGAGGAATCCTTATAAGAGCAGGCCTGTTTAAGTTCCTGCCATCTAGCTTCATCCCAAGCCATCTTGGCCATAAATTGAGTCCTTTTCTATCTCTTCCTGGCCAGGCGAATTTCTCCCACATCCCTAACTCTTAGTGCCCGTCCGAGATCTCTACGAAGACATCTGCATTCTCTGTTAAACCACTTATGCTCTCTGGGAGATTTCCTTTCATAATTTGTACAAGGAACCAAAAAATAAGACAGTATTTGCTTGAAACACAGGTTATGCAGTGCAATCATGGTCATACCAGATGACAAAGGGGCCAACCGACTTAATTGGGTCACAGAGTCCTTTAGATCCATAGTAATTTGATCTAAGACCAATGAGGACTCCACAACCTGGGACCATTTGAGCCATCACATATCAGTTGTTGCTATCATATTCCTAGTTGAAGCTGATATCGAACAGTCAGTTCTTAATTTGGGGCAAAGACAATTCAGGGAAAGACAATGGATTGTTGTCACTCTCAATCCTATTTATGATAGACATATCAATGAGGGATGACCAAAGATGGAGGTCTAGGACGATATAATCAATTTGACTAGAATGGTATGTGTTGCTATATGTGCCAGCACCCTGTCTATCAGAAAGGGTTCAACCATTAGTGGCTCTCAAGCCAAAATTTAACGTTAACTATCTCAGTTGTAAAGCAGCCTCCACCCACCTCAATACTGGAGCAAGATTCAGCTTTGGTACACCCCATACCTCATCTTCTTTACTTACATCACTAGAGTAATCATTATCTAAGGGCTCAAAAGTGATATTAAAATCACCCCTCTTGAATCAAACCTGGATTAAGAGTGCAGGCTGACAGGAGTTCCTCCAGAACTGTGATAGTATGAGTGCTTAGGCCACCACTAACACCTCTGGAATATATGTTAAATATATCAGTGCCCATTGGCCTCTTGCTTCCAGCCACGAGACGAATAGCCAAAATATCTAGTGAGTCAATATTGAGCAATTGGATTTCACAGTCCAAAGACATTCTAACCCAAATTGAGAACCCCCAGAGGGCTGACCAGCCAGTCCACGAATGGTGGGATTAAAATAATTCAAATAGCCAAGTTTGAAAACAGATGCACACTCCAGGTTTCTTGGAACAAACAGATGTCATACTGCTCGATATAAGAATTTCAGTAGGGAAGAATGATTTTGGACTTCAAGCCAGCGACATTCCAAGACAAAGAAACGTCCCTTATTAGCCCCCGAAGATTTTTCAAGGATACGTTGGTTAACTGGAACCTGTTTAATTTTATTTGAGAGAGATGTGCTAATAGGTGGACCACCTACCTTCTGGCCATCAATATCTAAGGGTCACCAGGGTTTGAAGACAAAGATTGTGATGTAAGAGACAAAATTTCAGATACTAAAAAAGACTTATTTAAGAATAGGCCATTAATGGCATTTCTGAATGCTGCAGAGGGAACTCCCTGTCTAGCTGAATCGGAGTCTGATTCTGGGGTAGCCAAGTGGTCAACATCTTTTCCACCTTGTTAGAAATGGGATTCTCTAGTTGGCAGAGGTAGGTACCTTTGTCCAAATAGCGACCCTTGCTTCTAATCAGTGTAAGGGGGATACACTTCTAAAATAACCCCTGCTCACCCCCTTGGTAGCTTGGCACGAGCAGACAGGCTTATCTCAGAGGCAGTGTGTAAAGCATTTGTGAACACATACAGTAATACAGTGAAAATACTACAAATGGACACCACACCGGTTTAGAAAAAAAAGTAATCTTTATCTCACCCAAAACAAGACCAAACAACAAAAATCCACAATACAGTAATAAAAATATGAATTTCAAATGGTAGAAATAGTTCAAAGCAAATTGCAGATGCAACACTTTTCACACAAAGGGCCAGATGCACGACCCTTTTTTGCGATGATCGCAAACAGGAGATCCTCCCGTTAGCGACCGCAGAAAAGGGTAATGGCATGTACAAATGCTATTTTGCGAGTCACTGACTCGCAAAATAGCATTTGCGAATCTCGCGATTAGGAAGGGGCGTCCCTTCCTAATAGCGAGTCACCATGCCATGTACTATTGTTTTGCGACCGCAAAACACTCGCAGTTCACCACCTACTTCAAGTTGGTGGTAAACCACTCGCAAACGGCAAGGGGTCCCCAGGGGACCCCTTCCCCTTTGTGAGTATGTGAGAAAATATTTTTAAAGAGCAGGCATTGGTCCCAGGGACCATTGCCTGCCCTAAAAAAATTAAACTGAAAAGTTTAATTTTTCTTTTTTAAATGCATCCCGTTTTCCTTCAGGGAAAACGGGCTGCATTTAAAAAAAAAAAAAAAAAAAAAAACACTGCTTTATTTAAAAGCAGTCACAGACATGTTGTCTGCTGACCCCAGCAGGCCACCATGCCTGTGAGTGCTAGCCATTCCTAATGGGGTTGCAAATTGCGCCTGCCTCATTGATAATAATGAGGCATGCAATTTGCAAGCCCATTAGGAATCGCAAACAGTGTCTGAGACACTCTTGTGGATCCCAATTTGCGAGTCGCAAAGTGGTGGGTCGTACATCTGGCCCAAAGTACCTTGGATGCTTCGCGCACACAAACAAAAATTGCCACAGGGAAGGTGATGCGTCGGTTCCTTATGCGCAGGGGAGGTGATGCGTCGGTTCCTTACCGAAGAGGAGGTGATGTATCGGTTTCTTACTGCGTGGGGAGGTGATGCATCAGTTTCTTACTGCGTCCCCAAACGATGTGACAGATTGGCGCCTCGATGCGATGCAACGATCCAGGACGATGCGTGGATTCTTGCAGCCGCACAGCAGGGATTGTGTCGGAATCGGTGTGGAGTGCAGCTTTTTGTCAAGCCCCGGCAGTTGCTGCGACGTTTTTTTTGGCGATGTGTCAGAAAAAGGTACGGATGCGTCACGCTTCTCAGTGTTACGTTGATTTTCCAGCTCCCAGCGGAAAACAGTCTTTAGAGGTCCAAAACAACAGCAGGCACCTCTTTGCAGGTCAGAACTACCAGCAAGGAAGTTCAGGGGCGCTGGTGGTAAAGTCTTTGTGTCCCTGTGACTTCAGAACAGGCGGCAAGCTCAGTTTCAAGCCCTTGGAGATCTTCCTCATACACAGCAAACAGCAAAGTCCTTCTTCCTTTCCTTGGCAGCAAGTAGCCACTGCAGGCCAACCCCAGACAGCAAACAGCACAGGGGCAGTATTCCTCCTCAGCTTCTCCGGCTCTTCTCCTTGGCAAAGGTTCCTCTTGATTCCCAGACGTGATCTAAAGTTCTGGGGTCTTGGCCCCAATATTTATACTACAAAATCCTTTGTTCTCTGGTGGCAGAGAAGCCCTGTGCTTGGTCAAAACCAGTTCTGTCCTCTCTGGTGCAGCTTCCTGGTCGGAGGTGGAGCCATCATTGTGGAAGGCAGACCAGGCCCATTCAGGTGAAAGGAAATCTCGTCCCCTACTCTAAATGCAGCCCAGGTCTATTCAGCCCAACCCTGACTCATCAGACTCTCTGGAGCCACTGCTCCTCCCCAGCCCCTGTCATCTAAAGCCAGACATGCAATACACAAACCTAGCAGAGGCACACTGGATGGCTAAGCAAGAAAATACCTACTTTCTAAAAGTGATATTTTCAAACACAGAATGTAAAAATCACCCTCACTAAAAGATGCATTTTAACATTCTGAGTTCAGGCATACTAAACTTTATTTCCCTACCTTGTTCCCAGGGGTAGTTAGGCTTATAAGATTTATAAGCCAACTCCCCATTCTATCCTATGGGAACAGATAGTTTGTTTTTCACTATTGCAAGGCCATCAGGACATGCCGCACACACAGTTAGTGCACTTGACAAGTCGACATGGCAGTACCAGACTGCACACAGGCTTTACAATGGCAGGCCTGAGTTACATTTACAGGCTGCTTATGTGGGTGGCACAATCAGTGCTGCTGGCCTGCTAGCAGTATTTGATTTACAGGCCCTGGGCACACCCAGTGCACTGTACTAGGGACTGACTAGTAAATCAAATCAGCCAATTATGGAAACACCAATCCATACGTACAATTTACAGGGAGAGCATATGCACTTTAGCACTGATCAGCAGTGGTAAAGTGCCCAGAGTCATAAAACCAACAAAAACAGGTCAGAAACAGAAGGCCAAAAAGCAAACAATCTGGGGATAAACCGGCTTTAAAAACCAGGTCTAACACACCTGAAATACTAACAGTTGGCTGTCAATCCACCATTTAAAGTGGAGAATTAGCCCGTGAAGAATTAAAGAGGCTACCTCTGTCACTAAATCGGACAGAGGGATAAGATGGCCCCTGCCAGGAACTCATTTGCGAAAAGTGGTTTTGAATACTTGAATAGATTTTTGGACTGTGTTGGGGGAAATGGTCCTAATGTCCAGAGCCACTAGATTGGCAACCAAATATTTTGACCTTAAAGTCAGTTTGAGATGTTGATATGGACAATGAGAAACAATCATCTGTTTTACACTAATAATGTCGTCATGAATAATAGATCGACAACCCCTTACATGACGAATCCAATGAATTGGCTTATTTTTTAAGGATTCTCCCCTTCATAGGTGGACTTTTGCAGTAATTTAGGTACATAAACCATAAAGATGAAAGCAGGATTTATAGCCTTTCTGACAGGAAGCCCTTGATCAAAAGACAAAGCATGTCGTGGAAAAACAGGACGATATATCAGACGTCATGGGGCAGTACTTGTGAAGTTTCACTAGTTTTAACAGAATAAGGCTTCATGGGCCTAGATAAAACACAGGTGTGGTCAGGAACTGACGAAGAGTTAGGAAAGGAAGTCGAACACACCGCAGAGGAGGGAGCCATCACCTGACTAGAAGAAGGAACGGATATATGAGAATTAATCAAAGGTAGTGTGCTGGTTTCTGGACCTCCAGTTTCTATGGTGACTACTTTTGCATATTTTAATGAGTCAATCAGTGAGCAAAACATTGATTTTAAAGCGCCTACTTCGTTTCTTAGTTCGGCAATTAAGATGGTATAATAAGCATGGTCACATAGGGGAGATGGAGGAACTTTAGTTAACTTAGGTGCATCTCTTTTATTACCAGCATCTTGATCATTTAGAGGTTCAGATAAAACAGCAAACCGATTGCTACATATTAACAGATCCTCAATCGAAGCTTGTATAGGTGTATCGGGGGCCAAACTAGTGGGAACGAGAGGTAAAAGAGGGAATACTTCCCCATTTAGAGAGACCAACTGCGCCTGTTTATTTTGTATATTAAATATCCCGGGTATTTTTTTCCCCACTCTGGCTACTCACACCCTTGGGGGGGGGGGGGAAGAGATCATTTCACTGGGGAGCCTCTATCAGTTGGCGCTTACTTAATTACTATGGATGGCAACATTTTTAGTGTGGGTAGGAAAAAGGCATTATTATTGAACTTACCTGGGAAGAAGCTCAAAAAATATTTGAGCATTTACCACCATTCCAGCTTCTTCCTGTGCCAACTTCTGGTGTTTACAATGAATATTTAGAAGCAATTGATAGGTTAAAATTACAGTTCAAGGAAGAACCACAATATTTAGACGCAATTGATAGGCTGAAATTACAATTCAAGGAAGAACCACACATTGTAATGGAAAGATATAAGTGCATGAAGTGCAAGAAGATGGGCCATTTCGCTTGTGTTAGTAACATCGGTTTTAAACAAATTAATTGCATTCGAGAAGTTGATAATGAAGATAATGAGATGTCTGTCACCGTTTGTGATCAACAAGATTTGTTGGAAAAGGAGACTCTTCAAAACCACATACTTCAAAAAATATTTTTGTTATTGAAAGCAACTGGAATTTAGTTAAAAGTATTGATTTGTGGCCTTATATTCCACCTCAATGTGGCATTTCTATTGACAAAGTGCCAATTACAGTTTTAGGTGACCTTGGTTTCCCATATGCTGTCGTTTCTATGTGGTTTTTTTGTTGCCTAAACTGGGTTAATGTAACTTTATTTCAACCAGATATGAAAACATTTTGATTCTCTCGGAA
This sequence comes from Calotriton arnoldi, assembly GCA_963921515.1. Taxonomy (NCBI): domain Eukaryota; kingdom Metazoa; phylum Chordata; class Amphibia; order Caudata; family Salamandridae; genus Calotriton; species Calotriton arnoldi. Next base: position 298,612 of record CAWUFW010002901.1, read on the forward strand.
CAAAATCAACTTGATATGATTTTTTGTTGCTGACATTGTTTAAACAAAATTTGTGTCATGGTAAAATGTACGTTTCTCATCAAAAATAAATGTTTCTAGGATGGAGTCATCAGGAACACTTAGGCATGACTCTGAAACCTGGCACTGATACACTCATTTTGTGTTTGATGACATCTCATTCTGTTATGTTCATATTTAATTAATTTACTGTTATGTTCATCAACAAATTTGAAAAAAGAACGTGTTTTCCCATGAAAGAAAATTGGTTAAAAATGCCATACTGGTCAAATACAAAATGAGGAACGTATCCATGCCTGTTGGTAAGGAACTCTTCTTTGTTAGATAATATGCGTAAGGAAGGTGTCATTCAAACAATTCAATCATCACAGTAGGTATCTCCTATAGTTCTAGTTAGAAAAACAGGAGATTTAGGGATATGTGCGGATTTAAGTTCCATCAATAAGCAGATTCCAGTAGACTATCATCCACTACAAAAATGCAGGACATTTTGCCAAAGTGAGAGAAGCCAAATTCTTTACTGCTTAAGACCTCAAGGCAGTATACCACCATTAGATTGGACTACCTGATAATTGCAAACACATCACTACATTTGTAACACCATTCGGAGCATTTTGTTATTTATGAATGCCATTCTTATTAGCGTCTGCCGCTTCTGTATTTCAAAGGTTAATGGATTCCTTATTTGCTAATATGGAAGGAGTGCAGCATTTCAAGATGACATCATAATTTTTGCTGCTACCATTGATGAAAATAATAGCATACTTTCTAGACTGCTTTCTGTTCTACAAGAAAGAGGTATGACTCCTTATAAAGCTAAGTGTACATTTTTACAAAGTGAAGTTCAGTACCTTGGACATTCTAATTCTTGTATAGGTATAAGTCCTAGATAGGGTCTTCTCAAGGCCATCAAAGAAGTTCCATTACCCAAGTCAAAGGAACAATTGCCATCATATTTAGGACTTTACAGGTACTATTCAAGATTTTTGTCTGATTTCTCTTCACATTCTTTGTCCATGCGGAAAATTTAAAAAAAAATATAAACGTTTATTTGGTCAAAGGAATTGCACAATATTTTTATCGAGTCAAGGATTTAATTTTAGCTACCCCAGCACTCACTCCTTTTTCAAAGGATGCAGTTTGCATTGTTACTGTAGATGCCAGTGGGATCCGGTTAGGGTCTGTTCGTTCTCAAAATCCCAAGTGTAAGAAAGATTGGGAGCCTATAATCACCTATGCATCAAGATCTTTGTCTGAGTCTGAAAAATGTGACTTGGCCCTTTTTGAAGGATCATCCCAGAACATTTTGCCTTCCTCCTGTATTTTTTCTGACCTGTTGTTGGTGGTTTTAGGACTCTGGGCACTTTATCACTGCTGATCAGTGCTAAAGTGCATGTGCTCTCTATGGTAAACTTGGTAAGATTGGTCTACACCTGTTAGGCATATTTAATTTACCTATCAGTCCCTTGTACAGTGGCATCCCATATACCCAGGGCCATTAAATTAAATGCTACCGGTGGGCTTGCAGCGCTGCTTGTGCCACCCACCAAAGTAGCCTTTCAAACCTGTCTCAGGCCTCTGCCACTGCAGGGCCTGCACGCGCAGTTTACTGCCACTGTGACGTGGCACATAAAGTGGTTGCCACGTCTGCGACTCCTTTTACTACATATCAGTCACCCCTAAGGTAGGCCCTAGCTAGACTTATGGGCAGGGTGCGGTGTAGGTAGAAGGTAGGACATGTGCCTTAACTGTGTGGCATGTCCTGGTAGTGACAAACAGCCTATTTGGTTTCTCACTGTTGTGAGGCTGCCCTCTCTTAGGTTTGCATTGGGGATTCCCTGATATGTACTTCAGTGGTAATTCCTGACATGAGAGGGGAAGCGTGATCAAGTTTGGTATGTTTGGAATAGTAGCGATAAATCTTGCTTATTGGTGAAAGCGGATTTATTATTACTAGTTTAGAAATGCCACTTTTAGAAGTGGGCATTTCTGTGTGTTATGTGTCTTTGTGCCTGCCTGATGTGCTTTGACTGTCTGATTCCCCCATATGACCCATGTTTTTTGCCTTGGAAGGACTTGAAACAGAAGCCGCCACAGGGACTTTGTTTTGTGTTCTGATCAGCTGGAGGGGCTGCATCTATGCCCCAGGACCCTGTGTGCTGGCCAGCTATCTGTTTTCCTAGAACTAAATGCCCCATTGCTCTAAAAGGAGCCCAGCGCGAGAGGAGCGCTATACTTTGCTGGTGGTCTTCAAGGGGAGAGCTGAGGCCTAAGGGGCGCTCTCCTTCCCGCCTTGTCCCACATCCTGGTTCCCCGCCGGGGCTCTGCGGACGTGGCCCTGGGCTGGAAGATGTTACTGTTACTGAATGGGGAGGAAGTTCCAGGAGGGAGCCTACCCCTCGTTGGTGCGTCAGGGGAGGCGGGGCCCAACCGCCAAAGTGAGAGAGAGCCTCGCCGGCTCCCATTCACCGCCACCGCCTCGCTGGGCAGGAAGAAGGCGCCCGACAGGCCCAGTTCTACCAGGGGGCCAGGTGGGCCAGGCCCACCCAAACATGACCTTTGGCCCGCCCAGTCATGGTAGAATATGTTGCTTCCTCCATCTCAATGTTCGGTGTTCAGCCATCTCAAGATCGGAACATTGTACTGTTGTTTTCAATCTTCAAAAGTGCAAACTGGCCCTGTGTGTTGGTGGCACAGGTGGACAAGCCAACAATTAACAGGGAGAGCTGAGCTAAGGGTCTGGTTTGGCTCTTAGAGCCCATGCACGAGCCGAGCCCTGAAAATGTTTGCTATGTAAAACATATAGCAAACATGTAAAAAATGATAGTCTCTTCAAAATTCCAAAAAGTATATTCCTTTAACAGATGAAAGCGTTGACATTAATATGTCATAATATAGTGTTGCACTCAAAAGTACTTATTGAAAGTGAGTTTTTAAACAAGAGCTTAGTCATTCTTGCCCCCATCCTCAAACTGGTGACAATGCCATTAGTGAACCAACAGGCAAGACAGTTGTTACGTGACCCCTGTATGTGGCCCATATTATTAAAGAGCAACATTAGTCTATTAAATCAAACACAATAGGTTTTCGTGTAGTTGGTTTTCTCATTCATGTATTTGAACGTGCCTTCATACGCAAATATGAAAACAAATGAGTTTTGATTAAATAAAATATTTGCTCAAGAACACACAGTTTATGTGGGGAAGCTGTAATTTATCCAGGCTTTATGTTTTCACTTTGTACAAATCAGCCACTAAATGGCTGTGTCTCTTTTTTATGTTAATGCTTTGTTTTTAGCTCTTTGTGATGTTTTCTGCAGTTTATATATAGTGCAAACTTGACCTGGAGGTACTGAAGCACTTTACATGAACACCATTTCCATTACACAAGGTCCCATTCATTTCTTTTAGGGACTGGAGATTTGCCCAGAATCACAGGGATTTGTGCCAATACCGAGGGTCAAACCTAGCTTGTTCACTTCCAAAGTTGGAAGATCTCACCGTAATGCCACATCCTGGGTAGATGGAGGGTGGTAGGCAGAGGTACATGAAAGCCACTGCGTTATGGTCTCCAAGTTCCAACATGACTTCAAGGTGAGGCAGAGCCAGGCTTCAGGCTTAAGACCTGATTGAGCTTTCAGTGGGCCCCCATCTCTAGTTGGGAGAGTGGGGACAGAGGTTTACCTGCCAATGATGCAGCAGGTAGAGTGACACCAGGGCCTAAGCCTTTGAATGGCCTTCTGCACCTCAATTATGGTCTGTTGGGGAGTTAGAGTGTTTATCTATTTTAGTTTGTGTAAGATGCACGCAGTAATATACTGTAGGAAGGGACATGCATTATACTATTCAGATAGTGGCAGTGCATGTCTCATTGGATGAGCAGCCGCGAGGGAATCATAAATGTCAGCCAAGAATTAATGTAGAGTTAAATTACCTAATAGAGTAAGAGCCTGACTCACAAAGGTAAACTTACACTTTTGTGTAAGTTTACTATTTTTTTGCATTCAAGAACTACAAGTTTATTTCTACTAAAAGTAATTTTCCGACTCCAGAGATGCTGCAGTCGAGGTGGAGAGCTCCGCACATAAAAAGATACGACAGGCCTAACTTTTTATGTGGGGAGTCTCTGGCATTAGTGCGAAGTCTCTTCTATCGTAAAATTACAATTTGTAAAATGAAACTTGAAGTTTATTAATATCAAAAAATAGTAAACTTACTCAAAAATGTACGTTTATCTTTGTGAATAAGGCGCTAAGCGTGTCTGTCTGATTTTTGCCAGATGCTGTGTTATCTTAAGTAAGATATTGTGTTGGTCTGAATTTGTTCTCACCAGTATGGCAGAGTTACAAATGTGAACATTTCATATTCTAATATCTTGTTACAGTGCATTGCATATTCTCAGCTTGTAGTCACTGCCACCGGAATTCTGCAATTTTATAGCTGTGCTGTTTTCCGCAATATTATGGATTTGCCGAATTTGCCACATAATCTATCATCTGCTGCAAAATCTGCAGATTTAAAAATAATGTTTCTAGCTTAAAGGGATCAAAAGTTACTACAAAATGCTGCAATACATGTTGCAGCGCAGTTGAAGACCCTTTGCAAAGGCTGACTGTTCACCTTTCAGTTGCTTATTGCTATACTTACGTGTTAAACTTGTACTAATGAGGTGCAACCTAGGTCCAGACTGTGTTAACAAATGTAAACAAAATAATAAAGGTATACTATCACAAAATGTTGCTGCAGTACACCACATAATTTGCCTTTGTTTGCAGCATAATTTAGTCAACTCTGCTGAAAAATTTGGTCCTCCCCTACCAAATAAATTCAGTGACCCTGGTGATACTCTTTGTCTAACCGCACCTACTAGCAATGGGACTGATCATAATTCAGTACTCACTCTATCCCCAGCAGGCAACCTGAGGAGGAATCACGGGGAGGGCAGCACAGTGCTCCTGCTGCTGCCGTGTGGAAGGAGCCAGAGGAGGGAAACCGGGTACCGATGATTTTCGCCGGGGAGAGCACTACAACTCCCATCTCCCCTGGCCAACGGACCTCACTTCGTGTTTCCGCTCACCCCAGCTCAAATGCGCGAGGTGCTCCTGTGGCGCCCGGGCCAAGGGCGGGTCCGTCCACGCCCGTAGGAGCCCAGAGGAGGCTGGGCCGGGTCCCATCTCTAACAGGACATATATAATTAATTATTGTTTACAAGGAGGCTATTTGGTGACAGTTGTGCGCCATGGGTAAGCGAAAGTCTAAATCCTGTGACCAGAGTTTGGAGGTGGTTAACACATTGGACTCCTTCTTGCTGAGAGCCGCAGATGTTTTAACAAAAGAGATTGAGAGGGTTGAAGGAAGACTATCAGTAGGGGAGGTGAGTGCTCAGACCCTACAGCCCCTACAATTACCTGGTGTCACAGAACACTCCACCCATGTTACACCTGATGTGCCTGCCATCCTGGAAGCACAGAAGGTAGTGGTAGGCTTGGATTCCCAAGTTTTATCTAGTGACTGTGCCATTCAAGACTATTCTGAGGAGTCTCCAACGAAGAAAAAGAGGGGTGCCAGACCCCCAAAACAGGGGAAGACTGCTAAAACGGGCATAGGGGGAGGGGTGGGTAGAGCAGCCATTAATAAAGCCAGTGCAGGCTCAGTGACAACTAATTTGGAATTGGAACAAATTGTCCCACGCCTCTTGCAACCATTGATAGAGCGGTTGGAGCGGATTGAGGCTAGTATAGCCTCAATTAGAGACCAGGTGGCCTGTGTACCTCAAAGAACTGACAGGCTTGTAGAAAATCCGGAAGTAGAAATTTGTTCGTGTAAGTGTAAATGTAAAATCCATCTACCAGGTAATATGGCGCATAAAGGTAGCGTAGTAACTACTTTGCCTGAACAGTATCCATATGTGGTTAGAGAGTGGCGCTACGTATTCAGATACAATCGGGGGTGGAAGTGTCGGACACAGACAGCAACAACACATGGTAAACAAACATGCAGGGTCTTCTAGTAATAAAGGCCAGGATATAAATCCTCCTAGAGGACCAGAAATGAGTAAGGAACTTAGGGGGACCCAGGGTTTAGGGGAGTTTGGGCGGGGTGTTCACCCACAAAAGCTTGACTGATGTAATTTTAAACCTTCCCCCAGCCGCTTCCCCATTTGTGATCATACTAGTAAACGTACCAAAACTTCATCAGACACAATTTGAAACAACTCCGCAACTGATGAACAAATCATTGCACTGGTTATCCAAGTTTACTGATCTAAATGATCATCCGATTATTGCAAATAACATCATAATGGCTAGAAGAGTGCATTGGGTGGGTTACTCATTGAAATCATGTGTGGGGGATTGTATAGTTATTAATTTCAAAAATGAATACTTTGTGAAATACCTTCTAGACAGATTCCTCAGGGCCCCTTTTTTGTCTTCACAAATTTATGTTGTACCACTGGGCTTCTTTTATAGACCACAGGGGATAAAGCATATAGAGAACAGAATGTTCTTTAACCCAGATATCCAACCTCCGCCTGCCCCCCTGGTTGGTTGTGATAGATGGAACACGATACCTGCAATCCCGCTGGCTAATAGATTTGCGGTTTTAGAGGGGCTTGAGTCCTGCGATTGACAGGAGGGGGATAGGGAAACTCACCAGTTTCATCAAAACTCCACTCAGGAGAGTTTTCCGTCTCTATCTGAAAATACCACGGACTTGAGGGAAGGGATGGTTAAAACTATGAGCTGGAATATAGCAGGACTTAATTCAAAGCGAAATAATGATGATTGGCTTAAAATTATTGACCGGTATGATTTAGTGTGCCTGCAAGAAACAGGGGATGTTCACATAAATGGATATCGCTCAATTCAAACCCTAGCTACTCTGTCACGGTCAGGTAGAGCAAAGGGGGGCTTACTGACCCTGTTAAGGAACACACTATGTGTGAAGGTTTATCAGACTGATGTACAGTCCACTTATTTCCATATTATAGTTTGTAGCGGCCCAGGGGAAGAGGATATTATGTTAATTAATTTCTATAATAATTTTGAGGGGAATATGGCAGGGGTAATCGAAACATTAGAAGGCGCTATGGATAGGGCCATAACTACCCATAATCGCCCCCTGAATATAATATTGATGGGCGATTTTAATGTACATAGTTGCACTAAGATTTTAAAACCTGTATGTGGAATGTTGGATGATGAGGGCGAGGTCATCTTACATTTTTCACACACATCTTATGGAGAAGCACTAAATAGACTTTTGACAGTACGCAATTTGGCCATACTTAATCCGTTTGATGAATCCTCGGGTATTCTGGGAAAAACTTTTGGGGACTCTATATATGGCTCTACGCTAGACTATTTGTTAGCAGCATCCATATTAAAACCGTTATTTAACCAGATAGAAATATTAGGTCTAAATTTTAGTGATCATGCTGCACTTTTTCCAGATTAGTCCAACCTCCATTTTATATTTTTTTGTAAATTTTATACCCCTGAGCGTAAAAAGTACATTTGTCCCATTTTTCGGAAATATAAGTTTGTTCAATGCCGCCCAGCCTTGTACTTTCTTCAAATGTTACCTGACCCATTTGTTTATTTTTCCCTTTCATCTTTTTTATGTATGTCCTTAGCAAAGCGGAGATCGATCAGTCTGGAAAGTGCCTGAAATTGATGATCGCTCTTTTCAGTTTGTAGTTTGTATATCTAAAAGATTCTATTAACGTGCTATTAATTGTATTTTTAACCTCACTTTTTATCGTCTATTTTATCTGTAATTATTGATGTTCTATTATGAAAATGAGATGTTTTACTTGATTGTATGTTTGTCTTTTCATACTTTTATTACCTTATTGTTAAGGCCGAATAAAGTTAACTGAACTGAACAGTTCAATAAAGGGCTACCACGCGTGATGCAATGTGGGACATATACACAAGGTGGCATAACCTAATTTTCCAGACTTATCTCAGAACTAAATAACTCAGGCCATGAACCTTCAAATCATCCTCCACTGCAAACACATCAGAGCCCAAATCAATGCCATCATTCCCTTATGCTTCCACATGCTGAGGAAGATTTTTAAATGGCTTCCGGTCGAAACATGGAAAATTATCATCCACACTCTTGCCACCAGCAACCTAGACTACAAGAACACCCTCTATGCCTAATAAACAAGCATCTTATCAGGAGGCTTCAGAACATCCAGAACACAGCAGCCAGAATCACTCCCAATGTCTCACCACACTTACACATCTCACTTCACCTTACCTTAAGGGGCTACACTGGCTACCCATACCCAAAAGAGCAGATTTCAAACTCCTCACCCAAGCTTTCAAGGCACTTTGGCCCAGTATACCTCAACAATACCATCTGCTTTCACAAACCATCCAGACACCTCAGCTTGACGAGACTCATATTTGCACACATTCCATGCATATGGAAAATCAGATCTGACGGTTGAGCCTTCTCCTACATCACTCCTAAAGCATGAAATGATGTGCTGTTACAGATCAAAGCCTCCTCCTCACATCTTGATTTCCATAAGAAGCTGAAGACCTGCTTTTTGAGAAGCCATATTAGGCACTAGGCTTGGGTAATCTCACACCTGCTCAGCACTAGGATACCCTCCTGAGTAAGAGTGCGCTTTACAAACCAACATAACATGCCGTGACTCGAGAGAAGCAAATGCACTTTGAGCATTCAGGCCAGAATGATACACAACTAAACCACGCTGGAGTATTCTGTTATTCTGGATGATTGCTTTTGTTTCTTATGTTGTGTGCCTGTTCGCCTCTGCTCCCACATTTCTAATATGGACGAGCTAAGAGGCAAAATGATTCCATTGTTTGTGTGGGGGTCGCACCCCATACAAATGAGGGAACATCCTCTGAATATGGCACTGGCTATTCATGCGTGCCAGTGCTCTCAGTATTACAGAGAGTCCTGCACAAGCATCTGCAGCCCCTTCTGCAACCAGGGCACCAGAAGGTTACCTGTTTGACTGCAATTACTGGTTTTACATTTCTCAGGCATGAAAACTTCTTAGTTGTCAACAATATTGCTTTCTTTTTCCCAAATATGTTGCTGTTTTTTAAAAACTTTTTATCAATGAAAGCACACCGCAAAAGGATGACATGAAATTAAACAATTATAAAGTTAACAGTGTGCAAAGAAATAGGTGCCGGGCAAATTGCAAGGAATAAGTAGACAGTCTTTGTAATGCGAAATGTTAAGGCTTAGATGTGGTAACAGGGACCTCCTTAAGCTTGAACTACTATTACAATCTGCTGGGAATCCTGGTGCTTGTGTTGAAACCTGGCCTGCTGGAAATTATAAGGGTTGGGGCTAATGAGTAGACATCAGCTCTTACTCTCAAATAACTACATGCACTGTATGCTTGTTTGGAAGACGATATGATGTAATTGTGGGCTTGTAGGCTATCGCAAGAACTGGCAAATATTGGACCCACATTGGCCCAACCAAACGTACCCTTGGCCCATCCAGATGAAAATTCCTGGAACCAGGCCTGGCGCCCGAGAGCCCGCTGCAGGCCTCACCAGCTGGAAGAGAAGTAAGGAACTCCACCACCATACCGCGTTGCTGTGCAGGTGGCGTGGTTGTTGGCAAAGGAAGCTGATGCGGCCCTGGAGGAGAGGCCCTCCCACACAGGGAAGCCGGAGCCTCACAGGCAGCCTGCTTGAGTGCTAGGGGAGGTCTCCCTGCCCACGTGGCCAGGTTGGGCACCTCCCCTATTTGTTTTGCCCTTACCTGGGGACCAGAGGTGCCGCAGACCAGCCCGAACTCCGGGGACGTGGGGGAGGACCGGGCGAGGTCCCCACCCTTCCGCTGTTCTCCAGGGTGGGCGCACACAAAAGCAGCTCTGCACAACCAAAGGGGAGCTGAGATATGGGCCCTGCCCCTAGTCAACCGTCCGAGACCGGGAGACATCTCCAACGTGTTTGTGGCCTCACCCGCAGCTGCACCGTGCGAATGCGGGCAGCTGGCTGAGTACATGCCTTCGGGTCATAGGGGACCCCACTTGTACCTTAGTCTAGAGGAAGTGTCAGAATGTCTGCAACCTTACCAGTAGTTATTTGTCGCACAAATGGCTAGTCATGCCCCATGATGGTGTTAAATGGTTTCACAACGTTTCTGGGACAAGTGCAGTCTCGGGAGTCTTTTTCTTGGGGTACAGATAGGTTTATGACCAATGCTTTGTGGCAAGAGGAGTGTTGGGATATGGGATCTGTGATTTATGTGATTATACAGACAGTGGCCCGATTGGCCCAGTGATTTATGTAATCCCTGTGAAGTCATGATGAGTGCCAGTGGCACAGTGTAATGTGTGATTGGGTTCTAATGTGTTTTTATGGATAATACAAAGGCTATTTTTATATACCTTGTGTGGAGTTTCTTTTGTGTTGTGACTAGTGTGTCACTGCTGTGTGGGTGTGTTGCGCAAACGCTTTACACATTGCCTCTGAGATAAGCCTGACTGCTCTGCCAAGCTACCAAGGGGGTGAGCAGGGAAGGATATCTTCAGTGTGTAACTCCCTTGCCCTGACTAGAGTGGTGGGTTCTGCCTGGCTTAGGTGCATACCCTACCCAACCAGAAACCCCATTTCTAACATTGGTTGTCAGCAGTGAGGATAGTACTTGCGTTTGCGCAGTACCACAATGACGCATGGTTGCACTACAAACTCTGCATTTTAGACAACCACGTGTTTTGGGAGTTTTCCTGATTCTCTCTTTAAGTCATTTTTATTGTGTACTCCTGCTTCAGCTCTGATGCCTAGGTCTCTTGTTTTGCACCTGTGTATTTAGTGCCTTGCCAAACTGGAATCTGCCTCTTACTAACATGATCTGTGGGACTACAGTATGGAGGAGCTAAAGGGGTTCTGTGGGGAGAGGAACATAGCAGTGAGTTGGTCAACCACTCCGCTAGAACTTCAGAAAGTCATACTCCGGTGGCAAGAAGACAGGTGGGAAAAAGACTATCAGAAGGCCCTGTGCTATGCTCAACAGTTCCCTGAAGAGGCGTCAACAGATGTCCAGGAGGCTGGTGGTTCTGAGGGAGACCCTGAGGACCCCGAGATTAGGGAGGACTGAGAGTGAGGGTTCCCAGTCCATACCCCTGGAGGGTGGTAACCCTGAAGAGTCTGAAGGGGAGGAAGGAAATGACAGGGCAGGGACACCAGTAGGTAGTGAGGACCTCATAGAGAGGAAGTCCCTTCTGGGTCTAGTGCAAGGGGTAGTGTCCCATCCCTTTCTTGGTCCCCAGAGGAGTTGGCGGACAGGCCGAAGGAAAGGGAGCACCAGCTGGAGTTAGAGAAGCTCAAATTGCAGCATGCCAAGCTGGGTGCAGAGCTAGCGCAGCTAGCGGTGGAGGAGAAAAAGCTAGGGACTGAAATGGTCCTAGCGCAGGAGAAGATGGCAGAGGCAGAGAGGGCCTTCACCAGGTAGAAACTAGTTCTTGAGGGTAGGGTGTCCCCTGAGCATAGTTTCAGTGTTCTGGATTCACCAGTGTCTCAGGCCACTGCAGGGCCTGCGCGTGCAGTTTACTGCTGCTGTAACTTGGCACATAAAGTGGTTGCCACGTCTGCGACTGTCCTTTTACTACATATCAGTCACCCCTAAGGTAGGCCCTAGCTAGCCCTATGGGCAGGGTGCGGTGTAGGTATAAGGTAGGACATGTGCCTTAACTGTGTGGCATGTCCGGGTAGTGACAAACAGCATATTTGTTTTCTCTCTGCTGTGAGGCTGCCCTCTCATAGGTTTGCATTGGGGATTCCCTGATATGTACTTCAGTGGTAATTCCTGACGAGAGGGGTAGCGTGATCAAGTTTGGAATAGTAGCGATAAATCCTGCTTATTGGTGAAAGCGGATTTATTATTACTATTTTAGAAAATGCCACTTTAGAAGTGGGCCTTTCTGTGTGCTATGTGTCTTTGTGCCTGCCTGATGTGCATTGACCGTCTGGTTCTGACTGAGAAGGTGGGAGGGGATGTGCAATCACTCCAGCCTGTCCCTGGGGAGGGTTGAGGTGTGTCCTGCCCTGCCTGGGTGACTCAGCGCTAGGCTGAATAGGCCTGGTCTACATTGGGAGTGGTGGGAAGAGTTGCACCTGCACCTGAATAGGGCTGTGCCTGCCTTCCACAATGATGGCTCTGCCCCCCTGTGGTGTGTCTGGAGCCAAGTCTTACACTGTGATTGGGGGGTGTTGTGCACTTGTAAAGATATTTTAAAGTGCCCCCAGAACTGGTTTGGACTGGGCTCAGAGCCCTGTGCCAGGGGAGAACAAAGACTTTGTGACTATAAGTACTGGGGCTGTGACCCCATGTTTTTTGGCTTGGAAGGACTTGAAAATGAAGCCACCACAGGGACTTTGTTTTGTGTGCTGATCTGCTGGAGGGGCTGCATCTATGCCCCAGGACCCCGTGTGCTGGCCTGCTACCTATTGTCCTAGAACTAAATGCCCCATTGCTCTAAAAGGAGCCCAGCGTGAGAGGAGCGCTATACTTTGCTGGTGGTCTTCGAGGGGAGAGCTGAGGCCTAAGGGGCGCTCTCCTTCCCACCGTGTCCCACTTCCTGGTTCCCCGCTGGGGCTCTGCGGACGTGGCCCCTAGCTGGAAGACGTTGCAGTTACTGAACGGGGAGGAAGTTCCAGGAGGTTGCCTACCCTGTGTTGGTGTGTCCGCGGGGCCCAACCGCCGAAGTGAGCGAGAGCCTCGTGGGCTCCCATCCGCCGCCGCCTTGGTGGGCAGGAAGAAGGCGCCCAAGAGCCCACTGCAGGCCTGACCAGTTGGGAGAGAAGTAAGGACCTCCACCGCCGTCCTGCGTTGCTGTGCGACCTTCGTGGCTATCGGCAAAGGAAGCTGATGAGGCTCTGGAAGCGGGGCCCTCCCACATGGGGAAGCCGGAGCCTTGCGGGCAGCCTGCCTGAGTGCTAGGGAAGGTCTCCCCGTCCGCATGGCCTGGGTGGGCACCTCCCCTCCTTGTTTTGCCCTTATCTGGGGACCGGAGGTGCCGCAGACCAGCTCGAACTCCGGGGATGTGGGGAGGACCGGGCGAGGTCCCCCCTTTGCGCTCTTATTTTCCCAGGTGGGCGAACACCACGACGGCTCTGCACAAGCAAAGGGGAGCCGAGATACAGGCCCCGCCTCCAGTTAACCGTCCGAGACCGGGAGAGGTCTCCAACATGTTCTGTGGCATCATCCATGGCTGCACCGTGCGAATGCGGGCAGCTGGCTGAGTACATGCCTTCGGGGCATAAGGGGCCCCACTTGTACCTTAGTCTAGAGGATGTGTCAGAATGTCTGCAACCTTACCAGTAGTTATTTGTTGTACAAATGGCTATTCATGCCCCATGATGGTGATAAATGTTTCACAACGTTTCTGGGACACGTGCAGTCTCAGGAGTCATTTTCTTGGGTACTGTGAGGTTTATGACCAAAGCCTTGTGGCAAGAGGAGTGTTGGGGTTATGGGATCTGTGATTTATGTGATTATACAGACAGTGGCCCGATTGGCCCAGTGATTAATGTAATCCCTGTGAAGTCATGACGAGTGCCAGTGGCACAGTGTAATATATGTGATTGGGTTCTAATGTGTTTTTATGGATAATACAAAGGCAATTTTTATATAACCTTGTGTGGAGTTTCTTTTGTGGTGTGCCTAGTGTGTCTCTCCTTGTGGGTGTGTTGTGCACACGCTTAACACTTTGCCTCTGGGATAAGCTTGACTGCTCTGCCAAGCTACCAAGGGGGTGAGCAGGAGTTATCTTCAGTTTGTAACTCCCTTGTCCTGACTAGAGTGGTGGCTTCTGCTTGGCTTAGGTGCATACCCTAGCCAACCAGGAATCCCATTTCTAACAGCTACACTTGTAGGGTAAACATTACATTATTAGAACAGATGATAACTGCTGATTTCATTACGGTCAAGTAATGGGACAAGTTTGGCCACTTCATGGTTGATTCCCATTTTAGTGAAGTTATATGACTTGAGTTTTGATACCATGCAGTAATTGACAGTGGAACCCTACAGGAACTAGCACCTAACCTGCTATCCCCAATTTTATATAAACAATGGGTAATACCCAAAAACGTGCACACAATGTAAGCACCCACTGTCACGGTGCAGTCCACAACTGGACTTAACAAAGTTTAACAAAACAAAGCAGTTGGTGCACCGCCTTATGAACAATGTCACAAAAATATAAGATCTGTGTCCAAGGTTGTTCTTCAAGTCATCCTTTTTATTTAATTACAATTTAATTTAAATATATCAAAAAAACACAATGTTGAGTAGACCAGCTGACTAGTTTCAACCAAATCCATTTGACTTCTTCAGGGCTGTAGAAGAACAAATATATATACAAATAAGTACAATGAAAACATTTAAAAACATTTAAATGACAACCTATACAATATAACCAAGAGACAATTACATTGTGACAGGAATGGCTATACATATATACATTGTTGAAAAAAGTGCTTCACAAAGACCTTTTTTCATGTAAACATAAAACATGAACGATACAACATAAAATGACCCACCAAGACAAAAAACTATATGAAGAAATACAATGAAACTTAAGATCCAAGTACATATCATTACCATGTGGTATGGGACACTATCGCACTCCCCATCAGAGAAGTTAATTTGATGAAGAGTCTGAGGGGAAGTTGAGGTGCCCCCGAGCAAGTGAGCAATTCGCCAAGGATAGAAAGATTGAGACTTGAAAGGAAGGAGTCTATACACCAACGATAGCAAAAGAATATACCAGGGATCAGCAAACAAAACAAAGAAAAAGTTTATGGCATGTGAAAGTCCTTAAGGTAAATGGGGCCACATGAGCATGGACGTAGTCCATGCATATCCCCAAATAAACATACAAGTAGAATAGAAACCCTAAGGATAACAGGGGCCGCAAAACAGAGGGGGGCAATTAATATTACCCACCATATGCGAGGCGCTCCTAACATATGGCGTCAGAGATTCCGTGGTAAATATGTATAGTCAGCATATGGAAATGGCTGTAAACAGGACAACTGGATCACTCTGTATAAGTTCTATTTGAACAGAGCAAAAAAGAGAACATATCTCAATACTCCTGAAGAAATGTGCTTATGTAAATGTAGGGCATATAGGAGTATCTAAATTATTGCGTGATACTCACTTAATTTGAATGAAAAAGTGCTATGTCTTATTATTAGATACCGGACTTCCAAAATACGTCCACATATAAAGATTCGTCTGGTCACACACAACTAAGGCGGGCCAAAGCAGAAGAAATCAATAGTTCCACACCTGTAAGCAAGAGGTAAAAACATCTTACATGGGGCACATTCCATTACCCTGTGTAATGTGACCAAAAGGTATAAGGTATCAGCATATAACAAATAGCAGCTTGCAAGGGTTATACCCATACTGCTATATATTTAACAAACCAAGGTAACAACCGCAACCCCTAAGTGTGCTATTGCTGATGAGGAAAATAAAATAAAACTAGAAACCCCGGCACCACGGAAAATAAGTACTAGAAGTAAACAAAGAAGAGTCAAGAAACCCCTCTGTTTTGCACCCCTTTACTGCCCATAGCCCCAGTAGAAATGACAATGGAGTTCCCTTCCTTGCTTATCAATCATGAAGTGTCAAAGTCCCCCGGTAACAAGACGAAGCAGCGTAGGCCGGGCAGAACCTACCATGTTAAGTGTAGAAAACCGGAACGCGATGTCGTCTCCTTCCGAGATCAGGTCAAGAAAGACTAATTGCACGGACCTCGACCGTATATAAAGCCCACGTTTCATTAGAAACATGGAACAGCTGTGAGGGGGGTGTGTCTCATTTCGGAGGCACACGAGTAGTACTGCGGCGTTATGTAGTGGCCGCCATATTTGAGTGCTTGCCTTCCCGTATTTATAACAAAAAACCCATATAAACACAACAAATTGGCACAAAAAATCATGATAAATAATAACTCATTTAGAAACCAAACAATACAAGTCGCCAGTGATCTCCAATTTGAACCGATAAACATAATTCAACAGCCAGAAGCAGAAGAAATATAATAATTTCAACAGGCCCCATATTTTAAGGCTATGAGTATTATTATTTGGCACCCGTGGCCAAATAATAATACAAAATACAGGCAAAATACCAACAGTGCCATGGCATGTTGCAGTGGCCGTCATATTTAAATGATTGTCACAGTTTCTTTGTAATGAACGATCCCCTAGGACCTCAACGAACCACAGCCACAAATCGTCAATTTTTTAAGTCTTAAAAAGAAAAAAAACTTGATCAGCATGTAAAATTCTAAATTGACCAAACCAACATGTATTAAGGCCGGGTATGAAGTAACAAATACATTAATATAAACTTAATGGGCGCCATCTTGGAACATTGTGAGTGTAAAATTGACACCCGTGATGCATCCAAGGGAGAACCAGAAGAGTCCAGTACCACAGTGAAGTACCCCTGATGGAGATCAATAAGATCATAAGAATACAATATCTCCATTACTATGGGGGAGAAGTCATGAACCCCCGCATGAGCAGTCCATAGGTCACAACCTACAATGGATCCAAATTATTTAAAATTGATATATACAAAAAAGGAAGGGACAGAAAAGAGGGTGACAGGCAGGGGGCGGGGGGGAGAGGGGTGGGGTGAAGAAAAAAAAGACACCCAACGTGAAATTAGCGGAATATAAAACCATGTATATAATCATAATATAATTTACACAACAACAGGTGTCATCAAGAAAGAAGAAGTGGTTGCCACTTTCTCTGGTCAGAATATGTTTTTGATCAGCATAAGCAAACTCTAAGGGGGATATTCACAAGAACGTGTGCTAAACATCACCAAAAAACGCAACTTTACACATCGCAGCCTATCGCGGGAAAATAACCCTGTGTTAACGTGGAATTCACAACAAGGCGGTACCATGCGATAGTCTGCCGAAACCGCGGAAAATGTCCGCGATACAACAACCGCGACGGTGATAAAAACACAAACCTCAACGCGAAAAAACATGCGATGGGCCAAAGCGCGATGAGGAAATCAGCGATAAGCAGTGCCAGGCCTGCAATACACACATGGCAGGCGGGAAAAATCACTTTAAAAGTAGAAAAAACACACAAACACAAAATGACCAACACCCAAGCACCATGGAGGCAGCCGGAGCAGGCACAGAGGACGAGCGCAACCCCATGAGCACCCCGGACGACCAGCCTGGGACCTCTGGGACAGGGAAGGGCAAGGACAAGAAGAAGAGGAAGACGAAGTTCAGTCCGCAGGAAAACAGGATCCTGGTCACGGAGGTGATGGAACACCATCAACAACTGTTCGTCACCTCCAATGTGTCATTGGGCACCAAAAATGGAATATGGCGGGACATCGTGGACAAGGTGAATGCCGTCGGAGAGCACAAGAGTTCAATGGACGAGGACAAGAGGCGATGGATTGACATCAAGCGCAAGACCAAGGAGAAACTCGAAGCCAACCAGAAGGCAGCAATGCAGACTGGAGGTGGGAGCCCAGCGCCACAGCTGGAGCTGGATGACATGGAGGAGCTGGTGTCGACAGTCATCAGTGTGGAGACTGTGGCCGGAGTCGGGGCCCGGACACTGCCCGACAGGACACAACACAATCGCAACAGGGTGAGTGACCACCAGGTACTGGGGGGAAGGGTGGAGATGGCCACAATGGCACACATGCACAATCAAGCAGAGCACAGTGCACACCCACAATGACTCTGGAGCATGGCCCTGATCCACAGACTGTCACAATGTACAATGCCATGCTGTCTGAATGTGAACCAGTACCATGCGGCTACATACATGCGGACACATTGTAATACACCATCTCCCCTTCACATTGCAGGGGCACCGTCAACACCTCCTACAGAGCAGTCCCAGCCACTCTTCACTGATGACGAGGAGGACACCCCCAGCATCGACACCCAAGCCCTCCAGGACATCATTGACATCATCCGCAACTCACCTCCAGGATCAGGGCAGCCCAGCTGCATCAAGGAGACCCCACCCACTACCCAAACCACCCAGCAGGAGGCACCCACAGGCCCGGCAGTCTCCCAAGACCCCCAGGAACAACACATGGCCTTCCAACGCCGTGTGCTGGAGGGCCAGAGGGAGATGGCTGAGCAGGTGCGGGTGGGGTTCGACCTCATGGCTGCCAAACTGGACGCCATCCATGGGTGTCTAGGTCCCATCAGGGTCCAGCTCCAGTCCCTAACGGACACCCACGGCCTGCTCCATGGTCTCCAACGAGCCCTGACTGACATCGCTGGAGTCATGACGCGGAGAGAAGAACACCTGTCCGCTCAGAGTGGCTCCAACGATCCCAGCCGTGAGCTGGCACACATGCGGAGGCTCATGGAGGACATGGTGCGGATGGAGGCGGAAAGGATGGCAGCCACCGCTGCACATCAGCAAAATGTAGCTGGGATCTACCATGCCCTGCAGATCCTCATCATGGCATTGCTGCCACAAGGCGTGGCGATGATGAATGCTGCTGCCCCCACACCATCCACATCTCCGCCCCCTGGTGTGTCAGTGCCTCCCAGTGCGGCAGGCGTAGCCACTCCGGCACCTGATGTGTCACTGCCACACAGTGCGGCCGACAATCCTCCTCCGGCCCCTGATGTGTCAGTGGTACACAGTGCCGCAGCCGGTACTGCAACACCCACAGGTGAGGCAGAGCACACATCCGAGGACGAGGACGTGGATGGGATTGAGATTAGAAGGAGGCACTAGCATTCATTTCCCCCACCTGGCCTGTTTCTGCTTGGTGCCGCACATGGCCCCATGACCTTCCACTGACTCCCGATACACTCTGCTGCACTCACCTTGGACCGCGACATGAACTGCCATATCCTGTTTGATGACCAATGACATGGCGACCAGACTGCGGACTGGACACTTCCTCTTCCGCAGTACTTGCCATCCCCAGATGGACTCTGGCTGACCCTCCACGGGACCATATTGTATAGTGTGCTCGGCATGGCCCTGTACCGCTCCAGCTGCAAAACTCCACTGGATGTGCAATAAACATCCAGAGATGCACTGCTGTGTCATGTCTTTCATCATTCATGTATGAATGTGTGGATGAATGTAAGGACAGTGATTTCCCTTACGTCAATGATGCTCATCTAGTGGGATGCCAGTCACAGTGTGCTACATTGCCTATTGTGTTCCGGGTGCCGTGGACACTACAACAGGGACACAAGCATTAGACACTTCCTTGTCCGGACATGGACTGAACCACGCCCAGAGCCCCCGAGTCATTGTTGCAAGCCCTGCGCTGGTCCGGCGTACGCCAGGCCAGACCACTCCACTTACGCCCGAGGGGGGGCCCACATAGCTACATGTCGCAGGCGTATACGCTGGTGGTATGCAGGTCACTGGTCTAGTTGTCAGCATGTCACGGCCACTCCCTGAGGGCAGGTTTGCACACACACCACACCCCTCTGGCACAGGCGTCACAGGCCATGTGACCCCGCCAATATCAGGGGCTGACAATGTCACATTCCCCATTGCCGGTGGTGACTGGATGATGGACGCTCCACGGTTCTCAATCATAAAGGGTCCATGAGTTGTTGCGCACAGGGTTGGTCGCACCAGAAGCCTTGCGCCCGTCACGGGCCTACCACCACGTGGCACTGACTGGGGTTGCACAGAGTTAATGGCACCCGTTGCCTTGCGCCCGTCACGGGTTTACCACCACGTGGCGCTGACTGGGGTTGCACAGGGTTAGTGGCACCCGAAACCTTGCGCCCGTCACGGGCCTACCACCACGTGGCGCTGACTGGGGTTGCACAGGGTTAGTGGCACCCGAAGCCTTGCGCCCGTCACGGGCCTACCACCACGTGGCGCTGACTGGGGTTGCACAGGGTTAGTGGCACCCGAAGCTTTGCGCCCGTCACGGGCCTACCACCACGTGGCGCTGACTGGGGTTGCACAGGGTTAGTGGCACCGAAATAGCTGAGCGGGTGTGCAGCCTGCGATGATGACGTGTGCACTGATGTGGTCTCTGCCATTGATGACTCAGGACTCAGCGTCATGTGTGGGACCTGCTGGGCCGTGGGGTGGCTCCGCATGAAGTGGCCCATGCCATGGTGGCAGGACCGGGGCCTGGAGCTTGCACGGGCACGTGGTGTGCCCACTGGTGGACACACCTTTGGTGGCAGGTGAGCAGTGGGCCCGGGGTGCGCAAGTGCGGACAGCCAGCGCTGGCTGGCGGGAGGGTGCGGCTGCATGCGTGCGCAGGGACGGACAGGCGTTGTTGCCGTGTGCTGTGTGATGGACTCTGCCATGATTGACTCTGGCCTCGATTACAGATTGCAGACCTGGTGGCTTGCAGTGTATCCCGGCACGTCGTTGGAGACACACCGGTGGCAGCAGGTGAACAGTGGGGCCTGGGTGCGCAGGGGCGGCGGTGTCTCACTCTCTCTCCTTTGATTCCCTCTCTCTCTCTCACTCTCTCTCTCCCTTCCTTTCCTTTCCTTCTCTCTCTTTCTCACTCTCTCTCTCCCTTCCTTTCCTTCTCTCTCTTTCTCTCTCTGCCTTTCTTTCCTTCTCTGTTTCTCTGTGTCTCGCTCCTTTGATGTGTGCATGACACACGTTCTGATTTTGTGCTTTATTTTCCAGGCTGTGACATCGAGATTGTCCCTGACGGACCCGACAGGAGTCTTCTGCATTGGTGTTTTGTGTTGTATTTCAATAAAGTTTTTGGTTGTTACTTCAGTGCTGTGTGACTGTTTCTCGTTTTTCTATCCACACATGTGTGTTGTGTTTTGGCAATGTGCGTCATCATGCGCTTTTTGTGGCTCTTGTGTCGTGCACGGTATGTGTATGTCCGGGGGAATGCGTGGGGGGCTGGGGGTGGTGGCGGTGGGTGTTGTGGCCCTCATGGGTATCGGAGCTGCATGATCATTGTCTCCATGGCATCTGTGGGTCTTCAGGTGTGGCTCTTGGCTGGGCTCCCTTTCATGCTGTAGGTAGTCGTCCTGCTTAGCACCAGCAAAAGGCAGGTGTTAAATCCCTGGTGCTACCGCAGCTTATCGCCTGTTTTTGGTTCGCATCGCAGATCTGGCAGTTCGTTGTGAAAGTGGTTTTGTGGTTTTTTCGTGTGTTTTTGCACGGGAACGCCTACTCTGCATCTCATTAGGGTTAGTTGGTGGTGTCACCCGTGGAGATAAATTTTGGGGCAGTTATCTCGGGAATACTGGCGATGTCTGCAGTTTGCACCCGCTTGTGAATGGGGTGTTACATCTATCTCCACTTTTGATGCGTTAAGGTGGAGATAAATCGGCGGTAGGTCCTTGTGAATATGCCCCTAAATCTTCTTCCATCCACAGAGGTAGCAAACGGGAGGGTAACAGTAAATGTAAAATGTTACCAATCCTATCCAAAAAGCTTTATTCAACAGTTAAGTCATAAAAGCACATACATAAAATATTACATAGCACACTAAGCAATAAATAAATAAGCAAGCACAATTTTTAAAACATTATTAAATATTCACATTAACTGTCATAGCAAGTGTTAAAACATTTCTGTGTATTAAAAATCAGAGAATAAAATTGATAATATTATTACTGGGCCTAAGGGTAAATGTGGCACTAATACGTATTGTTTTTTCGGAGACATTGCACTTTACCATAGAGCCAGACATGAATACAATACAAAATGAGTGATAACCAGCAACATATCTGCAATCGCCATGATAGCTCTTTTCAGTGCATACTTCCGGTTACAAGGGTTCGCCGAGATCTAATGGTCCATGACCAACTCAAGAATTTAGCCATTGCGATGGTAATACATGGAGAAGTTTCAGTACGTAAAATTCTTAATGCATCGGCGCACCTTCTGAAGCCCAAAGACCTACAGATTGGCTTAAGCCACACTTGACGGGGGGCCACATAGGCTGGACAAACAAACAATAAGTGTGCCAGGGTCTCCTGTTGGTCCAGACACAAGGGGCACTTACTATTTCCAGTTGGAGCCCATTTTGCAGTATGCGATCTTATAGGCAGTGTGCCCACCCTGAATTGAAAGTACAGCTTCCGGTCAAATGGTTTGGTTATTACATCCCAATATTGCTCTAGATTTGGACGAAACTTGACTTCCAAAAAACTTTCAGTAAGCGTTGAAGTGGCACTATTTCGATGGGTATCAGAGGAAACCAATTCCCAGTACTTTTCTTTCAGATACTCTTTTGGGGGGAAAGATGCATTAACGGGATCTTCCCACAACATGGCCAAGCCGAGCTTTACTAATACGGTTCTTATCTCCTGTAGCCATTTAATTTTATGATAACAATCTGCCCGGATTAAATCATTAAGGCCAGAAGCATAGGGTGCTAATTCTGGCGTGCACCAGATTCTTCGCCAATAGAGTAGTGGGCGTATTCTTGCAATATCACCCAAAGATTTTTTGCCTAATTCAAATAGCATTGGACACACTGGGGTACTTTGCGGAAGGCCCGTGATGCTACGTAAAAACCTGTTTTCTGCAATGGCTAACTGAGATAGGTTTTCGAAACCCCAGAGCTCGGCCCCATATAGAGCGGAGCTCACAACTTTCATGCCATAAATCTGAAGTACAGGGCTAATTGGCTTTGTGAGCGAGGTTTTGAACTTAGTAAGTAGAGCCCCAGATTGTTGCCGGTGTTTTACAGTAGCCATATCAAGTTGGCAATTCCACTTCATGTCTTTTTGGAGGATTACCCCCAGGTAAGTGAAAGCCCTTACTTGTTCTAAGGGACGGTTATTCATACATACACTACCTTTAAAAGTTTTATGTTGATTAAAAGACATAAACTTTGTTTTGGCTACGTTAATTTCCAGGCCCCTAAGATGACAAAACTCCTCAAATAGCAGCAAGGCACGCTGAAGGCCGCTGGGAGTTTTTGAAATAATCAGCGTATCATCCGCAAACATTAAAATGGGGATATGAATTCCCGCTAATACGGGGGCATCCGTGGGGGTTAACGATAAGAACTTGGCGATCCCATTGATAAAGAGTGAGAATAATGTGAGAGCCATTACGCAGCCTTGCCGCACACCTCTATCAATGGGAAATGGTTTAGTAACACTACCTTGTGACCCCCACCGTATTTGGGCAAAATTGTCCTCATGTAAGCGAATGATAAGCGATAACAGCTCAGGTGCCATCCATAGCTCCTGTAGCACTGCCCATGACTTGCTGCGAGAAACTAAATCGAATGCTGACTTAAGGTCAACAAATGCAGCATACAAGGAGCCCTTACCTAAAACCACTGTCCGCCAATATATTAAAGTAAACCGAAAAACCTGATCAATAGTACTGATATGGGTCCGAAAGCCTGCCTGTAGTGGTGAAAGAATGTCATACTCATCAATCCAGGCTTGGACCTTGTTCAGCACTAACCGGCCCACTTTTGCAGTGAATCTGTGAGGCTTATGGGCCTATAATTACCTGGATGGGGTTTATCCCCTTTTTTATATACCGGGATAATCTCAGCCCCTTTCCAGGAATCAGGCACTGGGGCTCCTTTGGCAATGGCATTTGCCAGTAGTATAATGTACCGGCACCATTTCGGCTTATCATGCAAGAAAATGTCAGCCGGGATGCCATCTATACCCGGTGCTTTACCCCCTATTACAGCTCCGAGGGCAATGTTAACATCAGCCAGTGTAAAGGCCGTGTCTTGGTAGGACACATGTAAAGGCACAACGGGGTCCCCCTCTTTATCACTACAAGCGTATTGGGGTATAACATAATTAACCCATTCATCCTGGGCTACATGATTTTGTGGCGGGACTGGCTGTCCTCCCCTATCCCATTTTACAATGTTCCAAAACTGTTTGGAATTATTACTAGCACATGCCAGTCTCAGATCCTTCCATCTGATTTCATCCCATTGCTTCTTGGCCTTTTCCTGGATCTTCCTATAGTTACTCCTGGCCACCCTTACTTTATCTGACGCCCCTGTCTTGAGTTCCTCTCCCAGTATTGTACGAGCTAACCTACAATCCTCATTAAACCATGAGCTAGGTTTTTCTTTTTTATATTCTTATCTGTAACCTGCTTTAGAAAATACAATCTTAGATGGGAAAAAAATTCTTTATGAGTTGTGGTCATTATCTTAGAGAACTCGGGTGATCACTGCAGGCCTCTAGGTCAGCTATAGTAAAATCAATGTCCCTATTAATAGTATCTATAAAATCTGGGTTCTCAGCGAGCTTAGCTCATTTCAATCGCTGATTATCGTTAGTGGGGATCAAATCTAGTGTTAGTAATTCAGGAACTGACTGAACCACTGTGCTCTGTACTTGAAAATCTAGGGTTGAGCATAGGGGATTATGATCACTCTCTAGACGATCCCTCACAATCATATCCCCTAAGGCGTGCCATAACTTTAGATTAATTAATAAATAATCTATACGGCTGGCACTATGGCCGTTGTCAAAAGTATTAGCCCCGTGCCTATCGGAGACTGTGCGCCCATTTGCTGCCCGCAACCCTTTTTCAAGACAAAGTGCTTTAATTTGGATTGCTGCCTCCTTCCATTTTTTTTGGGGCGCTAGTTCCAGGTTTGGGATGCTCCACCTAGTATCTTCCTCGCCTGTGAGGTCTTGGTCCTCAATGCCAAGAGGCTCAAAGGTCGAGTTGAAGTCTCCAGCCACCAACACTAGGGAGTCCCAGGAATGTATATACAAAAGATTGTCGAGGGCCATTATAACCTCAGACTTCTTCCCCCCACTAAGGACCCTAGCGTAAACATTGTAAATGTCAAAGCTACATTGTGGGCTTACTCACAGCCG
The DNA here is from genome assembly GCA_963921515.1 of Calotriton arnoldi. Lineage (NCBI taxonomy): Eukaryota > Metazoa > Chordata > Amphibia > Caudata > Salamandridae > Calotriton > Calotriton arnoldi. Next base: position 323,464 of record CAWUFW010002901.1, read on the forward strand.
TATAGCGAGGACATCATTACTCTGGGTTACATATATTAAGGGCACATGAGCAAACTCTAAATCTTCTTCCATCCACAGAGGTAGCAAACGGGAGGGTAACAGTAAATGTAAAATGTTACATACATTAAGGGCACATGACAGCCATACATCGGCATTCTAATAAGTTGATGAACAGAAGTTTTAATGCATGGGAGTATATGTGACATCTATTTATGTCATCCAGCACAAAATAACAAGAACAAGAAAGGAAATGGAGTAGTGGTCATGTCCTTACAGGAAGTAGTGTAACTCCTCGTCACTATTATGACCATATTCCACACTGCGTAGTTTACAGATCCAGCCCGCCTCATTTTGTCTTAGGGATAATTCCCTATCCCCCCTCTGGGGTTAGCTGGTGTATTGTCAATTCCCATAAACCAAATGTCACCGCAGGTTGCGTGATTTTCCTGCATGTGAATAGTAAGGGGGTATTTGAGATCACCATTTCGTATCGCACGTGTGAGTTCTTGAATTCTCATTTTCAATGGCCTAATAGTGCTGCCCACGAAGATCTAGTTACAAGGGCAGCCCAGGATATAAGTAACATATTTTGTCTTGCAGTTAATCAGGTGGTTGATATTATATACCCTGCCGGTGTTAAAGCTGAATGTCTTGGTTTTGTCCTTCCCTAGTCTACATACATTACAGTCCTTGCAGATGTAAAAACCCTTTGTCGTATGAGACAAGCAAGTTTCTGCCCTCGGTGTAGTGATGTAACTAGGGCATAGCCAATTTCTCAAGTTTTTTCCCCTTCTGTACGTAACTCTGGGTCTAGGAGCTATGGTCTCCTTCAAACTAGGTATGTCCGTAAGGAGGTGCCAGTGCTTCCTCAACACATTATACACCATGTCACTCCGACTGTTATATTGCGGATTGAAGGAAACCAGGACCAACTTAGTTTTTCTGGGGGCTTTGACTGTCAAGGTGGTTTCTCTGGATAGTTTAACAATCCTCCTTTCTGCCTTATTAAGAGTTCCTGGAAGATATCCCCTTGCCAGAAAACGACGTTTGGTCTTCTGTATATTCTTGACAAATGTAACATCAGAGCTACAATTCCTTCTAATACGCACCATTTATCCATAAGGGTTGTTGTTAATCACATGTTTGGGATGTGCACTATGAAAATGTAAAGTGCTATTGCAGGCGGTGGTCTTGCGGTAAATGGTGCTCTGTATGCAGTTATTCTGGACATAGAAATCAATGTCCAAAAATTCAATATGATCCCTTCTGTAGTTGATGGTAAAACATACATTGAAGGGATTGTCATTCAAGAATGCATGGTATTCCAATAATTTGGTGACAGGTCCATCCCAGAGCATGATAACATCATTGATGTACCTGTCCCAGAAAATAATATGTTCCGTCCAGTTGGCAGCCCGGCGTCCCCAGGCATGCTCCCGCTCAAACCAGCCCATAAAGAGCCCGGCATAAGCCAGAGCAAACCTGGAACCCATCGGGGTGCCCTGCACCTGGTGGTACCATTGGTTGTCATGCAAGAAGAAATTTTTTAATAGTATAATGTCTGTCATTGCCATTAGTACCTCAATGTGCATGTAATGGTCAGCAGTTCTCTGTTCCAGAAAAAATTCTAAGGCCCTAACACCAAACTCTTTTTTGATGCATGTATATAAACTGGCCACATCCATGGTGACAAAAAACAGGTTTTTAGACCATACCAGTCCCTCAAATTTATTGAGGATATCCTTGCTGTAGTTAATATAGGCTGGCAAATCATGGACCAAGGGTTGTAAGAATTTGTCCACGTATTAAGACAGTCTCTCTAAGGGAGAATTAACCCCTGAAATAATTGGTCATCCAGGTGGGAAGGGGCCCCCCTTATGTATTTTGGGTAGTACGTATATGCATGGGAAAGAGGGTTCTCTAACCATGAGGTAATTACATTCATCCTCACTTATCAGGCCACTTTCTGCTAAGTACTTTGGTTGGGTTCCCTGACACGTTTGTGTAGCAGGTCGTGTCTGCCAGTTGGCGGTCAATTTCCTGCATGTACGCCGTCCTGCCCATCACCAAAACATTGCCCCCCTTATTTGCCTCCCTGATCACAATGGAAGGATCAGATTTGAGTTCCTTCAGCGCCTTGTTTTCTGCCACAGTTAGATTGTGAGTGATTTTATTAGGGCGGATAGAGCGTTCTAGGAGTCTGTAAAAGCCCTTGGTAACCTTCTCTCTATAAAGAAATACAATGAAACTTAAGATCCAAGTACATATCATTACCATGTGGTATGGGACACTATCGCACTCCCCATCAGAGAAGTTAATTTGATGAAGAGTCTGAGAGGAAGTTGAGGTGCCCCCGAGCAAGTGAGCAATTCTCCAAGGATAGAAAGATTGAGACTTGAAAGGAAGGAGTCTATACACCAACGATAGCAAAAGAATATACCAGGGATCAGCAAACAAAGCAAAGAAAAGGTTTATGGCATGTGAAAGTCCTTAAGGTAAATGGGGCCACATGAGCATGGACGTAGTCCATGCATATCCCCAAATAAACATACAAGTTGAATGGAAACCCTAGAGAGCCTGGCTGATGAGGGGTGAAAACTCGAAACTGGTCCTAGGATGCTTTTTGCATTTGTCATACCGAGTGGGATGGGTATACCCAGACGTGGGTCCTGTGCTCTCCATGCCACTGGAGTCAAGCTAACCTGGCTGATGAAGGGTGAAACCCTGAAACCGGTCCTAGGATGCTTGTTACCAGTCCAGGGAGGACCTTGCCGGGCAGTTCGGGCTGGACTGTTTCCATAGGGAGCAGGGTCAAGACTGATTTGCATATGGCTGGGTTCAAACTGGAATGGCATGGGGAGCAAAAAAAACAATGGATTTAGGCCCAGATCTCTTTACTGGAGTGAATGTATGACATTGTTCTGCATTCTGCCCATCAATTGTTCTTTTTGCATTTGTCACCCCGAGTGGGTTGGGTATACCCAGACGTGGGTCCCGTGCTCTCCATGCCACCGGAGTCAAGCTAACCTGGCTGATGAAGGGTGAAACCCCGAAACCGGTCCTAGGATGCTAGTTACCAGTCCAGGGAGGACCTTGCCGGGCAGTTCAGGCTGGACTGTTTCCATAGAGAGCAGGGTCAAGACTGATTTGCATATGGCTGGGTTCAAACTGGAATGGCATGGGGAGCAAATAAACGATGGATTGAGGCCCAGCTCTCTGTACTGGGGTGAATGTATGACATTGTTCTGCATTCTGCCCATCAATTGTTCTTTTTGCATTTGTCATCCCGAGTGGGATGGGTATACCCAGACGTGGGTCCTGTGCTCTCCATGCCACTGGAGTCAAGCTAACCTGGCTGATGAAGGGTGAAACCCCGAAACCGGTCCTAGGATGCTTGTTTCCAGTCCAGGGAGGACCTTGCCGGGCAGTTCGGGCTGGACTGTTTCCATAGGGAGCAGGGTGAAGACTGATTTGCATATGGCTGGGTTCAAACTGGAATGGCATGGGGAGCAAAAAAACGATGGATTTAGGCCCAGCTCTCTGTACTGGGGTGAATGTATGACATTGTTCTGCATTCTGTCCATCAATTGTTCTTTTCGCATAAAGGTGATGCAGCATGATTTTTTTAAATCATAATACATGACCTATTTATACATAGAAGACACGAAAAGTTGAAAGTACATGTTGCACACATTAGACAAAGTGACACAAGAAATAGAGACAAGTATAGTAGAAGCATCATAAAAGTGTGCTTTAACAAGTGAGATGAAGAAAACACATTTAAGACAACACTAACACACATAAATTACTTAAAATAATAAAAAAATTTAATGCATATGTTATACGCGAATGTGATGCTATGTGAAGTGGCCTTGTGTTTACCATGTTTTTTGCTGAGAATGCACTATTTAGAAAAGTCAGTGCAAAAATGTGTAGCAATGAAGTACAAGTGTGGGATTTGTAATATGATATTAGAGACGCTATAGTTTATGAAATATTGAAAACGGTTTTAGTAGAATGAAGTTTGAAAAATTTAGGTTTATATGAATGATGTGAAAAATTGTGGTAGTAGGGCATTTCTAACGTTAGCCATTTCCATGTAATAATATTTCCTGAAAATATGAATATTAGTCATTTTGAAGTGATTTGATTTCATTATATTTGAAGTAAAGTTAGAGCTCATTTCATTTACACATGCAATGCTAACTTAAAGACCTTCATGAAATGCTTTTTCTCTAATACTGACCTTTCTCCTGGTTTAAATGCAATGGATCGACCTTTGCAAGTAAATTGTTTCTTATTTGTCCTGTACATGCTCTCCCTGACATTCCTGAATGTTTCTTTAATGATTCACAGAAAATCTTCCTGTGGGAACAGAATTTCAGCTGTGGCTATAAGTTGCAAGTTTGTATTTCTTTTCTACCAATGTTAGGCCTGTGTGGACTCACAAACTTTAATTTCTCATGACTAGCATGGGAAACCAACTTGACGCAATTGGACTTAGCTAAAACTTTGTAAAAGAAGAAACGCCAAAGGAGGGGCACCGATTGCCATTGCTTTTTGCTTTTTGAGACCTATATGCTATGCCGATCGATCTTTTTCTTTGGACTGTGTGTCAATGCTACAATCAGTAGCTGATGGACTGAGACCTTCTTTGCTGAACCATTTCTATTTTTAAATTTCTATTATATTTAAGCTCTAAGCTAATGATCTTGCTTCTAATGGACTTTAAGTTTGAACTTTCCCCCTATTGTAGGACCTGAGCTGTTAGAAATTTGAATCATCCTTCTGCCTTAAGTGGTGGTAGAACTATGTAGCTCTGCAAACTGAACTTTCTACCACTTGATAAAAAATTTGCCTAAATGTTTGGTGCTTTAATGCAAGTTGTGATATTCTTGAAGTGCTTAAGAAGTTGTTCACTTTAATGAATTTTGATTCTTTAATACAATAACTAAATTAATCTAAATCTTGTTTGAGTCTATTATTTAGTCCTGTTGGTTTTTCCATGTAAATAAACTGTGCTACTGTGCTGATGTTTCAAATGTGTTGTAGAGAGAATCAACGAGCTTTATCAGAACATCAGGTTTTACTTCTCTAGTTCTGTGTTGCGATTGCAGAACTTTTGGTTTGCACAATCCTCACTCCACTTATTCTTCAGGAGGTTGGGTCTTCCAGTTGCTATTCTTTATTTTTACAGTATGGTCTTAAAAGTGCTGTATCTAAACTTGATTTCTTACTTGTGAGCTGTCTGTCAATTAACAGTCCTCTTTGATCAGCTAAAGTGGAGTTTGTCACCTTAATTCAGACTGTTTAATAGTAAAGGGCCCAGTATAGTTATAGTAGTAAGGAGAGTAAGCGTACAATATAGAATTTTACGCATGCTTCACGCTGCAACAAAGGGCATCTAAGTAAAACTAACTCTAAACAACTAGCCAGAGCTAGGGTTTGGTGGCCTCATATTTACCCCATGATTAGTTCTACAGTCAAGATTTGCTTGATCTCTTCAAATTCTGATAAATCTTTGGAAATCAAATCCACAACTTTACAAGCCATTTCTTATACTGAAGTCCAGGGGAGCTTGTAGGTATTGATTTTCGTGGACCATTTCACCTTTTGAAAATTCCACAAAATCATATCACTGTATTGGTGGATTATTATTCTAAATAGACTGAATGTAAGTTAGTAGATGTTACTAACACTGAAAGTTTATTGGAGTTCTTGCATGAATGTTTTTGCAGAGAAGGTTTCCCCAAAACAATCATCTCAGATAATGGTGTTCAATTTGTTTCTCACAAATTTGAAACTTCCTTGACAAACACAACATTAATCACAAATGCACTTCACTTTATTCTCCAAAGTCTAATGCCTTGGTGGAAAGAACAAATAGGAGGATTAGTGAAGGTGTACAGGCAGTGTGTTCTTGCAGAAAAAATGTCAAGAATTTCCTTAGAGAAAACTCTGAAATTATCATTTAATGCCTCATTCAGCTTGAAGATATGCATGTGCAAGCTAAAGCTAATGTACTGGGAAAAAAACTAAATGAAAAAATTGTATGACAGGAAGTTTGGTTCTTAAGTGTCTAAAATTAGTATTGGTGATTTTGTCAGAGCCAAATACCATTTTTTCAGAGCACAGTTGATCTCTAAATGTATGCCTCCTCAAAAGGTTGTGAAGGGAAGCAAATCTGCAGTGATGTTGGAGAATGGTGGATCTTATCCAGGGTAGTCTAAGCAAAATATTTGTTCGGTAATGATGTTCCAGATGACAAAAATGAGAATTTTGATGTTATGTTTCATGAGAGTGTTTTGCCTTCTACTTCACTTTCAACCAGTTCACCAGTTAATGATCAAATTACTGATGTGGGCAGTTTTTCCCCATTTGACTCCTCAAACTCTATGGAGGAAAGCATATCTCATGTTTTAGAACCAGTTGAAAACAGCAGATTCAGGAGAAGTCATAGAATCACTAAGAGAACTGAAATAATTTAATGAATATGTTTAATAAGGTTTTCCTTGTTTCAGTTACATTTTGAGCTAGCATGTCCTTTCCCATCTGTATTACGTTTGTTTTATTTCAGTGTAAAAGGAAGGAAATGTGTTGTATTTAGTGATTCCTTATTTTATTTCCAGTGTGTCTTGCATTATGTGAATGAATGAATGATTATTATTTATATAGCGCGCTGCTACTCCAAGAGTGTCCCGGTGCTTAAACATCAGCATCGGAGGCCTACCAGAGAGCAGAGCCTAGCCAAAGTCCCCTATAACCTAGCTACTAAAGAGGTAGGTTTTCAGCGCTCCCTAAAAACTGCCTTCCACAGTCATTAATCTTAGATGCCTCGGCAACTAGTTTCACAAGCTCGTGGTTAGGACCGTAAAAGAGGAACCCTCTCTACACTGCTTTTTGAAATGGAGAACGGTCAATAGCCCAGTCTGACTGAAGTGCAGCAATCTCTCAGGTCCGTAAGCCTTATTCCTTTCATTCAAATACAAAGGACCCCTGTCAAGAAGGGCGTGGTGTGATAAAGTTAATGCTTTGAACATCACTGCTTACGCACTGGAAAGCAATGAAGCTTCTCACGAAAAAGCGATATAGGTAAATGCTTTGGTAGCTTGTACAATAAGCGGACCGCCATATTTTGCACTAGCTGTAAATGCTAGATTATATATTCTGGGATACCCAGATATAAGACATTGACATAATCCAGTCGTGACAATATCAATGCCCTAACCACTGTGATCTGTACGTGTGCAAACATTTCCTGAAACTCATTCACTTCAACACAAGGGTAGAAGAAGGATTAGTTCATTTCAGGAAGGAAAACGTAGCAGTGACTGCAATCTACTGAAAGAAGATGAAGTGGCATTGTCAAATTGAGTAAAGTGGAGGTAAAGTGGAAGGTAGAATTGAACCTTCTCCTAGAGGATGATTACTGGATTAAATCATTTACTTTTCTACATTATGTCCTGAAACCTTCAATTACATAAACTTCACTTTTTGTTGTTGTTTCTTGTTTTTATTTGTGAATTGACAAGCTGTCAAGAATATCTGGCCAAATGAGGTACTGCCCGAGATGTGGAATACCGCTAGCACCATTAAGTCATATGCTCACTACACGTGATGTGTTGTCTACTTTCCTCCTGAAGTAGTATAACCAGGACAATTTTTCTGTGAAGCACTGAGATAAGTCCATTGTTAATGAGTTTTGATTTAGATAGAGCCCTATCTATGTATTATGAATCCCGTCTGATTTTGTAGACAGTCGTAATTGCTCAGGTGCAGGCTTTTTAACAAATCTCTAATGACACTGGACTCAATAAGGGAATCTTTGTATGCCAATTTCATACCAAGATTTATTGGAGGTTAATGACCCTCGACCACGGGTAGGATCTGACTTCTTTGGTACACAATAGAAATATTGACATATATCATGAGTGCTTCTGTAAAAGCTATGGTGTTTGATAATGTGTAAAAATCTGAATTCAACCCCTTTTTCAAAAATGTCTTTTGGGGGACCCTACCCTGAAAGGGTAACCTTGCTCACTTTGCTTGCTAGCTGTCTTAAATTCGGGTCAACTCCGTATGGTCCATCACATTAAATATTCATGAGGCACCACTAATCTTTTTGTAAGGGATGACCAGACCTTTTTAATACTTCATGAAAATATTTGAATTTTTCAAGAATCTCCCTTCAGGGGTGCCTGTAAAATATATAATCAGAATATTTTGTAAAATGGTTCTGTAAAATATATCAGTGGGCCCACCTTTTCAAACTGTATAGGAAAACCTCAGCAAATCTCAATGGATATGGGTGAGCAATGGTTTTCTTCCTACATTTGCTTACTTGTTGCAATTTGCGGCTGATAATAAAAAACATTTCTATCCTTTTTTGTGTTCCCTGCTCAGGTAAGCGTATGATTTCAATTCTTGCAAGGGGTTTTAGATAAGCAGGATAGTGGTGCTCGAGCAGGTTAGCGGTGAGGTATAATGAACAAGCACTAGTGTTTCACAGTGCAAAAGGTAAGGGGAAGACCCAAAACCCCTATATAATATGTAGGCCAAGCACCCACATAACAAGTTCAAAACAAATCCTGTGCACACGTTTAAGGATAACGCTATTGAAAGGTAAAGGTACAGTTGTAGTGTTCAATTAATGAGGATTCACAGAGATCGACATCGGTAGTTTCATGTGGAAAAGATGTTTATGCAAGCTTTAGAGTTCGTCAAAACAAAAGCGCCAGCCGACACGTGTTTCGTCAACAGGGCAATGACCTGTGACTCTTCAGGGCTGGGAACAATACAAGACGTATATTGGATTAAAATAACAGTGTCTATACTATGATAATATCAATGTATAATAGCAGTGAAATGAGTGAGGTGACAACACACGACACCCAACTTAAAGTGGAAACCCTAATGAGACATCTTTCAGAGGATCGAAAGGGAGAACAAAACAAATAAGTGAAAAAAACAAGAGTTGTGACTTCACAGAATTGTCTAATATGGATTTGTTCATCACAAGAATGACTATCAGTATCCCCCACAACAAATGCCTGTATTTGCAAATGGCCATGGTGACTGTTACTACGGGTGAAAGTATGGTCAGTGACCGGGTGTTAACGTGAGAAGAACAAGTGACATCTGGTGATGTTGCATGTAAAGACATTCAAAATTAAACATCGGTTCGGTTGTTTATTATAAAATGCCAATAAAATCGTAAGTCCTGCGACAGCAGAGTAATTTTGTATCAATGCCAGGATTAAGGCCAACCATGTTAACAGAGGAGAGATTTAGTAATACTGAGTAGCAAAATTAGCTGGTGAAAAAAGAATAGTCTAGCAGCCTCAAGAGAAGCCGAAGAAACGGCGTGCACGAGAGTAGAAAAGTTTCTATGCGATGATAACATGCTCGTGTATATAATAAGAATCAAAGAAGGCGCGTGGGGGGGAGCAAGTTACCTTGATGGCGTGCAACGATTGCGATATCTAATGTAAGAGAAAAAGAGGGAAAAAGACCAAAGTGGCGTGTTTAAAATAGAAAGCAGGGGAAGAGGCCGGGAGTATGGACATGGAGGCGCATGGTAAAATGTGCGCGTGTTTGAGCACTCACTGGTGGACCGGTGATAATTCCAACCCGGTCGTGGGCGGGTATTCCTAAAAGTGCCATATAAGTGGTGCAGGATAAAACAACGGGCGGGTACGTCCGTGGTGGTTGTATCCTGAAAGGAAGTAAATACAGAATCAGGAACCGACTAGGAGGATCTGTGTGAAGACACTCCGAATGGGGTGGCAGGGGTTCTCAATAATACCTGTGTGTAGCAGGATCCAGTGTTAATCCGTCTCGCTTCCGTATTGCGGGAGGAGCGGTATAGAACAGGAAGCAGCTTTTATTTGCCGGGTGAAGTAGAAACTAGAGCGCTGCCTTCTGTGCGCCATGGAACACGGAAGTAGAAGTACGAAGAGATTAGTGTCACCAGTGAAAGGAATGGAGAAGTTGGTGAATAGTAGAAGTGGTTTAGCCTCTACGGCAAATAAAATCATAGTGAAAATGTGTAATCCGACTTTACAATCTGATAGTCGGTTACGAGTGCCGTATCTCGATCATGTATCGTGTTACAGTACCATAGGTGCATATAAATTCCAATGCAGATGTAGATGTACCATGTTACTGGTGCATATAAATACGAAAATAAAACAAAAACAAAACATATGCAGGTGTAATGTACAATTAGGCCGGAAATGTTAAGAATCGTATGGTGATTCACGTTAGGCAGCACGTACTTCTTGCTATTAACAGAACTAGGCTAGAAATACTATGTAAAGTTTATCGGTACGTAAGGCAGCATGTACTCCTTACTGTTACCAGAACTAGGCTAAAGATACTATGTTAATCATATCCATACAAATGTAGGTGTACCATGCAATAGGTGAATAAATTTAAAACAAATGCAGGTGTAGCATACAACTATGTTGGAAATGTTAAGATTAATTGGTTCATTTATAGTAGGCAGAACGTACTTCTTACTGTTACACAAAACTAGGCTAGAAATACTCTGTTGAGTGTATCAAACAATATATTCGGAGCTGATTAAGAGCATTATGAGACGCTAGTGTTCAATTAAACGTATGTGACACATAAATATATAGTGTCCAGAGCATGTATGTAAAAATAATATAAGTACAAAAACAGTTAGAGCAAGAACATCTAGTTATAGTGCCATCTGGATTACGGTGACAAAGGAAACAATGGCATATAAAGAGATTTGAAGTAATATAGTCATTCCTCTACAGGGGATGTCAGAGTGACAGATCAAGTAGTGGGAGACAAACACAATTGCTATGGCTCATAGGTCCTGTTACCTGACTGGATATCATGGTGTGGTGCTCACATATGGAGACACGGTCCAATCCACGAATGTGGCCTCAAGTGCCCAAGAAGTATTGTAGTTCATGGTCGGTGTTCTGGCCGTGTCTCACTGTGTGTAAACGCATTATCCAAGTGGCTTCAAGGCATCTCAATTTGAGTTCACGATTGCCCCCCCTTATGTGGCGTTAGGCAATATCAATGCCAAAGAATGTGAATCTTTTGTGGGTGCCCTGCGTGGGGCACAACGGTATATATGTAGAGCCATAGGGTATCTGGCATCTTGTTGGTGGATGGCTCTGGTGTGCTCCCCGATGCAGTCTTTCAGGGCCCTGATGGTGCTCCCAACGTATTGGCTTTTACAGGTGCACTCAAGAACGTACACCACATACTTGGTGTTACAGTTGATATTTACATTAATCTCATACCAGCGTTTGTTGTGGCTAGTGAATGTCTTTATTCCATTATGTGCCCATTTGCAGACACCACAGCACCCGCATTTATAGAAACCTTTTGTATGTGGCGTTAGCCACATAGAGGTTGTAGCAGTGAGCGGAACTGTTGGGCTTAATCTGTTCCTAAGTGTTTTGCCATGTCTGTATGTAATCAGGGGCCTGGCGGTAATGTTCCCACTGAGAGTTCTATCAGCCAATAAGATGTTCCAATGTTTGTTAAGGCTCTTTCTGATCACTACACTGATGTCATTGTAGTCTGTTATCAATCTAGTATGTTGAGTAGGTGGTTTCTTGTGGGTTTTAGGTCTAAGTGTACTGTCTCTATTGATTTTTCCAATTCTTGTTACAGCTTTGTTGATAGTATTTTGTCTGTAGCCCCTTCTAGAGAACCTGTCTTTCATGTCAGAAACACAGTTCAGGAATTCAGTCTCCTCGCTACAATTTCTCCTTGCTCTCACGAGTTCTCCATAAGGAATGGACTCTATCTGGTGTGCCGGGTGGGAGCTTTCTGCATGAAGAATTGCATTGCAAGAGGTCTCCTTGCGAAATAGTTTACTGTGTAAGATGTTCTTTTTCACGTACAGTTCTACATCTAAGAACGTGATCTGTGATGTGCTCGAATTACATGTGAATCTCATATCCATGTTGTTTGAGTTCAAGTAGTTGCAAAAGTCTTCTAGCTTTTCTTGTGTGCCTGACCACAGTAGGAGACAATCATCGATATAGCGTCCCCAGTATATGATGGAATTTTTCCAGTGGGCACCCTTCTTGCCCCAAATCCAATCTGCCTCTAATGAGCCCATGTAGAGGTTGGCAAAAGAAGGTGAAAACTTTGAGCCCATAGCCACACCTTTGATTTGCTTGTACCATTTTCTGTCGTACATAAAGCAATTGTTTTTGAGTATAATGTCCATCATGGAGATTATCATATTGGTGTGCTGCCATAGGTTAGCTGATCTGTTGTCTAGATATTGTCTAACAGCTTTTAAGCCTATATCTGGTTTGATAGAGGTGTATAAGGACAATTGAACACTACAACTGTACCTTTATCTTTCAATAGCGTTATCCTTAAACGTGTGCACAGGATTTGTTTTGAAGGGTATGATTTCACCCCAGTGAGTTGGCCCAGTCCCACCTTCAGCTTTGAAACCCGTGTGCTTCATGGAACTTTCTGCATCTTTGCTAGCATCATGAAGATTTTTGCAAGGGCAACATCGGAAGGAGGAGTTAGGACAACTGGCACTATTAAAGCGAAAGTGTGACATCCTACAGTTACCATCTTTAATTGTGGGTTTCTGTGGGTGCTGGTATCCTGCCATTCTCTTCTACTTCATATCACCTCCAAGGCAGTTTGATTAGAAGACCCTTTTGTCTGAAGAGATTCTTTACTTGATTTTACCCTGGAAAATTGGTTTTGCTCTTTATGCTGTGCATCATCATCTCCCTTGAAAGGTTGCCTATCTTTTTCGGACCTTGGAACAGTATTTTCCTCTCCTGCACGAACCTATTTGTGATCAAGACCAGGACATCTCAGATGACATGTGAGAGAAATCTGGTAAGCGATAAATCATCAATGCAGATTGTCAGATAAGAATTCAGTGGTGGCTGATGATATTTGAAATTGGTGGGGTATAATACCTGCTAAGAGTTCACCCTATTCTTTTCAAACTTTTCCTTGAGAGTACCCCATATGTTAAGAATAACCTCCATTGTGCCAATGCTAGCATTTTGTTATGGGTATCCTCATATGACAATAATCGAATAAAATATTCTGGTATCAGACTTTTGAAATTGATACAGCATGGGTGGCCCTATGTTACCTCCAGTATTTAAAAAAAAAAATCTTTTTATTTAGAAATATATGGCAGTATGAGGTTATACATTTATACAGTGAATGTTATACAGTTTCGTTCTCATTTGGCAGTCTTCTATCGCAGCTGGTGCCTAGACATTACGTGCATCTTGTATCATTAACTTATATTCACCCACGTATTGGTTTCGTTCACCTTAGTCCATTTCTAGGTCATTAGGCACTGCCAGCAGTTCACATATTTCGCCCCTGTAGGTATTCCAACCTCAAAAACAACAGTTGATGGACAGAATGCAGAACAATGTCATACATTCACCCCAGTACAGAGATCTGGGCCTAAATCCATAGTTGTTTTGCTCACCATGCCATTCCAGTTTGAACCCAGCCATATGCAAATCAGTCTTGACCCTGTGCCTCATGGGAACAGTCCAGCCCGAACTGCCAAGCCAGGTCCTCCCTGGACTGGAAACAAGCATCCTAGGACCGGTTTCGGGGTTTCACCCTCTTCAGCCAGGATAGCTTGATTCCAGTGGCATGGAGAGCACGGGACCCACGCCTGGGCATACCCGTCCCACTCGGGTGACAAATGCAAAAACAACAGTTGATGGACAGAATGCAGAACAATGTCATACATTCACCCCAGTACAGAGATCTGGGCCTAAATCCATCGTTTTTTTGCTCACCATGCCATTCCAGTTTGAACTCAGCCATATGCAAATCAGTCAAAGAATGATGATGGATTAAACCCAGATCAGTTGACTGGGGGTGAGTGCTTGCAATGTTCAACACTCCGTCCATCATCCCCTTTGGTTTTGCTATGTTCGCCCTAAGTTGGCAGGGTATGCCCAGACGTGGGTCCCTTGCTCACTTTGCCACTGGATTCAAGATAGCCTGGCTGATGACGGCTGTAAGCCAGAAACTGGTCCCAGGATGCTTGTTTCCGGTCCAGGGAAGACATGGCTTGGCAGTTCGGGCTGGACTGTTCCCATGAGGCACAGGGTCAGACTGATTTGCATATGGCCATGTCTGAACTGGGGTGGCGGAGTGAGCTAAAGAATGATGATGGATTAAATCCAGATCAGTTGACTGGGGTGAGTGCTTGCAATGTTCAACACTCCGTCCATCATCCCCTTTGGTTTTGCTATGTTCGCCCTAAGTTGGCAGGGTATGCCCAGACGTGGGTCCCTCGCTCACTTTGCCACTGGATTCAAGATAGCCTGGCTGATGACGGCTGTAAGCCAGAAACTGGTCCCAGGATGCTTGTTTCCGGTCCAGGGAAGACATGGCTTGGCAGTTCGGGCTGGACTGTTCCCATGAGGCACAGGGTCAGACTGATTTGCATATGGCCATGTCTGAACTGGGGTGGCGGAGTGAGCTAAAGAATGATGATGGATTAAACCCAGATCAGTTGACTGGGGGTGAGTGCTTGCAATGTTCAACACTCCGTCCATCATCCCCTTTGGTTTTGCTATGTTCGCCCTAAGTTGGCAGGGTATGCCCAGACGTGGGTCACTTGCTCACTTTGCCACTGGATTCAAGATAGCCTGGCTGATGACGGCTGTAAGCCAGAAACTGGTCCCAGGATGCTTGTTTCCGGTCCAGGGAAGACATGGCTTGGCAGTTCGGGCTGGACTGTTCCCATGAGGAACAGGGTCAGACTGATTTGCATATGGCCATGTCTGAACTGGGGTGGCGGAGTGAGCTAAAGAATGATGATGGATTAAACCCAGATCAGTTGACTGGGGGTGAGTGCTTGCAATGTTCAACACTCCGTCCATCATCCCCTTTGGTTTTGCTATGTTCGCCCTAAGTTGGCAGGGTATGCCCAGACGTGGGTCCCTTGCTCACTTTGCCACTGGATTCAAGATAGCCTGGCTGATGACGGCTGTAAGCCAGAAACTGGTCCCAGGATGCTTGTTTCCGGTCCAGGGAAGACATGGCTTGGCAGTTCGGGCTGGACTGTTCCCATGAGGCACAGGGTCAGACTGATTTGCATATGGCCATGTCTGAACTGGGGTGGCGGAGTGAGCTAAAGAATGATGATGGATTAAACCCAGATCAGTTGACTGGGGGTGAGTGCTTGCAATGTTCAACACTCCGTCCATCATCCCCTTTGGTTTTGCTATGTTCGCCCTAAGTTGGCAGGGTATGCCCAGACGTGGGTCCCTTGCTCACTTTGCCACTGGATTCAAGATAGCCTGGCTGATGACGGCTGTAAGCCAGAAACCGGTCCCAGGATGCTTGTTTCCGGTCCAGGGAAGACATGGCTTGGCAGTTCGGGCTGGACTGTTCCCATGAGGCACAGGGTCAGACTGATTTGCATATGGCCATGTCTGAACTGAGGTGGCGGAGTGAGCTAAAGAATGATGATGGATTAAACCCAGATCAGTTGACTGGGGGTGAGTGCTTGCAATGTTCAACACTTCGTCCATCATCCCCTTTGGTTTTGCTATGTTCGCCCTAAGTTGGCAGGGTATGCCCAGACGTGGGTCCCTTGCTCACTTTGCCACTGGATTCAAGATAGCCTGGCTGATGACGGCTGTAAGCCAGAAACCGGTCCCAGGATGCTTGTTTCCGGTCCAGGGAAGACATGGCTTGGCAGTTCGGGCTGGACTGTTCCCATGAGGCACAGGGTCAGACTGATTTGCATATGGCCATGTCTGAACTGGGGTGGCGGAGTGAGCTAAAGAATGATGATGGGTTAAACCCAGATCAGTTGACTGGGGGTGAGTGCTTGCAATGTTCAACACTCCGTCCATCATCCCCTTTGGTTTTGCGGTATTCCAACCTCCCCACAATTTTATCCACTTTTTTGGACACCCCCTACGTACATATACCGTCTTTTCCGCCACCATGGCGGTATCCATATCCTTGCACCATTCCGTGTGTGTGGGGGTGGCCGTTACGCCCCAGTGTTTAGCTATGTGTCATTTGGCTAGCATCAATCCTAATGTCACCCATATTTGCGCCATGGCGGTAAGATCTGTTGCCTCCCAGATGTTTAAAAGGCACCGTTTGGGTTCCGGGGGGACAGGGTGTCCGCTGACTCTCGTAATGGTATCCATGACCGATTTCCAATATTGCATTATGGCGGGACAGGCCCAGAGTGTGTGGAAGAAGGAACCAGGCGCACCACATTGTCTTAGGCAAAGTTGGGTATCTGCTCTGCCCATCTTGTAGAGAGCGGTTCTCGTGTAATAAATTCTATGGAGGATTTTGAGCTGTACAAGGCGCAGCTTGGATGTAATCACTACCTCTCTGGGTGATGCTAATGCTTCTTGCCAATCAGTGTCGTCTAGGTCTCCTACCTCCTCCCCCATCTCTCTCGTAGCTTTTGCATGGGGTCAGCCAAGTTATTTATAATCTTTCGATATGTCAGCGAGATTGCTTTGGTGTGTAGATGATCTGTTAGCAATCTGTCCTCTAATGGTGAGGCCTCGGGCGGGGTAGTGTTAGGGGGAATCGCTGCCTCTAGGGCATGTCTGATCTGGTGATAACAAAATTGTTCTGTGGGTGCCATCTCATATTGCTCCTGGAGCCGTGTGAAGGGGATCACCTTGCCTCGTGCCCAGAGATCTCCCACCTTGGAGATTCCAATATCGTCCCATCGCTTGAAGCCTTTGCTCTTTCCCAACCTGCCCAATTGGTCTGTAACCCAGAGGGGTGTAGCTAATGTGATCCTATTATGCCATCCCAGCTTTTTACGCACCAATTTCCATATCTGGAGTGTGTGTTGTGTGGGGCCTATCCGGGCCCGGGTCTTGTTGCATAGTGCTCGAAATAGTCCCTCCTCACCCAGCTCAATTCTATCAAGACCGTAGGCCGGGTCTGTATGGGAAGCGTGAAGCCATTGATTGATTACGGTTAGTTGGGATGCCCAATAGTACACCTGTATACTGGGGAGTGCAATGCCACCATCGTACCATGTCCGGAACAGCTTTGCCATAGCTATTCGGGCTGGTTTATTATCCCAGAGGAGCTTGGTGACTTCTGCTTCTATGGCTCGGAAGTATGACGGGGGACAAGGAAAGGCGTGTTTTGCAATGCGTAAAGAAATCTCGGGAGCGCCATCATTTTAAAAAGAGCTGCCCTGCCCAAGAGCGTTAGAGGCAGCGACTGCCAGTGTTTCGTGTCCCTTTGCAGTCGTTACAGGGGTGTTTGGAGATTCAGGGTCATGAATACTTCTGGATCATGTGTGATATGTATTCCCAAGTATTTGAAAGTATCCTGTACTATTGTTACTTCACAGCCCGCTTGTAGTGTTGGTGTAGGCCCGTGCAGGACATATAGGACCGATTTAACCCAGTTAATCATATATCCTGAGTGTCTGCCGTAAGAGATACATATGTCTAAGAGACGTGAAAGGGAACGCCGGGGAGAGGCCAGATATAGGAGAACATCGTCTGCGTACAGGGATATTCGATCTTCGTAGCTTCCATCCAGCGGAGTCCATGAATGACCGGGTCTTGTCTTATCCAAGCCGCCAGGGGCTCTAGTATAAGGGCAAAGAGGAGCGGCGATAATGGGCAGCCCTGTCTTGTGCCTCGGTGCAGTGGAAACTCTCTAGGGATATGTCCATTGGCTACTACATGTGCCATGGGGGTGGTATACAACAACCTCACCCAGGAATAGAATTTGGGTCCAAACCCCATCTTTGTGAGGACAGCAAAGAGGAAGGGCCATTCGACCATATCGAAGGCCATTCGCGCATCAAGGGACAGAACAATCGCATCCTCCTGTTGTGAGAAGTTGGCCTGGTATATGCTGTTCACTAATTAAAGTGGACACCTTGCACCAGAACAATTCGACTCTTATGGTAGATAGGTTTAAGACAACCTTTATAGAAAGCTATCCTAGTGGTAGCTGTGGAGAGCAGCCTTCAGGCTAAGTCTTGAAGGAATGTAAAGCAGCTTGTTTTACCACACAATCTCTTGAATCAACAAATGAAAAGACACCACACAGGTATATATATCAAATATATATGTATTTATTAATAAACACTCTCTACTAATCTCTTTATGAGATTAGAAGTCAGGAACATATGTACAAATCAAATGTTATTAAAATAAGTTTAGCACAATCGAATATCACAATCTTAGTTTGGCTAGACCTAGGTCTAGGGCATCTAGAACCGAGGGACCCCCAAGAACCACCCCAGGTAGTTGTAGGAGACCCACAGGGGACGGACGCGGTGTCCTGGCACCTGTGCGAGTCCTGTACGAGTCTATGCGCACAGACGCGATTGAGATTTCAATGTTAAAGGTCCCTTGCGTGTTCGAGGCGAACACACCGATCGGTCCTTGTACGAGTCGAAGGACGCGATTACAGATAGAGTTGCAAGGGAGATGGACGCGCTGTGTCTAACACAGACGCGAACCTTGTGCGAGTCAGTGCAATGGAGGTCTCGATGTTACAGGCCCCTTGTGTGTTCGAGGCGAACACCGATCGGACTCAGTACGAGTCGAAGGACACAGTTCTAGATAGTGTTACAAAGGAGAAGGACACGGTGTGTCTAACACAGACGCGAACCCTGTACGAGTCGGCGCAATTGTCGCACTTCGAAAATAAGAGTTTTAGGGCACTTCGAGGGAAGCTACAAGCAAGTCACTTGGTAAGTAGTTCTAGGGCCCACAACCACAGGAGCACCGTAGTGCTGAAGTTACCTCACCCAGGGGAGCCGGGTGCATAGGTGTTCTTTGGTGTCGGGTCGCGGCGTCGTTTTCAATGGGAGCCAGTGAAGACTTGCTGCTTGCGGCGACAGGAGAAGTGTCCGGAGGAATCCAAGCCTGGATTCGGAAGATGGAAGACCTGAAAGCAGAGGGGACAGTGTTCAAAGTCACTTGGCAGTGACTCGGGGCAAGGAAGATGGATGCCCACCGTCGTCGCAAGATTCAGGTCGTTCGCGGGTGCCTTGACTCTTCAGCCACGAGGTCCAGGAGGCGTCGACGACAACCAGGAGCTGGATTAGGTGAGTCCCACGATGTCTGCAGCTTACTGCGGTGTCGGCGACTCGATTGGAGCCAACAAGCCTTGGTAACAGCAAGTCTCGGGGAAAGTGTGAAGAGGCAATGGCGCAGACCAGCAAGGTCTGGGGGACTCACCCAGCGAGGGTAAGTCAGGGTAGGCCTGGAGCAACCAGGGGAGCCCTTTGGTTTCTTTAGAAGGTCTTCTGGGGACCCACAAGGCGGCTGGTAAGGGATCGCAAAGATGCCTTGGGAGGATTCGCTCACAGGGGCCCACGGTCTCTCGGGACTTGGTAGGCCTCTGATCTTCGGAGGGATTCCTGCTGGAGGCTAGGACCATACGTGGTCCAAAGCACAAGTTCGTGGAACGTTATGAAGGGGTTGCACTTGACAATAGTGCACGGTACCCAGGGTTCGCGGTTCCTCATCACTCTTGGGGTCCACTGGCCTCAGCTTCGCTGGGGACTCACGATGGCCTTTGAGAAGTCAGGAAATCCACTTCTTGGGCTGCAGGGACTTCGGACTCCGGCGGGAGCGGCATAGTTTGCGACCGTCGTTTGTAGTTTTAGGTGCCTGCCAAGCAGAGGAGTCACTCCTTGACTCCAAGGGAGATTCTTCAGTCTTCCAAAGGTAGTGGAACGTCGAAGGTCCGGGATTCGTCTTCAGAGCGTCGTCCAGGGAAATCTAGGGTGCAATGCACAGGTTCCCCCTCTTATACTAAAAGAAAGGGAGGGACTAGCTCTATGACCCTACCTATGGGAGGGTCAGGGGAGTGGGTGGCTACACCCACTTCCCTTTGTCCAGTTTCGCGCCAGAGCAGGGGCAGGTAGCCCCTGAGCCGGTTTGAACTGGGGTATGCACAGAGGAGCCTTCTGCTCCCCCAGTGCAGGACTTCAAAGCACTCTAAGAGTGCACCCACCCAGCCCCAATACACTAAACCCTGTCTGGGAGGTGGTCACACCCCTTGGGACAGGATATCTATTGTTGGGCTTCCTCCACTGCGAGTGTTGGTCATCAGCAGGAGGGCAGCCCAGTGTCTGTGACTGGTGGGTACATGTCTATCCCTCTAGAAGGGTGGAATGCTACCCCCGCCACCAGGACTGGCGGGGGGGGGGGGGTGGTATTCCAAGATGTTTGACACCAAACACGACATGTTTCGATGCAGCCATTCCAAAGTTAGCATTTTACCGCGAGGATATAATGCACTTAAAAGTATATGGTTTAACCGCATCCACAAACAGCACCAGAGAATGGACTCTGAGAGCTGCAGAGGGGCCCTGCTCAGGCAGAGGCCCCCCTCACATAGAAGCCAAGCACCCTGCCCTCAGGATTGATAGGGCCTGCCTTAGGGGTGACTGATAGGTTTATATGTGTGTGTAGGAGAGATATAGGGGACCTATATCTCAGTGAGGGGTGTTAGCACTTCCTCACCCAGGCTGCAGTAGCAGGCCTGTGGTGTCAGATTTAGTCTGCTTCCCAGGGGTGGCATAATACATGCTGCAGCCCCTGGTAGGCCTGTGAAGTACCTATGCCCTTAGCACCTAAGGTACCATATACTAGGGACTCATAAGGAACCACAGCATCCAATCACTAGTGCACCTAGAGTGCACTCCAAGTCGTTTAGAGAGAACAGAGAGGCTGGGGCCCTGATTAGCAGGGACCCAGCCAGACTATAGCCAGAAACCAGTGTAAACATCAGAAAAAAAGTGGGGGCAACATAAGAGGCAGATCCTACTCTCCTACACAACCCCCCCAAACGCAGGGACACTAAACTAACCTTGACCAGTTGAGTCTTCGTGTTCAAAGTGGAAATACCTTGAGAGTCCATCTGCATTGGCATGTTGGGTCCCAGGTCTATGTTCCACTGTATAGTCCATCCCCTGTAGGGAAATGGACCACCTCAAAAGTTTTGGGTTTTCACCTTTCATCTGTTTAAGCCATAGGAGGGGCTTGTGGTCAGTCTGAACTATGAAGTGAGTGCCAAACAAGTATGGCCTCAGCTTCTTCAGGGCCCACACCACAGCAAAGGCCTCCCTCTCTATAGCTGACCAACGTTTCTCTCTAGGGGTCAGCCTTCTGCTAATAAAAGCTACTGGCTGGTCTTGACCTTCATCATTCAGTTGAGACAGTACAGCTCCCACACCCAGCTCAGAAGCATCTGTTTGGACAATGAACTTTTGGTGTAGTCTGGACTCTGTAAGATGGGGCAGTGCACAGGGCCTGCTTTAGGTCTTCAAATGCCTTTTGACAGCTAGCTGTCCACTGAACCTTTTTTGGCATTTTCTTTGAGGTCAGATCATTCAAGGGGGTCACTATAGATCCATATCCCTTGACAAACCTCCTATAGTACCCAGTCAGGCCTAAGAAGGCTCTCACCTGTGTCTGGGTGGTTGGAGCGACCCATTCCATTATGGTTTGGATTTTGCTCTGTAAAGGCTGAACCTGGTCTCCACCCACAAGGTGGCCCAGGTATACAACCTGACTCTGCCCTATCTGGCACTTAGTGGCCTTGATAGTGAGGCCTGCTTTCTGCAGGGCCTCCAAAACATTCCTGAGGTGGACCAGGTGATCCTGCCAGGAGGAACTAAAGACAGCAATATCATCTAGATAAGCTGAGCAATAAGTTTCCATCCCTGTCAGAACTTTATTCACCAACCTCTGAAAAGTGGCAGGTGCATTTTTCAATCCAAAGGGCATCACCACGAAGTGGTAGTGCCCACCAGGGGTCGAAAATGCTGTTTTGGCTTTTGCATCATCAGCTAACCTGATCTGCCAGTAGCCAGCTGTCAGGTCAAACGTGCTTAGATACTTGGCTGAGGCCAAAGTATCAATCAGCTCATCTGCCCTTGGTATGGGATAGGCATCAGTCCTAGTGACTGCATTGAGGCCTCTGTAGTCTACACAAAACCTCATTTCTTTCTTACCACCCTGGGTATGAGGCTTGGGTACCAGGACTACTGGGCTAGCCCAAGGGCTATCTGAAGGCTCAATTACACCTAGCTCCACCATTTTCTGGACTTCAGTCCTGATACAGTCCCTGACATGGTCAGGTTGCCTGTAGATTTTATTCTTGACAGGCAGACTGTCTCCAGTGTCCACCTCATGGGTGCACCAGGAAGTCTGACTAGGGGTCAGGCTAAACATATGTCTATACTGTTGCAGAACTTGTCTGCACTCAGTTTGCTGATGGTCAGTGAGGCTGCTTGCCAAAGTAACACCATCTACTGACCCATCATCAGGGTTCTGAGAGAGCAGGTCAGGGAGAGGGTCACTCTCCTCCTCCTCCTCTTCCTCATCAGTTGCCATGAGCAAGCCCATGTCAGCCCTGTCAACATATGGCTTTAATCTGTTGACATGGAGCACCCTCAGGGGGCTCCTGGGAGTTCCAAGATTCACCAGGTAGGTGACTTCTCCCTTCTGTTCAACTATTGTATGGGGGCCACTCCACTTGTCCTGGAGGGCTGCTGGGGCCACAGGCTCCAATACCCACACCTTCTGTCCTGGCTGGTATACAGTCAGTACAGCCTTTTGGTCATGCCAAGCTTTTTGTAATTCTTGGCTGGCCTCCAGGTTTTTGGTTGCCTTTTTCATGTACTCAGCCATCCGGGAGCGGAGACCATGTACATAGTCCATCACATCTTGTTTGGGGGGCTTGAGAGGTAACTCACAGCCCTCTTTTACCAAACACAGTGGACCTCTCACAGGATGCCCAAACAGAAGCTCAAATGGGCTGTAGCCAACCCCCGTCTGTGGAACCTCTCTGTATGCAAACATCAGGCAAGGAAGAAGAAGGTCCCATTTCCGCCTAAGCTTCTCTGGGAGTCCTTTAATCATTCCTTTCAAGGTTTTATTGAAGCTTTCAACTAAACCGTTGCATTGTGGGTGATAGGGGGTGGTGAACTTATAAGTTACACCACACTCCTTCCACATTGCTTTCAGATATCCTGACATGAAGTTGGTACCTCTGTCAGAAATGACCTCCTTTGGGAAACCCACTCTGGAGAAGACTCCAGTGAGGGCTCTTGCCACCACAGGGGCTGTGGTGGTCCTCAGGGGAATTGCTTCTGGGTACCTGGTGGCATGATCCACTACCACCAGGATAAACCTGTGCCCAGATGCAGTTTGAGGGTCAAGGGGACCAACAATGTCAATCCCTACCCTTTCAAAGGGTACCCCCACCACAGGTAGTGGTATCAGGGGGCCTTTGTTGTGCCACCTGCCTTACCACTGGCTTGGCATGTGACACAGGAGCGACAAAACTCCTTTGTGTCCTCTGACATATGTGGCCAATGAAAATGTGGGACAAGCCTGTCCCAGGTCTTGTTTTGGCCCAAGTGACCCGCCAAAGGGATATCATGTGCTAGGGTCAAGAGGAACCCCCTAAACTTCTGAGGTATTACCATCCTCCTGGTGGCTCCAGGGGCTGGATCTCTACCCTCAGAATATAGGAGTCCCTCATCCCAATAAACTTTATGGGACCCACTAGCACTCCCAGCAGCCTTAGCAGCAGCCTGCTGTCTAAGGGGTTCAAGGGAGGGGCAGCACTGTTGCTCCTTACTCAGATCTTCCCTAGAAGGGCCCCCTGCCCCCAAGAACTCAACTTGATCAGGCTCAAGTCCCTCTGGGGCAGTTCCTTCTTCAGGATCTGCTTCACCTCCCTCTGGGGGTGAATCTGTGATCTGAGACAGAGGGGAAGGCACTGCCTTTACCCTACTGCTCCTCCTCTTGGGAAGCATCTGGCCCATTGTTCCAGGATCCAGAGCTGGTTCAGTGTTATGCATTCTTGCTTGTGACCTGGTCACAGCAAATACCTCTGCAGGGATGCCCAACATCTCAGCATGAGTCCATAACTCTACTTCAGACCAGGCTGAAGTCTCTAGATCATTGCCCAATAGACATTCGACAGGGAGGTCTGCACTGACTACAACCTTTTTGAGGCCAGTTACCCCTCCCCAGGAGAAATTCACAACTGCCAGACTATGGTTGGTCTTGACATTGCTTGCATTGGTCACCTGGTACATTTCGCCCAGGATGATCTGTCCAGGGTCCACAAGATCCTCTGCCACCATGGTGACACTAGCACCTGTGTCCCTAAATGCCAAAGCCTGTTTGCCATTTATTACAGGCTGCTGTTTGTATTTGCCCAGATTACTGGGGCTTACTAGGAAGGACATATTAAGGTCTCCCTCACAAATCAGCATTGCCTGAGTGGCCACTCTGACTAGGTCAGAGTCCACTTCAGAACCCAGGGTCAACCCTACTACACCCTTATTCTGAGTACCGCCTCCACCAGTAGCTGAGCTAGGGGGAACAGTTGCCTTAGGGGCAGGAGTGGTGGTGGTTTGGTCTTTGGACTTGTTACAATCAGAAGTCCAGTGCCCTTTCTGTTTACAGAATTTGCACCAGGGCTTCTTTTGGCCTTTTCCCTTGTTGGATTGTGACTCCCCACCAGATGCAGATTTTTGGGGCCCTTGTGAAGACTTCTGGTCTTTTGACTTATCCCCACCTTTCTCAGAGCCCTTAGGATCTTGCTTCTTGGTGTCACACCCTTGGTTCTGGGGTTTCTGCCTCACCCTGGTTCTGACCCATTTGTCTGCCTTCTTTCCCAATTCTTGGGGAGAGGTCAGATCTGAGTCCACCAGGTATTGATGCAACAACTGGTTCTGGCAATTATTAAGGATCTGTTCTCTCATCATCAGATTATACAATCCCTTGAAATCAGTAACCCTACTGCCAACCAGCCAACCCTCCAGAGCCTTGGTTGCACAATCAACAAAGTCAGTCCAGTCCTGAGTCTGTGCCTTCTGGGTGTCTCTGAACTTCAACCTGTACTGCTCAGTGGTTAAGCCAAACCCATCTATCAGTGCACTCTTCAGGACTTCATAATCATCAGCATCCTCTTCTCTAACAGTGAGGAGCTTGTCTCTACCTTTGTCTGAAAAGGAGAGCCACAAGATTGCTGCCCACTGCTTTTGGGGGACCTGCTGTACTCTACAGGCCCTCTCCATAGCAGTTATCCACTTGTGGATATCATCCCCACTCTGGTAGGGAGGAACAACCTTGCTCAGGTTCCTATGGTCTGGAATAGATTCTCTGCCTCTAGGGACACTGTTGCTGCCAACAAGGGGTTCTAACCCCTCTCTTCTAGAAGCTCTCTGGATCTCCAGGGCTTCTCTATCCAGTGCCAACTGCTTGGTTCTGAGGGCAACTCTTGCTTCCTCATACTGCAGCAGTTTGCACATTCTTTCAGAGGAGGTCTCTCTTATGGGAAAGTATGAGTTCCTCTGGTGGACAAATTCTCTGCCAGAGTGATAAGAGTGGTCAGATTCCCTGGAAGGGGACCTATGCCTCTCCTCCACTCTGTCAGCTCTCTTTGGGAGAATTCCTCTGTCCTTTTCAGGCCCCTTGAGGCCTGGCCCTTCAATCACAGAGTCTTGGTCATTCTGATTTTCATCATCTGACCCAGATACTGTAATTGACCCACTCACTGATTCAGACCCATTAGCTCCTAGAGCCAATCTAAGATCATCTGCTGTCAGCAGATCTATCAGGTGTAGGGTGGAGGGACTCTGTCCTAGCCTCAGGTGTCTTTCAACACACATGGCTCTCAAGTCAGAGAAAGCCATGTCCTTATACTGAGGCTGAGTGGATCCACTGGTTCCACCCTTTAAGGACATTCTAGTGTTGTGCAGTGTTGTACTACCTACACTAGTTTGTGGCCTACTGATACTAGCTTGAGCTGTAGAAAGGGTGTGCTATCCCTTGGCACACAGCTCTAAGTTCAGTAGAACTTATTGATACTAAGCTTGACTTTATATGTACCTTAAGTACCTATAGTGGTTTTCAGTTAGTAATTCAAATAGAGATTTTCTGGTAAAACAATAGCAAGCTGGAATCCCACACGCTGCCCACCAATGTGAGAAGTTGGCCTGGTATATGCTGTTCACTAATTAAAGTGGACACCTTGCACCAGAACAATTCAACTCTTATGGTAGATAGGTTTAAGACAACCTTTATAGAAAGCTATCCTAGTGGTAGCTGTGGAGAGCAGCCTTCAGGCTAAGTCTTGAAGGAATGTAAAGCAGCTTGTTTTACCACACAATCTCTTGAATCACCAAATGAAAAGACACCACACAGGTATATATATCAAATATATATGTATTTATTAATAAACACTCTCTACTAATCTCTTTATGAGATTAGAAGTCAGGAACATATGTACAAATCAAATGTTATCAAAATAAGTTTAGCACAATCGAATATCACAATCTTAGTTTGGCTAGACCTAGGTCTAGGGCATCTAGAATCGAGGGACCCCCAAGAACCACCCCAGGTAGTTGTAGGAGACCCACAGAGGACGGACGCGGTGTCCTGGCACCGGTGCGAGTCCTGTACGAGTCTATGCGCACAGACGCGATTGAGATTTCAATGTTAAAGGTCCCTTGCGTGTTTGATGCGAACACACCGATCGGTCCTTGTACGAGTCGAAGGACGCGATTACAGATAGAGTTGCAAGGGAGATGGACGCGCTGTGTCTAACACAGACGCGAACCTTGTGCGAGTCAGTGCAATGGAGGTCTCGATGTTACAGGCCCCTTGTGTGTTCGTGGCGAACACCGATCGGACTCAGTACGAGTCGAAGGACACAGTTCTAGATAGTGTTACAAAGGAGATGGACGCGGTGTGTCTAACACAGACGCGAACCCTGTACGAGTCAGCGCAATTGTCGCACTTAGAAAATAAGAGTTTTAGGGCACTTCGAGGGAAGCTACAAGCAAGTCACTTACAGGGTAAGTAGTTCTAGGGCCCACACCCACAGGAGCACCGTAGTGCTGAAGTTACCTCACCCAGGGGAGCCGGGTGCATAGGTGTTCTTTGGTGTCGGGTCGCGGCGTCGTTTTCAATGGGAGCCAGTGAAGACTTGCTGCTTGCGGCGACAGGAGAAGTGTCCGGAGGAATCCAAGCCTGGATTCGGAAGATGGAAGACCTGAAAGCAGAGGGGACAGTGTTCAAAGTCACTTGGCAGTGACTCGGGGCAAGGAAGATGGATGCCCACCGTCGTCGCAAGATTCAGGTCGTTCGCGGGTGCCTTGACTCTTCAGCCACGAGGTCCAGGAGGCATCGACGACAACCAGGAGCTGGATTCGGTGAGTCCCACAATGTCTGCAGCTTACTGCGGTGTTGGCGACTCAATCGGAGCCAACAAGCTTTGGTAACAGCAAGTCTCGGGGAAAGTGTGAAGAGGCAATGGCGCAGACCAGCAAGGTCTGGGGGACTCACCCAGCGAGGGTAAGTCAGGGCAGACCTGGAGCAACCAGGGGAGCTCTTTGGTTTCTTTAGAAGGTCTTCTGGGGACCCACAAGCCGGCTGGCAAGGGATCGCGAAGATGCCTCGGGAGGATTCGCTCACAGGGGCCCACGGTCTCTCGGGACGTGGTAGGCCTCTGATCTTCGGAGGGATTCCTGCTGGAGGCTAGGACCACACGTGGTCCAAAGCACAAGTTCGAGGAACGTTGTGAAGGGGTTGCACTCGACAATAGTGCACGGCACCCAGGGGTCACGGTTCGTCGTCACTCTTGGGGTCCACTGGCCTCAGCTTCGCTGGGGACTCACGATGGCCTTTGAGAAGTCAGGAAATCCACTTCTTGGGCTGCAGGGACTTCGGACTCCGGCAGGAGCGGCGTAGTTTGTGACCGTCGTTTGTAGTTTTAGGTGCCTGCCAAGCAGGGGAGTCACTCCTTGACTCCAAGGGAGATTCTTCAGTCTTCCAAAGGTAGTGGAACGTCGAAGGTCCGGGATTCGTCTTCAGAGCGTCATCCAGGGAAATCTAGGGTGCAATGCACTGGTTCCCCCTCTTATACTAAAAGAAAGGGGGGACTAGCTCTATGACCCTACCTATGGGAGGGTCAGGGGAGTGGGCGGCTACACCCACTTCCCTTTGTCCAGTTTCATGCCAGAGCAGGGGCAGGTAGCCCCTGAGCCGGTTTGAACTGGGGTATGCACAGAGGAGCCTTCTGCTCCCCCAGTGCAGAACTTCAAAGCACTCTAAGAGTGCACCCACCCAGCCCCAATACACTAAACCCTGTCTGGGAGGTGGTCACACCCCCTTGGGACAGGATATATATTGTTGGGCTTCCTCCACTGCGAGTGTTGGTCATCAGCAGGAGGGCAGCTCAGTGTCTGTGACTGGTGGCATCCATTTTGTGATGCCAGGGCTCTGCAGGATTCTACCGCATTTCCACAGTAGGTACATGTCTATCCCTCTAGAAGGGTGGAATGCTACCCCCGCCGCCAGGACTGGCGGGGGGGGGTAGTATTCCAAGATGTTTGACACCAAACACGACATGTTTCGATGCAGCCATTCCAAAGTTAGCATTTTACCGCAAGGATATAATGCACTTAAAAGTATATGGTTTAACCGCATCCACAAACAGCACCAGAGAATGGACTCTGAGAGCTGCAGAGGGGCCCTGCTCAGGCAGAGGCCCCCCTCACATAGAAGCCAAGCACCCTGCCCTCAGGATTGATAGGGCCTGCCTTAGGGGTGACTGATAGGTTTATATGTGTGTGTAGGAGAGATATAGGGGACCTATATCTCAGTGAGGGTGTTAGCACTTCCTCACCCAGGCTGCAGTAGCAGGCCTGTGGTGTCAGATTTAGTCTGCTTCCCAGGGGTGGCATAATACATGCTGCAGCCCCTGGTAGGCCTGTGAAGTACCTATGCCCTTAGCACCTAAGGTACCATATACTAGGGACTCATAAGGAACCACAGCATCCAATCACTAGTGCACCTAGAGTGCACTCCAAGTCGTTTAGAGAGAACAGAGAGGCTGGGGCCCTGATTAGCAGGGACCCAGCCAGACTATAGCCAGAAACCAGTGTAAACATCAGAAAAAAAGTGGGGGCAACATAAGAGGCAGATCCTACTCTCCTACACCTGTATAGTATGTTTACGTCCCAACACGCCTGTCTTGTGGATTGTTACCTGCCTTGTTATGTTGGCCTAGGCCTGGCTGCCATGCTGCTTTTCTTTGCGCACGTTACACTGAGCCGGGCCTCCCTCGCCCTTTGCTCGTGCCAAGTTCTTTTGCACTGTCTGCATTTTCTGTTGTTCACCTTTTTGGGCTCTGTCGGCACAAACATGTACAAGGTCGCATAACAATGTATTTTGGTTCTTCCTGATATGGCCAGTCTCGCGCACCCAGACATAACATTAGGTGCAATTGCCATGAAGAATTTGATGTGCTTTTAATACTGTGGTTTACTAGCGCTTAACACACTTGGAGAAATCCCTTTCAGTGAGAAGAGCTATGATGTCCTGCTGATGTAATTCTGCATCTAGAGACTGAGGTATGGGGGTTCGCTAGTCAAAGCCCAGAGGTCTTCTATTATTATAATAAACTATCTTACTGCAAGGGGAGGGTGGTAATGTTATTTATACGTTTATCCACTGAGCTCTGAGATGCTTTCCCCGTTTGTATTCTATGGAATTGTAACCATGCTGCTTATATTAGTCATATGCATTATGCTATTAGTACTGACACGTGTACTGTACATTAGAGCACGTAAGTTGGAATAAACATTTTAACCTATCCAGTGTCTCTTCCTACGCACCTTGTGGACAAGTACGAGTGAGTGACGAAAGAGTGTTCTTGCTTCTGCGAGTCCTGAGATAAAGATACCGTGTTCTGGGTTGTCCAATCATTGGTACTTGGGTGCTAATGGGATGCTAAGCTAGTTGGGTTGGGGTTTTTGGGTGCTACGGTATATGGTGGCAAACCACTGTATTCCGGGGTCCCATTTTCCTGTGCATAGCTCTGTGTATGTGCAGAAACCTTATGACATGGCGCGACCATCGTGGGGCTGCTTAACTGCGAGACGCTTGAGTAGTACTTGTGCTTGTCCACAAAACCCTCACGTACGCTTCCGGAGGCGTAAGTGACGGTGATACCTCCTATATTGAACGTTTTATAGGTTCTTTCAAGCTTGAAATTATTAAAAAGGTTACATAAAAAACCCATTTTGTGCTCCCTGTTAGGTTGTCGAATACAATTGTTTAGTTATGGCTGGTGTGGCGATTGCTGCACATAGTCGAGGAGCACTCCGAGATCACTTACGGGTGTATGGAGTGCCTGATACAGGGATCGATTTGGTCTTTGTGGTTCAAGCCGATCCGGCTTACCACTTTGAGGTGTTTTACACTTGGATCACTTTTGAAGCGGTGGAGGCAGATGATAATCTGTTTCATGAATATAAACCCACCGTTATACCTGCTGACTATCGACCCTATACCAATCTTGAAGTACCTCTCACGGCTTGGCAGCACCGTGTTTGGTTTAATGGCGCCCTACCACAACCAACTACCGCAGTTCGTTTAGGCCCCTTATCAATTCAGGGGGCCACTTGGCCTGTATTGGCCGGGTATACCCCGCATCCAAATTATCTGGCATTACCGCTTGCGGAACTGCGCACTATGCATACCGAATTGGTACGAGTGCATCGAGCCCTAGTGACATACGTTACAGGTAGCCTACATGGAGCTGCTCCTGTAGTCGCAGGCCAACCAGCTATAGCCGCTGGAGTGACCATAAGTCCTGTCATGGTAAATTCTGTGATGGGCAAACGTCCACAAAATAAGGACGACTATCCTTACTGGCTTGCAGAAAAGTTCGATCAGATAGAAGCAGTGTTTCCCCATACATCCCCAGTAGATAAACACCGCATCCTCACGATAAGTTTGCCAAAAGACATAATCCCCGATTTGACATCATGTGAAAACTGGGGTAAGGTATTCGCAAAATGTTTTGGAACTCCTTCCATGACGGTTCTACCCTCTGTAATTAAAAAAGTACAAGATGAACATGGCCCTGAAGCGGCTGTGGAATTAGGGATGAGACTAGTGGGAGTGTTTGATGTAGTAGCTGAGCTGATCCTTGGAAATGTCAAGGGCGATGCTATGAACTTTCAAGTAGCGAATGCTTTGGCTTTAGTCCCAGAGTTGGACAGGCCCCGCGAATTACCGAAAATTATTGCCCGGGCTTATAAAACAATTGGAAGAAATAGCCTGGGCAACAAGCCTTTTGTAAAAATGCAAACTCAATCGCAAACACAAGTTACACAAACAAAAAGTGCATCTGAGAAAGATGATAAACCGGTCTTCACTAAAAAGAGTTGGAGACAGAAAAAACAGGGTAAGCAACAAAAGAAGCCGGGGTCGAGAGGCACTTCCCCAGTTTCGGTTTCTTCTGAACGTACTTATGATTTACGTGATAGGTCAAGGATTAAATCACCAGAAAGGTTTCAGAGCTCTGATACGCGTTCTCCTCGTTCTTCACAGGCCCAGACGTCGTCACAGGCTGGTGGAGGAGGACGGCAAGATAGAGGAAGGGGCCGAGAGGCTCCCCAGGAGCGAGACCAACCTCGACAACAAGTCAGAGGGAAAGCAGAAGACTTTCATCTTCCTCGACCGCAATTTCAGAAGAAAAAGTTGCCGCTGTCACAGCGAAATATGCCTCAGACCGTGAGAACGAGACTCCAGAATTGGACGTGGGCAGTGACCCTCCTAGACAGCGCCGCGGAAGTTACCATAGTGCGGGAGGCGCTACGTCCTCATATGGAGGCGACAGCAACTGAAACATTCGTTACTGTAGAGACAGCTGACACGAGAGTGGCACCCCCTGACAGACTTTACAACATAGTCATACAAATTGAAGGTGACAAACCGCGTGAAATAAAAGGGATTTTTTGGGAAAATCTAACCTCTTCATATGACATTTTGTTAGCAGAGGTGGATTGGCCACCCCCATTCGTTTTAGCTGCACATAAAGGAGAGGAGGTAATCCTTCCAAGCTTCTCACGGCATGTCCCAAAAGACAAAGCTGAAGCACTTGCAGCTGAGTGGGCTGTGTACCTGGCACCAGCGTTATACCGCAACCATGTGGGATGGGATGAAGAATCACCTCCTCATGCAATACCTTTGCGGTCACTACCGCAGCCACAACCCCAATATCCCATCAAACGGCAGGCAAAAGGCCCCGTCTCCGAAATTCTGACACAGTTGGAATATCAGGGAGTAATTGAACCATGCGTATCACCTATGAACAATCCCCTTTTCGTGGTTTCTAAACCCGATGGATCGTACCGCTTAGCTTTGGATTACCGGCATTTAAATACTCATTGTCGGAACTTTGCGGTGCAAAATACACACAGTTCTGCGCTTGTAGACAGTCTTGTTCGTAAAAAATACAAAACGACACTTGACCTTTCAAACGGTTTCTACACGCACAACCTAGCCCCGGAGAGTGGTCAATGGACCGCATTCACTTCCGGTGGTAAATTATTCCAGTTCCGGCGTTTACCCATGGGCTATAAAAATAGTCCGGGTATATTCGCCGCCCGTGTTGTTTCTTTGTTAAATGACATTGATCAAGACGCATGTTCGTATGTAGATGACATCTATCTGACAGACGACGAGTTATATCAGCATCTGTCCCGTGTGGACCGCATTATTCTTGAATTTGCGGAGCAGGGTTACAAATTTAACTTTGCTAAGTCACACATTGCTGAATTTACCGTTCTGTTCTTGGGCTATGAGCTCAACAACGAAGGTAAGGGCTTAGCCCCCATTTCTTGGAAAAATGTGCACATTTGTGCCCCCAAATACTCTGAAAAAACTTCAGTCTTTGCTGGGTTTTCTGAATTTCGGGCGTACTTACATTCCCGAATATGCCCAGCGTATCAAGCCTTTGTATGCTTTGATACAACCTACGTATTCAAGGTCTTGCTGGCTGCCTGAGCATACCTTAATTCTGCAGTCTTTGCAGACAGACCTATTGGAGTCTAAATATCTTTTGACTCGTGATAACCACACAAACCTGGTGATTAGAATTATTCCGGGGCGGTGGGATTCACATACTTAACCTTTAATGAAGGTGATACAGTACCCATCGCATACAAGTCACATTTGTACACTTCCGCTGAATTACGCTTTACATCTGTCGAAAAAGTTCTAACTGCAGTGCAAATGGCGATTCTAAAAGAACGCGCACTGGCACAGGGAAAGCGGATCCTAGTGGTAACACCCTGTCCTGCCTTGGAGGCAGTAACAAAGGCAAGTGTACCGAACTCAAAAGCAATGCATCCCCGTTGGATACAATGGGCTACATCTTTGACGTCTTCGGACGTCACTTTTGTTTTTGATTCTTCTCTTCAGACTCAGGAGTTTTTGCAGTATGAATTCGTTCATCCTCCTCCTTTGTTTTTACTACCGCTTGAGGATTACAAATGTGTGATCTATACCGATGGTTCGGCGCAACCGGCCACTGGGTCCAAGCACGCTTATTCAGCTGCATGTGCTATTGTTGCGGGTTCCTTTGTAGATGGAAAGTTCAAATCCTCTGTAGTGCATACTCGCACACTTGGAGATAGTACCGCACAATTGGCCGAGCTGCATGCATTGCTACTTGCGCTTGAGTTCGCTTCTCAGGATGAGACCACTCTTATTGTATGTGATTCTTTTTACTGTGTACAATCTTACAATGACAATCTGTTTTTCTGGTCGAAAAACGACTACAAGGACGCAAAAGGGAGCACAATTAAGCATAAAATGCTTTGGGTTCGAGTGGCAGAATTGCAACAACGTCTGCCCCTCACACAGGTGGTTCACACCTTAGGCCATCAGCGGGTGGGCGCACACGCTATTGGTAACGATCTGGCAGATGAAGCTGCCCGTTCAGCAGTAGTCACGTGTTCAGTAGCAGCGGTTACCAGGTCCATGTCTAAAATAGACCCTGTTATATTAGCAGCTATTGCTGCAACCAAGGAAGGTAATAATTACCCTACAGGTTTCCCTTCCAAGTATTCTTACACATTAAGTCCCGATCAGGTTCCTTATGTAACTATACCTGACGTTGGAGATCGGCTGATCCCCAACGCGGACCGCAGGAGTGCCTTGATATCAGCTGCACACGAAGGCATGGCTTCTGCTCATGCAGGTGTGTCAGCTACGGTTTCCATCTTGCAGCAGCGTTATTGGTGGCGTGGGTTATATAAAGACACCCGTGCGTTTGTGCTTTCTTGCGACGTTTGTCAACAGATTAAGCCTTCCACGGTAACACGTCCACCACAAACACCGCTCTGCATTGCTAACAGACCCTTTGGGTGTGTTTACTTGGATCACTGCGGTCCATTCTCATCAGACACTGCCTATAAATACATCTTAGTGGCAGTGGACTCGTGCACACGGTTTCTCTGGGTCTGGCCACAACGGAGTGCTGACGCCCGAAATGTAATCAGGGATTTGCGTGTCTTTGTGGGAATTTTCGCATGCGGCACCTTCCATTCGGACCAAGGTCCAGCGTTTGCCTCTAGGGCTTACAAGGATGCAATGGCTTCGCTTGGGGTGCGGGTGAAATTTTCGTCTCCGTATAGGCCTGAGGGCAACTCTATCGTTGAACGAATGAACCGTGACTTAAAGCAATCCTTAACAGCTAGGGTTATAGGTACTGGTAGGAACTGGCTGGCCCATTTGTATACCGTTCAGCGTGCACTTAATAATCTCCCTAGAAGACCTCTGGGTGGGCGGACCCCATACGAAATGCTCTTTGGCATAAGAATGTTTGTGCCTGACCTTGAGGGTCCAGACATCGCGGCGCAATCCGCCAAGTTTGATGTAGATAACCATTCTGCTATGTTACAGGACTTACAAGAAGCCCGAGACAAACTTGCAACTACACATTTGCCTTCAGCCACAGATCCTGCGTTGCAGATTCCGGTAGCCGGCTGGCTTCCAAAAGTTGGAGAACTGGTTCGAGAAAAGGTTGAAAACAAAAAAGAATTCGGCCCCTCTTTTCGTGCACCGGTTCCAGTTCTGGGCTTGAAGGGAACACGTACAGTCATTTTACCACCGCTTCCTGGTCGCAAAGAGAACAGATACATCTCAGTTGAAAATGTCAAGCTACAGCGCCTGGCCGATCCTGAATAGTGTCACACCAGCGGTCTCTTGTCCTGCCATTTATCGGACATATGTTCATAGTCCATCTGCGCGAACGATCGCTGATGCTGTAATTGAGATGGTTGATTTGCCTGAATCCTCTACTTTGCCTGAAACTATAATTGATCCCCAACTCTCCACCAACATCGACGAGGACGAGTATACATATCCTGCATCTGAATCGGTGGCACATCAACCAATAACGCCACTTGGCCCGACTCGTTATTCCTTTGATTCGGATTCCACCTCTTCAAAAGTCCCATCCAAGTTCAGTATTTTTGTATCCTGGTTTAGAGACAATTTTTTGATTCCACCCTGGACATACATCTGGTTGGTACTTTTCTTGATTTTTTTGTTCATGTCCATTGGCTTTGTCACAGTGTTTTTTCTACTAATTAATGGTCACTATTTACCTGAACGCTCTGCTGTAGACTATGTTTCTGGAACTTTGGCTCCTCATTCCTCGTCTCACATCATGAAGCGTGACCACACATTTGTGAACATTTCAGCTTTCCCAGTTGCTGATGGCATCGTATGGGATGCAGTGAACTATCAAATCCATGGTCCGACGGAAATTATTAATGTACCTAATGTCCTTCGTGTGTCAATGGGTGATGTAGTACAAAATAATATTCATTCTGATGATTGGGATGTGCATGCCGTTGAAGCATTGTTTGCCGATTTAAAATATTATGCATCCTTTAATGCTGAAGATATATATATGAATTCTGCTAATTATGCCGATTTGTATTGTTACCAACATTGGGGTAATCATTTTCTCCATAAGCCAAGTGCCCTGCGTAGTTCTGTTAACTACACCCAATGGGAACATTGTCCAAACCCCTTGCCAGGTAGCTCACAAACTCTTCGAAATAAGTTTACCTATTTTACTGATTTCAATCGGTCGAACCCTGCATCCTATTATTTTAGACTTAATACCACATCGACTCAGAAAATTATGTTAACGCACACCAAATTGCTTTATTCGGGTTCCTTTTTAAGTGCCCTAGCAGTGGGTGGTTATGAGTACTGGGAGGATACAATAGATTTGAAATCCATTTGGGGCTCCAAGCAATGGCAGGTACAGGGGACCGAGGCATTACATCGTGCTTGCCTCATCCCTGCCCAAATTATGTTCCTCAATGTCTCCATCTATCAGACTACATGTTGGGGCTTAGCAACCACTAAGCAATTGAATACGCCAGCAATACCATCCCTGTCGAGTTTTCCTAATGAAAGCTCACGATTCAATCTGTCCCTCGTGTCCCTGCAGGCAATGTTACAAAATAATTTGTTTAATGTTTCTGAGCTGGTTCAGTCACCCTGGTTAGTATGGCCTATATCATCTAATGCATGTCAAATGCGTTTTCACGATTCTGGTGCTAGC
This sequence comes from Calotriton arnoldi, assembly GCA_963921515.1. NCBI lineage: Eukaryota > Metazoa > Chordata > Amphibia > Caudata > Salamandridae > Calotriton > Calotriton arnoldi. Next base: position 359,929 of record CAWUFW010002901.1, read on the forward strand.
TACACACAGAATAGGCCTGATCCGAGGTTTACTGATGCCCGTACTGTCACTACATACTCTGTTGGTAAATTATGCAAACAATGGCTGCAACATTCGTCCCTTGATTCTGTTAAACAACATTCGTCCCTCCTGTCAGGCAATATTGATCTGTCCGATTTTGTTTTGGGACCTCGTGGTCCCCGACCTAAAAGATTCATTTATGAAACGTATAATGAACTCTGGAAGCTATCACAAATTGAAGCTGCTTCCCGTCTTCGGGAAATAGATCAAGCAAATTTGGAAAAGGTGCTTGCTGTTGTTGACAATAGTATTAATACCCTGTCTTCTCGCATTTATACTTTAGAGAATATTGTGTCCTCTGTTGTTGATATTGTACAAGATGATGTTTCTGTGTTATATCATGGTCAGAATCAATTGCGTTCAGTTATGCAGTTTGCATGGACTTTACAAACGCTCAAGTTAGGTAAAGTTCCTTGGCATTTTTTGAACACCTCTGCCTTGTTTCTACCTTTTAACTTAACTGACAAACAGCAATTTATGTCCATGAAAGATGCAACTTACACTCTATTACATATCGAAAAGATGGATCCTTTGCCGTTCTCTGTTGCAGAACTTGATTCTGCTGTATGGCTAGTTCATGGGGTCATCCCTTTACCTTTTTCCTTGTTTGAATTTGACTCGTGCATGAAACATTATCCTGTGGGCCGTTACCGGCCCTTGGGCAGTGCTTTCCTGCATGAACTCTGGTCCTTGCCTTTCATGTATAAATGCCTTCGGGACGGCAAGGAAGTCTTTCTCACGGGGGAGTACTGCGACTCGACTATGGGTCATTCGCTTATTTGTAAACACATTAAATTGCATGGCTCATGTAGCGTTTCCTCTCCTAATCTTGCTTGTGTGCTGAAAGGTATTCCTGCTCCTGTTATTTCACCTACTTTCACTCTCCTTTCCAATGGTAGTTATTTACTTTTAAATAACGAAAACTGTTGTGGCCTGCAGGCTGGCATTCCTTACATTGTAACAGTTTCGCACAGGGTTGTCTGCTGCAAAAATGTGCTTTTTCCTCCCCCTCATGGCAAGGTTGATATCTCTATTTGGCCTTCCATCCCTACCATGGAAGCAGATTTCAATAGACTGAGCAGAATAAAGGCACTATTATTAAACGAGGAAGTTATGCTCACGTCCGCCCGGGAGACATTCATTCTCCAGGTGGCGAGTACCCACAGTGAAATACAGGCCCTTTTAAACACTAATCTCCCCCAACATTTTGGGGAGTTAATACATCGTATTTTTAACGCATCTAACACTGAAGGCCTAGTACACTTTTTTAAGGTCGTGGGGTCGGGCTTGGTGTCCTCCTTCCAAACTATTTTTGGTGTCATCCCGGCTTTCATACATTCTATTTTTTCCAGTGTCTTTGGCGGTTTCCCATTGATCCTCGCTTTAGCGGCTGGTGTTTTGCTCTTAATTTGCTTTCTGCGCAATGGCTGCTCCCCGATGGGACCTGCTCGATCCAGAACGCCTCCAGCTGCTCCGTGAGCGCCTTTTGGCTGGTTTTGGTGTACTGCCATTGGCGACACTGAGTGTGTCATATACTCTTTCATTCCGCTTTGCGTATTTCACTTGCGTGCAACCTGTGATGACTTGTATCCGCTGTCCTTTCACCTGGACTTTGGATTATTGCCTCTCCAATTCGTCATTGTCTGTTCCGGATTTTGTTCAGTTGATGGGTCCATTAGAGGCCCATGAGCAGGACTGTTCCGTTGCTGGCTGTATGGCGCGTGCGGCTGCACTGGGGATTTTGGCGCAATGGGATATCTGGGCGGCTGCCCAGGATCTCCTACAACGAAGCTGTTTTAATTATCACGCAAGCTGTCCCGCATTGCTTCTGGATGCTCCCTTTGTTGAGGAGCATTCCTGCTCTTTTGATCTCATGGATTGGATGGCATCTATGTTTTTTGACAATTCCAATGATGAACTCTTGGAGGGTATGGCTTTTCTCTGCACTTACACTTTCATGGATTGACCTGCCCTTCGCCGTTTGGGCGCTCCCTGTGCTCCAACGGCTGTGTTTTTCCTCTGACGGGCCTCTGTCCTGGCCGCTGGACTGACCAGGGAGGGTGTCTTGTGGATTGTTACCTGCCTTGTTATGTTGGCCTAGGCCTGGCTGCCATGCTGCTTTTCTTTGCGCACGTTACACTGAGCCGGGCCTCCCTCGCCCTTTGCTCGTGCCAAGTTCTTTTGCACTGTCTGCATTTTCTGTTGTTCACCTTTTTGGGCTCTGTCGGCACAAACATGTACAAGGTCGCATAACAATGTATTTTGGTTCTTCCTGATATGGCCAGTCTCGCGCACCCAGACATAACATTAGGTGCAATTGCCATGAAGAATTTGATGTGCTTTTAATACTGTGGTTTACTAGCGCTTAACACACTTGGAGAAATCCCTTTCAGTGAGAAGAGCTATGATGTCCTGCTGATGTAATTCTGCATCTAGAGACTGAGGTATGGGGGTTCGCTAGTCAAAGCCCAGAGGTCTTCTATTATTATAATAAACTATCTTACTGCAAGGGGAGGGTGGTAATGTTATTTATACGTTTATCCACTGAGCTCTGAGATGCTTTCCCCGTTTGTATTCTATGGAATTGTAACCATGCTGCTTATATTAGTCATATGCATTATGCTATTAGTACTGACACGTGTACTGTACATTAGAGCACGTAAGTTGGAATAAACATTTTAACCTATCCAGTGTCTCTTCCTACGCACCTTGTGGACAAGTACGAGTGAGTGACGAAAGAGTGTTCTTGCTTCTGCGAGTCCTGAGATAAAGATACCGTGTTCTGGGTTGTCCAATCATTGGTACTTGGGTGCTAATGGGATGCTAAGCTAGTTGGGTTGGGGTTTTTGGGTGCTACGGTATATGGTGGCAAACCACTGTATTCCGGGGTCCCATTTTCCTGTGCATAGCTCTGTGTATGTGCAGAAACCTTATGACACGCCATGAAGGCGCCTCAAATTTAAAGCTGTGTTTCTACCCGGCATAAACCCTGATTGGTCTGGGTGTATTAATGTAGTTAGATGTGGTGTCAGTCTCGTGGCCAGGGTTTTGGCCAATATTTTGGCCTCGGGGTTGATCCGGGATATTGGCATGTAGGATGTGCATTCCGGCCCGGTTTCCCTGGTTTGCGAATGGCCACTATCGTCGCCGTCCGCTGGTCCTGTGGGAGTTCCCCCTTATCCAAGCTGGCCTCATACATTGCCGCTAGATGGGGTGTAAGTGCCGTTACATTTTGTTTGTACCATTCTATTGGGATACCATTGGAGCCTAGCGCCTTTCCTGACTGGAGTTTTCCGATCGCTAACGCTATTTCTTCTGCGGAGAGGTCTGCCTCCAGTGATTGGGAGTCTTCTTCTGTGAGCTTGGGAAGTCGGATATCACATAGAAAGTCCTCTGCCTCTTTTTCAGTTATCGTAAGCATGGAGGCGTAGACCTGTTCATAGTATTGTGCTAGGGTGTCTACTATGTCTTGGGGGTTTGATGTAACCCTGCCCGTGGGGGTTTTAAGCTCTGCAATCCACCTGTCCGCCCTCTCTCGCTTGTCGAGCCAGGCCAAGAGCTTGCCGGCTTTATCGCCGACTTCATATATAGTGTGTTGCGTGGCAGAGAGGCGTGCTTTCATTTCCTCCCATAAATAATCTTTGTATTCCTACTTTTTGAGGAGTAGCCGATGGGCAGTTGCGTCAGAGGGGTCTTGTTCCTGGGCCCTCTCTAGTTCGCCCACCTCCCGCTGAAGGGTCGCTACAGTCTGGACTTTCTCTTTTTTATGATTCGCTATAAGGGAGATCGCCTGTCCACGGAGCACCGTCTTATATGCTTCCCACAGGACGAGCGGCGAGTAGACCGAGGGCTCGTTCTCGTGAAAATAGTATGTGGTGGCATCAGTCAGTCCTTTTGAAATTGCCAAATTTTTAAGATATCCAGGATAAATGGGGAATATGCAACGCTGTGTCGTGGTGTGCCATGTGTAAAGGACGCTGACCGGGGAGTGATCCGAGATACCCCTCGGTAAGTGCACAATATCCAGGAAGTGTCCTATCTCGCCTGCCGGCGCTAGTATGTGATCTATTCTCGATAGGCTATTGTGTGCGCCTGAGAAGTATGTATATTGTTGCTCCTGTGGGGAGCGGAGTCGTCAGGCGTCTATCAGACCCATTGTGTCCAAGAAGTCTGCAAAGTTAGTGCGTGCCTGATGTTGTTGTCTAGGGGGTGTCCGGTCCATAGTGTCATCCAATGTGGCGTTAAAATCGCCCCCTATGATTAAGTTACCCTGTGGGAGCCGGAGTAGGAATGCGCTGAACACTGGTAATGCCAACGAGTGAAGTGCGGGGGGGCCATAGACAGAAACTATATTGACCACCCGGCCTTCCCATTGGCACGATAGTGCCGCGAACCGGCTTTGATCGTCTGTATAGGTATTTTTTATGATAATCGGGTGTTGCTTTTTAATGAGGATCCCCACCCCCCGGGAGCCGGTTGTACACTCTGAGTGCACCACCAGCCTAAAGCCCCATCTGTTGAGCGCTTTACATGTCGTTTACATGTCATGCTGTCAAGTGGGTTTCTTGTATGAGAGCCATTGCCGGTGCTTTACGCTTTAGATACTGCAAGACCAGTCCCCGCTTTAGCTTATCTCAAAGCACGTTAACATTTCAGGAGATGATGGGTAGGTGCTGTGGGCGTGGTGTTACTGTATCCGTTGGGTCAGGTGACGTCATTATGGGTCGTATTAGTGACGCGTGCTACAAGGTCCGTGTGCTTTTGTAGTACTGCCTGAGTAGTATGTGCGAGTATATCAAGTGCCATATAACATTGGAAAACAATAACACCATTCAAAACCAAACTTCCCCAAGAAATCCCCAGTCCCACCCACCTCCCTGCCTCCCTGCAAGACGGTTCATGAACTACCCGCCTCCCCAACTTTGCAGAGTGCCTATTTCCCATTACCCGATACCTTTTTGGGGGGGGAGAGTGCTCCTTCGTTGTCCCCCAAGGCCACCTTATACATAATATACCACTTCAGAGTCACCAGAAGAATCATTCCTGCTAGAGTTGAAGCACCACTAGTCAGTGTCAAGCATCGATCAGGAGATCGTGTCCAGTCCGTATCTCATTTTCCTGGCTCGTGGTCTCGGCTGACTTTTCTTCCAGTTCTGCGGAGGTCGATCCTGCCGTGTTGCGGTTGGTGTACCCTCCCGGTTTACCACGGTGCGGGACCTGACACCATCCCTCCAGCCAGTCCCGTGCTTCCTCTGGGGTTGAGAAGAACCACGTTTTTCCGTCTGTCTCTACTCTCAACTTCACGGGAAAGAGCATTGAATATTTAAGGTCACGGTTCCTGAGTTCCTGTTTGACGGCTATGAAGCTGCGCCGTTGTTTGGCCACCGCAGCCGTATAGTCCGGAAAGAAGGAGATGGTACTTTGCTGATATCGTATCGGAGGGGCCGCTCTCGCCGTCTGCAGAATCAGGTCTCTGTCACGGAAGTTAAAAATACGTGCCAGTATGGGCCGAGGGGGCGCACCCGGTCTGGGTCGTCCCCCTGGAACACGGTGGGCCCGTTCTACTGAGAAGTTGTTGGAGAGGCCTTTGGGCTGCAGGTGAGTCTTAATCAGTTCTTCCACAAATAGGTCTACTGCGGGGCCTCCCGTTCCCTCAGGCACTCCCACTATGCGCACGTTATTGCGACTGGAGCGGCCTTCATAGTCATCCAGCTTAGCTGCCATGGATTTGTTTTCCATTTCCAGATGCTGCATTTGTTTCTTCAGGGAGGTGGTGTCTACACCGAGCGCGGTCGCCGACTTTTCTACATCTGAAACGCGCGAACTAAGGTTTTTGAAATCCGCGCGGATTAAGGTGAGTTCAGTAGCGATTGTATCAATGCGGGATTCCAGAGAGGAATGCACTTTATTGAGCGTTGCTATAATGTCCTGCAGTGTAACCTCCTTCCCTGTCGCGGGTCCCCTCCCCGCCTCTTCGGTAGGAGTGTTTTCTTGCAGGTCCGGAGTGGTTTTGGAGTATGCATATTTATCTAGCTTATTCTGCTGTCACTCGTTGGCCGCAACCTCCCATCGCGCCGTGTGCCGTGGTGCCTGAGTTCAGTACTTACGCGCCAGCTGGTAGTAATCACCGCCGCCTGCCAGTGCAATCCTGCACGCGGCCTGTCGGGTTTCCTACCAGCTAGCGGCAGTGGAAACAGCAGGTTTGCGTTGTATGACCTTCTCCCACCACAGCGTTGTGGGCAGCGGATTCTAGGGACAGTTGCGGTCCAGCCTGGCTGGGTCTACATGCTCTGCCGAGCGGCCGTGTTGCGTGCTGCCTGGGCGTCAGGCCCTGCTGGTTGCGACTTTATGCCGCCGGGCGGCTTCTTGGCCGAGGGTATGGCACCGCCGTGCTATATTAGTCAGGGTGTGTAGGTTTTGGCGCTACATAAGCGGGCCTCATGCACACTGCACACTCCTCATTATGAGCCCTCCGCCGGCTCCGGCGTGCTAACTGGGCCGCAGGTCCTCACCGATGCTTCCGCTGCGGTGCCGGCACTTTCGGTAACCGTGGCTCTTCTCCGGCGGCACCCGGTGTCGTCTACTCCCTCGCGCTGAAGCGAGCGCGGGTCCTCCCAAAGTTGTCGGATGTGCTCCACGGTGCGCTCGTCCGCCCACTCCCGTGGGCTACGGGCTGATGCTTCACTGGTAGGGCCCCTTTCGAGGGTCCCGTGAGTTCAATCTGGGCCGCGGCGCGCACCGCTCATCTGCGCCTCAGTGCAGCCGATCGTGATCCACACCCACCGGGTGTCAGAACTAACTGAGGACCCGGTCGCTGCGTGGCATGCAGGCCGCACCTCCTCCAGTCGATCAATCACCACCAGGACGCCGAGCCTGGGTGCTATGGGTAGTGCTACTTGATCCTCGGGGATTCCGACACTTCCCCGGGTTGTTTTCTCGTGGTTTGAAGTACGGATGGATGTGTGGATAGCTGGTGGATCCGCTGGAGGAACGGAGCTTCGTTAGGCGGCGGATATCTACATCGGCTGCCGGCCACGCCCCCGTTACCTCCAGTATTTCAGAGCTAGCATTTTATCATAGTTTGCTTTCCTCAACCCTCCCCCTTAGCCCTAGTATGCCATGGCTGTCCTCTCTGAGGTACAGACGTACCTCTATTATGCCAGCACCAGCATCTTGCCATAGTTGTTCCCTTCTGTCAAGTATTACTTCCAGCATTTCAGGGTCTGCTTTTTGCCTTGGGTGCACTCCTTTATGGAAGAACTGCCAGCAATGTCCCAGCACCAGCATTTTGCCTTAGGTGCCCCCTTGCCAAGAATTTCCTCCACTATGCAAACACCAGCATTTTTCACAGGGCCCCTATGCCAATCAGTACTTCTAATATGTCATGGCCTGCGTTTTGCAATGGGTGCCCTTCCTTATGACAAGAATTATTTCCAATATGCCAGCAGCAGGCTACCTTGGGTGACGCAATAAGCCCAGAATTATATTGAGTATGCCATGGCCAGTGGCAGACTTAACATCCTAAAACATGCAGACAAGTATACTCATACTGTAAGAATTGGTTTACTGGTTGACTGGAGTAGGACCCTGGTCAAGCAGCAACAACAATCCTAGTCAGGGTAAGAGGCAGGCAAACCCTAAATTAACTTTAGCTCGCCCTCTGGTAGCTTAGCACAGAGCAATCAGGCTTTACTTAGAGGCAGTGTGTAATGTATTTGTGAAACACTTAAAACAGTAACACAGTGAAAACACCTCACAAATAGCTCCCACACCAGATTAGAAACAACTCTGTATTTAATAAATGAAACAAGACAAAAAGGACAAAAATCCAATCAGTAGAACTGGAGTTATTGAATTTTAAAATTTATAGTGATAAACAGCGCAACAAAGCATAAACCACTATTGGGGATATCTGGTCGCACTGGACTGGGACAAGGTCACAAGTTCAAGCCGACCGCGATGGAGTGTGGGCCGGCTACAGGGGCCCAGTTAGGCCGGCTGAAAACAGTACCTTAAATCCTGATTGTGGAGCATTGCATGAATCTGCATCGAAGACGTGTCGCCCAGCCGAGGCAATGCATCGGTTTTGAGATGCGATGAGGCTGCGGTGCGAGGTCCTGTTGCGTTGACGTTGAGGATCTCATTGATGGTGCTTGCGATGCAAAGTCCAGTGTCAGTGATACGATGCGCCGCTGAGGCGATGGGTCTGTTCCGATGAGCAATGAAGCTGCAATGTGGAGTTTCGTCGTCATCGGAGAGACTGCCATCGATGAGAGAGGCGAGGATATTCGCTGGGGAAAGCGCCACCCAGTTGCGGTTCCAAAGGCGATGCATCGGTCCCAAGATGCGGGTTGCGGCGGCAATGCGAGTTCTTTGTGATGGGTCAAATCCACACAGCAGCAACAATACATCTATTCTGCTTGGGAATGCACCCTTCCGCCGAGGAGATGTGTTGGTTCTGCTTGGGGATGTGCCACGCAGCAGAAAAAATGCATTGGTTCCACTGGCTAGCACCTTATGCCCACTTTTTAGGGTCCAAGACTGGGGTAGCATCACTTGGCAGGGTAGACTCACAGATGGCAGAGTCCAGGTCTAGAGGTTGAAAGCCTGTTATGTCCCTGAGACGTCAGATCAGGAGGCCAGCCAACTTGCCCTTGGAGTCACTCTGGGTTTTGGGGTCGAAGGATGCAGGTCCAGTCCTTCTCACCCAGGCAAGAGGGCAGTAGGCAGCTGAGCAGTTCAGCAAAGGAGGAGTCCAGCAAAGTGTATTCCAGTAGAGTGACAGTCCTTCAGCAATACAGCAGTCTTTCTTCCTGGCAGAGTATCCACAGATCCAGGAGACTACTTAATTGGTGGTGTCTGAGGTCCAGTACTTAAACCCAGTTGTGCTTTCGAAGTTGGGAGACTTAAAAGACATGCTGTTGAAGTGCACAGATGTCCTCCCTTCCTGCCCTGGCTCCAGACTCACTACAGGGGGGAATGCAGCCTTTTGTGTGTGGAAAGGTCACAGGCTATTTAGGTGTAAGTGAGGCTGTGCCCTGCTCCTCCCTCCCAACCTGTCAGAGATGGCCCATTGAGACACACCTAAGCTCCCATTGTATGTGGCTGCCTAGGAGGAATATACAAAGATCAACTGTCAACTACACCCAGTCATGTGATCAGAGACAGGCTTCAGGTACCAAATGTTTAAAGCAAGAAAAGTTCAACTTTCTAAAAGTGCTATTTTCAGAATTGCAATTTAAAATCCGACTTCATCATAAGTTTGGATTTTAAATTGTGATTCCAGAGACATCAGACTTGAAGGGTTTATCTCTTCCCAATTGGAAATTACACTTATAAAATGTAATAAGTAAAACCCAATGTTATCATATGGGAGAGATAGGCCTTGCAGTAGAGAAAAATGAATTTGAGAGTTTTTCACTACCAGGACATGTAGAATGTACAAGTACATGTCCTGCCTTTTAAATACATTGCACCCTGCCCCCTGGGTTGTCCAGGGCCTACATTAGGGGTGACTTATATGCATAAAAAGGGAAGGTTTACGCCTGGCAAAAGGTTTATTTTGCCAGGCCGACATGGCAGTGTAATACTCAGGCTCTGAAATGGCATGCCTGAGACATGGTTAAAGGGCTACGTAAGTGGGTGACACAATCAATGCTGCAGGCCTACTAGTAGCATTTAGTTTACAGGCCGTGGGTACTTGTTTCACCACTTTACTAGGGACTTATACATTTAATTTAATTAAATATGCCAGTTAGGGATGAACTAATATTACCATGTTTAGGGCAGAGAGCACAAGCACTTTAGCCCAGGTAAGCAGTGGTAAAGTCTGCAGAGTCCTAATCCTAGCAAAAATTAGGTCAGAAAAGTGGAGGAGGAAGGCAAAAGGTTGGGGGTGGGGAACAACCCTAAGACTGTGAGGTCTAGCACATACTCACTGACAGTCTCTGACTTTCAATCATGCTTACTCCCTCTCACATTCACTCTCTTCCCCCTCACTCACTCTAACTCACACTCTCTCAGTGAGTCTCACTCATAATCACTCACTGTTACTCACGCACAAACATTCTCGTACTCACACACACTCACTCAATCTCATTCATGCTCAATCACTCACAAACACTCACAAACAGATGCACAGAGAACCACATTTTTTAAACTTATCCTGCTTCCTTTTCCGGCAGCTGAGAGGCTCCATGGCACATGGAGGCTGGTGCTGGACATTGGAACCAGCAAGGCATGATTCCCAATGAGGAGTCAGACAGAGCAGCAAGGCCAGGTATGAACAGGGGAAGACACACCTCAATCCCTCTCCCAGCTTCTCGACAGGACAGGAAATACAGCCCGTTAGGTAGCTGGGACAGTGCTGGGGATGCTGCTCCTGCTGCTCTGTGTGGCATGTCATTGGCCTTGGAGATGCACTGATGTGCTCCCTCACAGCCACATTTTAGCAAATATATTGTGCTGCCTGAGGCATGAGCAGAATGTCTGCTAAATAAAGTAGCTTGTGTCTGTATGAGAGGATTGCAGTTGACCTACGCCCCTCAAATGTGCAATCCAGATATCCACCTATAGAATGCTGTGTTTGTAGACAAGACTTTGCAGCTCGATCATGTCTCAGCCCCTCTCCTCCCCCGCTTGTCATCAGGAGCCTGGAGTGTAGGCTGAAAGGGCTTACCTGTACACTGGCAGTCTTCAGGAAAACACAAAAATTATGTTTTCATGAACACTGCTAAATTAAATAATGGGTAGTGTCGGGAGAAGTAAGAGACAGAGGGGCATATGTATAATCCCCTATCGCCACTGGAACGTCACTTTTTGTGACGTTCCTGTGGCGATAGGGGCCTTGCCTTATGTACAAGGCAGCGTTAAGCCACTTAACGTGGCTTAACGCTGCCTTGTACATAAGGCACCCTTTCAAGCTATGGTTAGCGTGAAAGGGGCGTGCGGTGGGTGTTGCGGTTGGCGTTCCACCGCAACCCCCATTGTATTTGACGCTGCCCCGATGGTGGCGTACATAGGAGTCAGCGCCAAAATTAAGACCAGGAAAACCCTGGTCTTAAGTTGGTGAAACAAGGAGAAATGCATTATTTCTCCTCGTTTTTGTTTTTTCCATGTGTGCTGCCTTGTGCAGCACACACGGAACAAGCAAAATACCATAGTTTGTTTATGTACAAGAAGGTGTCCCTTCCTGTACATACAAAAACCTTTAAAAATATGCAATTCCATCACTTTCATGTGTGCTGCATAAAGCAGCACACATGAAAGTGACAGAATTGCATTTTAGGATTGTTTATGTGCAGGAAGGGACACCTTCCTACACATAAACAATCCTTCCCTGCACGCAGACACTCTGGTGCAAGGGTGCCTGCGTTGGCGCTAAGTTGTTAAACTTAGCGCCATAGCAGGGGGAAACGCAAGACTGCACCAAATTCTTGTAAATATGGTGCAGCCTTGCGTTTCCGAAGTGGCGGAGTGTGTCGTCAAGCCAAGGAGGCTAACGACACGCTCCGCCATTTCATTGTACATATCCCCCAGAATGTGGGGCCTCACAGGAGGTAGGGTTGTGGCCTGAAAGCCCTGACAAGAAGCTGCCAATGTAACAACTTGTAGGAAAGAACCACTTGTTAATCCTAGAAGATCATTGATTTGTCTGTGATAATCACCATTTTAATTACAGTATCACCTGTTTATCCCTGACGAGTAAGCATTGCTAAACAGAATTAAAATGAATGTCTGTGAAATGACCACTATGTGAAACAGTAGTCAATATAATTATGTTTTTCATTAACCACATTGCAGACATTTCATCATGATGCAAAACTGCTACCTGGTTTTTGCATGTGTGTAAGGCAACACCCTAACCGTATTGGTTCAAGTCTCAAGACTGAAATGGACCAAAAGAAACATTTCCATAAGTTGGTCTACGACAACTCTTTCAGTTATGCTTCATCTATCACAGGGAAGTGATGGTGCTACCCACTTGGACACTAAACTGTGGTCAGAGTTGGTCAACCAAAAGAACAGCATCTGATGACTACTAAGTACCAGCTTTTTATTGTATTTGCAGCTGTTGAATCTTTGTTACAAGACCCAAACGTGATCCAGAGCTATGTGCTCTATAAAAACCAGAAAGGCTTTTTTCCCGCAGTACAGTTCCATTTATTGCAGGCGTAGCTTATTGCTTTCAGAGAATGCCATGTCTTTAAAATAATTATAACTTGCATTTTATAAATGAGTGATATTGACAAAAAAGCCATTTGTCTAACTGTTAAGGGGAGGTTGTTTTGAAAATTGTAGTACAGGATAAATCAAATAGCTTTCTTAATTTGAGTCAGTTTTTATGCTGTATTAGAATCTGAACATATTTGCTTCAGACTCATTTTCAATTAGATTCCACGTTGGAGAAAGGCAAAACATCACCATTCTATTCCAAATGGAATTTGACCTGAAGCAATCAAATCTATCATCAGATCTTAGCTGCTTCTTTCAGCTGTTTGACTTTAAAAAACCATGGAAGAATATGTGCGTAACCCAACTTCAATGGCCTATTGATATGCATACTTTTAGGTTTGGTTTTTTCACTCACACGTTTTCCTGGATGGACAAGTTTCTAACGCAACCATCAATGCCTTTCTGAGAGTCATATGATTCCCAGGTGTCAAATGGAACACACACAATGATCACGAAAATGTAGAGTGCTTTGCCTGGACCTTTTTGTCTGAACAGATTTCATTATTATTGGGTCTTTTCAAGCCAGCCACCTCCATAGCTTCAAATCTTGATGTAACATTTTGAACTGGTGCTTCAGACTTGGGATTTAACATTTTACACATTTCTATGTTAAACTTTTTTAATCTCTTGCGGAGTCCATTTCATTACTCATTCTCCTAATTGTGTTGTTGTTTGGTTGCATCGTTGCACATAACAGCTCACACATTTTCTTCTGAAAACACCTTTCAGTGATCAGGTAGCTTCTAAAGATGAGCAAAGGAATCTTTTGGAAGTCCAGTTGACCTTTGGACTGGACTGTGGGACGTAAACCAACATATTTTCAGACCCAGAGAAGTCTCTGAGCATTCAGAAGGACTATACCTGTCAATGGAATATGTACTGCCTGTGTGACTGAGTTAAAGTAACAGCTTAACAAAATAAAACAGAACATCCTAATAATATGAATTTAAATTCAGGAGTTGTGATGTAAAAGCTTTACACCTTTCGGACCAACACACTATGAGCTGCCATCTGATACATAGTCTGTTAGCCTGTGTGCCATGAAATGGTACATCCAAAGCAGCAGATTCAGACACATTGATGCACATTAATATTTCTCTATAGGACTAATATACAGGTTGTAGACTCCTTTGCAAAGGAAACATTTTTTCTCACATTACATTTCATATAAATTGTAAATTAATTGTCAGGTACATACCTACAGGTTTAGTACATTACAGGTACTTATGAGCAGTGTTGTCCTGTGCCTCCCTCATGTTACCAATGTGGCACTGCAGGGATGGAGAGTTTGCCAATTTACACATAATGCTTTATGCAAAGGTCTAAGCATCTGTTCTCAGAAGGTAGCTGTAGGAACATTTGCACGATCACCCCAATTTTGTAGCCCATAATGTAGGGTGCCTAATATTTAACAGTAGAACATATCCCTACAGTGACTAGCCCCAGGGAATAGCCCCAGAAAGCTATTTTAACTATTTAATGGGCCATAGTGGATCTTATGAGAAAAACTAAAGTTCCAATAAAATACTACTTTTGCTAACTTTGAATTGGGATAAGCTGCAAAAGTGACCCTGCCACTGTTTTAGAAATTTAACAAAATCCAATTCAATGTTAAAGTTGGATTTTTTATAATTATACAGGAAAAGTAACTTTGAAAAAGTTAGACTTTGCCTGCCTGAAGCTCGAGTCAGCTAATTAGCATCCGCCTGTCAGCAGCTTCCCTGTCACTGCTTGCTCCTTTCTGACCGTTGCAACCTACTAGGAAACACAAATTTAAAAATAAATGTATCATGCATAAGGAAAAGCGATTTCCTAATTGCCATTCAGAGAAAATCACAATGAGAAAATTACTATTCCCAATGTTAGTACATCTGGGGACAGATGTATGAATAATAAACATTACCATTTCCAAATAGCAATTTTTATCGAATTGCTATTTGGTAATCAATATTCTTAATGTACTCAACTCTATTCGATCCAGATTCATAGATCACATTGCTACCCCAATAGGGTTTCCCAGCGCTCGCAGAAAATGTACAGAACAAGAGAGACATCATTTAAAAGAGCCAGGTCTTAAGCATCTTCCTGAACAGTGTGTAAGAGTAGCAAAGGCGAAGAGTGAGAGGCAAGGAATTTCATATCTTGGGTCCCAAGAAGAAAATGAACCGCCCACCCTGTCTTGCCAATCTTACTCTAGGGATAATGGCCAGCCTGCCATCACTTCAACGAAGCTCTCACTTGGGGATGTAAGGATGAAAGAAGGATCAAATACACAAAGGACCAGCCGGATGCATTGCTCTAAATACATAGCATAACGCCTCATACCTAATGTGTTTAGCTATAGGAGCCAATGCAGTAGGCGGAGGTGTTGAGAGACAGAGGCACTTAGAGGGACATAGCAAAGTAAACAGGCAGCAGCATACTGAGAAATCTGCTGCCGCTTTATGCAGGAATCAGTTGCTCCCAGACATAAAACATTGCCATAGTCCAGTCTAGAAATTATGAGGGCCTGAACAGTAGTCTTTAGGGTCTCTGTAGGTAGGAGCCATAGGACCTTTCTTAAGCATCTGAGCAGGCCGAAACAGCATGCAGCTACCTGGTAATTTGCTGCTCCATAGTCAGTTTATCAGTCAGACATAAACCCGGATTCTTTTTTTTATTTTTATTTGTATATTTTTTTTAAAAACTGATTTTATTGCTTAAATCAATTACAGTTGCAGCATCACAGTCATTGGTATCTGAAGGAATAACATAGAGCGATTGACATGAAACAGTGGTAAACATTATTAACAGACCAGAGTGTGTCAGTGCGTCCGACCAGACCCTTTTCCCCGTAATGGTTATTTTTCCCCTGGTGCTCCCATTACTGTAGCTTGCATCTCGTCGTGGGGAAGTGTCTTTTCTTCCCCCATGGGGAGTCCATAGTATCGCATCCAGGGGCCCCATATTTTGGGAAATTTCCTAGGGCATCCGCTGGTCTTATATGTTACCTTCTCGGCTGTCATGTACATATACATCCCCCCTCTCCACTCTTGTAGTGTGGGTGGTTCCGGTGCTCCCCAATGCTTCGCCATGTCTCGTTTAGCAACTATGATTCCTAGGTTTGCAAAAAGTAGCTTAGCGCTAGGGAGGTCTATTTCTGTGGGTATTCCCAATATCACATATTTGGGGTCCATAGTTATTGTCTCCCTCAGGATCTTACTAAGTTCCGTTGTTATGGTATTCCAATACCTATGGATTGTTAGATTTGAAAATCCCATTCCTGCTATGCACTCGTATAATGCTACATTAGGTTAGCAGTGTGTGGCTAAATATACGCCATTTGTATTCACGTTATGCAACCCACTGAGTTATCCCTGCAACGTGCAAGCTTTCCTGTAGTTAACCAGTGGGACTCCATTTTGTATTTCGTAATCCCTATTGAGTCGCTTAGGCCGTGTCTGAACTAGGCCTCATCATTCGTATTGCTTGCCTCAGCAGAACACTGTATTTCGTTATTATTTTCTCTCTGTTCAAGGCTGTTTTCCGACTTACTAATGAATAGGTAATTCTGCCCTCGCATACCTAATCAAGTGTGTAGTTCTGCTCCCACGTTGGGAGACGCTGAGACTCAACGCGGTGACCTCGAATCACAGATAGCATGTACCCATCTGGCGGGTGGTAGCCCATCCTCCTGTGCCTTCTTTGTTCATGTTCAGCTCAGGCCGGTAACTTTTCACTGTGGGCGTGGTTGGAGGCTTCTTGGGAAGAATGATTACTCACTGCAGACTGTTGGGGGGTCAGTCCCCTCGGCAGACATCTTAGGGTGCATGTCAGATTGGACTCCTCCACAGAGTATTACTAATAAAGGTATGTTTGTATTCTCTACTGTCTGACCAACTCTTCATTTCTTGGGAAGGCCTAGCAGGTGGTTGTAAGTAACCCGGGTGGCCCCTAAGGGCCACTTCCTTCAGTTGGCGCCCGAACAGGGTCACCGCAAGGTGATCCAGCTCGCCCGTAATCAGGTTGCAGGGTCGGGGTTGCGTCTGGTCGGTCGGGTGGATCGGGGTACCCCACACGATCGAGCTTGGTTCTCGCAGCTGCCCCGCCCGTCTGATCGGGCGCTTCCTCATCTAGTGGTCACCAGCTGGGGTCCTGAGAAGGCAAAACCTTGGAGTTGACCGTTTGGTCCGAAGAGTCGGCAGTGGAGAATAACTTGACTCGACCTGTGTGCACCAGGTGAGTGATTTGATTCTTGGAAAAATGGCGCCATTCTTGAATGGCACAAGCCTACGGGCTGTGTCTTGGTACAGTCTCCGGACTGTCTTGGTGCAGTTTTTGGACTGGCTTGCTTGAACGGCACGAGCCGACGGGCTGTGTCTTGGTACGGTCTTCGGCCTGTCTTGTCTTGAACTTGGTGGGTCTACGGACCCTTGGAAAAGGCACATAGTGCTTGTGAGCAGTTTACCAGACCAACTGGAAATTTGGCCCTCGCTTGAAAAGGTCCGGGACTGTTCGCGAACAATCTGCCAGGCCAACTGGTAATTTGGTCAATGCTTGAAAAGGTCTGGGACAAGAGCCTGTCTTCTTGAACTTGGTACAGTCTCCGGTCTGTAGGGAGTGGTCTTTGGACCATTTAGTTTGGTTCCTGAATAATTTTTGTTGCTTATCTTTTCTTTATATTACTGTTTCTGGTGTTATACTTGTCCGTTAGGGACAGTGCATGTGTCTTATATTAAGATGCCTTGCTTAAGTAAACTGGGGTGTTTTGGATGTCGTTGTTGTTCTACTGAGGCTTGATTGGAAGAGAGCCAGCCTGCACCTCCGGAGGGTACTCCAAATTTTGATGTATACATCAAGCATGGTATTGGCCCTATTATGTTTAGCACATTGTGGAATAAATATACGAGGGACAATACTGAGCTACAGTGGCCACTTACTGGCTCGTTTGATGAGCAAAAATTGAATTTCTTGTAGGACAAATTGTTCGCCAAAAAGAGCAGGCAGTCGATGTTTGATTCTCTCAGAGTATGGCAGAAGGAAGCAAAGCAGCGGCGTATGAGAGCAGAGAAAGAGGCCCGGAAGAGGCAGACACAAACAATAACGCAGAAAGCAGTGGCCTATGAAAGGGCAAAGATAGAGAAAGGCATAGAATGTGCTGATAGAAAATTTCGATTGCAGACAGATCAATGTTATGTCAATAGAGAGGAAGGTGATGTTTTCGTTGAAGAGCTATTGGATTCTCGCCCTCCTCCACCTTATGCTCCTGAGCGGATATACCCAAGGGTTCCCACATCTCAGTCCCCGGCCTCTGGTGCTGCGCTTCCTAGTATTTCCGGCCTCTAGTCAAACTGCTTCGGCCCCAGCCCCGCCTGCTCCTTCCCTGCTCACGCTAGGAACGGGGGTGGGAGCCGTTAGCTCTCCTGTTCCGTCTACTGACTCTGTGTCCACTGATACACCCCCTTTCACTCCTATGACACTGTCTCCTTTCATGCTGATACCTGTCTCCTCATCTGCTCTTTCTCCCTCAAGTATGACACCCCTAGCACTGCCGAATGGCGAGACCCCCGTACGAGGAATACATGAAGGGAACTGGGCAGCAGCACGAGACCGTATGGACAAAGTGTTGGTGCGCTCTGCTGTGGGTGATGAGGAGAAGCAAATGGTGGCAAATCAGGCGGCTCATTGGGCTCAGAACCCGATCTACAGTGTGGAAGATGTGTGGAGTGTGATGAGAGATTATGAGCCCTTCATACAGCAACATGCCCTTAAGCACATGTCGGCCACGCTAATAGGACTGTGGGAGCAGTGTTTTCAAGGTGTTGCACCGCAGATCATCTATGACATACGGGACAGGGTATATGCTGCAGATATGGCTCCTAATGAGGTTTTTAGCAATGTAATGACATTAGTGGGTTATCGGGGCAGATTGCACCAAAAGGTTCCGACGATGGTGACCCAGTACCCCATGAGAGAGGTCCATCCCATTTATCATCCTGAAATACCAGAACTGCGCGACTCCACAAATGCTGTAATTCGGCTGCGAGTCGATGCTCGGTTCCAGGAACAGTGGATCTACACTCCTTGGAAGAGGAGTGAGGTAATATCCCTTAAAAGTCAGACCCTCGAAAAAACCCGACTGCGTATTATAAAGAGTTGACAGAAGCGGCCTCCTCCACGGTGATGACGTTAGCAGATATTGAGTTGTTCTTTGGCTTGTTGGTACCGGTGGATATTTGGAGGCAAGTGCATACACAGGATCATGTGGTGGAATTGGGAGGAACATGGGATCAGATCAGGGCGTGGGATAAGGACCGCAAGCCCGGTGACAAGCCGAGGGCGGAGATATTGGCTTTACCGGGCCGCATTATCACCTATATGCATTCCCTTATCCCGCCGAGACGGGTGGATTGGGACAAGTTGACTGCATGTCATCAAAAGAAGGACGAGAGTGTGTCTGATTTCTTTACTAGGTTTGAAGGGGTGTTTCTCGACTTTAGTGGCCAGGATCTGTCATTGGAGGGTGGTGTCCGGTTGTTTGTCAGCAGGTTCGTTACCAATTTGCTTCCAGAGATTGCGACTAGGTTGCAGGCTTCAGAAAGCACTTGGAACACCTCTTCCCCATCAGTAATTTTGAGTATGGCACAGTACTACGAGCATAGAGAGAATGAGGACAAAGAGAAGGTAGAGGAAAAGTCAAAGGATTTGAAGACGAGGGTGTTGATGCAGCAAGTTGCGAGAGGAAGAGGGAGGGGAAGAGGTTCGGGTTCGGCCCAGCGGCTACCCCGGACTAACAGGGGTGGTACTTCGAATGCACCCCTAGGGCTCAATCAATGTGCATATTGCAAGCAGGAGGGACATTGGCGGAATGAGTGCCTGGAGTTGTCGCAGAGAGGTGAGGCCCGAGACGTGGGGGGTTTGGAGGACGTGGACGGGGAGGAGGTCGCGGGGACATGCGATCAGAGAACACATCATCCAATAGACAGAGCGGGAACTACTTCGAAGACCCCCGAGGGGGACAGTACTATCATGACGACTATGACATGGACGAAGTAACAGGGATGTCTCACAGCTAGGACAGCCAGGGACAGGGTAAGGGACCAGTTCCGGTGCCTGTAGATCAGTGTGGACCCTATGTCACCGCAGATTTGCATGGTACGACCGAGAAATTCTTAATTGATACAGGGGCTATGAATAGCTCTGTTTCCCGTTCACTGGTCCCGGGGGCAGCTCTGTCTGGCCAAAATAATGTTTTGGTGGGTTTCTCAGGGGTGCAGGTTGTCAGCCCCATTTCCAAACCTCTTGCTTTGACTATTGGCCCCTTAACGGTTAATTCACCATTTCTATTAACATCAAATTGTGGGGAAAATTTGTTAGGGTTGGATTTGTTGAAAAGGTTGCATGCGACAATCTTTTGTTCCCCAGACGGTGTTTACATGACTATTGGACCGCACGTGGCCCTTGCCAAGCAATGCCTTGCAAAGGATGCCCCCCTCCCCGCTGAGTTTCAGGATGTGCCACGTACACTGTGGGCTACAGGAGACACGGATGTGGGGTTACTCCAGATCCCAACGGTCTCTATACAGATCAAAGACAATGCTGTATTACCATGTATTCCCCAGTACAAGATATCCCAGGCAGGAGAAAAGGCCTTATTGCAAATATAACAGGATTTGATTAAGTCTGGTATGGTTGAAGAGACAGCAGCGAATGTGTGTAACAGACCTATTCTTCCTATTCTTAAAAAGGCACCCTTGGATTCTTATGATGCTCACCCTGATGTTTACTGCTTCGTCATTGACCTTAGAGAGGTGAACAAGATAGTGGTCCCCCAGTATCCTGTAGTCCCAGACATTTCCACGATTTTGACAATGATTCCCCCGTCTGCAAAATTCTTTTCAGTCATTGATTTGAAGAATGCTTTCTTCAGCATTCCGATCCATACAGATAGCAGACATCTGTTTGCATTTGCAATAGCCGGAAGGAGTTTTAGATTCTGCCGTGCTCCACAAGGCTATACAGAAAGTCCGAGTATCTATAGTCAAGCTTTGAAAGCTCAACTGGATTCTTTGAACCTTCCCCCTGGTAATGTGCTGTTGCAGTACGTTGACGACCTCCTGGTGGCTTCAGACACTGAAGATGGTTGTAAAGAGGCCACAGTTAAATTGTTGTTACATTTGGCACGCCATGGACGCAAGGTGTCACCTTCGAAAATTCAATATTGTCGACAGGAGGTCACCTATTTAGGTCACCTACTGTCAAAGGAGGGTCGCAGACTAACACCTGAACGCTTAGCTGCTATTACTAATATACCTGTTTCTAAGACCCAACGCAAGGTACGCGCGTTCATAGGTATAACTTCGTATTGTCAGCACTGGATCCCTAACTATTCCTTACTAACGAAACCCCTCCTTTCCCTGACCACTAAAGGCGTGCATGAACCCTTGCCTTGGACATCTGCATGCCAGCAAGCTTTTGAGCAATTAAAAGTTGCGCTTTGCTCTGCTCCTGTGCTTGGTACTCCTGATTACCAGAAGCCTTTTGTACTTTATGTACATGAGGCGGACGGTTGCGCACTTTCTGTTCTAACACAGGGTTTTGGTGGTAAGCAGAGACCCTGTGCGTATTTCTCTGCTATTCTTGATAATGTCGCCAGAGCTCTCCCGAGCTGCCTGAGGGCTGCCGCGGTGGTGGCAGTTTCTATCAGACAATCGGCAGGGCTCGTCCTTGATACTGATCTCACAGTAATGGTACCCCATGCTGTGGACACGCTTTTGAACAAGACAAAGACGCAGCACCTTACTAGTGCGCGTCTCACTGGATATGAGTTAACCTTGTTTGCTCCGCACATTGCCATTAAAAGATGTGCTACTCTGAACCCAGCCATGTTACTACCCCTCCCTTCGGAAGAAAAGGACAATGATGTCCATGATTGTTTATTTTGGACTGAGGAAGAAACGAAGGGACGGGTAGACCTGACTGATGTTCCCTTATCTGAGCCCCATGGGGAACTGTATGTCGATGGCTCTTGTTTCAAACTACCAGATGGCACCACCACTGCAGCTTATGCAATCACAATGTTACACACTGTAGTTGAGACATCCCATATCCCATATCAATCAGTCCAGGCTGCAGAGTTAGTTGCCCTCCTTAGGGCTTGCGAGTTGAGTGAGGGACTGACTGTCAATGTCTACACCGACAGCCAGTATGCCTTTGGGGTGGCCCATAATTTCGGGCACCTCTGAGCGGAGAGAGGGTTCTTGACCTCGCATGGGTTGCGAATACAGCATGGTCCATTGATACATAGACTGTTGACAGCACTGACACTTCCTGATAAATTGGCAATAATACAATGTAGCGCTCACAAAGCAGTAACAGACGATGTTGGAAGGGGCAATGCTTTTGTAGCTCAGACAGCTAAGGAGACAGCTAAATCGAAGATGAAAAAGATGTTCGTGGCAGGTCCCGCTAGGTGGGGTCCAGACAATGGAATGTTCGAGGACACATTAGAAAATGTCAGGGAAATACAGAGTGAGACAACAGAAGATGAACTGGCAGAATGGGAGGAGAGGATAGGGCGTTTGGACGAGGATGGGTGTTGGACTGACTTGTCTGGGAAGCAGAGATGGTTGCTGCCCAATGCGTACGTGCTTCCTGTTGTTACCATGGCCCATGGCCCAGCACACATTAGTGCCAAAGGAATATGTAAGCTACTGGACCCAGTATGGCGAAATGATAATATCCCTAAGGTAGCCACACACTTGGTGAAACACTGCATCATTTGTCTGAAACATAATCCTGGGAAAGGTACTCCTACACCCGCAGGTAATTTTGCACCTTCTTCCTTCCCTTTTGAGGTTCTCCAGATGGATTTCATCGAAATGAACCGAGTTAACAATTTAAAGTATGTACTGGTAGTGATTTGTGCATTCAGTAAATGGATTGAGGCTTATCCCACTAAGGAGAATACGGCTATGGCGAAGGCACTCTTTAAAGAGTTCTTCCCGCGCTATGGATTGCCACGTGTGATCTGGAGTAACAACGGAAGTCACTTTAATTCAAAGGTTATTGAATTGGTGTGTAAAGGCTTGCATATTAGACAGAAGTTTCATGCAGCGAACCACCCCCAGTCAGCAGGCCTGGTTGAGAAGTACAATGATACTCTCAAATTGAAGTTAGCGAAGATTCAAGAAAGCACAGGATTGCGATGGCCCGATGCTCTACCTTTGGCTTTGTTGTCTACCAGAGCGACAGCGCGCTCTAGAACAGGGTTGTCCCCGTATGAGGTGGTCTTTGGGTGCCCCGCCAACGTCTGGGGCGTCCCAAGACCCAAGCGCTTTTCCGAGATAGAGTAACCCCTACTTGTGGACTATTTTATGAGTTGACTAAAGTTCTTCGTTCTGTCCACCAACAGATTCACGCCACGCTGCAACAAGTACCAGAGGGGCCCAGGCATCAGCTACAACCCGGGAACTATGTAATGGTAAAAAAAATTCAACTGAAGAACTGCCTGGAGCCGAGGTGGAAAGGGCCCCTGAATGTCCTGCTCGCCACCCGCACTGCAGTGAAGCTTGAAGGCCGGAAGCACTGGGTGCACACATCCCATGTCAAAAGGGTGCCTCTACCGCTTCCGTATGATTAGTGGGCCCTCGAAGGAATTGCTGACCAGGAAGGGGAGCACGTGCCCCGTTTCATCCCTTTCTCTGATGCCCGATTGAGGTGGGCGCAGACAGACGAAAAAAGCGACAAGGCCTTGCTTGAGGCGGTCCCCCCAGAGATAAGGGCCGCCCCGGATGCTCCCACTTCTGGTGCACAGTCACCTGAGTCTCAATGCCCTGCTGAGCCTGAATTTCTTCCCCTTTTTGTTGATGAAGAAGTGCCTGGGGTGGACCACGTACAACCTGCGGCCCCGACGCAAGGACAGTGCGCCAGTAGGACAGTCCAGGAGTTAGGGAAGGACTCGAGCTTAGGGCGTGGGTGCTATGCCTAAGGTGCCTGCTTTAGATTAGAGTGAGTTACACTGGTGCACTACCCTGGACACTGGACAGGATTAGCTGAGGGTGTCTTCCAAGGAGGGAGAGTGCCTTATCCTGAAAGAAGAGGATTTGTTTTCCAGCAAGGGCTGCGATCGCGCAGCTCCCCCGTGGGAGTGCTTCATAGCACCTTCGTTGATGAACAATAGGAGTCTACCAGTGAGGCTCAGAAGGACACTGGGTGATTTGTACGCCTCTGGTCGGTTGTATTTTCTTTGTGGTTCCAGTCTGTGATATTTTTTCCCTGTGACGCATATAAGTTGCTTTTGAAGTTTTGAAAATGTATCCTTTTGGTCGTCCTACCCATGATGAGGAGCAGCCCTTTGCGGCTCCGCGTCCCACTTCAGATGGGCCCGTTTGGTCTTCTTGGTCCACTAAGAGTAAAATAGTGTTTGTCGCAATAATTTTGCTTTCCTTGATAGTTGTATTTGGGGTGCTGTTCTTCGAAGAAGAGAAATACCCTGTGCACGCTTGGATAAGTACTACGCCAGCCCCTCCTGAACATATTTTTGGTACTTTAGCGCCTCATAAAGAAGAGCACCGGAAGTCCTATAAAGACAATGTTTTTATTCAGACGTTGCACCAAACGCATGCTGCCTATAATACGACACATTTTGGGTGTGTGGTTTGCTGCCTTCTACTACACATCGAAATGAGAACTTGTTGCCTATGCCCTTATCCTATGTTAATAGTTGTGAGGGATGGTCCGGGCGGTGTTACCTTTCCTACCTCCTTTCCCCAGTTTATATAGCCCCTCCCAACTACCACAAAACTCACCGCCTACAGGGTAGAGGTGTCCTAGCCTCCCGGTTTAAGAGGATGATTAGTACAGACGACATAGACCAGACTGACACGACCTTGCAACAGCTTACTGCCGCAATGAAAGGCATTCTACCCTTCTGGGGCCCTATGGCCAATAGCCTCAATATTAGACGACTCACTCGGGTGGTAGAGGGGGTTATCAATATGACGGCAGGAATATTGACCAACATTACAGTAGAGCTTCAGGCTACAAGACTTGTTGCTCTTCAAAACCGGATGGTTTTAGACGTCATTCTCGCAGATAGGGGTGGAGCTTGTCGCGTCATCGGTAGCAGTTGCTGTGTTTACATCCCTGACCACGCCCCCACTGTATATTCTGCTATACAGAAGCTCCACAAGCTTGCATCTGACATTCACCAAGATAATGGGTTGTGGTCCTTGACAGGGTGGTTCTGGGGTCTGCTGACATCATGGGGTTGGAGGATACTACTTGCCCTCATAGCTATCACAGGTGTCATCTTCACATGTTGCCAATGTATTAATTGCCTTCCAGCATGTTGCGCCTATTGTATGAGCAAGCTCACCCCTACCCCTAAATTGCCAGGACGTGATACTAAGGTCTCTGCAATGATGATGCAGGATGTCCAGGATATCATGCTCATCGATGAGGGTATTTTTGAGTACTAAGTAGATGTTGATTCTCATGTGCTGATGTATTCTTTCTTGTAACGTGAAGTGAGCGTGCATTCTCCTCCTTCCACTTAGAATTGTAAAGACCCTACCGGATAGCCTAATAAAGCATTTAGCCACCCCTGCTAAAAGGAGGGTCTGTTAGATGTGAAAATCCCATTCCTGCTATGCACTCGTATCATGCTACATTAGGTTAGCAGTGTGTGGCTAAATATACGCCATTTGTATTCACGTTATGCAACCCACTGAGTTATCCCTGCAACGTGCAAGCTTTCCTGTAGTTAGCCAGTGTGACTCCATTTTGTATTTCGTAATCCCTATTGAGTCGCTTAGGCCGTGTCTGAACTAGGCCTCATCATTCGTATTGCTTGCCTCAGCAGAACACTGTATTTCGTTATTATTTTCTCTCTGTTCAAGGCTGTTTTCCGACTTACTAATGAATAGGCCATTCTGCCCTCGCATACCTATCCAAGTGTGTAGTTCTGCTCCCACGTTGGGAGACGCTGAGACTCAGCGCGGTGACCTCGAATCACAGATAGCATGTACCCATCTGGCGAGTGGTAGCCCATTCTCCTGTGCCTTCTTTGTTCATGTTCGGCTCAGGCCGGTAACTTTCCACTGTGGGCGTGGTTGGAGGCTTCTTGGGAAGAATGATTACTCACTGTTGGGGGGTCAGTCCCCTCGGCAGACATCTTAGGGTGCAGGTCAGATTGGACTCCTCTGCAGATTATTACTAATAAAGGTCTGTTTTTATTCTCTACTGTCTGACCAACTCTTCATTTCTTGGGAAGGCCTAGCAGGTGGTTGTAAGTAACCCGGGTGGCCCCTAAGGGCCACTTCCTTCAGGATAATAGGGCATTCCCACAGTATGTGCAGATAGGTCCCTCTCTCCGTGCTGCAACAACGCCATTCGGGTGTTTCTGCTCTCCCAATGTTGTGCAGGCGGACTCTGTCATTGTACGCCCTGTGCAGTATTTTGAACTCTATTAAGTGGAGGCGTGATTTGATGGCGACCTCTCTGTGGTGCATCAAAGCCGCCTCCCAGTCGAGATCTTCTAGGGATCCTAGTTCTGATTACCACTTCGCCCTTAATCTTGTTAGGGTGTCTGGCTTGTTGTTAATCAGTGTTCTGTAAGTCCATGAGACTGCCCTCCCACCAATTTCCCCCATAAAGAGTCTCCCCTCCAACGGTACATACTCAGGTATATCCTCCGTGTCTAACCCCTGAGCTTTCCAAGCGTGTGGCATTTGGAGGTCTTGTAATATTGTTTTGCATGTAAATCGTATTCCTTTTCTAGGGAGGTGAATGGTATAAGGCCCTTTCCCTCCAATATATCCCCCACTTTTGAGATGTCCAGCGTGTTCCATGTCCCAAAGACTCTTCACTTAGCGAACTCCCTCAGTCGCGATACTACCCACAAGGGGGTTTCCCTTGTTATTCGGTCATTCCACCGCATCCGCCTTTCCGCCCCTTTCCATGCGGCTACAGTCACCTGCGTCACTGGCAGCAGTTTCCTCACACCCTTGCCTCCGTATAGGCAATGTGTGTTTGGATGAGGACTAAATTGGGTGTGTTGTAGGGCATATGTGGGGTGGTCTCCTGGCAAGTGTTCCCAAGCATTGGTAACAATCAAGTGTACAGCCCAGTAGTAAGCTCTGATGTCCAGAAGGGACATGCCCCATTGTATTGGTTTAGTTGCAAGGTGTTGAGTGCCACTGTAGGTGTGCCGCCATTCCAAAGAAATGTTCTGAGTGTCACCTCAATCTTGGTAAAGACCTCTTCCGGCAGTAAGTGGTACATTTTTTGAAGGACGTACAGTAATTTTGGTAACGTTATCATTTTATACATTGCTGCTTTCCCTAGGAGTGTCAGTGGTAGAGTTTTCCACCGTTCCACGTCCTCATTACATTCTAAGATGACACTGTGGATATTACATTTAAGGCTCTCTACTCTATTTGTGGAAATGTACATACCCAAATATATGATCCCTTCTTTTTCTATTTTAAGTTTCCCTGGAGTACTGCTTAGGTCAAAGTTTTGGTTTACCGAGTATAGACTGAATTTTTCCTAATTTATTTTTTAGTCCGCGTATGCCCCATATGTCTCGAATACATTAAATATGCATGTGAGAGTTAATCGAGGGTTAGTTACATACAGGAGGACATGATAGGCATATAGAGATATTTGTTCGTCTTCCGCCCTCTGTACCTCTTCTCAGAAGCCAGTGATCTTTGGATGTGCACAGATTATACGTGCTAGGGGCTCTAGTATCAGGGCAAATAATAGCGGAGATCGGGGGCACACTTGCCTTGTACCGCGCCCAATAGGGAATTCACTCAACATTGCACCATTCACTCGCGCGACTGTGCTTTCATATAGTAAGACTATCCACGCCCGGAATTTGGGTCCGAACCCGTACTTCTGGAGGGTTTGTTTCAGAAAGGGCTAGTGTACTGTGTCGAATGCTTTTTCAATGTCTAACGATAATATTAGATGGGGTCTTCTCTAGATTTCGTAGCTTCCAGTTAATTATGCAGGCAACGCAGATTTAATCTGGTCGATATTTTGGGCATAAAGCCAGACTGGTCATGG
Organism: Calotriton arnoldi; assembly: GCA_963921515.1. NCBI lineage: Eukaryota > Metazoa > Chordata > Amphibia > Caudata > Salamandridae > Calotriton > Calotriton arnoldi. The sequence continues at coordinate 387,280 of CAWUFW010002901.1, forward strand.
TGGATAAGGGGGGATATGATGTTCGTCAGTCTATGGGCCAAAATTAGAGCCAGAATTTTGTTTTCAGTATTTAATAGTGAAATTGGGTGATAGGAACTGCAGGTCATGGGTGGCTTGCCCGGTATGTGGATTACCACAATTGTGGTGCTTCTAAGATTGTGTGGGTGGGTAGCTGTTTCTTTTGCTTCCTGGAATAGACTTAACAGGTATGGGCTCAACAGAGCCGTATTCTATTTATTGAATTCACCTGGTATGCCATTGGGGCTGGGGTTTTCCCAGGTTTCAGGTTACCTAGGCTGTTCTTATATCGGCCCATGTCATCCCCTCCTCCAGTAGCTGGACGGCAGTCTCTTTCAAGGTAGGGGTGGAAAGCTCTGTAAGATAGTTTTCTATTTGTGGGGCGCTTGCCAATGTGCGTGTTTCATTAAAGGCCTTGAAGTAACAGGCAAATTTGTTTGCTATGTCTGTAGGTGTAACACGTATATTACCCTCCTCCGATTCTATATGTGTTACCCAACGTGCCTCTGCTTCTTTTTTGCTCAACCATGCTAACAACCTTCCGTCCTTACCTCCAGCATCATAAAGTCGCCAGTGTTTGGCCTGGATTGCAGCCTGTGCTTCGTGATGTGCTAAGGCCTGATATTCTTTGTGAAGGATCATCATGGCTCGTAATTGTGAGGGGTCCTTGGATGTCTTCATCTGGCTTTCGATTTGGAGGAGACATGCTTCTATTTCCTCCACCTCCCTCCTTTCTCGTCTTTTTTTAAAAGCTATTATGTTCTGCGCCCTGTCGAGGAGGACTGTCTTGTATGCCTCCCAGAGTGTAGCTGCTGACGATACGGAGCCCACATTTTCTTTAAAGTACAGCTCCGTACCTGTTCTAATCTCCTGGGCTACCCTGTTGTCTCTAAGTTACCAGGCATTGAGTTTGCAGCCCGGTTCAGCCGCACAACTTCTCCTTCCTAGGGTGAGCCATAATGGGGAGTGGTCTGAAAGACCTCTGGCTAAATACTCTGCTTTGTCTATTTCTTCCACTTCGCCCACTGGGGCCAGGACGTAGTCTATCCTTGAGAAGACTCTATGTGCTCCCAGGTAGCATGAGTAGGCCCGGGGTGGTGTCGTCTCCAAAGGTCTGTCAGTCCCATTGTAGTGAAGAAGCGTTTAAGCTGCGTGTCCCTGTGTGTGGCAATTGTGTGGGTGGTATGATCCAGCCGGGGATCTACCACATAGTTAAAATCTCCTCCCACTAAGTGAGTGCAGGAGCCCACCTCCAACAGGATTTCTGTGAATTTAGTTAGCGTATATGTTTGTAGGCCCGGGGGTGTATAGACACTGTTCAGCATTACATCGCCTCTGTCTCATGTCCCCTTAACCGCCACATAGGTCCCATTTGGATCTATCCAAGTGCATTCTACCATGAACGAGGGGGATTTCCTGATCAGGATTGTCACTCCTCATGCACCAGTGGAGAAGCCCGCATGTGCCAATGTTTTGTATGCCCCTCTGCCCAGGAACCCACATTGTGTACCTCTCAAGTGTGTCTCTTGTTGGAATATCAACTCAGGTTTCAGCCATTTGAGGTAACCACCCACCAGGCCCCGTTTTACCTTGTTTCCCAGTCCCTTAATGTTCTTTGACAGGATGGAGTATTTACTGTAATCATGTGACCCTCCTCTGCTCATCAAGGTATCGAGTAATACTGTCTTGGGTGGACCTTTCTCGCTCTATCTGGGGTATGGACCCCATGTCTGTGCTGCTGTCCACTTGTATCACTGTTCTTATTGTGTGTCTCCTGTGCCCAACTGCCCCCACCTGCTCCCCCAACACTCCCCCTCCCCCCACGCACCTTCCCCTGTATGTCAACATGACAACTGTGTCGTGGGTGGGTTAGAGAGGTCTGTCGCCCGCCCTCCCCGAATTTCGGTCCTATTATCCCTCCCTTATTATGCCAGTTAGGCTAGTGTACAGTCAACAATAGGGAGGTATGTGAAGCAATTGCATGAATAAACGAGCAAACAATTAAACTTTAACGTGCATATGGGGTAGCAGTCTCTCACAAGCACCGGGCCTTACCGGTGAAGGCTCACCGACCCACATGCTGCCACCAGGCTACGCCTGCCCCCGGCATTATCGAATTTCTTCCTCTCCGCCTTGTGCTCCCATATCTTGTCCCAGAAGAGTGTGGGGAGAGTGTTCCAGGTTCACAATTGAAGTCAATAGGGGGTGCTCCGATTCAGAGTCAGTCAAGGGAGCACTGACCGAAACCTCTGTGTCCTCATCTTCCCCGCCCGTTCCATGGGGCATCCCACTTTCACGAGTGCGGGCTCCATTTTCTGCATTCAGGGAGAATCCCATTCGCCGGGCCGCAGTGTAAGGCGTTGTCGCTTGGCCCGGGCCCAGAACCTCTCGAGCTTTCCCTCGGTCTGCCTTGGTTTAGGTCTGATCCTTTTTCGCCAGGTCCCTGCGGCGTCCTTCGGTTCTGTCTCATCTGGCCGTTGCTGTGGGCGTTTTACCCATGTTGAAGCTTCTTCAGGGGTCTGGTAGAAGAACGTCTTCTGGTTATAAAGGACTTTGAGCTTGGCTGGGAACAAGAGCATATATTGGAACGCATTGCTCTGAGTTTTGCTTTCACAGAGTCAAAGGTGCGCCTTTGTTTCTGCACCTCTCTGGAGTAGTCCGGGCAGATCATGATTTTTGCCTGTGCGTGCCAGAGTTCCTTTATTTTCCTCGCTTCCCGTAGTATAAAGTCTCTGTCTTGGTATTTTAGGAATTAGGCTATGAGTGGACGTGGGGGGCCCCCACCGGTGGTTTGGCATTAATGGCTCTATGTACCCTCTCGATCATGAAGCAGGATGAGAAATGGGCTGTGGGGAATGAGTCATGTAGCAAAGCATTTTTTTAAGAGGACAAAATGTCCCCACTTGGCACACCTATGAGTCAGCTTCTTGAATTAAACCATTCATCCATAGTTCATATTCTTCTTTTTATTAATAGTCCAAATTTTCCAAGAGTATATAGTGTTCGAGGACACACTACATTGTACTATGTGAAAGAACCCAATGCATTTCGGGCTTGGCCCTTCAACAGGGGATAAATCCTAAAAAGTAATACATCTAATTAATTCAAACATTCTGAATTACCAGCTAAATCGTGTTTAAAGTGCCAGTGTAACAAAACTGTTCTTAATTAGTGCAACACAGTTGTGTAAAGAATAATCCGTTATATAATTGCTGTACACAAATGTAATAAACATATCCAAAAATAAGTCACCGTGATGCATGCTCAAATGCAGATTTCACCATAAAGTAAAATGAAAAGTGAATCCATCCAGTATATAATAGCTAATCACCAACGCGATAACCATATCAAAAAGGTTACAGTGATTCTCATGTATGCCCCGATATGTGTGCTTAACTACAACCAACCAGCATATAATGGCTGCTCACCAACACGATAGGTATAGGGACCAGGGTAAAAGAAACAGGTCCTTGTACCTTTCCGGTCTCGCCGAGTTGAGTGGCCCTCAGAGCGCTCACTCTCCCGAACGGATTCTGTTTGACTTTATCACATATGTGAGGTAAGCATGAATTTACTTGTAATTTTAATGTTGAGATTTGCGTTGAAGCATGCGTATTGGGGCACATGAGAAGCAAGGCCGTTTTTTTATATGGTTATTGCGTTGGTGATTAACTGGATGGATTCACTTGCATTGGTTTTTTTCACATATGAATAATTAAAGATCTGTACTACGATGTAGTGTGTCCTCGAACACTATATACTCTTGGAAAAATTGGAATATTAATAAAAAGAAGAAGAATATGAACTATGGATGAATTGTTTAATTCAAGAAGCTGACTCATAGGTGTGCCATGTGGGGACGTTTTGTCCTTTTTAGGAAAACACTTTGCTCCTATACTTTATATTTACATGCCTCTATATCAGTAGGCGATACCCACTGGCACCCATTAAAGTATCCATGAAGATACCTTGCGTTATACACAGAGTGCGACTGTCGCCTTGTCACTATCTAGAATGAGTCATGGAGCCAGTTCTGCAGGAACACCCCCATGGCTGGGCCCTCTGACCCCGGGGAATCCAATGAAACGCAGGTTGTTTCTCCTTGCCCGATTTTCACCATCATCCATTCTCCAGGCCACCTCTTTCAGGATTGCATGCATGTCGAGGACTTCCTTTCGCAGCATGGTGGTCAAGTCCTCCACCTCCGAGATCCTGCCTTCGTTTAGCGTTACCCTTTCGGACACCTGTCGCAGTAATGCTACCTCTGATCTCACCTCGCCTATCCTCCCTTCCAGGGCTTCCCTAGAGGCGTTTATGGCCTGCAGGAGCATCGCACTGTCCAGGGTGAGGGTTTGTGGCCCACTCAGGTCCGCCGCTGTCTCTACAGGTTTCGCATACTTGTATAGTTTGCCTTGCTGTTGCGGTTTCGGTTCCTTGTTTTTGGCCATGTCTTTGGTTATTGGCCCCGGTACGTAGAACTGTGTGGTCCGAGAGTGGAGTGGACCTGCTTTAGATCGGAGATCCAATGGAGGCTCTCTGCTCTTTCTCTCTCCTCGTTTAATCTCGGGTTAGGTTATATCTCCAGTGTTTCCAACAAGGGCCTCCATGTGAGGTAGTGTTGTTCAGCTAAGGTTTTCCGCCTGGTATTGTAAAGATTCCTGACTCTTCGTGAGTGGCTTGTAGAAGGTGTATTTCCTGGGTACTCCTTTCGTGGATCTCCGGCAGTCCGTTGGGTCCGTATATGCCAACCATACGATAAATGATTGCTATGGCCAGTGGCTGCTGTCTCGGTCTCTCTGGAGCCGGGCGCCGTGTCCCCAAGTCCACACCCCCACCCCCACGATTCCTCGGAGGGGGGGACCACTGGCCCGCCTCACTCCTGAGCACCAGGAGTTCCATTTGCCTCTCTACAGATGCGGGTGGCTTCAATACTCTGGGGTCGTTCACCTCAGGCCCTCGTTGCTCCTTCAGGGGGCTCCCACGGCCTGTCTCCTCCCCCCCTGTCCCGGAGGAGCTCCCTGACTTGCCTGGCCTCACTCCACACCTCCACCACACCGGTGTCTTCAGGCCTGCTCTCTGGCACGTTGATTCACAGGTTTTAAGTCGCGGGGGATGAAGGTAGGAGGGAGCCGTCGTTCTCCTCACCACCTCAGGTCAACACGAGCCGATACCCCTCCCGCTGAGGATGTCATGTCTCGGCATCTCTTCTGTTGTATCGCTTATAGGGCGAACGCCGCTCTTCCTGTCTTCCGGGGCCTGCACCGTGGGCCAGCCGCGCTGCAGCTCTGTCTGTTCAGGGCTCTCTGCACCATCGCCCGGCCTCACCAGCAGGCCTTTACTCAGCACTCAGCATTTGCTGGCACTCTCCGTGAAGGTCAGAGAGGCCGCACGTCACTGTCTGGCCTTCGGCACGTCTGCCCTGCGGGCTCGCGGCACACCTCGTTCTTGCTCAGTCCATTGGACGGGTTGGCTTTCAGTCCAATACACCCTCTAACCCTCTCACCGGACAGTGAGTACAATCTCGGGTCACAGTTTCTTGGTGGAAGGATAGATTAGGTGTTAGATTAGTCTGTGGGCCGGCGGAGCTGGCAACTAGAGCTGCTAGTCAGCCATCTTGCCTTTTCTGTATTCTCCTCCCATTTCTCTAAACCTGGATTCTTAATCACCTGCCTAGGGGGGGGTAGAACAGTTACCTAGCTCCTATGACCAACAGTAAGGACTTCACAAGTTGCGTTGGTTACTTAATAGTAAAACTTCCATCTTACTTGCATTTAATTTAAGAAAATTAAGACACTTCTAATTCGCTACTTTCTTAAGACAGCAGATCAGGGTGGATGAAGTACTATTGTCCAACGCAGAAAGTGATATGATTTGAGTGTCATCCGAATAGAAATAAAGAGACATACCATGATTTTTCACTAAGTCTGCTAATGGACAGAGATAAGTGTTAAACAAAGTCATTCTCAATGATGAACCTTCAGGGACTCCATGAGGTAACTTGTATTCCGTTGATTCACAGGGTTTAGCAATTACCTGAAGATTTCTCTGCTAGGAAAGATTGTATTCATGAAAGAGCTATTTCTTGAATACCCACCACAGATAGTCTCTTGAGAAGTACCTGGTGAGTTACGGTGTCAAAGGCGGCACTTAGGTCCAAAAGAACAAGGGCCGACAAACCTCCTGGGCCTCATTTACTATGTTTTGACACACCGCAGAGCAGCAAGCCTTCCTGCTGTACTGCCATGCTTCAAAATAAAAGGGTAGGATTGTGCTGTATCTATAAGATACAAAAGACACACAATTGATGGACGGAATGCAGAACAAATCAAAACATTCACCCCCAGTCAAGAGATCTGGGTTAAATCCATCATTCTTTTGCTCACCATGCCACCCCAGTTTAGACCTGGCCAAATGCAAATCAGTCTTGACCCTGTTCCTCATGGGAACAGTCCAGCCCGAACCACCAAGCCAGGTCCTCCCTGGACTGGAAACAAGCATTCTAGGACCTGTATCAGGATTTCACCGCTCATCAGCCAGGATAGCTTGAATCCAGTGGCACAGTGAGCCCGGGACCCATGTCTGGTCATACCCGGCACACTTAGGGTGATGAAGCAAAAGACACACAATTGATGGACGGAATGCAGAACAAATCAAAACATTCACCCCCAGTCAAGAGATCTGGGTTAAATTCATCATTCTTTTGCTCACCATGCCACCCCAGTTTAGACCTGGCCATATGCAAATCAGTCTTGACCTTGTGCCTCATGGGAACAGTCCAACCCGAACTGCCAAGCCAGGTCCTCGCTGGACCAGAAACAAGCAACCTAGGACCGGTTTTGGGGTTTCACCCCTCTTCAGCCAGGATAGCTTGAATCCAGTGGCACAGTGAGCCTGGTACCCACGTCTGGGCATACCCGGCGCACTTAGGGCGAAGAAGCAAAAGACACACAATTGTTGGACGGAATGCAGAACTAATCAAAACATTCACCCCCAGTCAAGAGATCTGGGTTTAATCCATCATTCTTTTGCTCACCATGCCACCCCAGTTTAGACCTGGCCATATGCAAATCAGTCTTGACCCTGTGCCTCATGGGAACAGTCCAGCCCAAACTGCCAAGCCAGGTCCTCCCTGGACATAATACAAGCATCCTAGGCCCGGTTTCCGGGTTTTACCCCTCATCAGCCAGGATAGCTTGAATCCAGTGGCACAGTGAGCCTGGGACCCACGTCTGGGCATACCCGGCGCACTTAGGGGGAGGAAGCAACAGACACACAATTGATGGACGGAATGCAGAACAAATCAGAACATTCACCCCCAGTCAAGAGATCTGGGTTTAATCCATCATTCTTTTGCTCACCATGCCACCCCAGTTTAGACCTGGCCATATGCAAATCAGCCTTGACCCTGTGCCTCATGGGAAGAGTCCAGCCCGAAATGCCAAGCCAGGTCCTCCCTGGACCGGAAACAAGCATCCTAAGACCGGTTTGGGGGTTTCACCCCTCATCAGCCACGATAGCTTGAATCCAGTGGCACATGTGTGCTGCAAAATGCAGCACACATGGAAAGAGGAAAAAAGGAGGTGAAATGAAAAATTTCTCCTTACTACGCCACTCCTGGGGAGGTGCATGGTTTTAACGCATTCCCAGATTTACGCAATGTTGTAAATCTGGGAATGTGCCAAAACCTATGGGCGTTGCATGGGAATACCCACTGCAAGCCCCATGGCATGCCTCCCTGACACAGTGTGAGACACTGCAGCTTCTTGCACTGCGTTGCCTCACTCCATATCTACAAGGCCATAAAAAGCCATGCAGAGTGGCTTTACTAGGCCTTATAAATTTGGCTAAGCCCTTTGCACCACCGGAACATCACAAAAAGTGACATTCCAACAGCACACAGGGCTTGTAAATAAGCCCCTTGTTCCTTAGAGTCACTCTGGTGGTACTGGGTACAAATTGCAGGTCCAGTCCTTCTCACCCAGGCAAGAGAGCAGCAGGGCAGCAAGTCAATACAGTAGGACAGGCAGTCCTTCAGGGCAGCAGTCAAGCAGAGTGGCAGTCCTAACAGCAGCACAGCAGTCCTTCTTCCTGGCAGAGTCTTCAATAAGTCCAGAAGAGTACTGAAGAGTTGGTGCCTGAGGTCCAATATTTATACCTGGTGCCTCCTTTGAAATGGGAGAAGCTTTTAGAGGGTTTCCGTTGAAGTGCACAGGTTTCCTGTCTCCCTTGTTGCAGACTTACTACAGAGGGTATGCAAACCTTTGTGTACAGGCAGGACACAGCCTATTCAGGCGTGAGCAGGACTGTGCCTAACTCCGTCCTCCCTCTTGCCAGTAATGGCCCAGTAAAGCACACCTTAGCTCTCTATTGTGTGTGGCTTTCTAAGAGGTATACACAGGAGTCCAACTGCCAACTACAACCAGTCATGTGTCCCAGAGACAGGCTGCAGGCACTACATGACTAAGGCAGAAAAATGCCAAATTTCTAAAAGTGGAATTTTCAAAATTGTAATCAGAAATTTGACTTTATCATAAGAGAGAATATTTTATTACACTTCCAAATACACCAAGTATGAGCTGTTTACCTGTTCTCATTTGAAATTTTCCACGTATTAAACATAATACGGTAACTCTAATGTTATTCTATGGGAGAGGCAAGTCTTGCAGTAGTGAAAAACTAATTTAAGTGGTTTTCACTACCAGGACATGTAAAACTTAAAAGTACATATCCTAATGCTTTAATATATTGCACCCTGCCATCATGGCTGTTCAGGGCCTATCCTAGGGGTGACATATATGTATTAAAAAAGCAAGGTTTGGGCCTGGCAAAGGTTTATTTGCCAGGTCAATGGCAGTTTAATAACTTCTCATTCATGCTGTAATACAGGCCTAAGACATGTTTAAAAGGCTACTTAAGTGGGTGGCACAATCGGTGCTGTGGGCCCACTAGTTGCAATTAATTTACAGACACTGGGCACAGGCTCACATAGAACTTACAGGTAAATTAAATGTGCCAGTTGGGTGTAAGCCAATACTACCATGTTTAGAGTAGAAAGAACAGCACTTTAGGACTGGTTAGCAGTGGTCAGCAAAAATGAATTTAGCAAAAAAGTAGATGGCAAGGCAAAATGTTTGGGGTTCACCCTACAGATAGACCCAGGCCCGAAAGAATCTCTTTGTACCCTGCTCTGTCAAAATCCAATATGGCAGAACCGTGCTTCCTCTTGGCAGAGCTCTGCGCATATCCCGGAAGTGTGCCTAGGATAATAAGACTCCACCCCCGCAAACCAGTTCTGAAACAGGTTTTCCCTCAACTGGGATTGGTACCATCCTGACTACCTGGACAATGGAAAGGGCAGGTCTAGGTGTGAGTTACATTTGCCTGTGATAGTGGATGCCCCTTTGAAACTTGTGCAGTTTGTGGGCACACCTCCTCCCAACCAAGGCCCTTATGTTTACATTCCTTGGAGCCATTCACACATCCTTGCAGGGGACCTGCAGGCTGCCGGGTGACAGCTAGTGATTACCTCTGAAAAGGCTACCAGAAGCTTTATGGATAAAAATAGTGACTTCCTAAAAATAGTCACTAAGTCACTATTTTGAAAATAGTTAGACAAAATTAGATTTTGGCATTACATAAGTATTTTCTTAGCTAGTGACAATCTGAAGTTAGCTTTATGAGGTGTAATAAAGTAACCCAGTGTTTTCTATGGCACAGCTTGCCGTGCTAGACTGAAAAACAGGTTTGGGGCCTGTTTTCACTTTAAGTACATTTAAAAACATTAAATACATATATCTTAATTTTAAATACTATGCATCCTGTCCTAGGGCTGGTAAGGTCTATGCTATGGGTGACTTACTACTATTTAAACGGAAGGTTTATGCCTATTAAAGGGTGATTTTAAGAGGTTGAAATGGCAGTTTTAAAACTGCCCAGCTAGGCTGTTGTGGCAGGTCTATAATCATGTTTTACATGGTCAGTCTAGTTGTGGCACAATGAGTTCTGCAGTCTACTAGTGACATTTACCTTACAGGCTCTGTATACATGGGGTACCATATACTGCGGTGAATTTGTCATTTAAATGGGCCAATCAGGAATTTAATCAAATTTACCAAGTTGTTAGGTGTCAGAGCACATGCACTGTGGCCTCGCTAGCAGGATCTCAATGTACAGAGTCCAAAAACTAACAGCAACTATTCCAAAGAAATGGGGTTGATCTTGCAAAAAGAGACATTTTCTTACAAAAACCTTCAGGCAAGACAAGCACTCACGAAGAACTGGTATGACCAGAAAGGTAAGCCGGTTGACTATTATGAAGGTCAGGGGGTGTTGTTGCTGAAGCTTGTTTGTCTCAGGGCTTTGGAAGACAAATGGTGTGAGTCATACAAAGTAGTTAAGTAGGTTTCTAATGTTAATTGTGTGGTGGACACAGGTGCCACAATGAAATCAAGCAGGGTGTTCAATGTGAACCAACCGAAGCCTTACTTCCTGAGAGATTTCAAAATGACTGTCATGGCTACGGCAGAAAAGGGTGAGGAAGACAGTGAACCTCTTCCTGACCTACTGCATGCTGACATGAAAGATGGCAATGTGGAAGGGTTCAGTTAGCGCTTGATTAACGCCTGCGCAGCAGAGAGTGCAGACAGGTGTTGGTACAGTTTTTCAGCCTCTTTTTGCTGACTCCAGGGCTGATACCCATCTATGTCCATGACATAGACATCTGTGAGGATATATTTAGTTGGAAGTTGCCAAAATGTTGGAACTGGGGGTCATTGAGAGATCTCATATTCCTTGGTCTAGTCAAGTGGTGCTGGTACCAAAGCAAGGTTCAACAGACTTGCAGCTCAGTATGGATTATCGAGCACTCAGTGAGGTAACCAAGAGCGATGTCTATCTAATCCTGAGAGTGAATGAATTTCCGGATTGGTTAGGTGTTGCAAAGTACTTGAGCACCTTTGATTTGACTAGAAGGTACTGGCAGATCACCTTAGCATCAGGTGCCAAGGAGAAGACTGCATTTTCTATGCTAGATGGGTTATATCAGTTTCTGGTAATGCCCTTTGGGTTGAAGAATGCTCCTGTCTCTTTTTAGTGCCTGGTGAACTATGTTCTTGGAGGGCTGCAAAGTTCTGTTTAGACTGCCTGGAAGATATTGTGGTATTCAGCAATTCATGGCAAAACCATCTGAGGCACCTAGGATAGATGTTGGCTAGGATCCAGGAGGTGAAACTTACCATCAAGGCAACCAAGTATCAGGTCGGGCAGTCCTATGTTGTCTACCTGTGGCATGTAACAGGAAGATCTTCCTATTGGATGCCAAGATACAGTCCTGTGGGAGGTGGATAACAAAGGAAGAGAATGCTTTTGGTCTTTATTAGTAGGAGGTTACTACACAGAGAAAGGAACTGGGTGACCATAAAGTAAAAGTGCTTTGCAATAGTGTGGGCCTTGTGGAAGTTCCACCCTTACTTGATTGGCACTAGGTCTGTAGTGCAAATTGATCATAAGCCATTGAAGTCTTGATGGCTATGAAGGAAGAGAATCCCTGGTTACTGAGATGGTCTATTTCACAACAAGGGTTAGAATTTGCAGTGAGCACAGAGTTGGATTGAGCCACAGAAATGCAGATATACTTTCCCCCTTGTTTTGTCAATCTAACAACTCAATCTCTCCAGGTAAAGAATTGGTTTGGGGATCGTCTGCTGGAACAGAAATGTCCCCTGCATGGTGACGAACCTGCATCCCTGCCATGAGTGCTCCAGCTACATGCATAACTGGACCATTAGTACTGATGTATGTTTATGAGCCCACATAGATCATGGTTGTGCACCATGACTTAGGCACGTCTAAAGGTAGTGAGGTCTTGTTAGACTGGGAGGGGCACACCAACCACTACCCTAATAGTGATAGAGGGCTACTACCCTTTTCAGTAGTTAAGTGATATGAGTTGGGGTGGGCAGAACTTGGAGACTTTCACTTCGCAGAATTCTGCAGAGTTACATAAAATCTCTGCGAGATTCTGCAGAGTTCTGTGAATGGATGGAAATATGCATGTTGCGCTGCTCACACTGAAATTTAGTGCCAGTATTGCGGTGTGCAAGAGCAAGTGACCATTCAAGTTGATTTTCCTGCTGCTTGAGTAGAAAATGTACTTGAATGGCAGCAAAACTACTCGAGAAGCAGCCCTCTGACCACGTGAATGCTCGCTACCGCGATAGCCACATTAGAAAATGACACCAGGAGATTCCAAATCTCGCTCGCATTTCTGAACGCTTACAGGAAACAATTCCGCTACGTGCGATTGGCATAATTTGGCTAGAACTGGAGTCGCCAAATTACATCAATCCTGCCGGTGAAATTAAACATTCCTCTATCCCTAGATAGGAGTATGGTGGTGGCTGCATACCCTTTCTGTTTTTAGTAAGGATAAGTAGTGTCACATGGTCAGGACAGGCCCGTTAGAAACGCTGCAAACACAAGGAGATGATGGACGGAGCGCTGAAACTTTTCAGACACTCACCCCCAGTCACAGATCTGGGTTGAATCCATCATCGTTCTTTAGCTCACTTTAGCTCACTTTAGCCACCCCTTCGGTCCAGGGAAGACATGGTTTGGCGGTTCGGGCTGGACTGTTCCCATGAGGCACAGGGTCAAGACTGATTTGCATATAGCTGTGTCTGAACTGGGGTGGCGAAGTGAGCTAAAGAACGATGATGGATTCAACCCAGATCTGTGACTGGGGGTGAGTGTCTGAAAAGTTTCAGCGCTCCGTCCATCATCTCCTTGTGTTTGCTCGGTTAGAAACGCTGCCATTTTACATGCTCACGTTTCTTAAGTTGCCTTCTTAATTAGACACAGTGACTTTTGACATACATTTGCGTGTGTGACCATGCAGGATAATATTATCTAAATCTGCATTGCTTAAATTTTCACTTCGTAGGCACATTATCGCGATACCTTGAACATTCAATACAAGGAATAAAGTTCACTGAGCAAATTTTATTTATGTTAATGTCCTTAAGGCGGCAACGCTAACCAACTAGAATAAATAATTTCGGCCTGACAGGGGTTGTGACATGGCCACGTGGGTTCTATTGTTATATATACTGAACCACTTCCTTGTTTAGGCGGAGTAGCACTCCGCTGACACTGCAAGGTTACCATATGTCAGAATTCCAGCTCAGCGGATTCCTGCGTACCAACACGAGGGATGTCTCGCTCTACACTAAGACAGGCAGCCTGATGTCATTTACCCACAGGGAACGGGGAGTTAGTCCACCGCAGCAGGGATTTGGCAGATCACCCACCCTAGGCAAAAGTAGGTTAGGGAGCGCTGGGTAGCAGTACAACTATCCACAGTACTTATATGCCTGCATATATTCACTGTCTTAGCACAATCATGGAAATGTTCATCCTTTTCACTGTTTTTGTGATGCTAATTAACGGGAATGCGTTTCATTCTACTATTTATTGCAGCGCACGTATTTTATACAAGACTCACCATGCTTCAATAAATATTGAAAAGCCTTGCTAAGTATTTTTTGTGTACTTCTTATGTATGAGAGTCCAAACTAAAAGGTTCTAGATCTGTTACCATGATTTCCTTTGGGGATCTGGGTTGTCATGTTCTAAGGTTGCACACACATTTGGTGCCCTGCATGCTTGGGGGTCCAGATGGTGCACTGTGGCTAGCGGGGACATAGGCCAACAAATCCTGAGGGCGTGCATGGAATCAGTCTGGCACAAACCTGATGGTTATGTTGTCTGACAAACGCACAGTTTTACAGAGGGAGTTACAAGCCATACAACAGTGATGTAAACAGGCCTGTTTACCTGTGTCTCTGGAATGGTACCTACTAACCCACTCATATAAAGTTCTGCTGCTCACCTTTGCTTGTATAGTGACTGTGTGTAGCACCTGGTAGTGTGTGATACTTGCATGTTTGTGCTGGGATGTATGTGTGCCTGTGCATGGTACATCCCATGGAGGCCTGTGGGGTCCATTTTGTAAGCCCCTGGTGGGGCCTGGAAGGGTTAGTTGGTGGTGAGGAATGCAATGCTCAGACAGGAGATGTGGATTGCTGACATTCCTGAAGGCTAGGGTTGGAACACACACACTGGGTGAAGGGGACCAGAGCATCCTCTGTGCATATAAAGGTCTCTTTAATTCCAGGAAGTGTTACTAGCCACTGGGGCCGGGGCTCTTTGTAAAGTGAGGTGGTGGGTCTGATAATTGTGGCACTGTAGGACCAGTGAATCATGGTAGAGGGAAGGGCATTGGCCGTTAAACCTTTGTAAGGCATATTTTGTGGAGGCTGTGTTGTGACCTTCCCTTTAAGGAGCCACTGAGTCTGTACATTCCACTCAGTGGCGCGTAGGGTGGCTATAGCAACAGTGGAAGGGATGGCAGTTAGTCCTGGTCAGGAGATGGAGTAGTGAGCCATCTGATGAGCTGTACCTAGTTCGTGGAAATAATTGAGATAAAGAAATAACCAGCGTCTGGTTTCTTCAATCTCAACACTGGTGACGAGGAGTCACCAGTGTTGAGATTGAGGTTCTTTCACCAACACCTCTCGGATGAGGAGTGAGAACCCAGCATGAGATTTAGTCTGCTGCGTGGTGCATGACAACGAAGACAGAAAGGCATAAAGTGGTTTGCATATGTTAACCGCGAATGCTACTGGCAGTTATATTTAAGTGGTAAATGCCTAAGTTGAGTGTGCGATTGAAACTCATTGTGTGACGGGCAGAGCCTTACTGTATTTTGGCACAGCTACTGGTATAGTGCTCTTGGGCAGCTCGAGTTGAGGCAGTGGCAGAGCGTGTCTGAAGCTCGAGGGCCATAACGCGAGCAAGCCGCAGAACGTGCTACGGCATCTTGGCAGGCGCGCACAATCTAACATGGTAAACACTGTGTGCAGGCCAAAAGACGCATGCATAAGGGAAAATTCCATTGGCGAAAACAAGTACTAACACCATTGGGTGCTCATGGTTTTGGCCCACGTATAAATGTTGCAATGGAGCGAAATATATTTTTTTCCAGGGTGCAAGGCAAGGAAGAGAGAGTAGCTAACTATGTAGCTTCCTTGAAAAATGAGGCACGAACTTGAGAATTTGGTGACTTAACAGATTCTCTTCTCAGGAACCAAATTGTGCATTGTACTAATGACAAAAGAGTACAGGAGAAGCCTTTAATAAAAAAAACAACATTGTAGGAGGCCTTAGAGGTAGTAGAAGGCATGGAGCACCCCAAAGGTTGGGTAAAGGAGATACGTGGAGAGGCTACTGGGTCCCAGTTGAAGGGGAACACTCAGCATTCTGTGGACAGGATAACATCACATGAGAGTGATAAGGGAGCTTGTGGAAGCCAAAAGTACGTCTCTCAGAGGTGACTTTAAGCAAGGGCTCACAGAAAAATGGTGTGGTCCCAACAAAGGACACAACGTTCAGGTGTTTCAAGTGTGACAGCGCATTTCATTTGTCCAATAGCCCGAATTGCAATACCCGTAATGCAAATTGCTGTATTTGTGGGAAGAAGGGGCACTTCACCAAAGTATGCAAAAATTCCAAGGTGCATAAGGTGTATGAGAGATCGGAAGTGGGACAAACTGTGATCTTGCAGGTGGTGCCCGCCCCGGTGCAGGTTGAGCAAGGGGATGGAGAGGTGGATGTTGGACCAATTGGAATGCCTGAGTGTCTGGTAGAGATTGGGGTAAAATACCTCACTGTGTTAGCTGATTTGGGATCCCCTTGTACCCTAGTAGGGGACAAGATTTGGGAAAAAGAATATGGGGAGGAAGCAATTCCTTTGTTGCTTCCTGACATTAATCCAGAAGGGTATGGTGGTATTAAAATAGATCTCTTGGGGTACACCACAATGAGTATCAAGTTCAGAGGAAGAGTGACCGTTGGTAATATTTGTGTCCAGGCGTGGAGACAGTTTGCTTGGGTGGAGGCATCAAGGGGATCTTGGTATCATCTTAGACCCCAATTCACCCAACCAAGTGATGAAGGTGGCTACTTTAGTTGAGGATTTACATCTGATTAGAGAATTTCCAAAAGTTTTCATGGACAAGTGGGGGCTCTTGTGACGGTTTGAGCATAGGATAATTTTTTTAAAAAGGGCTCAAACCAGTGATGCACAAGGTGAGAAAGGTGCCCAACCTCATGTAAAACCCTTGCAGAAGGAGTTGGAAAAACTTTTGAGCATGGAAGTCATTGTAGAAATTGAGTCCTCAGAGTGGCTGGTACCAAAAGATAATGGCACAAAAATAAGAATGTGTGTGGACCTTAGAGACTTTAATTGATGCATTTAAGCCGATCGCCAGCCACTCCTGAACATCAATTAAATGTTAGCCATACTATAGGGGCGTGTGTATTTAGTGAGATGGATCTGTTTGCCCCGTACCACCAGCTTTTGCTGCATTAAAAGGCATTGACCTCTTTTGTGACACCATTGGGCGTGTACATATTTAGGAGATTACCCTTTGGGTTTGCTTTGGCTGTGGCATTCTTCCAAAGACTCATGAAGCTGGTGCTGGAAGGTATAGATTCTGTGTTGTACTTCCAGGATGACATCCTGGTGTATGGGAGGGACAAGCGGTAGCAGGATGAAATGTTGAGACAAGTACTCAGAAGGCTGGGTGTCAAAGGACTCACATTCAAGAAAGAAAAGTGTAAGTTTAAGGTGAGTTTGGTGTCATACTTAGAGCATACCATTTCTGGTGAAGGCAACAGTCACTAGCTAGACTTAGCTAACTCCATTGTGGGAGCACCTTCACCTTCCAGTAAGGATCAGAGTTAGGGCCAGATCTACGACTCGTTGTTGCATGCGCAAACGGGTTTGCGAACCCGTTTGCGCATGCAAAAACATATTGGGCCATGTACATAGCTTCATTTAGCGAGTCGCAATTTTTTTGCGACTCGCTAAATATGTTTTGCGACTCGCTATTTGGAAGGGGCGTTCCCTTACAAATTGCGAGTCTCAAAACAATGTACTAATGTTTTGTGACTGCAATTGCAGTCGCAAAACATTCGCAATTACCACCTACTTCAAGTAGGTGGTAATGCATTTGCAAATGATGCATGCGAAATAATTTTTTAAGGGCAGGCAGTGGTCCCAGGGACCACTGCCTGCCCTTAAAAAATGAAACGAAAACGTTTCATTTTATATTTTTTATAAAATGCATCCAGTTTTCCTTTAAGGAAAATGGGCTGCATTTAAAAAAAAAAGCTGCTTTATTAAAAAGCAGTCCCAGACATGGTGGTCTGCTGAGCCCAGCAGGCCACCATCCCTGGGAGGGCTGGCATTCACAATGGGCTTACAAATTGCGAGAGGCTCATTAATATTAATGAGCCTCGCAATTTGCGACCTCATTGGGAATCGTAAAACAGTGTAAACAAACTGTTGTACATTTCATTTAGCGCCTCACAATTTGCGACTCGCAATGTGTCGCAAATTGCGAGGCGCTAAATGAAAGGGTCGTACATCTGGCCCTTGGTTGTTCCTTTGGCTGGCGGAATATTATTCAAAATTCATCAGAAATGTTGCCAGTGTGTTGCAGCCTAAAAGGGTGCAGTTGAAAAAGGGGTGCAGTGTTTTGTGGCCAGAAGAGTGTGAGGAAGCTTTTAAGATTATTAAGGGCAAAATTGCCAGGATGCCAACCCTTGGGCATTTTGATGTCACAAAGAAAACAGTGCTGATGACAGTATGAAAAACCTGGGGGCCCTGTTGTCCCAGTTGTATGAGGGAGAAGAAAGAGTGGTAGCTTTTGCCTCGCGCTCTTTAAAGAGTGTGGAGGAGAGATACTCTGTAATTGAGTGCAAAGCTTTAGCATGCGCATGGGTGATGAATCATTTCAGATTTTTCTTGTGGGGCCTGCCGTTTGTGCTCAGAACAGACCACAGACTCCTGGTACAGGTATTGAGCTGCAGAAGTGTTTAAAGCACCACTACTCACATAAAGAGATGAGTGAACGGACTGTTTGAGTATAACTACAAGGTCCAGTACCTGCCAGGGTTCAGAAACATTCCAACTGACTCTTTCTCCAGGTTGCCAGTTGACAATTCTGGAGGGGACTGAAGGGAGTCTTCCTGTCATGTGGGTCAGGGAGTCAGCCATTATGGAACTGGAATGGGAGTCAGAGGCTGCCAGGGATGAAGTGAGAAAAATCAGCATGAATTTTGTTGTGTCCAGTTGGCCACTGCTGAAGGAGGTAGATGTTAAGGCCAAGAAATTTTGGAATGTCAAGGATGTACTGTGTATCGCGTAAGGAGAACTTTTACGTGGAGACAGAATAGTTCCCCCAGTAGGTTTTAGGGACAAAATTGTGAACCTGGCTAATGAGGGGCATCTGGGGAGAAACCTTACAAAAACAAGGGTGAGAAAATGATATTGGTGGCCCAGGATGGATAGACTGGTGGATGGGGTGGTGGAGGATTGTATATAGGGTGCAGGGAATGACAAATCTAAAGTGGTGAGGAGCGTGTCACTGTCTACAGTTGATGTTCCAGTGGAACCTTGGGTCAAGCTAGGATTGGACAATGTGGGTCCTTTTGACCTGTTGTCTCCAGCAGAAAGGTTTGTGCTGGTGGCAGTAAATGACACGTCAAAGTGGGTTTCTGCATGCTGCGTGAACAATGTGACCTCAAGGAGTGTGTTGGAGTTTCTCAGAGATGTGTTTGTGTCAAGGGGTGTACCCAAGGCAATTATTACGGATAACAGAGTCCGATTTGTGTCTGAGGATATGAGAAAGTTTGTGAATGACCTTGGCATCACTCATCTCTGAATGGCATTGTGCTTACCTCAGGTCAATGGACTTGTGGAGAGTATGAACTGTTTAGTCAAGGCATCTGCACAGTTAACCATAGATAAGTGAACCTCATTGAAGGAGATTCTCAGAGCAAAACTTTGGGACCACTGTAATACTCCGAATGGGGTGACTAAGCTTTCACTGTTTTTGTGCTTGAGGAAGAGATCTGCAGGATCAAAACTCAATCCTTTCTGGCTAAAGTGTAAGGAGTGTCTGAAGGTGGTGGATGCTAGTGATATTAAGAGATACCAAGGGAAATTCAAGAGACAGTTTGATATAAAGCACAATGTGTTAACTCAGAAATGTCATGTACGGAAGCTAGATTATATAAAGAAACCAGGCTGCACTCTAAAAGGGAATCCAGGATTCTGGAGTTCAAAGCACATTTCAAAGGTGAGAAGGAATGTGGTAGTGTTGAGTGATGGTGGAGCTTGGAGTATGGCCAGGTTGGAGAAGTGCGAGAGTGTGGATTTTTCACAAGGGGCTAGCGTGGACACAGATGTACGAGGGTTGTACACCCCTAAGGCTTCTCAGCATGGGAATAGAAGGGCGGACACTGTTGGCATTCCATATTAAAGGATGTCCACTGCAGTGATCATCAAAAGAAAGCTCCACAGTATCTAGTGGATTACAAGTGTCAGTGATTGCATGTGCATAATTTGTTCCATTATTGTATGGATACTTGACTTGTGCACAACTCGTGTGCATGTGCATATTGTGTCGCTTATAGTATGTTTACTTTGCTGGTGCATAACACTTGCATAATTGTATATTACAGTGTGTGATATATTATCTTTTACCCTGTTCCTCGAGCACTCCATTTTCTTTACATCTTTGAGTGCGACGTGGAGGTTGGTTCCTCCACCATGGATCCAACTGGGTCCATGGTTGGGCCCAGTAACACTTGCCTGCCCCTTGGCCCTCTGAAATAGGTTCAGACACATGTCTGTGTCGCCATGTGTACCATCTAATTCTCATTTCAATAAACTACCTAGCCATGAACATGCCAATATAGATCTGATTTCTCCAGTGTCACAACTCATTTGCCAAATGTATATTTCTTTTGCGATCAACAGTGTTCTTCCATTAGCTAACACTAATGTCCTTGATGTCCATGTTTATGTTCCATTACATACAACAACCTTCACATCTAAATATGCGACTAGTTGTATAACATCTTCAATTGAAAATTCACTATAGTACATCTAATTCTATCAAGACACGTGCAAAATTAGCTTTCTCACTTTTTTATCTCTTAACTGTTGCAATTTCTTAATCAAAAGGCTTTTAATTTCCTTTTCTACCACTTTGCCAATACACCCAGGATGACAACACTTTTTGCTATTATCAATTGATTATAGTAGTTGAGTATTTTAATTTGTCTGCAGTAGAGAAGTATTTGCATTTTGTAGATCACTGGGGGTTGGTATGGTCAAATAAGCCTTTCATCTATCACAGGTTTAAAAAATGAGTATCAGTTGACTTTGGCAGTGGTGCGAATGGGTTCCGCCTATATAATCCCCAGGATATTTTGCTTTTTGACTACCCACTTTTGGACTTTTACTGTGCGTGAGTCTCACAATTTAAGTCTCACTTATGATAAATTATGTGAAAATGGCCTGGGAGTGTTAATTACTCTGCTAACCATCATGAGGATTAAGGGCCACTCCCCTCAATAGAGTTATTTGACTGTGCTTGGCCCCGTTACTGTGAAAGGAAGGGATTAGTAGGAAATCTGCATGCGCAAATTAACTCTAAACACTGCACCTGGACTGGGCAATCCCACAGAAAAAAAGAGGAAGACAAGATCTCTGGAGCCAAACACAGTAGGGACTCCCCTTTGAGGTTTTGGTGGGGAGGGATCAGGCAGCTGTGTCAGTTGGTCGTCGGATAAAACTCTCAGGGAAGATCTTTCTATAGATCACTTCAAGAAACCATATTTCAATGTCACAGAATACTGTTGGTGCCTGGATGGCATGATAATGGCTCCGGAGTCAGTGACACTGGCTTCCTTATGCCCTCTGAGGGACAGTAGAGGGCTGGACCTGCATGGGGAAATTCTGGAGGGGTCCCAGGACAAAGGTAGGTACCAGGAGCTTAGACAAAGCACATGTTTAACAAGAGGAACATTAAAAATCCATCTCCAAGCCAAGAAGTACATTTAGAGTCCATGAGGCCCAGAAATCCCCTTCCCGGTGGCTAGAAAGTGCCACCAGCAGCAAAAGGACACCTCCCGTATTGAAATCGGCCCTATGGAGCCAGAGAGAATATTTCCAGAAACCTTGTCTCCCGAGGGACTGGATGGGAAAGTGGAGTGAGTAGCGCTCCACCACTCTTTGTTTAGATTTCCTTGTGGAGGGGCAAGGCCTCAGGCATTGGTGCATACAGATTTTTTAAATTACAATGGGGAGGTGACATGGATGGGCCCTCTCACCTAAATCATCTACGGTGAGAGGATCCCAAAACCATGGTCCCGCACAAAGAGGTCTGTGCTAGGGGACCCCATGTCCCCAGGATAGAAAGGGATGCAGTCTGAGGGGTGCTCTACTTGCCCCCATGCCCGAGTCTGGGCGATGAGCGCAATCCACACCAAGCTTTCTGCAATGGTTATCGTTGGAAGTAGTGACTCATTTTCTTATAGGCAATAGTAACATTTTCTTTTCATGAGCCCTGGCGTGTCCTCCCCATTTCTGTCATCTTTAGAGTGCTTGCAAGTACCTTCAAAGCACTTTACTCTGTTTCCCTATCCTAAATTATTTTCTGCATCCATAATTCATTACACAAGTTCTCTCTGGCTCAGGTTTCACGAAATTGTGATTATAATAAGAACATTTTTGTTGTAGCGATTGTTGTTGTTGCCTTACTACTACTACTACTACTACTAATAATAATAATAGTAATAATCATAATAATAATAATAATAATAATAATAATAATAATAACAATAATAATCATAACAATAATAATCATAATATTAATAATAATAACAATCACAATGGTAACAATTATAATTAGCATCACTGTTTATTATTATTGTGATTGTTATTATTATTGTTGTTTTTATTATCTATATTATTATCATAGTTATTTTTATTATTATCATCATCATTATCGTTATTATTGTTATTATTATTATTATTATTATTATGATCATCATTATTATAATATGGGGAACCTGCAATCATTGTATAATAGTCCATCTCTAATTTCCTTATAACAGTGACGCACTTCCGGGGGACGGCGGAGGTAGGACCTCTCCGGCAAACACTATTTAAGGTGGATGTCGGCCCAGACGCTAAGCGGATGTGCGCAGCGGGCGCGCCGCTGGTGCGCCAAAGTCGCGCCTAAGGCAAGCCCGTCTGCGCCCGTCCGCGACTGGCCCGCGACTAGCGCCAGCCACGCTGTCTGTTCCCAATCAGACACAAGAATTATGTTGTCTAGGGAGCAAATTATGGAACTTAACTCAAAAACCTGTCCTTGGCCAACCTGTTTTGATCCCAGCATATTGGATCATGAGCTTCACAACCCAGGAGTATGCTGTAAGTCCTGTTCTTTTAAGTTTACTAAAGAGGTTTTGGGAAGAAAATGTAAAGCCTTTGAAGAGGCCATCCCCTCAGAGCTATGGTCCGCCAGTAATAGGGCAACTATTAAAATGAAAGCCTGTCTTATCAACTGCAGATCTCTTCCAAAGCACGCAGAGAACATTTGGTTATTGTTAGAATCAAAAACTTGGGATTTGATTTTCCTCACGGAAACTTGGCTGAGAGAGAGCTCTAACCCTGACATTTCGATAGCTATCCCAAAAGGATACAAAATAGTATCAGTAAACCGAAAGGGTAATAGAGTGGGGGGTGGACTTGCGGTGATCATCAGAAATGATTGGGAGATTTTACATAAAAG
The DNA here is from genome assembly GCA_963921515.1 of Calotriton arnoldi. Lineage (NCBI taxonomy): Eukaryota > Metazoa > Chordata > Amphibia > Caudata > Salamandridae > Calotriton > Calotriton arnoldi. The sequence continues at coordinate 410,010 of CAWUFW010002901.1, forward strand.
GATCGATCACACTGACCTGTTAGAAGCACTGTCCTTTAACATCACAATCTCCCCTACTCTCACCATTGCGGGAATATTGGTCTACAGACCCCCAGCATCTAAGCCCGCTGAGCTATGGGAAATTTGCGACCTGATTGCGAATCTCTCATTAAAATATACCAACTTCGTAGTATTGGGAGACTTTAATGTTCATATGGACAATGATCTATGCCCCTTGGCCACTCAATTAGCAGAGACACTAATTGGATTGAACCTTAAACAACTGGTCCACAAGCCCACACACGTGGCTGGCCACACTTTGGACCTCATTTTCACCAATATCCCTACCCTAACAACTGAAGATCCATTCCCCCTCACATGGTCAGACCACAGTGTTATTCCTTTTCACCTAACCATCCCTACGAACCATAACTCTAGGAAACCCGAACACGAAGCCAGAAGAGATTGGAAGAAAGTTAACCCTGAATCACTAGGCCCGATATTAACAAACACCCTCTGGTATTGACCGGAGACCCGAACAGCGATACCGCAACTTTTAACCACTGGGTCAGTTCAGCCCTGGACCAAATAGCTCCCACGAAAATAATGAAGCAGGTCAGAATCAAACCTTCTGCCCCTGGTTCACACCAGAATTACGATTAGAAAAAGCCACTGCAAGAAACTTGAGCGGGTCTGGCGTCAAGCCTACGATCCTGAAGCAAAAAATATGTACAGAAAGGCAATAAAGCAATTCCACAAATTAAAACGTAATCTATTAAGAACCATATTACTAATCAAATAAAGTCAGCCGACAATTCCATTAAGGAAGTCTTTAAAATCATTCAAGGATTCCTTAAACCTGAGACAATGAAAAGTAATATTGTCCCCTCTGCCAAACTCTGTGAGGATCTCTCGGTCTTCTTCCAGGAGAAGATCCAAGACATCTACGCAGCATTTCCTGAGACGGAACTATCAAATACATCACGGTCCTTCATCTTTCCAACAAAAACATGGTCTGAATTCAGCCCTCTTGACTTGGATACGTCCCTTAAGCAGTTGGAAATAATTAAATCCGGGTCCCCACTGGACCCCTGTCCGGCCAGGCTCTATAAAATTTTAGCACCACTGCTTAACCCTGCCCTAAATCAGCTCTGGAACACCTCGTTGGAAACTGGCATTTATCCTTCTAGTTGGAAGATTGCTGTTGTTCAACCGATTCTCAAGAAGGAGAATGCAGATCCTGCAATATTAAAACATTTTAGACCTATCTCCCTTCTACCAGCACCTGCTAAGATCCTTGAAAAAGTAGTGCAGAAACAATTATCCATGTTTCTTGAAACCAATAAACTACTTCAGGACTCTCAGTCGGGATTCAGAGCAGGATATAGCACTGAGACAGCATTACTCGAAGTGGCAGAAACTATCCGGGAGACAATGGATAAGGGGAATTGTGCAATGCTGGTGCTATTGGACCTGTCGGCGGCATTCGACACGGTTTCACATAAGATCCTCTTAGACAGACTCAGACAGTTGGGAGTCATGGGGACCACCCTAGCTTGGTTTAGATCCTTCTTAGAAGGCCGCTCCCAGAGAATCCGGCTACACCCGTACATCTCCAACTCTCGCCCTCTGATCTGTGGAGTACCTCAGGGTTCGGCCCTCAGCCCGACCCTTTTTAATGTCTATCTCGCTCCCCTCGCCTCATTGATAAAGCAACACGGTGTCGATGTTGTCTCATATGCGGATGACACGCAGCTCGTGTTTTCTTTCCAAGATCACTCTGAGGCGGTATTCTCAAACTTTAGGCAATGTCTTATGGATATCTCCATATGGATGACTGCTAACTGCCTAAAGTTGAACACAGAAAAACGGAGGTACTTTTCTTCAATAAGCCCTCCCCTCCTTTATCCGACCTTTGGTGGCCCGCAGAACTCAATCCTCCTCCCCTCCCTGTCTCATCCGCTAGAAACCTCGGCTTCAAACTGGACACTACTTTGTCATGCAAGACACAGATTAGCCATGTCTCCTCGTCCTGCTTTTGGAAGATGAAGGCCCTTCGGAGATTCCTTCACTTCCTGCCGATGGACTGCAGAAAAACAATAGTCCATGCGGTGATTACGTCACAGCTCGACTATGCAAACAGTTTGTACCTGAGGCTGCCAGCATACCTGTTCAGGAAACTGCAAACGGTGCAAAACGCGGCAGCCAGGCTTATTAGAAATGTCCCGCTAAGGCACCACATCTCCTCGCATCTGCGCAGCCTTCACTGGCTGCCCGTTAAGAGAAGAACCGAGTTTAAAGCACTGACCCTGGCCTACAGAGCACTCAACGATATTGGCCCGCAATATCTCATGAAGAGAGTCCGCAAATATTATCAGTCAAGGACCCTTAGATCCAACCACCTTGAGCGCCTTATTATCCCCCGGTTTTCTAAATCCAGAATAGGAGGACGGTCCTTTTCCGTTAAAACCGCAACCTTGTGGAACTCCATGCCGGACCACATTAGGAAAGCTAAGTCGGAACTTATCTTTCGGAAGGCTTTGAAGACTTGGCTCTTCAGCCTCCCTTAGTACACAGTGATTCAACATTTTTAGCTTCCCCTCACCTTTATCTGTATCCGCTAGCGCCAGGACACCTCCGTTGGGGGTAGCTGTGCGCTTTATAAGCTTAAATAATAATAATAATAATCAAGTTGCGAGGTCTCTAGTCACTTGTAATAATTAAATGGCATAGCTGCTCATCTGTAATAACTTATTACAATTGCGTTGTGACATCACAATGTCTGCTGCCAGCAGCCAAGGGGAAAGATAGGATACAGAGCATAGTTACAGCTTCAGTTTAATCAACAAAACTAGTGAGTACATGAGAACTAGCTTTTCATTCTCCTGATCTGTATTCCTAAAATGAACGGTGATCAACAAAATGAGATATTTTGGGCAACATGCTTATTTTTTGCAAGCTGTGTATCGTTGAAGGAAACACAGAATCCCTTTGCATGTTTCTATACATTTTGAGCTCCAGCATTTTATTCTGAATTACACTAAACTGATTCTAATATCTTTTTGCAACAAATGATTAATTGATTTTTGATGTGATTAATTTTGTACTACAGATCCGCTTTTATTCATGCCTGCAATCATACTATCTCTTTCAAATGAAAGAGCACGGCACCAAGAATTTAAGGGGCATATTCTCAAGCCCCTATCGCCATGGGAACGTCACTTTTTTGGACGTTCCGTGGCGATAGGGCCAGCGCCCTATTCCCAAGGCAGCGTTAACCCACTTAACTTGGCTTAAAGCCACGCTAAGTGGCTTAACGCTGCCTTGAGAATAGGGCCCCTTTCACGCTAAACTTAGCGTGAAAGGGGCGTGTAGTGGGTGTTGCGGTGGGCGTACCACCGCAACACCCATTGAGTTTGACGCTACCGCCTATTATCAAGGGCGGCGATAATAGGTGGCAGCGCCAAACTTAAGACCTAGAAAAATCAGGTCTTAAGGTGGCTAAACGAGGAGAAAAGCTTTATTTCTCCTCGTTTTGCTTTTTCCATGTGTGCTGCATGTAGCAGCACACATGGAAAAAGCAAACTGGCATGTTCGGTTTGTTAATGTACAGGAAGGGACACCTTCCTGTGCATTAACAAACCTCCCTGCTCGCAGACACCCTTGCACTCTGGTGCAAGGGTGCCTGTTTTGGCGTTAAGTCGTGAGACTTAGCGTCGTCGCAGGGGGAAACGCCAGGCTGCACCACATTCTTGTGAATAGGGTGCAGCCTGGCGTTAGCAGAGTGGCGGTGAGAGGCGTTAAGCCAAGGAAGCTAACGCCTCTCACCGCCACTTCATTGTGAATATCCCCCTAAGTGTTTTGTGATAAGTGTGGTGGTGTGGCAATGCTTTATAAGGAAGACATGCCCTCTGTCGCATGCTAAATGGATATTGCAAATCCCCTCGGAGTTTCATCATTTTATAACGGAACTTGGCTTTTGGCCCTGTTCTGCTATACGGTGACCGAAGTCCTTGGTAACTTGCAATATCTTTATATTGTATGGCAGGGGATATTTATCCACAAATATTGTTACTATTATTATTACTATAATCATTGTTGTTATAACTACAATAACCATTATTATCATCAGTGTACACAAAAGCCTGAATTTACTGTACAAAACCCATTTCTAATTTTTTAATTGCAGTTACTTTTCTAACTACTCACTTTTAATAAAAAAATGACACCTCTCTACTGCAATGATTTCTCACTTTGACGTCACAGTGCCTCGTGCTAGAGCCAGCAGGCCAAGAGAAAATAACATCCCAAGAAGAGCATCAATTGGGACGGGGGAGAACATGGCGACCGCGTTCTGAGCGGCCGCTAGCACCCGGAGCTCTCCTCCTGTTCCGCAGGAAATGTCATCCTACCTGCCGTCCTAGACGTTAAAGTGTGCTTCGTGCAGCTGTTCGGCTCCTTTTTTTGTTCGGCTCCCTTGTTTTTAGAGGGAAGTTTTCAACCCGGAATGTGCCGGGGGCTTGACTGTTCTGGTTTCCCCTCCCGTCTGCCGCGTTGGGACGAGGCCGCCCTGGAGCTGCGGAGAGGCCGCAGAGCGGCGGCGCGCGGGCTCCTTCGGGTCGGTGGTGGCAGCGCCAGCATCGGCTGCTTTCCCGTCCCGGCGGGGCAGAGTAGGAGAGGGTTGGAGCTGGCTGCTGGGGACTGCGGGTCTCCCGCCATTGCTTCCATTTTTGCCTCTCCCGCTCCATCTACGCCGGGGATAGCTGCAGTACCAAGGTTGGAGGAAGAAACACGACAGCTCGTCAGAGCGCAGGAGAACCAGGTTTGCGCCCCGCAACAGGGGAAAGCGGTTGTGGAGGTTTTTGGGGGCTCAGCTGTGGCTGCAAGAGGTGGAAAAAAGAGATGCAGTAAACAAGGGGGGGCCACTTTGAGTATTAAAAAGGGTGGCATCTCTAACAAATCATCTTATGAGGTGCAGCCTAGCTACCAAGTATTAGAAGGCTCCCCAAAAATTGCAATTTCCACTAGTAGTTTGATTTTTCAAACTCATCAAGTTGAAGGAAGGAGTACGAAACCCGGGAGGGCTAAAAACAATTTCCTAGACAGCAAAGTCAGGGTAACCCCGTCGTTACGGTCATATTTCAAGCTACAACCTGAGGTTCTGGACATTACGAAGAGAGCTAGTGTTCTTAACACTCCCAGAGGGTATTTAACAACAAAAATACCAAGGGTCACTATGGAGGAAGCTAGTCCTCTTTTGTCTCAGGTTGATGTCCTCGCAATCAGGGATAATATAGCTGACGCAGTGCCAGGTAAAGAATTGGATTTGCTGGATCAGAATCCGGATGGAGCTGCAGGACCAGAGAGCGGGGGGGTAGATAAAATTCTCAAGTCTTTACAGTCCCTGGAGACAGGCGGACCCCCAGCAGCCTCACTGGAATCTCTTTTTTCCATACTCTCAGAGGATATTAAGAAAGGCTTTTCCATCTCAGCCGCTAACCAGGTTGAGATAAGGAGTTCTTGTGAATCTCTGGAGAGGAAAGTGGATCTTTTAAACATCAGGACTGAGACTTTGGAGAAAACGGTTGGAGAGCTGAAAGATAACCTTGGGGTGGCTGAGGCAGAGATCCAGGTACTTAAACGGGAGGAGGTAGCTATTCGGGATCGAATGGAGATGTTAGAGAATAACTCTCGTAGAAATAATCTCCGCTTATTGAATATCCCAGAGGGGAATGAAGGGTCTGACCTCAAATCATACATTATTTCATTGCTGAAAGAAGTGCTGCAGTTTGAGGAGTCAGAGGTAACCCTAGGTATGGAAATACAGAGGATCCACAGAGACCCGTTTCGTAAGAACCCCAATAGAGTTAAGCCAAGAAAGATCCTGGTTAATTTCCTTACCTACTCCTTAAAAGAAAAATTCTCAATTTGGCCCTGAAAGCAAAAAACATTAAGGTCTAGGGATTTTTCTTTTGAAATTCGTTCGGATCTGGCTAGAGCTACTCTCGAAAGACAGTGGGAACTAGGCAGGAGGATGGACGATTTTAGGAAGCTCGGCGCAGTTGTACAGCTAAAATTTCCAGCTTTCCTAAAGGTTATGCATAATAACAAAATGCATAACATTAGATCAGTCCAGGAGGCGGACAAGCTTCTTAGTTCAATTAGCAAGGGGGTCCTTAGGAAAGAGTTCCCTATGCTCGGGGTAGCATGGTTTAGGTTAGCGCAGTAGGTTTGGTTTTGGCGTTTGCGCTCTTTTTCTGTTTCTTTCTGTTTCTTTCTCCTTTGAAAAGGCGAGTGGAGCAAATTAGGGGGGTCTTATCTATCAAATTAGATTTCTTCTTTTTCTGATATGGATGTAATTGGATGGCATAAGTAACACATGAGATTGGGACGGGATGGGTTGGGTAGCTCCGGAGTGCTACACCTGGACAACAACTGTCCAGATTTATGGGGGAAGGGTTCTCCAGGGGGGCTCAACTGTCTGGGTGGGGGGTTGGGGAGCACTGGGGCAGTAAAAATAAAAATACCTCATTCGCTGCATATATACTAAGCTTAGTTCAAATAGTGGCGCTTCGATTCTACGAGTTTAGGTGTTGTTTTTCTCTTGAATTTGGGCAGGGCGGGGGTTGCAGATTGAAGTTATTATGAGTACACTTCAGATCTTATCCTGGAATGTCAATGGCCTGCGTGTAAAGAATAGAAGAGCTAAGATTTTGCAATATCTTAAAGATTGTGCAGCGCAGGTCATTGTCATCCAGGAGACACATCTTCTTAAGGAAGAGACCCAGGAAATTCTTAAAAATCAAAAATGGGTGGACTCCTATATCTGCACCAACCAGTCGGCAAACATCAGAGGGGTTTTGATTATTTTTAAAAAACAGGCTAATGCCCAGATAATACAACATAAGGAGGACCAAGGTGGCAGATGGGTGATATTGAAAGTGATCTTAAAGGGCATCCCTCTTACTTTGGTTGGTTATTATGGCCCGAATCAAGATGACCCTTCAACTCTTAAAACAATCTTCTCGCATCTTTTAGACTTTCAAGAACCAGTTATTATGGCTGGTGATTTTAATATTGTATTTGATCCTAAACTCGATAAGTCTACTAGCAGCAGAGCGGTTACCCCTTCTAGATCTAGGGCGTATCTTCAAAGCATGATGACTCAGTTGGGTTTATGTGATGTTTGGAGGGAGAGATCAGGCCAGCAACTGGGGGTATCATTTCAAAACCTCAAATATCGGCATAAGTCTAGAATTGACTATATTTTGGTTAGCTATGCCCTAAGGGGTAAGGTTAAGGACATTAGATATCTGTCCTCCCATCTGTCAGATCATTCAGGAATAGAGTTGGACCTTGAGTGGGCACAGGCCCAGCAGGCAAGAACTTGGTCTTTTGACCGAACGCTGCTTTTGGAGGAAGAGGAGATGTCCTTCTTGGCTCAGGAAACCGAAATCTTCCTTAAGGTCAACTCAGGCACGGCAAGTGTCATGGTGGTCTGGGACTCCCTTAAGGCTTTTTTGAGGGGTATTATTACTAGTAGGACGAGTTTTAGGCACAAAAGGTATAGGGAAGAGATTGCATTATTGGAGGCAGAAATGAAGGATGTGGAGATGGAATTGGACAGCGAGGGTGTTTCTGGTAGGACACCTGTAGCTTTGAATAGACTCAGAAAATTAAGAGAGCAGCTGGAGGGTATCCTCCAAGCAAGGCTTAGGCTCAGATGGGATGTAAGTAAGATCGCCCATTTTGAGTATGGGGAGGGGGCAGGGAAAATGTTGGCATGGAAGGCAAAAGCAGATAGACTCCGTAATCAGATCAGGGAAATTGAAGTAGGGAATGGAGCAGCGGTTCTGTCTTCAGATGAGGAAATAGGGGAGGCCTTTTTAAAGTATTTTCAGGACATATATCAGGAAGATCTGACAGAGGATAGGTCTAAAATTAAGGATTGGTTGGATCGGACTACGTTGGTTCCTATGAGCCTCAAACAGCAGAAAGATTTGGAACAGGATATTACGCAAGAGGAAGTGAGGAATGCTATAGCTGCCGGCAAGAGAGGCAAAGCGGCGGGACCTGATGGGTTACCAGCTGAGATATATAGGTCCCTGGCCGACGCTTGTATTCCAATTTTGACACAGCTATTTAATATGATATTAATAGAGGGTCTAAAGCCTCCCGAGTCTTGGAACGAAGCCACGGTCATGTTGATTCTGAAAGCTGGCAAGGATCCTGCTAGCTGTGGGTCGTATAGACCCATCTCGCTTTGAATGCGGACTACAAAATCTTCGCCTCGATCCTGGCAGCTAGGCTGGGGTCGGTGGCTGGAGATATCCTTCATTTAGATCAGAAGGGGTTCGTTAAAGGCAGACAATTATCAGATCTGACATTTGATCTCATAGGAGCCATAGATATCGCCTCTGTTTACTCACTTCCTCTCGCTGCCTTGACTCTGGATGCCACCAAGGCCTTCGACAGGGTTAACTGGGTTTACCTGTCGGAGGTCATGGGGAAATTTAATTTGGGTGAGAAGTTTTGTCATACCATCCAATTGTTATATCAGGCTCCGTCAGCAAGGCTGTTAGTTAATGGTAACTTGACGAAACCGTTTAGAATTTCTAGGGGCACCAGGCAGGGCTGCCCCCTTTCCCCTCTCCTTTTTGATATGTATATCGAGCCTTTTGCACAGAGGCTTAGAGAAGATCCTGGTGTTGTGCCTTTTAGGTATGGAGAGTGGGAAAGGAAGGTGGCCCTGTATGCTGATGATATTTTGATCTTCTCAGCGAATCTAGAAACGACTCTCCCGGTTGTGATCGAATTGGCACAGGAGTTTGGACAGGTTTCAGGGTACGAGATCAATGCCGGGAAGACGGAGATTATGACATTGAATCTCGAGAGAAGTCAATATCAGGTTAGCTCTAGTATGCGATACTTGGGGGTTAGAATTGTCCAGGACATAGCCAAAATAGCAGAGGTTAACTTAGAGAGAGTGTCAAGGGAATGTCAAAAACAAATGAAAGCTTGGGTTCACCTCCCTTTATCCATTCTTGGGAGGATTAACTTGGTGAAGATGGTGGTGTTGCCAAAGGTAACCTTTCTCTTTAACACTATCTGTAATGAGGACAGGGACACTGGATTAAGTTGCTATCAGTAAAGGGTTTATTAACGACCCCATCCATCGAGGACTTGAGTCAACTGACTCCGCTAGAACACTCAGCATTCAACGTTCCATGTTCTACCATGGAACTTACGCGACATCACACTTCTTCCTCTTTACGTTTTAAAATGACATAAAACGAAATTAGAACATACAGAATCTAGGTACCCCATAAGAGCGAAAGTATATAAATGTTGCCCACACCTTTCCTCCCGCTGATATGAAACAACAATAACAAAAAAAATGCAAGAGCCCCAACAAAGTATCTAAAAACAAAATAACTAAATTCTTATAAAATCCTTAAGATAACCTGGACACTTACAAGATCTAACACTCTTGCGAATGGGTACAAAACACTTCTCTCTTTTTGCACAGGTTCTTGTATACTCAGAGGAATTCTCCTCACTTTTGCTGCAATGGGCTTTGCACCTAACTTCAACTTGATACAATGGTTGTAGCCCTTCAAACGTCCCAAAGAGTCCTTGAACAATTCTCTAAACTTGTTCACATATCTCTCACAAACGTTCTCTATAGACTGCACCATTACGGGAGGATTCCCATTGGGGTCAAGAATAATCCCAAGCCTCGCTTGGTGTGTCCAACTCAGTAGGTTATCCCCTTTCTCTGCTACATAGATCTTAGCATCCGTAAATCTCTCTTTGCACTCCAGGCAAGTTTGAAAGTATCCCAACATTTATATCGGAGTTCCTCCATAACCTGTTGGCCTTACATCGGTTTTTAATAATATTACTTTGTTTTTAAAGTTTTCTTCAAAAATCTCCTTCGAGATAAATGTGAGATGAGAACAAGAATCAAACTTCATCTTTATTTTCACATCTTCTATCTTAACCCATTCAGAAGGATGTTCCAAACCACACACCTCATTCACCTGAAAACTGACCTCTTTCACATCAAACTTCCCATCTCTTTTGTTTCGAAAACGACAGTTCTTTGTGAAATGTCCTTTTCTCCCACAATAGTTACAAACCACACTGAGTGCCGGACAAAAATTTGCATTCGCTTTATGACCACTTCTCCCACAACGATAACAACTCCCCTGGAAAGGTAAAACATTTCTTTTTATATCCTCACCAGGATTGTTCCTTTTCTCATCCTCTCCACTCTTTTTATTATCAGCGTCTGACTTATGTACGGCCTGACACACAACTTCTTCTACCTTTTCTTGAATAACTGCTGACTTCCCTACCTTGCTCAATTCATTCACACATTTTAGCATGTGTTCAACCCTTTTGCAGTTATCATTACTTCATTTAAAGGTGGTTCATCTTTTAACCAAAGTTCCTCTCTTATTTTGTCACTACCACATTTTAATACAAACTGGTCACGTATTCTTTCTTCTACCAGTTCCCCAAATTTGCAACTTGAAGCCAGTTTCCTAAGAGCAGTGACAAACTCCTCCACAGTTTCTTCCTTTCCTTGCTCTCTTAACCCAAAATAATATCGCTCCATAATGGTGCTCACCTTAGGCAGAAAGTGTAGGTCTAATTGTTTTACACATACCTCATATTCGTTCAATCCTCTTTGACATATTTGACTTAACACTGGCAGATTTTCTAATACTTCTTGCCCCTCTCCACCTAAACAGTGAAGTAAAAGTGCCTGTTTTCTTTCCGCACTTAAGTTTGAACCACAAACCCTCGCATAATTCTCAAAAATCTTCTTCCACTTCTGCCATTTCACCGGTGGTTCGCCTGGATTTGACATGAAAAATGGTGGCGGAGTTACATTCTGCATTTTCTCTTTTAATTTTTTTCCCGCCCCTTTTTTCCAAGTGAATCACACCCTCCACAACTTCCCTAACTGGCTACTAATCTTCGACCAGCTTTAAATGTAATATATGTCTTCTTGTACTGTAAACTTACTTCCAAAATTATGCTCCGTAAGCCTACACCCAAATCCCACTTTTTTTTAAATATTAATTTTTTCAAAAAAAAAAAAAAAAAATGTGCTTGTGACCGTGTACTCAAAATATGGAGATGTTCTTTCACAATGTGACAAACTTATCACAGTATCTTAAGGTGTGCTTGTCACCGTGGTGGCAAGCTTGTAACAGTATCTTCACTGTTTTCCTCTTTTTTTTTCTTTCTTATTTTTTTTAAAGTTCCACCAAAATTCTCCACCAAATTTCTCCTTTTAACTCCTCCTTTCCACAAATAGCACAGGTGAGATGTCCGCCGCTATCACCACTCAACTACTCTGTCCTTTTCCCTTTCAAATCACACATTTCTCCTTTTCCCACTGCCTGACTCAAAAATGGCCGCCGCCGTCGTCACCACGCAATCACTCGGTCTTCTTTCCTTAGGAAGTTGTGCTTGTTGTGCTTGTTTCTTCTGCGCAGCCCTTGCGTGTCATTCAGACTTTTTTCTATGGGCGAAAGGGCATGTCACTCACCAACCATCAATCTGAGTGAAGCGCAGGCGCGATCTGCGTTCCAGCAGCCACTTCTTCCTCGCACTTCACAGGGAATCCACTTTCTTCCTCCAAGTGCGACACAGTACTGCAGATGACCGCTACTCCGATGACCGCTACTCCGGTAAGGCGTTTCCGCGATCCTGCTTTGTCTCCTTTCCCTTTTCCTTTCACGAACTGCACCACTTCCAATCTTCCGCTTCTTCTCAATGTTGAGGTCGATTATCCCTCTTCTCTCACGCGATCGTCGCCAGTGTAATGAGGACAGGGACACTGGATTAAGTTGCTATCAGTAAAGGGTTTATTAACGACCCCATCCATCGAGGACTTGAGTCAACTGACTCCGCTAGAACACTCAGCATTCAACGTTCCATGTTCTACCATGTAACTTACGCGACATCACACTATCCCCCTTCACTTTAACAAACTTGTGATTGATAAAGTACAGCAGGCTGTAAATTCTTTCATCTGGTTATATAGAACTACCAGAATAGCCTGGAAAAAGTTGAGGCGCAGGAGGGAGAAAGGGGGGCTTGCGCTTCCTGATCTACAGTATTATGCCTGGGCTTTCCAGTTTTCATACTCTCTGATGCTTTTAAAAATGCCTGTCAATACGGGGGCTGGAGCTATGTTTTTGGCTATGTTAAAGGGGGCTAATTTTTCCAGAGGAGGGATTTTTGTTTAAGTTTGGGGAACCAAAGTTTTTCAAAAAAGTTAAACTAAAAGTCCTCCAGGCATCGGTTAAATCATGGGCCAGAGTTAAGCGCTTGGTGGGTCTCGACTACTTCTCTAGCCTAGCGCCACTCTGGGACTCACCTGGTGCACCGGCTTGTCTTCAGGATAGGCTTGCTATACCACTTAGAGAAGCAGGCCTGAAAGTGTGGGGTGAGTTGGTGGAAGAGGGCATATTAATTTCATGGGAACATCTCAGAGACACAGTGGGAGCGGGCCTCTCAAGGTTCAAATATATCCAATTACAGAGCTGGGTCCAAGCGCAGTTAATCCAGAAAAAATCAATCGGATGGGGCAATAGCTTAGAACAACAGCTAGTGGACAGGCCGGCAGGGAGGAGGGAGATATCCCTCTGGTATTGGGCGGTGGAGGAGGCCGTGGACGGTGAATTTAAACTCGCAGACGAACTATGGAGTGAGCATCTTCCAAATCAACAGTGTGAACAACTCTGGCAGAACTCATTTAAGACTCTTTTTAGCATAATAAAACCTGCTTGGCTGTGGAGAAACCATCTGTTCACTGTCCACAGGGCTTACTTTTCTCCCCTAAAGCTGTCCAAATTTTCAAACGGGTCCCAGGTTTGCTGTAGGAAGTGCGGTTTGTTGGAAGCCTCGGATGTACATATGTTTAAAGATTGCCCGGCTATTGCTCTGTATTGGGAAGAAGTTCGGAGGTCAGTAGAGGGAATCTTGGGAGTCCCAATCAAATTAGATTTAGCCCTTATAATTTTTGGTCTCACCAATCAAGTAACCGGACCTGCAAAGTCTCTTTTATTTTATGCTATCCTGCTAGCTAGGAGGCAATTATGTAAGAGATGGATCGATCCTTCCCCTCCTCTGCATTCAGACTGGCTGACATCAATGATTGAGACCTCCAAGATGGATATGTGCAGAGGCTGTGGGGCAAAAAAGACCGCTTTTTGGGACTTGTTGTTGAAATGGGCCGAGGCCTGATTAAAAGTGTGTTCTACCAACAGTCACGAAACATCAGGTCCTATGATTATTATGTCTCCTTGGCACTCTTCGGACTGTGTTGGGCACCCCCCTTTTCCTAAAATACGCCAACAAACTGGTCCGCCAGGCTCTTGTGGGTCTAGTTGAAGAGAAACCTCTCCCCCCTTCTTATGGGGGTAATAACATTTCTTTTTTCTGTCAACGTACCCATAGGCGGTAGGCACCGTGAGTTTCCAACATAACGCCTAGTCTCCTTGTCACGCTAAAAACAGGTACCGACAGTTTGATTTGTTACAGAGGTTAGAGGCGAATGAGGACAAAAAAAAAAAAAAAAAAGAAGAGCATCAATTGCCTCTTAAAGAATTAAAGGATTGCCAGGCTTTTAGCTCCTCTTCTGAAATTGTAAGTTGATGAGTTTTGTAGTTCAGGGGCCGATTTGAAAAATTCATTCTGTAATGCATTTAGTAGTACAAGAATGGAATAGTAGTACTAAATGTACTACAAAATGCGATTCACACACCTATGTGTTTTAATTTCCACCTCCACCTCTCCTATCCCATGAATAAGTGACATAGTTACTACTAAATGGGAGGTGTTTAGGGAGAAGTAAGGAGGACTTTTGGAGGGTTGAGGAGGGGCTTAAGGAGGGATTTGCACTCACCCACAAAAGATCAAGCCTATTGCTATTCACAAATTGCACTACTAAAGTAACTACAACCAAAGAAGGACCCAAACCTGTGGTAAATTACACTAGCTCAGAGTTTCAATTAGTCCAGCACCATACAGGGCCACCCACTGGTACTGAAATATTGCTGGAAGGACTTAACATAAAATCTGATAGGAAATAATTTTAAATTAAACTAAATTATTTAAAATAGATAAAAATATAAACAAATATATTTTAATGTTGAGAAAGTCTAAAAAGAGAAGACTTTTATTATTTAATTATGATTATATATACATAAATGCAACATTATATATTAAAATATAATTAAATTAATTTTAATATATTCTGTACAGCACGTTTAATAATTATTATTATTCATAATAAAAAATGAAAATTTGTTAGGTGGGGATTTATTTTTTAGTTTAAACTTCTCAGAAATAATTTCGATATAATTTGATATATTTAATTATCAAGTCAAAATTAAGTTGAAAGTGCTAAAGTGTTTTTAGTTGTGTTCTACATTTAAAATAAATATATACAATTAATTTACAACAAGATTTACCATAAACATATTTTTACTTTTTCTTTTTAGTTAAATTAACTTTTTTTTTAAACTTTTTCCTATATTTTACCACAGCGAGACTTTGCAGTCGAGGTGGAGTTCTCCTTTTAGTAATGTAGAGGGAAAAATTAAAAGGTTTATACATCTTTATAATAGATTAGTAAAAATATGAGTATGTTAAATATTAATGTAAATTAAGTTTGTATATCTATTTTCAATGTGGAACAAAATCTCAAAAAATGTTACAGCACTACTAACTTAATTTTTAACTAAGCCTTACAAAAATATTTTTTATTATGCAGTAATAATTATTAAATGTGATGTACAGAAGTAAATTAAAGTTATTTCTTTATATTTTATTGAAAATAAATCTTCCATTACATTTTAAATTTTAAAATGTTGTTAAAATATTTTATAATTAAATAATAAATGTATTAATTTTAGATAAGTTGTAAAATTTAAATTATATTTATTTATATTTTTTTATTTTATTTTAAGTCCTGGTCTCTGTTATTTTCAGTGGGAAAATATCCGTGATTGGCCTGTTTGGTGCTGGACTTACGAATGTTTCCTTTTTGACAGTATTAACTTACACTCGTAAATTTGGCATCACCCCCTTGACTAAGCACAAGAATTTGAAGCTTCTCTTAGGACACTGAGGGGCATATGTACAAGGAGTTAACGCCGCCTTAGCGGCACTTTTCCAACGGTTTTGCGGCGAGATTTTTATCTTCTTATGTACAAGCTTTTCCGGCGAACACGTCCATTCTAAAGATCGCCACTTCTGCTAGCGATAATGACATGCAAGGGAGGCGTTCCCGTGCAAAAACGGCCGCTAACCCCACTTCGCGATATTTACAAGGGGATTCCTGAACTTTGGAGGACCAAAAAAACTGCTGCTAACTGCAGTTAGAGGCAGTTTTTTAAGACCAGAAAATAGCTGGTCTTAAAAATGGAGATAACACTTGGGGCCTCTTTTCAGCAGGTTTTGGTGCTGGACAGAGCTGCAAGCAATGTTGCTGCGCTGCCCTGCAACAAAACTACAGGGCAGGAATGCACACCATCAATAAGATAGTGCGCATTCCTGGGCCTCAGTCATGAAAAGTGTTGCAGCGCCCCATGACGCAAGTAATGACAGATACGTCTGGAATCCTGATGTATCTGTCTGCGCTAAAGTCACGCATTGCTGCAGTCGAGTCACAACCATGACGCAACTCCAGCAATGCATGGGGCCAGCCTGTCCCTGTAGCACTGCGTCACCCTTACGCCTGCCATCAGGCAGGTGTAAGGTACTGACGCAGGGCCGTTCTTGAGGCGTGACAGGGTGTCGGCGCAGTTGGAGATCCATCAGTGGCGGTTGCGCGCTGTGGTGTCATCGTCTGTAAGCGTTGACGGAGTGGTGGTGCTGAGGGAGTTGACGAGACGTTCTTCGGTGGCATTGATCCAGCTGGGAGGGGGGCGATGATGGTGGTGGTGTACAGTGGGCATGGTGAAGACATGATGTATAATGATGGTCGGTCCAGGAGAGTCTGGTGGTGTGGCTGTAGTTGAAGTTCACGCTGGCGGAGGAGACGTGCTCGACCGTGTGTCCTGCTATGTGGCTTGCTGCGGTGACTAGCTGCTTGAGTCTGATGTTGGGGAGCTTCCCCAGGAGGGGGTGGTGGTCTGGTCACTGGGGTTGTCCAGGTGGAACTTGAGTTCACTGAGTAGGATGTCGTCGGTGGATGGGAGAGCCTGGGGTGCAATGAGGTCTACAATGGTATGGGAGAATGGGGGTCCATGGCCCGGGGGGCCTGCAGATGAGGGTGCCACAGAGGATGGGCTTGGGGTTGGTCCGGATCTGGAAGTTGAGGTGTTCCATGGTCACCGTTCGGTCATTAGAGTGCGTGGTCAGTCGGAGTGTGCTTCTGTAGGTGATGGCAATGCCTCCTCCTGGACGGTCGGGCTGGTCCTTGCGGGTGATTTAGTAGCCGTCAGTGATGGCGATGTCCGGTCCGGAACAGAGGTTGGTCCTGGCAGGCGATGTGGCGTCCAGGGTTGATGGCGAGGAGGGTGCTGGCATCGTAGCGGTGGAGTGTCCGAGAGGAAGGTTGTGTGGTGCTGAGCGCGTTCCAGGGGCAGACGTACGCAGACAGGCTTGCCTATGGCTTGCCTTTGGCACGGGAGACATCCATTACAACGCAGGCATTACATCGTAATGCCTTTACAACGAAACCACAACAACGCAGGTGCCTTTACATCGCATTCCATTACAACGCATTGTGAGTAATGGGATATTTTTAAGTTTTAGGGTGGGTATGGGTTTTGGGTGTCGGAGATGAAATTTGGGGGGTGTGATGGGGTAAAATTTGAAATTTGGGGTGTGTTTTGGGGTCAATTATGGGGTGTGCATTTGGGTCATATATGATTTTTAGGGTGTGTTTTGGGGGCTCAAAGATGAATTTTAGGGTTCAGGGTTTGCTTTGGGGTGCAAGGGTTAGTTTTAGGGTTGCACTCACTGAAGTGGGAATAGTAATATTTGCATCTCCGCTATCCAACACCTTCCCTACTGTTGCAATATGCCTAGTATTAGTATGCATTGTAATGGAATGCGATGTAATGGTATGCGTTGTAACTTCATATATACCTTTGGTACACCAGTGGTACGCCCGCTGTGCATGGCCGCACAGCGGCTGCCATTGACAAGTGCTGCGGTGGGGACTGGACAGCTGGGAGGTGGGAAACGCAGGAAAGGACACTGGATGGGGCGTGGACGCGGGGGTGTGTGTGTGAGTGGGTGTTGTAAATATTTAAATGAGAGAAATCTTACCTCAAGGCAGGGTCCCGTGTCTTTGTTGCTCCTGCTCTCCTGAGTTGAGACTGCTTCCAGGAACAGGAAGTAGGCAGCCAGGCTCCCTCCCCTAAGCCAATCACAACGCTGCAATGCGGCGTTGGGATTGGTCATTGGCGCTGGGACAAGGCGTTCACCCAGGGGCTGGAGGGGTGGGTATGTTCTCCATGCAGGCTGTAATGCAGCCTGCATTGCGAACAGGACAGTGCGCATGACTGCTTTGGGCGGCCTGAGTGGGCCGACCAAACAGTCATTGCGCACTTGAGTGGGCATGCCACTCCGCCCCTGCCCTGCTCTGTGAGTGGAGCAGTCCTACCCACCCTCCCGCCCACAAAGGAAACATAGCACGATTACATCAGGACGTTATCATCATGTGATGATTTTTCCTCTTCTTGCACTGCTTGAAAGCAGTGGGGCGACGCTCTTCCGCTATAGCGGATGAGCCGCCACTGGGGGTGCGTCATCTACAGGTGCTAGGCCTGGGCGACTCGACCCTCGGGCCTCCTCCGCTACGCATTCCACCTTCTCCTTACCTGGACATTGACAACCTGGCTCAATCCGCTGCACTCTCTCCAAATCTGTGACTCAGTCAGCAGGAGCCTCAGCCAGGTGGGATTTCACAAGCCTGGGTACAGCAGTCGCCGACAAGTCCGCTGGTGAACCTCCCGATGCAGTTGATGCAGCAGGGCCCCCTTAGGCGTGAAGTTGCAGCGCTCCCACCACACAAGTTCGGCGCAGCTCAGGGGCCTCACCCTCCACAGCGTCCGGCCAGCGCAACATCATCCGCCCGGTGATGCAGAGAGGCGCCGCCCACCGTTGGTAATCCCCTCCATGCACCCCGGTGTAGTGGTGGATCGTAGTATGCGATGCAGACCTCCGTACGTTGGTGCGCAGGAGCGCCTTTACCATTCACAGCTCCAAGGGGCTCAAGGCGGTCTTCTCACACAGGTCAGCAACGTGTCTCCATGCAACCTGCCAGACTTCACCACCAGGTACGGGCGATCGCCGCGCCTCAATGTCTACCTCCACGGCTCATCGACTCCACAGCTCCTCCGCATCCCACTCCAGGCTCCAGACGCAGGTCCAGCGAGGCATCCATGCTCCAGACGCAGGTCCAACGAGACATCCAGGCTCCAGATGCAGATCCAGCGAGGCATCCAGGCTCCAGACGCAGGTCCAGCGAGGCATCCAGGCTTCAGACGCAGGTCCAGCGAAGCATCCAGGCTCTAGACACAGGTCCAGCGAGGCATCCAGGCTCCAGGCGCAGGTCCTGCGAGGCATCCAGGCTCTCATCCTGGTCATCCTGGATGTTGGGTGGCTTGAGGGGGTTGTTGATGTGTGCTGCACTTGGCCCTGGCTGCTCCATTCTGCACTTCATTGTTTTTCTGCCTATTTTCTATTGGAGGTCGACTGATAGGCTATTTTTTCCAATAGAGGCAAAAAAAACTCACGTTGGGCTGACTAACGTGCGTTTTTTTGCCGCTAATGGGCCTTTCGTTGGTTTTCGCCCGCTAACGCCGGAATTCCTATCGCCATCACGCTAATGTTAGCAGCAGTTTTCACCGCCGATCCCTGAAGCTATCGCCAGATAGCGACGGCTTGTAAATACGTCGCTAACATGGCGATAGTTTTCAGTGGTACACGGCGGTGAGAAAACTGCCGCTAACTAACGTTAGCGATAGTTTTCGCCAGTCCTTGTACATATGGCCCTGAATTTCCAATCATCTCAACAGGTAGAGAAGTAGAGACTGCTGTTCCTAAATAAGTTGGAGAACAGCAGCTTTTCTGAATACTGTTGCAAATATTGCCAATTAGTTCTGCGGAAAATCGGGAAATTTGATTATAGATTGCTTGTATTGAGTGTGTGACTGTGAAACAAAGGTCCCCATTGGTAATTTAATTTCTAATAGCAAATAATAGAAAAGGTCTCCTTTGGGGTGTTGGAAGCTGAACTGAAATGGTTAAATTAATATTCGTTACGGGTGTCATAAACACCTATTTTATAAATTAACAGTTTACTGTTATGAAAATCTCTAGATTCAGGGGAGTAGTTCTGGTGTCATTTTCTTCTGACTTGTCTAACCTCTAATTTCTCTTTGGCCAGGCCCGAGGTAAACCATGGAGAGCGATTCTATTTATAACATTTTTTACTTCAGTCAAGGGGTCAACCTCAGTCCAAATAGGCAACACCCAGTTTATACAATCCACATAACTATAATTGGACAGTTAATATATGGTGATGCAGAAAAGTTTGCCTTAATTACAACACCCTTCACTTTCTGCCATTTCCTAGGTCAGATTCTGTTTGGAGGCCATAATCATTCAAGAATAAATTCGGAGAAAAGGATGATACAATAACATTAAACCAGATGTATGTGCTGCAGACACATTTATAGGCACAGCTAGTATCCTGGTGTCATTGATGGCCTATTTATGAGTATTAAATACTTTTCCTTTAACAGTAAGCCTATCTTGTGACCTCTTTCGCAGCCAGAGTGGTCAGCTCTTAAAGTGATAAAACCCTACTGTACAAACTCATTTATATTGGCTTCCAGGCATTTTTTCAACCATGTTTCAGTAATCACTAGAATACCCAAGTTATTGATGTTAATCTAGCCTCTAACCTCAGTTGTATATTTAATTCAAGAGTGGGTGTTAATGAAAACACAGCCATTTGCGTGCTATTAAACGGCAAACTGGATGAAGAGGAAGGCTAACCCGAGAGATTATCATGTAGATGCAAATATTATAGTATTTGAAAATACTTACAATTTCTTTATTTAATTGGAGTGAAGTTTTTCAGCTGTTTAGGTTTATTGGATGAGTAAGGTATGTTAGTTTTAGGAGCATCCTGGATGCCATCTAATCGGGATGAGGCATAGTGAGCATAGTGAGAGCTGCGGGAAACTTGCATAATGCTGGTCCCCGATCCTAGTCATGCCCGGATGGGCCCAGGAGGGCTTGACATTGGCGCGCTGCTGGCGTTTCTACTGCACCAATACACTATGGTCCTATTTTTATAGTCTCCAAATGGCTACTGAAGCGAGAGTGGCGCTAACCTCAACAAATGCTGAGTAGCATCGACATGACCAATAGGAATAGGGAGTTGGTGGGTGTTTCTGTCAGAGATAAGCAGGGTAAGCAGAGACTGGGATTTGCTGTAAGAAGACACAACAGAATCTGCTCAAGAATCCCTGTGCGTTTGTGGCAAACTATCCTACAGTGGCTGGGGTACCAGATATACTAACCTGGAAGGCCAGGGGGTGGGACCTCGAGGCCATGAATGCAAGCAGGGCTTTATAAGGAGTTCACTTCCCCCTGGGAAGGTGCTTGGAACTTTTTGTGTTGTGTTGGCTCCCTTACTGTGACTATAGATCATTCACTGTATTCCCCATACTTCACATTTGTTGTTCTCCTCCTTGTTCAGTTCGCTCGGTTTCTTGCCTTATTGCCTGAACTTAGACCTGCTTGTGGATTACAATTTGACTTGGTTTGCTGTGTTTTCTCCCTTACTTCCTCTTACCCTTTCTCCAGAATTTCTTCCAACCTTGAGCTCAGCATTTCCGTTACAAGCTTTCCACGTGTTGGCTTAGGTTCACTGTGGTCTGCCATTCTAATGGAAATTTCTAATTTCATTCATCTGACTGTAAAACATAGTAAATGTTTGTCTGTTTTTCTCATCTATAGAAAATGTCTTTTGTTAATTTTTAAGAACATTACTGTGAATCCCCTCAGGTTTGAGAGACATACATCAGTCTAGAAAGTGATACTCTGCCTGTCTCTTTTCTCATATTTTCATTCTCCCTTCCTTCCAGAGTTTGGTCCAGCTATCCATCCTTACTCACAGACGGGCAGGACAGATGGATTGCCATCAGACTCAGCCATTCAAGTTCTGCAATTCCTGTCTGCTTTGCTTGGGCAAAATAAAGTCTCACTGAGAGCAACCTCTAACAAGCAACTTCCAAAATGAGAAAGGGGGGTCCAGGTAAGTTTACTTCTGTGGTGTTTCCCTAAATAATGTTACTACTCTTAAGATGGAGCCAACATAAGCAAATGACTAATGCTAAGTAGAGCCCAAGTAAGCAGTAGCAACTGGGAGTTGGTGGGTGTTTCTCTTGGACAAAATAAACACTCGGTTGGAGCAAACTCTTACAACCAACTTCCAAAATGACAACGTTGGAAACAACAATTGCAGACAAAGAAGATTACCTTCTTTACTGGATGTCTTTCTTACTGAAAAGTAAATCCTTAATGACTTGTTGGCAGCCTATGCTACCGCTAACCACAAAACACTTATGGAAAACCTTGAGAAATGGTTCAGTATCACCAGAACAGTCCTTTAATGGTCACTTCTTGTCAAATCATAGGCAACAAATCAAGAGTGGCTCTGCTTCATCACCAGTTAAGCATGCAGGGCTCCATAAGTGTGCCTACTATTTCCGCTCTTGTTTAACATAAATCTGAGGCTGCTCACCCACTTGACCTTGCACTATAAACTTCAGTTTCAAATGTACCATGATGATATCCAACTACATACACAAATGAGAAGCCACAAACAAGTACGAAAGATCTTCACCAACCACCTAGCTGATGTCTATCAATGGAGGAAACAGAGGTGTATCTTCCAGCCTCCTTCACTCAATACTCTACAGTTTTGGTCAATCTTCTTTCAAGAAAGGGCCATTTTGTTACCAAAACCTGTAGCATTCCCTGTTCTCAGTGCCTCTGATTGGCCATCAGGCATAGGCCAGTGCTGTGCGTAACAACTAAAAAACATAAAATCTATATATCTGTTCCAGAGCATTCCAGCCTCTTACGCAATTATAAATTGACTTACCACTATCCGTCTACGGTTGATGTGAACAAGGAAAAAGTACTCTGTTGCGAATTGCCTAAGGAGAGGCATGGGTCAAATGGATGTCCTATCAAGGTATGTGAGGCACATTTTTTCAGGATGATGATGGACAAAGTATACGCAAATGTATTTTTCCTGATTGTTTTGATACCATAGGCAGATATAAGCTTTTATGCACTACTACATTACTCATTGACAACCTGGATTGGCAGATGCATAATTTTCAGCTACAAATGCTCCTCTGCATTGTGCATACGCCTGGCTTCCGGTTTGGGGAGTGATTTCAGAAGTTCTTCTCGGTGTTGCAAAAACCATATTCCGTGGAGGTGAATTCTTATAAGAAGCACGTGGGGAGTTGGTTTGATGAACAAACGCATTAATTTGCAAGAACTATCCTGGCACCCAAGGCTCGCTCAGTGCAATACCATTTTTCAAGCAGCGGGTAAGTAAGAGGTGAGAATGTTACAACAGAGAAGCGGCTGACAGAGGAGGGGGAGGTGGGATGGACGCACAGAGACTGAGCAGGGTGACAAAGAGAAGAAACTGGCCAAAGAAACATACAGCATGTCTCGACGTTTGTGGCACATACTCAGTTTAATCCAAGATTGGATACATCAGGTACAGCAGTGGCACAAGACGGGATACTGCAAATAATATACAAAGTCCAACATATGCACTACCATTTAAAATTAAGACAACATGAAACATACTCGTTTTTTTCCGTTCTCCAATGTGTCCACACCTGCTGTTTTTTGTAATACTTTGTGGAATGTTCAATATAATGCTCAGAGTTGGCACCACCCATTACAATTTTAAGAAAAAACGAGTTTTGAGATGTGCAGGTGTGTATTTCACAGTGAAACCAGACTTGAATACTGCCGTCTCGTGACCAGAAGGCAAAGGAAAAAGAGACAGAAACTGCTTGTAGACACGCCCTGCAAAACGGTCTGTGGTTGGTTGAAGGCGCCGGCTACAGTCATCACTTGCACACGGGACAGGAAAAATAACGTTAGACATTGTTTTACGAGACGTACACACACAGAGCTACGCTGCCAACTTTACACTGACTTGCAACATCAGGACACAACCAACATGAAGAAAAGAACAGAGGCTGCACAACACTGAGGCGACGTGACTTGGGAGGGGACGTCCTCACTTGTACCTGTTGTACTTTACATCGGGTTGATGTCAAATGAATCCTTTTGAGGCAGATGAGATATAACCTGTATTCCATAATCTCCAAGACATGAAGAGGGGAGAAGCAGCAACGAGACATCAGTCCTCCTGCTCCAAGGAGCTTACAATCTACTGACACAGGAAAGGATGGTTCACTTTAAACTGTTTTAAAACACTTACTCTCACCTTTACCCATCAGCGTAGAGTCCTTTTTGGGATTTTGAGACAGTGATATTATGTTAACAAAGAATGTTGTGTTTGTTGACTAACCACGCTGTCATGCAGAGTTTCCACCGCACTTTGGAAGACAGGATAGAGATTTTAAAGACATTTGATTTGCAATTTGTTGCTGTTCGTTGGATTGTAAATAAGATGCATACAAACATAGATACGCAAATCTAATTGCTCACATATGGACTGTATTTCTGCACCATGCTCAACAGCCACAGAACCCAAAAAAGACGCAGTTTCAGAGTCATGGGAGGTAAAAATAAAACGCCAAAAGAACCTATTTTAGCACCACCCGTGGGAAGCACACTTAATGGCAAACATCCACAAATGTATCTGAACAAATATATAAATAGCTATTATTCCTGGAAAGTAGTGAATCAACATATTAATTATGCTAGGAAAGCTTTTTTTTCAAGCATGCTTAGCCAAATAGATCAAGAATCAAGATCTGATTTTATTTACTATCAGCACCTGGCTTTTGCAGTAGAATACACTTGATGCTAACAACATGTAGCTCGACAATATATTGAGTAGGATATGATATAACATTTTGTAGGAGACAGGGATTAAGCTAGCTAGACCCTCAGGGTTTGGAAATGTCAAGTTCTTCAGAATTTTGTAGGGCCGAAAGGAAACTAAGAACATGGCTTGAAAATATATACAAGACTCCTTGTCATCATGGCAGCCTCAAGTGGTGTAAACCACGATCCTACCGATCATCTTAGCTCCCTCTGCCTTCACTGCCAATCTCTGGATTCCTGCTTTATCCTGGCTGTCGCTTTATGCAAGACGGAACGAAACACAACTATGCTGCTGCCTATGGTACACACATCACTATGCAGGGAGAGAGTATAGGGAAAGGTTGTACCTGAAGATATTGCGCATATGTTATTTGGGTTTCACTTGTCATTTCAGGGAAGAGGCAAAGAGGCATAGCCCCGCGGGGCCAAAGTAGCTCAACATCGTCTCACAAAATGGATTTTCAGTGCATTGGGAAAAGCGTCCTCTAGCTTTCTGAGAAGTGTGTCTCTTGGTGACAAAGGCACAAGGATTATCTTTGCTGGTTCGATGCTTGTAGCAGACCACTGCCATGAACCAGACTGCAATGCCTAAACCGCCTCCTTCTTCTCTGGATGGTCTTTTCACCCTATGAAGGCTGTGGGGTTGATCACAGTTTCTTGAAATGGATCATATTACCTCAGACACCATTGGACTGTACCTATCGATGGAAACTGACCATGGCTTAGCAAAGTTCATGTGTCAAATAAGAATCTTCACCTTAGTTATTATAATTGTAATATTGTAAATATTAGAGAAGGTGGTCTGGAGGCCAATCTCTGATGAGCCGCCCCACCCCATTAGGTAACAGGGGCCAGAGCTTGTGATTCACACCTCTTGTGCCACTGTACACTTCAAATGGCATGGTGCTGCAACTCAGCTATCCCCTGCTTACTGTTGGGATGGTGCTCGCTTCAACTGTGGCTACAACAGGATGTGTGGCTTGTGGCGATTATATAACTATTAGGGTCGTTCTTTTGGACAATGCCTTTGCAACAGCTGGTCCCGCTAAACAAAGTAAATTCTCTTTGACCTCAATGTGCACCTATTCTCTGCAACCCACTTGACCCAAACTGCCCATTTGACCCAAACCTCATTTCGTTGCTTCAGACGGCCTCATACACTTTTCTAATTTTCCAATTTATCTCCTCGTGACGCTCCCTCAGTACTCAGAGACCTCCTCTGGATATTCAAAGGCTGAGCAAAGGGTCTCCATCTCGTCTCTGGTTCACAACCACCACCACCACTACCACCACCTGATCATAGAAGTCAGAAACCCGAAGTGGGAGGTGGGAGTCAAATCCCCTTTTGTGGCTGCTTATCACAGGCTCCTGACAATTATGTGGCTTCTTGTCTGGCTACCGACCAGACACATCACTCTATCAGGCTCAAGGAAAACATCTGAGAGTAACAGGACAAAGCCCAACTACATTTCTTACTTACAGACTATGGGGCCGATTCCGATTCAGGCCGGAAATCTCCCCGACCGAGCCGGACCCGGAGAGACTTCCGACCGAATCGGACCCTAGCAGTCCGACCGAACGAGTACGATGCGTTCGCATGCAATCGGACTCGATTCGGTCGGACTCCCATTGAAGTCAATGGGAGCCGGTCGTACAACGCGTACGCGGGCTCCCATTGACTCAATGGGTGCGAGGCGAACAAGGGCGGCCCCTACAGCGGGTACGCGTCGAAGTGACTCACGCCGTACATGCACAGTTAGGGGGGACCCATGGGTCCCCCCTGTGTGCGACTCGCGCGGCTACGCGTACAGGGGGATCCGACACAGACCCCCAAAGTCCGGCTCCGACTGCTCTTTGGAGCCGGACTGCGCGAGTCGGTCGGACTGCTCGAGGCGCGCATCGTACTTACCCGGCCGGGGAACGTCTCCATTGCGCGGTGCGAGTCATGTCCTTGCGAGTCGGTGAGAGCGGTTGGGTCCCGCGAACGAGTCGGTCGGCGATTTCGGGAGCGCTCGCATCGTACTCGCTCGCCCGGACGAATCGGTCGGGAATGAGGGCTCCGAATCGGATCCGGTCAAGCCGAATGCGATTCGGTGCCCTACCGGCCGAGATCGGAATCGACCCCTAAGTTTTCAGATATTTCGTTGGGAAGGAAAGAATCTGTTTGGTCACAAATATTTGTAACAAAATGATTTTGTTAGTCTAATAAAGGTAGCAATTTGTTTCTTTGTTAGGTAAATACTATTTTTACTTATTTCAACATTCCCGGATAAAATGATAAACTATGTAAAATTTGTGACTAGAGTGAGAGTAACTAAATGAAGGGTTATTAGGTATTCAAACGTATGTGTTGAATGGGGTAATGAGGGAACTGATTGACCTGTGAGGAGGAGGAGGACCGCTAGGCTAAGAGAACTAATTGACTGTGACTTATTCACTAGCCTGGAGGCAAGCCATCATAAATAATTAATCTTTGCCAATTTTATTCATGGTAAAATAGGCACTGCTCTTGGGCAAAGCGAAAAAAATACAACAGACAAAAAAGTAAAAGGCTTTTTCGGATTATATGAATTGAAATATTTAGTGCTGTGCTGAAGGCATCCTTAACCATGATAACCTCCGTGGAGGAATTTCTTAAGATCAACAGAAATCCAATATGATATTATAGGTTTTAATTCTCAAAACATGTCACATTTATTTTAAATAACATTGTGAAGTTTGTTTTTTACATGCCATAAGGTAGATAGTTTTTGTTTCAAACAGGATTTTTTTTCTTGAGCAGTAGTAACTGAAGCAGTGTACTATTTGTTTTGATGTAGAAGAATGAAAGGAAAGAATATGAATATGTTTGAAAAACTTAGGGCCAGATGTAGGAAGCCATTGAGCAGTTGCAAAGCCTGCGATTCGCTAAATCACAGAGTTTGCGACTTCCAAATGGCATTACAGTATCTACTAAACCCATTTTGTGATTCGGTAACAGGGCACTGAATCATAAAATTGGTTTAGTAAGGCATAACGAATCACAATTTGGAAGGGGTGTGTTTAAGATGTCACTTCTCAATAGAGATTCGCTATGGTATGTATTAATGTTTCGTGACTAAAATCCAGTCCCAAAATATTGAAACGTTAACGACTCCTAAGTTGTACATTTGGGGAGGTAACACCTTTGTGAATGTAAAAAAATAATGTGTTGGGGAGCACACAGTGGTCCAGGGGACCACTACCAACTCTTAAACAAACTTTATCAAAAATAAACTATTCTTTTTAAATGCAGACTCATTTCCTTTAATGAAAATGGTCTGCATTTCTTTTTTAATTACTTTATTTAAAAGCGATCACAGACATGGTGTTTTGCTAAGCCTTGCATGCCACTATCTCTATGATGGCATACAATCATTGTGAGTTGCAATTTGAGACCTACCTCATAAATGTTGATGAGGTAGTTTGTATTGCGACCCACTACTATTCAAAATTTAACCTCCAAGTCAAAACTATAAACTCCATAAGATTCCTCCCCATCATCTTATCCTTTTGAGGAAATATTTTGAAGATAATGTTGTGCAAAAGTTTTCACTCTTTTTTTATTAAACTCAGAGCTTCTGCATTCTTTGATGACCTCATGACAACAACACCTTTGAAGAGGGAACATTAATATCATATAAAAGAGGATAGAATGAACAGTATATCATAGTGTATCCATGGTTAGAGAGATATTGTATCATTTGAAATATCACCTTACTTTGCCTGTTAAATGTTGGGCAACTACGCATGGCATGTTTATAAAGAGTGCCCAATTTTTGAAGGCTTTACATTTAGTACATTTTGTGAATACATTTGAATTCTTTTGATGCCAATTGGATGTTATTGCCCTCTTCCGAAAGTATTAAATGCTGCTAGTGCCCTTTTTAGTGTGTGCTAACTGCTGTAACTGCCTTCCCAAAATTATGAGACTATTGTATGGTACTCCTCCACTGAGAGAACATATCTCTTTGTTACAAGAGCATTGCTCAGGCTGCTAGTGATCCAATACAAGAATTGTAAGACTTTTTGTTTGACTCTTAGAAGTGTCTGATTTTCTTCTTCATCCTCTTTCTTGAGATTCCCAAGACACAAAAAGTACATGGACAGGTGTGCTCCACTGCTACACTCTGCCTTCTTTGTGGAATGTCCTGCCACCCTATTTTTGGTACATCCTCTGTAGGCAATGCTTTAGGACACAGCTACAAGTCTTTCTTTTCCCTTAGTTGGTCTGTTTAATCCTCCTTGTATGACTCATCATATCTGTTTTGCAAGAAGAGCATCTGAGGGTTTCCAACATACTATAAAATCCCGAAAACATAATAAATCCTAGGTGAAATGTGCATCTATTACCTTAAAATACATTTATTCTCAACAAAGGAGCTATATCTACCTTGCAGATAATATTTATTTCCAAAGCATGACTCTTGACTGTTGTTCATTTGTTCATTAAGCTCATGTCACCAGTTCCTTCACATAATAGGATAAGAGCCCATCATGTTAATAATTATTTTAATTGAGAAGGTTTCAGGAAAATGGTATGGCTGATGCAGCATTAATGCACGTAATTCAAAATATGTTCTTCGACAGATTTGTCAGATGGGAGCTAAGGATCTCATTTAGAGTGTTGAGGAAACTGAAAATCCTTTGTTCTTGTTCTGGCAGAAACTCTGAATATGATGAAAATCCCCCTGGCTGAATTCCCTCTACAATACTATCCCTATGTTGGAAGAAATCCAGCTTGTACATTCTACTCCACAGCTAGAGCATGCCTCAGAGATTGGGTGATTTTATGTTCTCATCAGACTCAGGCCCTCAATCTGTAAAAGCCTTACCAAACACCAACAAGCAATTTATTAGCTCTGCTGGCATCTGGACTCTACTTCTCTAAACTGCTGATTTACCCTCTTCTCCTTTCTAGACATGTGTGGTGTTAAACCTCTTCTGCAAGCTTTCACCTCAGAAAGAGGGTCAGTGGTGGACATCCATGGTGATTCTTCAGTTGAAGTCAGCAAATTGACACCAGTGGTGTTTGGGTTTTGCAACGGCGATAGCCCATGGAGGTACCAGGCGAACACCTTTTTAATGTGGTCACTTCCCACTGCTTTCATCATGCTATCATTACTCATGTATTTAAAAATGTAATCCAGGAACCAAGATAGTACTACAAACCTATTACCCATCCTTCTTTTGTGCACAACTAATAATATCCTGTTGGCACTCATTTCAGAATTAGCAAGAAGCTAATAACTTCTTAGACAGATGTTTTCAGAAGAAATGCTGGATGTCCTACCGACTGCTACTGACAGCCCCCAGTGATCTTCTGATGGCCTCTGATGTCTGTGGAGACAGGGTCCTTCTCCTTTTGGACCTATCTTCTGCTTTTGATATCATGAACCATGCCATGTTTCTGAATCGCTTCAGTTTTAAAGCAGGTACCCCTCTGGTGGAATGTTTCAAAATATGCCTTACCAACCATATTTTGGCAAAGCCTATGGTACCTCAAACTTCGAAGCCTCAGTGCCTGGCTTAAAGAGTTTCCTATGAAATTATTGCTGTTACCTCACCATGCTTCGCTAATATCTATTTTGAACCCCTAGCTTCAGTTTTTTATAATTAAGTTTAAACAACCAGCTCAAGTTCCGACTAGTTGGAATTCTACCTGTGATATTCTTAAATTGTTAAAAAAGAGGACTATAAGCATGAAATTAGAAAGGCAGAAACTGCCTCAAGCTAATCAAAGGCAACCCTGAGGATCTCTGGGGGCAGCTTTTAGGTCACTTTCTGGCTTTACTTCAAGATGCATACTGACCACTCACAGGGCACAAAGATGTTTACAGTTTTTTCTGCTCATTATTTTTAAATGAAGAACTCTCAATGTCTGGGAACCATTTAACATTACATCATATGAACTTCAGGATGTAGCTCACAGAAGGGATGATCTCCAATAGCTACGCCCATCAAGTCAATGCTTTGTTATCACCTCTATCAAGTGGGAAGCCCCAAGAAAACTTGGCTGCCTGTACGCTACACAAAAGATACACATAACATATGTAAGATCTCTCTGCTTCCACTGTGTATACCATTTTAAATTGCTGTTTTCCTCAGCATGATGCACTCTGCTTCATTACTCGTTAGCTAGATTTGCACCATATATGTGCCAACGCCAGTGAGAGACTTCCTTTATTCCTTCAGATGTTATCAGCAATTACTGTTCTCCCAGTAAACTATCTCATGTAATCAATTTCCACCCCCAGTTTCATTCGGGATATGACATTGATTAAGATAGGTTGCAAAGGTGCTTCATATTAGTAGATCAGTTTATGGTTTTTTATATATTCCATGTACACATGTAGTGTCATAGACATTTAGAATAAGTGTATGTGCTTTGTTGTTGCAGCACTAAGTGCTGCATATTTTAAGATGAAGCAGTTGTGAGGCATGCAATCGTACCAACAAATGATGATTTACCCTAGTTGACCATCTAATGGTGGTCCTGTAAACCAAACCATGATGCTTGACACCAGTAGACAAAGCCACTCTTTATACCAGACAATAAGCATGTGTGTTTAATCCAAGCAGACAAACTATGGGGTAAGACCAAGCAATGGTATTATTAGATCAAATGATTGTGCTTTATAGCTGTGGTGTTAAGCCTGGTGTAATGCACCAATAGTTCCAAGGATGTGTCTCCTTCCTGATAGGCCTAGCTGTTGTGATTCGTACCAGCAACACCATAATAATAAAAATAGAGATTTTACCTCCTAGAATGGTATAATATAAAAAAATTAAGTTTCAACTATCATGCTTCTAAAAAGTAGCCCGAATATCAACAAATATCAACAACATGATTGATCTTGAGAAACACATGGGGTTATCTGGACCAGTTTTAAGCTGGTTTGCCTCGTTCCTTCATAAAAGAATGCAAAGAATCAAAGTCAACCAATCCATTTCTAACAGTACATCGGTTTCAATTGGAGTGGCTCAAGGATTCACACTCTTTTCAACGTATTCATGGAACCTCTCACCGAAATTCTGAATCACTCAAACATACTTTATCAAATGTACGCTGATGATACTCAATTGTACATGAAAATTTCCTCATTGAAGATATCAAAATTCTTAAATGTGCCCTACTGAAAACTCAACAATGGTTAACACGCAAACATCTTATACTAAGCACGCTCAAGATGGAATTTCTCCTGATTGTCCCCCACAACCACTCTGCCCTAATTCACAAATGGCTCAAACAACAAACAGCATTCAGCTGCACCCCACATGTTGACACCATTAGATCATTACACATAACTCAGAACAAGTAAGTGAATATGCAAGACCACATCAGTGCAACCACCAGAGGAGCCAATCTTCAACTCAACACACTAAGGAAAATCAAATCGTTCTTGCTGCCAGATGACTTGCAGCTAGCAGTCCAATCCCTAGTTATCTCCTGTTTAGATTAAGGGAGTGCAACGCTGGCAGGGCTACTCAAAACTTGGCTGGCTCCTTTAAGGGCTACATTGAGCTCAGCTGCAAGACTCATCATAGGATCAAGAAAACGTGATCTCATCACACCAGATCTAATACAACTCAATTTGCTCTCTCTCAAAGCAAGGATTCAGTTCAAGATAGCCTGCTCGACACACAAAGCTTTTTATTATAACACTCCCGTTTACCTGGTAAAAAAACTCAAACTATCTGGTATGAGTCGGTCCCTAAGACGTTCTAACTCTCTACTGTTGAAATCACAGAAATTGAAAAAGAAGAGAACTTATAGCCGCTCCTTTTTTGGTCTTGCCCCGAGAATGTGGAACGCCCTTCCTCCTGAAACCAGATCTGACCCTTTGACCTCCTTATCAAAAAAGAAGTAAAACGGTTTTTCCTGAACAAATACCTTCAACAGTAGACCTGAAGCCACTCAAATTGACTACTATTTTGTGTATACAGTCCTGGACTCCTATTCTACCATGCAATTTTGTTACTTTATGTCTACTATGTTTCCTGTTGTTCCTTTTCTCATTTTGTATCCTGAATCTGTTGTTATATGTACAGTGTTTACTATTGGCATCTATACTTGTTTAACATGTCTGCTTCTTTGTACAGCACTCTGATAACCTGATGGTTCATGTGTGCACTATATAAAACTTCTCGAATAAATAAATGAATAAAAACTACAACAATATTGTGGTGATACGTATATGTAGGTAAGTATAGGTTTACTAATCATAACTCCACATATATGCACATTGAAGATCTACATCTTCAAGGTTCAAAGATGTAGAGTGAATAATAGTAAATCTATACTTACCTGTATATACTCACCTTATTTTGGGAAGGTAATATTCTGGTTGTGATATTGTTGTAGAACAATATTACTTTGCCTGACATTCCGCTATAGAATACACAGCATGTCCATGATTTAGCTATGCCGGTTAGTATCTGACTGTCCAGAGTAAGTCCGAAGAGTTTCTCTGTGGGACGTGGTTTCGAGCATCTCATATCCCTGACATACTAAGTTAGGGACAGAGATAATGTTACTGCTGCCACGCTGTAACACAACAGGAACTCTCAATTCAATTCACTTGCAAGGTGAAACGTAAAAGATAAGCCATGTCAACAGCATAGACTGATTTTTTCAGTTGCTTTATATAGTCCGAGGAAGCGTCCCTCTGAGTTTTGGAAAACATAAAAGCAAGGGATTTGTTGGTGTAATCTATGTTTCGATGCATCTTATTTTACAGCAGAAGGAGAGAGAACGTAATCAAGAGAAAGAAAGACTCCACTGAAAGAGAAGAATAAAGGAACAATCATGATATTGACGCTGGAGCAGCAGCAGGTGGCATGCCAAAAGAACCGAAGAGAATTGAAACACATATACTTGCAAACATGGCAAGAGGGAGAGTGCATTTGACGTGATCATCAGCCACAGCATTAACAGGCAATCGCAGCCACAGGAAGATAAATATACAGGAAATGGGCGATACAAAAGGGCATGTCCTAGGCATGCAACAAGTTTGCTACCTCCCAAGCAAATACATTCTCCGGTAGAGTTCTGTAGCTGTTATGTAATATGCAGTGTGCATAGAATCGCACAATATAGGCGGACCAGCAAGCTCCCTCCTTACACCTGGCAGGGCAGAAGCAGCACACATCCTTAGAGATGCAGCCAGAGGGTGCCTATAGAGGCATACAGTCAGGGATTCCACACCCCTCCACAGTGAGACGGTGTGTGTGCCAGCAACCCCACTTATACCAGCAGCCTCACCATATATGTCCAAGAGGCTGCAGTATTGCCCCTGTCTGCTCTTACTGGAGAATCATAGAGCCCATAGAGCAGTGCAGTTTCTGACCTGGAGTCCAGACTGGTGGGCACCTGCAATGTCTAATGGCTATTTAGTTATCCTGAACATTACTCTGCAATGCTTCACGATATTTTAAAACTCTCTTTAAATTGTATTCCTAAAGTGTGGTGCATTTCTAGATGTGCCGTATGCTGAAGTAAGACACTTATTTATTTCCAAGCTGCTTAGGAACATGTAAATGGGGATGGCCAATGCACAGATGCATTCTTATGAGGACATTTTGGCCCTTTTGCAAAAAGAAGATGTTCCAGAGCGATGGACATCAGTTTTACAATTCTACAACGTTTACACTTAGGGAACCTATCCTGAGGAAGTTGACTGAATAAGTCTGATTATTATAGAAAATGATAAATTTCCACAAAAGGAAGGAGGTGTCAGGGTAGTCGAGTGGTAACTTGAACCTGACTCAGAAAATGTATCCTTTTACTAGGGATGTTATGGTCTCATCTTTTGATCAACCTTTAGAGACACAATTATATTGTTTGTTTTCTTCTCAATTCCCATAAATGGATGTGGTAAAATAATGCAATATCACTGGAATAAAATAGCTCTATGATATAATAGAGGATATGAAATTCATAGTATATCTTACCCATTCTGAAATCCAGTAATTAAGCATTGCTGCCCTCTTCTAAGGCCTATTAGCAGAGGTTAACAGAAGGTGGTAACTGCTGTTAAAGCCTGACAGTATGTGGGGAATAAAGGTATCGGCTCCTATTCCCCTAATCTCATCTGACACAGGCAAAACACACAAGGGATCGCTGGCTGCTTCATGCCACTGAAGATAGAAGGAAGGAATTCAGGCATACAGCAGCAGCTAGTGGCAGTATTTTAAAGCTTTTGACTGGCTGTGCCAAACTCAGCCTTCTGTACCTGATGCTCATAGTAAACAATATATGCTTCTCTGCACTATTTGAAAAGGAAAACTGGAGTTATTTCGATCCACCTCAAGACATTTCCATCAGTAAAGACTGTGACTTTTAATCTATACTGGAAGATTTTATTCCACAAGATTTAAGCTCTCAGTTGTTGCAGTGAATCCATTGCATCTGCTCACAAAGTCCACACTTACAGGTTTGGACTGCTTTGTAGTGATATGACTTTGGATATTTGTTTCGGAATAATTCACAAAAAGATGAGAAATGGCTTCCATTTCTAAACCACTACTGATGGGAATAGTGCAAATTAGCAGCTATGGTCTGTTTGAAATGGTGTATCCGAACACCAGGAATGCTTTGTGCATTAGGGGAATGGCAGCGCACCACGTAATATGAGTTAAGATACATCTAACCCTTTCAATAACCAGGATATGGTGATCAACTTCAAGTTCTAACAAGTGTCAAAAGCAATCTTCTTGAAAGTTCATGTCTCTCCTTCATGAAGAAACCTTTGATATCGGCAAAATCCTTCAAGTTATGACTTAACATTGCTAATGACAAAAATCTCACATCTCTCTCCCTCTCTTATTAGTCAAATTCACATTTCAGAAGCATACTGTGGACAACGAGACAAAGGCATTACCTTTTTAGAATGTTTGCATTATTTTTCTGAGAGGTCTTTTGACATTTTTTTTAGGCAGATAATATTGTTGTATTAACTTTGAAGCAATATACTGATACCACTGCGATGAACATAGAGATATGTGTTCACAGGCAAAAGTATATTTATTTACCTCTCAGCATAGCATTGCGGTGCAATATTACCAGCGCTCTTAATCCAGACCGGGAAGAGGATGCAATTGTATGTGGTCACCACCAAGACACATGGTCCCCAGTATGGCCATTTGTGATCTTTTAGTACCCGGGCATACCACTGAAGGGCTCACAGCCTTCAAGTGCCCGTCAAAGAACATCTCTGCTTCCGGCAGTGTAAAGAGCATTGCGTAAGGTAGTCATGAGGACTCAAGAGTCAGCTTTCATAACTATGAAGGATGATTTAGCTGTTCAAATGTCTATTTCCTCAAATACATTCACAGCTTATATCCATATTTTTCATTCAGACGGGGAGCTTGCATGCTGTATTGATGATAGTATTTGCATATTAGAGAAACGACTACCTTAGCATATGGACTACGCCACAATTGACAGGAATACCAATATACTACTGGGAACAGTATGTTCTGGAGTTGTGAAGACATTCTCATGAGCAGATGTATTGAACAGAGATTTTCAAATCCATGTCCTTTGCACTTACTGATGGGTCAGCTTACTTAATATTACACACAGGCATTTAATGAAGACGTGTCTAATCACTACATACAAATTTGCTCCAAGAATCGAAGGAAAAAACTCTACCCTCATTGACATGGTTTCACATTGATATTTCTGCAACTGTATTTGAAATTTACGCCAACCACAGTCTTAACATACCAGTTGTGATTTGAATAACTTATAGGAATACAAGTTGTACAATTCCTTCACATCTTATTTCTGTCTCTAAAAGACTATCTAGCTAACACAACCCATTAGAATGAACAAATGCACCCTTTTATAGAATGCAAAGATTCCCCAAAAGCACAACAAGTTGCTTGGCTGTTACTAATATCTCACTGTGGAAAAAAACAGGTTAGTGAGCAGCAGTAATCCTCCATTATGGCAGACCTGCAGGTCCAACTCTGACATTACTGATGAACGGAAGGATTGAGACCTATTTAACTTTCAAAAACATTTCATCAACTGTAGCATAGTATAAAACTATCCTAACAACACAAAACTACCACCCTTTCTAGTTTAACTTCTGAGGGCACACTTTGCACTTATTATAAGACCAAATGTTGTTAAATCTAGATGTATGTAGCACACCACTTCTATTGTGGTACAAATGATTATCTCATAATTCACAGTGTAGATCAGTCTAATTAATTTATTTATTCATATATTTTTAAAGCACAAAATCACCAGCGCTCTGATGCGCTTGTCTAGATCTATAAATAACTACAGGCCTTTGTACGTACCTTAGGGAAGGTTGAGATAGGGTAAGAAGCAAGGGGAGTCAGAGCACCAACCCATATCAGAGGCACATGGGAGCAAATAATACTTTGTGTCCGAAAGACTCACTCAAACTTACTGACAAATTCAATGTTAACTACTGGGCTTCGAATAAAATTGTCCAACCAAATGGTATGGATAGAGCTCGCCTCATCTCAAACTGAAGCCTTATCATTCACGGTAATGACTTTATGATTGGCTGTGGGATTCGTCATGCCTGGAGCCAGAGTCTACGTTTTACCATTTGTATTTTTTGAAGAAATCATCCAAGGCATTGCAAAGGCACTTGGGCAGATGGACATAAATTTTACATCTGTGACTACCCATCAGCTCAACCTGTGGAATCAGCATGCACTGAGACTTTCTTTTAACTTTGGCCTTGGATGGATCCAAGCTACTGCCTTGACAGACACCACTACTTTAATCCTGATGCATAGTCACTCTTTTCCTAAGAGAACTGCATAGCTGACATATTGCATTAGGATTCTTACAGGTCGACAAGCAAAAGACTGTGGAAAGATGTACTTTATTCAGTTCTTGGCTGCAGCAGCACTTCGAGGTGAAATGCCAGATTTCTTAAGTTAGAAAACAGAAGATCTGCGGGTCTATAGAGCTCAAAACAGAGCTCTAGAGCACCATCAGTACAAGCTTATACCTCCTACTCAAACATAAGGGGAGTCCTATTAAAAGGACGGAGTCCCATCACCCACCGAGGTGGCATGCTTCATCACCTGGGATCTCCTCTTGGTCACAAAACCTAGTGCAACCAAGTTTTGTGACCAAGAGGAGATCCCAGATGATGAAGCATGCCACCTCGGTGGGTGATATGACTCCGTCCTTTTAATAGGACTCCCCTTATGTTTGAGTAGGAGGTATAAGCTGGTACTGATGGTGCTCTAGAGCTCTGTTTTGAGCTCTATAGACCCGCAGATCTTCTGTTTTCTATGTAATTGTACCGGGGAATTTATCCGTGCAGGTCTTTAAACTTTTTCCCTGAGACCCTCTACCCATCGTAGTGTTTTCAAGATTTCTTAAGTTGCCAATATGTGGACCTTAATTTATAGTGTCTGCTATGTTTTAACTATGTAGTCCAGCATTCTTAATTGTGGTGCATTGTAGCCCCAATTTGCTTCCAAAGAGTGGCATCTCTGCCACTGGCATTTCTACTAAAGTCATGTAATTTGCTGAATCCGATTCCAACCACATTTTCTAGCACTGACGCTTATAATATATACTTGAATTGTTCCGGACCTTCAGATCATTAGAAGAGCAAAGCAAATGCATGAAACACAATGGGTGTTCACAAAACAGGTAGAAATGCCAGAACCAGAGATGTTGAGTGGGGGCATCATCTGGAAAGCAGCGCTGCACATGCTTTTCCAGAGTAGTAATAAACCAGTGCCACTCAACTCATGGCCAATGCTCTGATCTTGATTGCTGGCCCTTTAGACTCCATGAGGAACAGCCATAAAGGAAATGTTTTATCAATCAACTCCTGGCATATCGGACCTTGTGCGCAATCATGCTTTCATCCCAAATATTTCTAACCATCAATGCTTGTATCCAGTTTCTAGACAAAAAGTGTGGACCATGCGGTGCATTTTTACAGCAGGGAATACATGGTGATGAAAACGGCAAGTACTGCAAAAAAATGACAACTGCAGACTGGGAATTTCACAGACTCTGACCTCTCAAGACCAAGATTGTATTGCCAAATTGGTAGATTCAAAGGCGACTGCAACTCGATCATACTTTGAAAAACAAATATGTAATCTACACCAACAGCCTGGTGATCTATATTTGATAAATTATGTTGCTGGCATTTACTGGGATGGTTGTGCCAGTGATAACATTAACATTTTAAACTGTTATATCCTTATACCCACGTACCCCAAAAGCATTGAGCCAGACAGACAGGCATAAAACCAAAAAGCACTGTTGCACCTGCCAAAACAATTTTCTGGCCTTTCTGAGATGGTTGGCTCAAGAGGAAACTGCATCCAAGCACACATCCAAGTACAAACTGGCCACTACAGTATTTACAACAGGCTGGGATGGAATGCATGCCCAAAGAGAACATTTGAGCAGCATGGGCATTGATACACGGTACTACATTCAAACACAAGTATGAGTTTCGGGTGATGTTGAGTTAGTGCTTTCACATTCTTTGCCATTTGTGTGTACAAGAAAAAAAAAACAAACATCATTTTCCCAACATTTACGATTTGTAAAAATACAGAACTGATAGTCTAGTCACACCGCTTACAAGTGATAGTAAAAATATAAAGCATAAATTAGTGTGGGACTAAACACTACCAAAGCCTGTCCTTTTTCACAAGTATTTCCACAGACAATAATTAGCAGACAAATACACTGTTTGCACTGGTTTGACTCAAAAGGCCGTTACAAAATCGTCTAACTGACGAGAGGAACACCATATAATGAAGGATCCGCTTTCTGATCAGTTGCTACGGTGTGCCAAGTCAGTAATGTGCTAAGAATGTTTGTAATTTACACTCCGTTTAGTGTCTTCTCTCTGTGTTCAACTCACACGAAGGAAGGAAAATATAATTTTGTGACAGTGACTTCTTTCCATTTCCTAACCATTCTCTATAAAAGAAAAACTAAAATGCCTAATTTTGGTTGATAAAGATTCTCTTCCACGAAGAAAATTTCACAAAAGCCACAGTTTGTCACCTCTTTTTGTTTGTTTGTCAGTCATCTCTTCATGAATAAATATTATCCAATGGAAACCTTAAAAAAAGGTGCGTAGACACAGTGTTATCAATTAGCTTGAATCAAATTCTTCCTCCGTGCCATGCCCTCGGATATTTCCTAGCATCCAGAAACACAATGTGAAAAATCAGGAATGTTATTTCTCAACAAGCTCCAAATCCTTTGCAAGTTCGAGCCACGTCATGAGCAGTGTGTTGGTGGTACGCGCTGCCCGTTCTTTGTCCCCTCCTCCATTGCAGATTCCATGACGGTCTGTCTTTTCAGGCACGTATGCAGCAAAATAAGGAACAAGGAGAATCCGTTGACTAAGCGCTTTCAATGGCAGCATCCTACAGGGCAGAAACTTTGACAATGTTGCAACTAGCGGTGCTAATGTTTGTTGGGTGGTCAGAGGTGCTGGCAGACCTGCCCTCTCCCTCTGGGGTCACGAGGGGCGGGGTGGGAATGCTAATTATCGCTGTAGTCATCTGGGAGGCTTTGCAATTCAATCGTAGACCATCGTCGGATTTCACGTTTAGGCTGGATCGACTAGGAGACAGAGCAGATTTATTCAATAATTAGAAGAAAACAAGCGGATAAAATCATACCAAAGAATTTCATTTGTAGGGTGTACACTTCATCCTTTTTTTCAAAGTGGTTAGTCACATCTCCAGATATTCCTGTTTGCCCCCACCCCACACTTTTGCCCCACTGTGCCCTCCCGTCACCAGTCTGTGTTAGGCACTGCTCTTTGGAAACCCTCTTGTATTCCCCAAAAACCAAAGCACCTCTGTGCTAGAGAGAAAAAGTGAGAGAGAGAGAGGGGGGGAGAGGAAGGCTAAAGGAGCTAACGTGGGACAGGAAATGGAAAACAGATCAAGATAACTATAA
This sequence comes from Calotriton arnoldi, assembly GCA_963921515.1. Classification (NCBI taxonomy): domain Eukaryota; kingdom Metazoa; phylum Chordata; class Amphibia; order Caudata; family Salamandridae; genus Calotriton; species Calotriton arnoldi. The sequence continues at coordinate 450,073 of CAWUFW010002901.1, forward strand.
AGAAAGACGAATGAAGTTAACTGCTTTTCTACAACATTGAAGTATTAGTATCGCTACGAAGAGGAAAAGGAAATGAGTGTGAGAGAACCAGCGAGAGAGACAAAGGGAGAAAAAGAGAGTAGCAGAGGGAGAGAAAGAGTAAGCTAGAGATAGAGAGTGAAAAAGAAACCGAGAAATGAGAGTTAAGAAAGTCCGAGAAAGTATGTGAGTGAAACAGTAACTATGAGATAATGGAGGTGTCAGTGAGAGCATGAAAAGGCACAGAAGAAACATAAAGAATACAATGTGTGCACGAAGGAGAAGTAACTAAGAAACTATCAGGTAGAATGAAAGAGGTAAACAGAGAGAGAAGTCAAGGAGTACTGGGTTTGAGTGAGAGAGTGGCAAGAAGAGACCAAGACAGGAAGAATGAGAGAGAATGAGAAAGATAGTTTGAGAGAAAGAGAGGAGATGAGAGAGAGAGAAGACAGAAAAAGAGGAGTGTGAGAGATGGCGACTGAGAGACTGGGAGTGAAAAGAAAGAGGTGAGAAACCAAACGAGCGAGTGTGTGAGATAGAAAAGATGGACTAACTGAAGGGGCTGGACCTATGAGAGAGAGAGAGAGAGAGAGAGAGAGAGAGAGAGAGAGAGAGGGGAGGTAGCGAGAGAGATAGGGGTAGAGAGCGTGAGAGGTAGAGAAAGCAAGAAAGAGAATTTTCTGTGATAATACCTAAAAGGCCATATATACTGTGAATGGAGGAAGAAAAGGGAGGAATATGAAAGTTTGAGTAATGGGATTTTACTTTTACTGAAAATATTCAAACCCCTTTGGAGGTATTGTGCAGATTAGCTACCAAAAAAAGCATCTCAGTGCGATTAAAGTGAGGGATTTTCTTAAATTTGGACCTGATCTAGTGATATTGAATACACATTTAATTTTCCACATATGGTACATTCCATTTGTGTGTCGGGATATGAATAAGTCAAAATCAAAATACACTTACATTCCCCATCAACAATAACAATAATTTGGATCATTCTTAATAATAAAAAACATGGACACACAACAGACCTCTAAAACGTCAATAAAACCATTCTTAAGAGCAGTAGCAGATTCTCTGTCATGGAAACGGCGATTCAATACCTTTTCCATTCAAAACTATCATAATTAAAAACAATATTATGGTATAGCTAAATAAAAACAGCATGTTACACAGCATCATGAGTTCAATTTACTAGGATCTTTTGTGCCCAAACTTATGCTGGGTTTCCACTGCATTTTTCTTACCTCTTAATGTTTACAGTATGTCTTTCATTAATAGATTCAGCTCATGTTTTATGAAAGGATGTCTTACTTACTGTGAAAAAATGTACTATCCTGATCTGGGTTAGGTACTGTATCCTTCTTGTTAAATTGGTGTTACTTATTCCAGTTCTCAAGTTCTGAAAATGTATTAAAACCTGCAACGCCATGATAATGGCTATTAGCTGGACGATGAATGTCCGAAGGATAGAAGGAAAAAAAGGAGCCTCCAAACCGTTAAAGTAGGTGGTGGGTCGGTTGCAGGGGCACTTACTTGTATTGTATTTGCCTTGCATTTGTATTTGAAAGTCACATCTGAGAAGTCAAAGATTCATACACTTAAGTAGTCCTTTTAGAGTACTTCTTACAAAAGAGTGACCACAATCAACAGTTTTTCTGTTGGATACTGAAAGAAAAGATTATTGCCACTGAGTATGGGGATTCTTTTAAGTTTTGTTTTAATATTATTCAAGGATATGCCATGATAAAGGGAGTGGCAAATACTATCAAAGTGTAAGCTTTAAACACTTAAAAACAAATTAAAAAAATACATCATCTACTACATATGAGCAAAATGAGATCGTGGTTGGTTTCAAATTCTTTAAAATATGTTCTTATCTATTCTTAACGCTATTGTCCATCATTTGGATTTTAAAAATTGAAAACTAAACAATGCACAATCTAACACGGTAACTGTTGTATGTTCTGAATCCCTAACTCCATAATCTTTCAACTTCCTTAAAATGTAGTGCCATTTACATTCTTATAATGATTCCATAGTCTCCCATGTAAAGTTTAGAAATGGCATTGACCGTTTCTATGTCATTTAGCCAAGAGGAGCATGTTTGTGGACCTAATAACACAATCAAATTGTTCATAAAAAGCTAAGGGGTTTTCCAAAGAACACAAAATCCCCAAATTTCTTATGATGTGAAAACAAACATCCCAAACCATGGAAAACTCTCACGTCAAGATTGTCCCCTTGGACATTTCTGTTATAATACACACTTTGCTTCTCAGCACTACAACCAACAGTAACTATCCCAGGAAGCTAAAACAAGTCATCATCATGCAGTTGGAAGAAAAAACGTAATAAAAAGCAACTCTGACCCCTGTGACTTGATCACATCTAGGCTGATTTCTAACCTTCCAGATGCATTAAATGCAGTGCTTAATTTGAGCCGGTGGTTTCGGGTGCTTGGCACTGACACTTAATTGGTTTCCGATGCTCGGCACCAGCACTTAATTGCCATCACCACATTTATGACACTCTGCCACATGATGTCGCTGCTCATCTAATCTACAGATGAGCAGAACAATGGTTGTTTATGAATACACTATAAATAAAAACAAAATACTAATACCTGCCTCCCTGGCCATTCCTTTAGCTTTGGGGACCTTGAATAATCTGAACTGTCACACTTGCAGGCTGGTTAGTAGCTGTTTTGGTACAGTCATTGGCAGCGATGACGGGGCAATGGGTGGTGAAAGCTGCAGTGGCCTCCTGGTCAGCGCCCTGGCACTTATTATTTTACGAATTATGCACTGATTAAATGTGGTTGAGAACAACATCACAAGGCAGACCATTACAGTGCTTGTTTAGCAACTGTAAGTCTGGGTTTTACCACTGAGGGAGAACAGAAAATAACCTATTGAATATAAGCAGTCATTGGCCAGGGTCCAAGGTTTTGCATGCGTTCTTCTAGCATTCAGCCTTTCTGCTGCTATCACAAGGGTAGGTGGCAATGCCCACAGCAGGTTTATGTCCTTCCTTAAATACTGAAGCTATCCGGTAGGCTTGGCAGGGGTTACTGGAACCATCCCACGTCCCCTACAGAGTACTATAACGTTCAGGCTTCTGATTGGCCATTTTCATCATCATCACCATCCTCTTGTGCTGGCTGTCATTTTTACTCCAAAGACACTCAGCTACAAATGGATGCTACATAGTGAGCAAGTAAAGCATTAGTCAATTGGTGGATGCCTGTTTTACAACCTCATTGCATCCTACACAGAGATCTAATTCTTTGAGATGGGTAGTTCATCTCAGGCCAGATGGAAAGTGAGAATCCTCAAGATATTGACCGACTTCAAATTGAGTCTCACACCTTAAAACAACTCAGTGACCAGAAGTGTTTCCACCACTTCAATTACTTATGGGTGCCGTCCCATTGCTTACACTGCCCATTTAATTACCTTTGTCCTTACAGTAGCTAAAACATCTCTGCACTTAAGGAACTGTGTTGATCCATTTGTCCATGCCAACACAGCAGGGTAACTTCAAAATGCCCAGACCTTTCCAATCAATAATCCTCACTCTATTTTGATCTGGCCTAATCACGCCGGTCCTGACTGCCTTCAATGGGGTCACCGCCAGGCAACGGTCTTGCTTCAAGAACCCCTACTTACCCTAAAAGGCAGGGCATATAAGGTGCCGGGGTAACTCATTAAGCTGTTCCATTCCTACTATCTGATTCGACATCTGAGTTTGACCTCCATGACTTACTAAGCAGGAATCCCCTTGCTGTCAGATAAATATGCAACGTAATGATAAGTTATATGTTACTTGTATTTATCATTTGCTCATCTGAATTTATAAAGCCCTTTTAGCCAAACATGCCGAACTGTAGGAGCTATCAGAAAAGGATGCACTAGTTTGAACACAAACACAATATTAATAAAAGGATAAAACTGAAAATTATTCATACACGATTTAAAAAATCAAGTCCAAGCAAATAATCTTAAAGAAGTCTTTTTTGTTTAAACAAACAATGACGTGAGTAGCTGGATAGTAGGGGAAGATGGTTTCACAGCCTTGAGCAATATAGCACAGCGTATATTGTATAGAAGGTAAGTCTCCCAGATTCTATTTAAACACATCCATACTTTTTTTTGTATTGGTGCACAATTTTTGCAGAATTCCTACAAGATAACATAACCTAGTCAAACCCAACCCAAAAGAAAATACACTACTCGGCCTACGCCAAAGCTAACAACGCAAAATATAACACGATAATGCATACAATACGCAACATAACATGACATGGGGTGTGAGGACATATTAAAATATGCCAATTCACGAGATACACAACTCAAACATCGCAACATAATACCCACCCTCCCTACTGAGGGACACCATCAGAGCCCAGTACCTTGGCTTGGGGTTTCAGTTCTTCTTCTCCCAATTATTCATTCCTTACAAAGCACTTGGGATAGAATACATTATTATTCTTTTCAACATTTTTTTTTTCACATACAATCTCTAAAAACAAGATAGCATCTATTTCATTATAATTGTATCCCTGTGTTCCAAAGCCTTTATCTCTGAACTGCCTTATCTGTTTCCCCACAGGTCCCAGGCACTTGGCAGCTGTGAACATCTCTATTAGATCTGCATCGCTTGCAAACTATAATTAATTGTACTCAGTAAATGATAGGGCTTCTTCATTCCGCATCTGCATAGCTGCTGTAGCTGTCTTTTTGCAACACTAAGCCAATCAGTCCTTTTGTAGCATTCGCCCTTGATTGGAACCCGTAGTCAGGCGACGTCACCAGAGGATGCAGCAGAGAAACAGAGCAAGGCATGTTATTTAAATCTGTTAGTTTCCCATAAAAGCCTTTCTAAAAAAAAAAACTATCTTGGATGGAGACTGGATATCTTATTGCTGTGATACAAGGTTAGTCAGCGTGTTAGCTTGTGGTGCCTGCTGCAGCTCTGGCAAAGAGCTAGATTGAATAAAGGAGATTTCCATCTGGTGGCTTTTTGGTGACCTTGCTAATATAGTTAGTTGTGTCAGCCCAAGGTCACGGAGCAGGTGCCCCTCAGCTCCTTGGGCTCCTAATAGGAAAGCGTTGTGCTTCTATGACCCTCTAGGCTTGAATAATTTATTTCTCGTGCATACTTAACAAACAAAACAATGGCAATTTGTGGTTTCAATTTTTTTCTAGTGCTTGATAAATACTGCCTGTTAAGCACTAAGGCTTGGAACAAAGGACACATGTTAATACAACTTAAGGAACTGGAGGGAGGGTACCAACACGTTTAGTGAGACAGAAACTGTGACTGTTCTGTGGTACCGTGGATCTTAATTCACTAGGTAAGACCACATGTACATTTCAATGGAAACTGACTACATGCTGACAGTATACATTGGAATGTTGTGTGGACACTGATTTAAGAAGTAACCACTTTACCCCTTGCCTACTTCTTCCTGCAGGTAAGGTGACTGATGCCTTAAGCGCCAACACTGTGTTATAAAAATATGCATAATACTAGCGGCAAGTGTCACTCCCATTCGGCATGGTGCTGTTTAAGGGGGCTGATTGCTTGAATAATGCCTTGCTTCGATATGCCAACACCCTCTATCTCTTGTCCCCAGTGACAGGGTGCCTGCAAGAAATAATACCGGCCAGCCTGTTACCCTAGCACTGAAGCTGCTCTACCGCCTCTCTGTCAGTACCAGAGCATCCAAAACACACTCTTAATAATGCAACAGGTATACAAAAATAACATACTGTGAGCCTGTGCTTATGTCAAGAAAGCGCACCCGCATTATCTGAGTGAGACAGTGAGTGGACACAAATATTTATTTATCAGCAGTGTCTGTCTACGCTTTCAACATCTGGAATAACGTCCCTGTCAACATCAGAATGGCCCAACTCTCTTACAATTCAGGAACATAGTCAGGACTGATGATTACTAAATTTGCACATGGTCCAAATCGCCTACAACTATATTCGAACACGAACAGTGATACCTAAATCTTATCCTTGGGCTCTCGCCAACGTTCACAGCTCTCTTCTCTAGCTACGTGTGCGCTTTACAAATATGTAGTGCATGGACCCGACTATGGAACAAGCCCCATGCAAACATCAATTCTCGGACATCATACTCAGACAGAAACTTTCCTAGGCCAACTCGTCCTATCTTGCACATCCTCTGAGCACCTTCAGTGCCCTTGCAAAGATGGAGCAATCTTTCTGGGCACAGAGAGCTCAAAAAGAACCGTTCTAAAACTGGCTGGTTGGTTTCTTCAGCTGAATAGTAGAACTCTCTCCTTGCCCCACTTCTCCCAGCAAAGACAAGAAGTGCTATTATCCATGCAAACATTCTTGGTTCTAGGACCGCACAGTAAGGTATAGTGGGCTCAGTTCCATGAACGGAAATTGTTTCAGAGACATGAGCAGGAAGTGGTTGGCCCTCAGATTGAAATCACAATGGTACTGCCCGCTCAGCTCAGGAAGGATGGGGGTTTCTCTCCCCTTCATTCCATATAAACATAACATCCTCGTGCTCTTGGAAGAAGTTAGGCAAGCTCCCCATGTGTCGCATAAGATTGTGAGAACATATCATAAATATAGCTCTACTATTTCAATTCAGAGATGCATAGTTTTATTCAAGGCATACACTGGATACATGTTTCTACTGAAAATGCAGATTGCAGTCTGAATTAGAATGATGCTTTTAAACTGAATTGTAAGAGCTTTATTTTATCAGTTATCTCAAATGTGTACAACCTTTTTTTCAAGTCGGAAGTGTATTAAAAATATTCCCACCATTCCCACTTCCCAATGGATGATTTATCTTAAATTGCCAGATAGATTTTCCTTGGCAGGAGAGCAAAACCTGCCCTACCTACCCAGATAATGCTGCACAATATTCTGAGGTCGAATTTTATTTCTGGCAGGGTACTTGAGACAGAGGGTATAAAGCCTTGCTTAGCTCATTATCGGCCACACTATGGGCCCAAATACGAGTCAGCAGAATTTCAGTGCTGAGATAAAATGAGGCTAGAATTACTATTTCCAGCAGCTACCCTTGCAACTAAAACCAGGAATAGCGTGCAGACACATGAATACTGGGTTCAAATCTGCTTTTTCTCCTTCTTCCTGGGCAAATTATGCCCCAAAATGTGTAAATTTGCGTTCCAGAAACACCGGGCAACTAGTAGTATGGTGGTGCGTTATCCTTGCTTCTGGTTTGTACAGTGTAGAACAATTTAAATAACTGTTTAAGAGTTAGCAGCCAGGATGCAGAGATAGAATAAAGTGCTAGATAATTGTCTCATCAAAGTTTAGCATCACACACTGTGAAGGCCAGTGGCGGTGGTAAACGTCCTAAAGAGTGGGGCAAGGAAGGCTCTGGCCCTGGACCGGAGAGGGTTGGCAGCAGGTTGGCCTGCTGCACAAGCTAGTTTCAGAGAACAAAGACACCTTGCTTTATTGCAAGCTTATGCTGGCCGATGAAGACGCAGCGTTTTTGGATAGGTTTAACTGCGGCTCCCAGGCAATTGTATTTGAAAGCCATGACGCTCTTCCAAGATGGTTTACGGATGAGGATTTCCTATAGCCATGTGGCATCCTTGAAGATACTTAATGGCGACTACCGTCAACTTCTATCTTTTGATATAGAGCCTGGGCCCGATTTGTCTTCTGCATAATTAATAATGCAAAGCAGGGTGTTTCGTATTACTGCCAAGTAAATGCATGTACAACTTGCAATATCAATGACACCTCGAAGAACTACGCTGCTGTTATCTAAAGCCGTCTTCATTTTGTCAGGATTTTAATTTGTGAGCTAAATGTTCGAATAGTATTGGATGGTAGTTTAGCCACTCCCATGGGTTCATCAAAATGATTTCCAAAAACACAACACGTTAAGCTGAACTGAGAAAACAACTTCTGCTTTTATCAGCACAGAAAACTCATAGTTCAATTCCCATTCCATGTCTGTGTCCAGAAGGTGAGGCAGGGAGCAGAGCTCAGCACACCGCTGAGGCCAATGAGATTCAACCCTCGCTCGCGAGGACCGCGGCTCCTCTTCGGACCCCGAGGAGGGCGTCTTATTGAAACCTACTGAGTGACTGACATACAATTGTCAATAGACTTCATCTTTCCCGTCGCTGCTGGGCACTGAATGGGATGTTAATATTGGTTTTTAATTAACTGAAAAACAAACGTTGTTTAATTTCAAGACGACAGTGAATGTGACATCTGGAGCCTGGTTTGACTGTGACATTAACTCCTGCAGGAAATAAAATATGGAAATTCGTCTTTCCTACTCTTGTTTGTTCAGGGGGGAGGGATGACATTTCTTTTATTTGATCAGCGTTTATAAGCATGACGATCCGGTTTATGTCACTGTAATGTGCGTGATTTCATGAATTCCGCTTTACGCTTGTTATGGAAAATTCCCTAACTCATGCCATTGCACCTTCTTGCACCTATGCTGCTGTTTGCGGCAAAATTATAGCATGGGAGAGTGAGAACATTGCAACAGAGTGCAAACAGCTTATGCTTGCAGAGATTTTTTGTGTGTTTTAGCGTGAAATTACGGATTTTAATTTCGAATATTCCCCAAAATTTCAAATAATTATATGAGAGTAAAATATGGAAATTTCGCACAACCCTAACAATGCCACATTGGTAAATCAGTGGTATCCAGGATCCAGGAAAGGTCCTGAATACATATTTCTGAGGAATAAAATGCAATCGGGTTTTTCTGGACTGATTTCCACACGTTCTTTACTTTGTGTACCCGATCTTTTTGCCTCCTTGGCAAAATGTCCCTCTTGAAAACCTCCAAACCCATGTTGTTCCCATGAACTATGTAATCCAGATAAGGCTGGTAACTTGTGTGACTTAAGGGGACACAGAATGAGGCCCTAAAACGAGTCCGCGTGGATGCTTGACCAATGCACAAAGAAAACAGTAAGCAAAGTGCAGTGTCCAAAAGCCCAGCTGCAATGTTGCAATACTCCCTCATAGCAAGTGAAGATAGGGCCACACAAGTTAACAGGGACGGGGATGTCCGACAAGCAGACCAATGATTAGTTGCTGCTTGTTCCAGGGGAGGAGGCATTGACTCAGTAGAAGCAGTTCATAGGAGTCTGAGCCAGTGTTAGAAATGGGGTTTCTGGTTGGCTGGGTATGCACCTAAGCCAGGCAGAACCCACCACTCTAGTCAGGGTAAGGGAGATACACCCTTAGACAACCCCTGTTCACCCCCTTGGTAGCTGGGCAGAGCAGTCAGGCTTATCCCAGAGGCAATATGTAATTGTTTACGCAACACACTCACACAGCAGTGACACACTTGGCACACCACAAAAAGAGACTCCACACAAGGCTATATAAAAACATCCTTTGTATTATTCATAAAACACATTAGACCACAATCACATAAATCACTGTGCCACTAGGCACTTGTCATGACGTCATATAGATTACAAAATCACTTGGCCAATCGAGCCCTTGTCATAACAACACAAGTAGTTCATAAAGTAAATACTTGTAGGCTGCACACATCACCAACATGTGATGAGGACATCCCCTTGTAGTATGTAAGCACATTTAGGCCACCATCACATAAGTCACGGTGCCACCAGGCACTTGTCCCAAAAAATGCATAGATCAGGAAAATCACTCTAGACTATAATCCCATAATCACTGTGCCACTAGGCAAGCATCACAAACACCATTGGTGCGCCAAAGCATACAATTTGTACATAAATCACGCTGCAGTGTAGGCAGACACAGCTTCTCTGCAAGGGAAGTATCAGCAGTATTCTTCGTAAATCCGGGCCCCAGGCACTGTGGCGAGACACAGCTTCACTCTCAGGGAAGCACTAATACCTCTTTTCTCGCTCTTGCCCACGGGGCCCGCTAACCCGGCTGGGCCTGCAAAGGACCGGCCTGCCCTTCAATGCGCAGCCTCTACATATGCCGGTCGGGCACCCCCTCCCCTGCAGCTCTCACCGGTGACTGCCCGCGCTCCTGCGGCACCGCTAAGAGGGTCGAACGCTGCAGGGAGGAGGGAGAATTGCACTCACCCTGTCCCTGGGTTGGAGTCTCCAGATTCCTCAGTCAGGCGCCCACTCTGCTTCACAGGGCGAGCAGTGCGAGGGGTTTGCACTGGCTGTGACTGCAGCAGAGGTTTTGCGGATCGGAGTGCTTCCTTCTGCTCGGGTGTCCCGGCGTCCTGCTGGGCGTGGCGGTGCTGAGTCGAGGCTGCTTGCCCTCATGTCGGAAGGTTGCTAGGCAACGCCTAGCGTCCTGCGGTAGTGGGGGGAGCTGCACTCCCAGCGGGCTGTGACTTGTTCCAGGCGCACCAAGGAGAGCCCACAGTGCTGAAGCAGGGTTAAACAAGGCACTCTTCACAAATCAGAGCACACAGTGCACTGGCAGAGCAGAGGTTGCAATTTCCCGCCCAATGAGCTCGGTACAGGAGAAAGCTCATAACGCAGACCACACACAGAGCTGCTGTCTTAAAGGGAAGCTGTCAAGCACAGCACATGGAGCTCTGTAGAAAAGGAAACCTGGTAAGGTCAGCAGACAGTGCTCTGTAGAAAAGGAAAGCTGGCAAGCTCAGCACATGGAAACTTTGATGTCCCTGAGTTTCCAAGAACAGGAGGCCAGCACACACAAGCCCTTGGAGAGTCCTTCACAAGCAGGATACCACAGTAGGGTAAAAAGAGTCAGTCATTTTCCTCCACCACAGACAGAAGCAACAACTGCAGGCCAACCAACCCCTCACACAGAAAAGGAAGTGCTCCTCACACAGTCCTTCTGCTCTTCTTCTTGGCAGGGTCCTCTTGTTCCTTGAAGTAATCTAAAATCATGGGGTCACAGCCCCTGTACTTATAGTTCAAAAGTCTTTGTTCGGGGGGGGCGCTTCACACACTGTTTAGAAGTGCACAGGTGGTCAGGTGTTTGCCCTCACTTTACAGCACGATCTTAGAGCCACTAATGGCAGAACCAGGTCGGATCCCAAAGGGGAACATACCTTCAACAGACCTGGTTATACTAGCAGGATTGATTATTGTTTAATTTCTCCCAACCTTTGGCCACATGTAGAAGATATGGTAGTGGAGAAAAGATCTGAGAGTGACCACAACGCCCTAGTCCTCACCCTTTCAAATGTGGGCCCCAAGCAGACTGTCATCAAGGGGGGGCCAGACCTGGGTGTGCTCACTGTTGCTAATAATCAAAGGACTATAAAGTGGAGTTGGGTGGAGGCACATCCTGCTGGCCTAGAGGTAGTGAAGGACAAAGTTAGACTACTGATTAGAGATCTGACTGCTCTTCACCCAAATGTTGTAATTGAGACCCTTGGGCCTTGTCATGTGCTGCTCTTTAATGAGGTGAGGGACACACTTAGCCGACCGCCAAAAGCTAGAGAAAAAGAGGGTAAATGTATAGATCAGTCGCAAGAATCAAAGAGCCCTTGGTATATCCAGTGCTGTAGGAAGGCAAAGGGGGCGCTTATCAGTGCACTAAAAAGAAGGGCTTACACTGAGATTGCAATATGTAGGGTGGAATACAGAAAGGCCATCGGTAGAGCTAAAAAGGAGTGGGAGGACTCTCTTTGGTCCTCTTTGCACACCGCACTAGCTGATAGAGACACCAAATCGTTTTGGAGACAAGCAGCAGACTGGCTTAAGGGAACTAGGCAAAGTATGGAATTCACTATCCAACCAGAAGAATGGGTTGCTTATTTTGGTACCCTATATGGCTCCGAACCTTTAACTGAAAGTGAGCCAACAGAGGAGTGGGCTGAGTCCCTGGGTGGTGGCGGGGAAACCCTGGTTTTCTCACTAGAGGAAACTAAGCTAGCAATTTCGTCTGGTGTCCCAGCGCGAGCCCCAGGTCCCGACAGAATCCCCAATGATCTGTATAGAGAGGACATAATGCTTTGGGGCTTGTATATAAATCTGGTGTCAAATCTAATCCTGTCTGGTGCCCCAATTCCGTCATCATGGCACATTGCAGAAATAGTTCCTATTTACAAAAAGGGGGATAGATCTAAACCAATGAGTTATAGGCCGATTAGCCTTATTGACTCCCTCCAAAAAATCTTTTCTAAACAGGTTCTAGGAAGGGTACAGGATTGGATGATGGAGTGCCAAATATTGAGTGACTTTCAGGCGGGATTCCGCAATAAAGTTAGCACTTTGGACCAGGTTTATCGTTTTATTTGCATCTACTGGAAGGAAGTAGTCGTCAAGGGGGGCAAATTATATGTGGCCTTTGTTGACTTGCGGTCTGCTTTCGATTTAGTTCCGCGCGTTCGACTTTGGAGGGTCCTAGAAGCGATGGGCTTACCCACCAATCTTTTAAACATTTTAATTCGATTACACGCAGACAACTCAGCACAGGTCAGGTGGGGTGCCAACAACGAAGTGACAGAAACCTTCCCTGTCAAACGTGGAGTGAGACAGGGATGTGTGCTGGCTCCTACCCTTTTACTTTATTTATTAATGGAGTTGTTGATTTTTTAGATAGGGATGGTTGTGATGCCCCGAAAATAGGCTTGAGAAGAGTGCCTGCATTGTTATTTGCAGACGACACTCTCTTAATCTCTAAATCCCCCCAAGGCCTTCAACAACTCATAAATGATTTTATAAGACTTTGTAATGACAGGGGTTTGGTTCTTAATGAGTCAAAGACTAAGTATATGATTTTTAACAAAGGTAGCAAAACGGTTTTAACTAGATCTGTATGGGCTGGCAGTGCAAAATTGGAGCAAGTGGAAGTTTTCGACTATTTGGGTATTCGCCTGACCCCATCTATTAACTGGGGTCCGCAATTGGAAAAGGCAAAGCTGCAACTAATCCACCAATGTACCCATATTAGTAAAATACATAGGAAGACGGTATCTCGTCAAATTGCCCCTGCACTTGAAATTTACAATACTAAGGTGCTGGGAGGGGTACTTTATGGCGCTGAACTATGGGGAACTGGTAACCAAGTTTCGTTAATTACTGTAGAAAACCGCTTCTTAAGATCTTTGGTTGATCTTCCTGCGAGCTCTCCTTTAAAACCTTTGTATCTAGACCTTGCCCACAGGCAAGTCAAGCACAAATTGTACTGCAAACTGCTAATGTTTTGGTATAGACTATGGACAGTGGAAGAGTTGGAGCCCTACCGGGAGGCCCTGAAGGATCTCTTGAAATTTCCCCAGGCTTCATCAATAAGATGGTTTATTTGTTTACGCGAACTATTGGGGGGATTGGGGCTGGAGTCCTTTTGGTTAAACCCGGAGACTATGCTGCAAACCTCAAGGGCAAAGTTGAAGGAAGAGTACTGGAAAAAAACGCATGCTATGGATTTGATGGAACCCTCGAAAGGCTTGACTAAAGATTTCCTGTCTTTTAAATCTGTCCCTCTGTTTGAACCAACCATCGATGAAATTACTCCACCGTTGGCACGCAAGTTGTTTTTGCAGTTTTGCTACAAGTCTTTGCCCATATGTTTATACAGTTCGAACTGGTGTTGCAGTATTACCCAAAGTGATTTGTGCCCTGCTTTCAATGTTTGCCAAGAATCGATTGTTCATTTACTTTTCTTTTGTTCCCACTATTCATCATTGAGGAAAAAATGGATACTTCCCTTGTGCAGACTTATTGGCCCGGGCCACTATCTTGAGGTATTGAGAATTCTGTGAACTGATACCCGAAGACCGATAGTCTTCGGACTTTCCTGATTTTGGTTTGCACTGTGGATTAGGCGTGGGAAGATACCTGTATGAAGTATCGCATTTGTTACGATTTAATGTATACTTGCTCTTTTGCACAAACTCCTTAATGAAATTGTTTAAAAATAAAAAATAAAAAAATTGTGTAGGGGGACATATAAGTTGCACTTTTATCTGAGGGAAATTATGCCCTTTTTATATTGTACCCCTGTCTTTTGAACTGTTTTAACTTTTTATTTTTTTAAATCTGTGCTGTGTGTACTTTTTTGGATCCTGGTGATCGTAATAAAGTTTTCTGATGATGATGAGAAGTGCACAACACCCCCATTCACATCCCCAGCCCAGGCCCCAGACACACCACAGGGGGGTGAAGACAGCATTGTAGATGGCAGGCACAACCCTATTCAGGTGCAGGTGCAACTCCTCCCACCACTCCAAATGCAGACCAGGCCTATTCAGGTGCAAGGGAAATTCCTCCTGCCACTCTAAATGCAGCCAAGTTCTATTTAGCCTAGCTCTGAGTCACCCAGGAAAGGCAGGACACACCTCAACCTCCCTTGTGACTGTCTAGCGTACATGCACATCCCCTCTCTACTGCCAGTCTAAACCAGATGGTGAATACACATCCAGGCAGGGCACAAAGACTCATAAGCACACAAAAATGCCCACTTCTAAAAGTGGCATTACTAAAATAGTAATGACAAATCTGCTTTCACCAATAAGCAGGATTTATCACTATTATTCCAGACATACCAAACATGGTCATGCTGCCCCTTTCATATCAGAAATTACCACTGAAACACATATCAGGGAATTTCCAATGATAAACCTATGAGAGGGCAGCCTCACAGCAGTGAGAAACCAAATAGGCTATTTGTCACTACCAGGACATGCCACAAGGTTAAGGCACATGTCTTACCTTTTATCTACACACCACCCTGCCCATAGGGCTAGCTAGGGCCTAACTTAGGGGTGACTTATATGTAGTAAAAGGGGAGTTTCAGACATGTCAACCACTTTACATGCCACGTCACTGCGGCAGTAACACTGCGCGAGCAGGCCCTGCCCCAGCAGAGACATGAGGCAGGTTTGAAAGGTTACTTCGGTGGAGGAAACAGCGTTTACAATGCTGCCATTACATCGCTGTGCTTTTACAACGCGGTTGTTACAACGACCGCGTTGTTAGTACGCGATACCCTTACATCGCAAGTCATTCGATCGACTTGCTGTAGGGGGCGTTCTAAACTAAGGAATAGTATAATTTACTATTCCAACACCTTCCCTACTGTTGCACACGCTGGAGTTGGAATAGTAAATTATACTATTCCTAAGTCCAGCGTGCCCCCTACAGCAAGTCGATCTAATGACTTACGATGTAAAGGTATCGCGTTCTAACAACGCAGTCGTTGTAACGACCGCGTTGTAATGGAATGGAATAGTAACATGCTATATTCCTTTGGTAGGGGACGCACGCAGTGCTGCAAGTCACTAGTAGCATTTAATTTACAGGCCCTGGGTATATGGGATATCTCTGTACAAGGGACTTACAGGTAAATTAACCCCTTCGATGCGCGTGACGAGCTCAGCTCGTCATGCTGCGCGCTAGCGCTGTGCGCATGACGAGCTGAGCTCGTCACGACCACACCCGCGATCGGAATGTCCAGCACACGAGCGGAATTCCGATCGCGGTCAAGGGGTTAAATATGCCAAACAGGTGTAGACCAATCTTACCAAGTGTACCAGAGACAGCACATGCACTTTAGCACTGATCAGCAGTGGTAAAGTGCCCAGAGTCATACAACCAACAAAAACAGGTCTGAGAAAATACAGGAGGAAGGCAAAAAGTTCTGGGATGACCCTGCAAGAAGGGCCAAGTCCAACAGCCAGATATAGAGCAATGGAGCAAGGTTTGTATTGCTGCATTGGGTTTGTATTGTAAGCAGGTAATTATAAATGGTGGTGGGTAGACTCCATAGAGTTTAGAATCTGCATAACAGCCAAAAAGACTGGCCTGACTGTCAAGGATTGTTTTCTTCAAAAAGATAGTATGGAAGTATTATCAATTAAATACTAACACTAAAATTAGTGGTTTTGCTGTAATCTAATTATCATCATCTAAGCAAATATGGAAGAGGAGAGTCGACATTTTGAGTATTTGGTAGGTGCTTTAAGAGAACCATGTTTTCAGCAGGACCAAAAACATGGGTGCAACCTCCAGGTAGTGTCTAAATGCCACCAAAAGGCGCAAACAGTTTCCTTCATCCAATGTAAGGAAAAGAGCCACATAGCTTGCACAGCATCGAAATGGTAGCTCCATGATCATGTTAAAGAAGGTCCAATGAGGTACACAAAAAGTTTAAACAACATTCTGTTCTTTCCCTAGTACACCTGCACTTCGGATCACTTCAAAGTTTCACTGAGCTGCAGCTAATGTACTTTTCGAACAATTTTCTTCACTGTTCATCAGCACTGCGCCACTGCACTTATTACTTTCTAGGTGCAACTAGATGTGTATATATACTTATATGAACAGGTATGTCTAAAACAAAATATATTTTCATCATATTTGAGGAACTAAAAAATGTGTGCTTAGGTTTTTCATTTATTGACATTATGAGGACTGTTTTAGCCTCCCTAATAAGATATGAAAGCTTATGTGTTCAAATCTGACAGTAGGCGGAAGGAGAGAAATGCTTTGTTAGCACTAGGAATGGGCTGTGTGGGCTGCTGCTCCAGGCCTTACACTGGTTGAGATCACCGACCACAGTCAGCAACATCATTACATTGGTGTAGTAAAGTGGATTCTCCCCATTAAGTCCCCAGGAGTTTTCACTATGTGACTACCCGGCTTTGGACCTTTACTTTGATTGAGTCTCACCAACAGTCTCTTGGTAAATTATGTGGAAATAGACTGAGCATGCTAACCACCAGTGCCCACCTTTTAAGATAAGATATGCCGCTGTGCAGCTAGCATAAGAGGCTCTGAGCTGATTACATGTGAACAAGTCAGCACAGATGTGTGCTTGTGTGTGGGCTGCGTATGTAAAACTACTGTCTTGCATAGCTCGGTATCTGCACCCAGATAGCCTGTCACAGATGAGACCCTTCAGGGATTGCTGATGACCTGGGGTAGGTCTTATAAAGTGAGTGGGCATTCATAATGTAGGTCTGCAATGCTTACTGAAAGTCTGTGGTGCTCTACTGAATAACACATTATAGATGAAACCTGCACTGAAGTACAGTTTTGACCCGCTTAAGCATACAGGGTCCAGTGAGGTAGCAATCTTAGGGTAAACATGCATCCAGAGTGTAGATCCACAGTCACTTTTGTTATAACTACACTCCTTATGGCACTTTGAGAATTGTCATAGTTCCCTGGCTCAGTAATAATCAGATTTCAGGACTCCGCTTCCCCCTTCTTGGCTAAGTCAATTATTCTGCTGGCCAGCAGGAGGATCAAAGGCCTCCTCGCACAATAGAGCCCTTAACAGTGCTTGGCCAAGTTCCTGGGAAAGAAAGGGGTGGGGAGGAAATTTACACCTGTCCATTAACTGTTCACACTGCACCTGGCCACGCTCAAGCCCACAGAAACAAAAAAGGAAGGCCAGACCTATGGAGCCAAATACAGGAGGAATTCCTCACAGAGAAGTTCTTTTCATAAAACCACAGGAAACTGCCATGTTTAAACTTCCCAGAATTCTGTACATGAGGGTTGGGTTCCAAATTAGAAACACCTGCACAAAGGAGAGACACTTGAGAAGACACTGGACTTGGGCGTGACAATGACAAAAGAGTGCCCATCTGACACCAGAATCCACCTGACCCCAATGTGAAGATAGACTGAAGGACTTTAACTCCAGCTGACCCCCACGACTAGGATTGATCTCTCAAGGGCCAGTGATCTTGCCTCCTTATGGCCCATGAGGAGTAGTTGGGGGAATGGACCTGCTGGGACACTGGATGGCTCCCCTGGGACTCATATGGATTGGCCCCTTACTCCATTGACACACAGTTGCCCTGCAAGTAGCCAGGTGCTGTCGAAGCTTGGGAGTGCAACAGTGAGGGTGCTCTGCTTGATGGCTGTGGAAGATGCCCCCCAAGCAGGAGAGATCATCAGGAGCCCAGGCAGAGGACAGGTCTGGCAAAAGAGCAGTAAAATCTAGCTCCCCAAAAGAAAAGCAATTTAAAGGCCAAGAGGCCTGCTGAAAATACTCCTGGAGATGTGAGCTGGTCCTGAGCAGCAAAACAACACCTTCCTCATTGAAAACAGCCGTACAGTGCTGCAGAGACAGGCCTGAAAGCTTGGTCCCTCAGTGGGACTGGAAGGGAAAATGAGGGCACTGTGCTATGCAGGATTTCTAATGTTTTCAACTGGGACTGCCAAGCCCCACAGGGGTTGATGAAACCTCAAAGATTTCATGCTTAACTGGTAAGGGGAGCATATGTGGCATCCCCCTCCCCTCCTGAGATCAGGTATGACCGTGGGGACACCATTCCACATAGCCTGATTCTATAGAAACTGTTCGGTGAGACCCCATCCCCCCAGCATAGAAAGCACACCTCTGAGCATCAGCACACTTCATCAATGTGAAGCTCCATGGAAGGGCCAAACCCATGGGAACATTGCTGGGTCCCTGCCCCTTCTCCTTGGGTCCATGTCTAGGGGAGCGGGACGCATCCATTATCTCACCCCTTATCTGGATTGATTGTGGGTGGGAAAGAGAACAAAGGATTCCATTTTTGTCAGCCCGCCGGGGCAGGAGCACAGGCAGGGAAGAAAAAGAAGGCTGGGCAGTGCTGGAGTGGGCTCTCCTCACTACCCCAATAAAAAAAAGAGAAAGAGGCATATAGGTTTCCTTAATGGGGCCTGGGCACCCATAAAAAATTAACAATGCAGAACTCGTTATTTACGAAGAGAAAGCCTCCTTGCAGTGAGACAAAGCAAGCAATCTCATATTCATGATATCAGGCCTTGGAGTGCAGCATTAGTCCTCGTGTGGGCTTCAGAATTTGATTAGTCCTTCTTCTGTGGTGCTCCAGGAGAGGCAGGACCACCAACAACCTTAGAGTGTGTTTTGGGTGGCTGCAGGGAGTGCAGCAGACCCCAGAAACGTTTCCCCAAAGGTGGCCCAAGTCTCTCCCATGGGATTAAATCCCTGACACTCGGAGAGCTTTTCATGGTTTTAAAGCACATGTGGAGACTATACATCCGTATATAGGCCCTGGAATACAGGTACTCCTGTTGGCTGGTCCTAAAGCAACAGTAGCAGCATAGTAAAAATAGAAATAAAACTCTGGAACACGTTATTTAACACTTTGCTTTATTGACAATGTTGATGGACGACAATGCAAGGTTTTATGCTATAATGAATAGTATTGCATGTTAGTGCATGATTTCAGTGATGTTGTAATGGTGGGTTAGAACATGTTTACTGCTTTTACTACTGTGGTGACACTAGTATGCCTGCTTCATTGATACTGACATGCTCTTACATTGTGATCGTGCACTTAGTATAGGTGAGGGTGATAGTATTGTGATTGTGGGTTTACCCCTTGCTGGAGGTGTAAGCAGTTCTAAAGGTGTCACCAAAGGTATTCCCATCTACCTCACTGTATATATTTGTAATTAATATGTAGTATTTTAGAAGTGTGTGCGCACTAAAGTACTTTTGTTTTTTATAAGAAAAAGCAATAATTGGACAATAATTTATTGAGTGCTGCCCGTCGCTTAACAACGAGCCCAAATCACCTCCCCTGAGTAAGCCTTAGACTGCTCTACTTCGCTGCCCTGAGAGAGTCACCTACTACACTGGTGTGCTTGGTTACCAGTAAAGAGAAGTTGCAGACATTACTTGTGACGGACTTCACATCCTTCACAACTAATAACCCAGTTTATAGCAATTCAATTTTTGGGAAGATGTGCCAAAAGTGAGAGAGGAGGGGCAGGAAGATGGACAGTGAGCTAGTGGTTATAAGTAAAGACGGCTTGCACAACCTCTTTTGCAGTGATTTCTTTACAAGCTAAGCTCTCAAGGGGCAGGTTGTGGAGGTGAATAAAGCCACTAGATCAGTCTGGTATGGACATGCTCATGTGTGGGGTGGTCCATCTATAAGAAGAATGAGTACGATAAATTGGGTACAAATACTTGCAAATGGTAGAATTGTGTTACGTAGACTTATGTATCGTAATATTGAGCACGCTTTGACAGTCTCAAGTTTAGTATACTGGCTACACCTATAATGGAAAGTAAGTGCGATTATTCACACACTCTCCACAGCACCTCATATCTATGTACAGTGATGTTTGCCACAGCTTGTTTGAAGCATGTCTGTTGTAATAAAGCACCTCACCCAATGCTTTGCAGGTAAGTAAAACCACATCCAACATGCTACCAATCATGTATTCCAAAGGGGTGCCAGAACCTAATGCAAATCGGAGCTTTTTTGGCCTTGTCAGGGCTGTGAAGTGCCCTGTAAATGCTGCAATACAGTGTAATGCAATTGGGACTAGCTGCAAGTGGACAAATATGCTTAATTGATTTAAATCGGCAGCCCGCACCATGATTTATTGTCAATTACTCTGCTTCATGCTTGTTGGTTAGTAGTTGCCATTTCATTGGCTCTTCTCTGACAGGGAAGACGTAAACTGTAATGTCCAGTGGATTCAATCAACTACCATGTCTGTCACCAAGCTAGCACATCCCTACACAAAGTTATAGATGTTTGAAATTCCTTGGCACTTCTCGAAATGGCCCTCAGCCTTGATATGCCAATATGACGCGGTTTGTGGGTATATTCTGTAATGATAACGGCCAGCAAGAAAGAACAAAGGGGCTTATTTACAAGGCCCTTGCGCCACTTTTGCCTCACTTTTCCCATGTTAAAAATTACGCAAAAGTGGCGCAAGGTCCTTGTAAATCTGCCCCAAAGTGTCCCAGATTGATGTAGGCCATTCCAGGACCAAGCCAACATCCATCCAGTAGTGGTGTGCAGATTGATTATCTATAAAGGCCCCTAATGGGTTCCAATGCTACAGTAATTGGATGAACAAGGAATGCAAAGTCCCCTCTCCTCTCTCAGAGGGCAGATGTGATCCGCAGTGTTGACTAAAGTTAGCATTCAGTGAGATTGATTGAGGAATTGCTGAAGATGGCATTCAGGGAGACTGATTGAGGAGTTATCTAGAACAGGAAATGACATATTAAGTTAGCAATGTTTGGCTATTATTTGGATAGAGGGCTACTTGTTGATGGTGCGAGTAGAGTTAATTGAGGGAGGAGTGGGAAGGGGCTGTTGAGCAAAATATATATGATCCAGCTATATGGGACTATAATTATGCACTAATCTAGAAAGATTTAATGAACACTGGAGTAAAGATACCAGGTTTGGGTGAGGAGATTGGGGTTGGTTTTTCCACCCAGATAGGCGACCATAACATATATCTTTGTAATAGATATTTAAAACATAGATATTTATTATATTAAGTTTTTTAAAGTATGTTTTTAACATTTTACTGCATGCCTTTTAGAGATGTAACTACTTGCAAAATCGCATCAGTGATGCTTTGATCAATGGTGCAGTGATGTCACTTCCTGTGATATTGTGGCATATGCAAATCATAGGGGCCTCGCAATCCCCTTTTCTGCCAATGGCAGCACTTTTGGAGAGTCAGTGGGCATTCCAAAAGCAGAAGCCCTGTGCAACTATCTGAAGAAAAGGAAATATGTCTTCTTTTCACAGACCTAAATTCTGAGATGCAAGTAACAGGGGGACATCTCAGTTTATAAAGCCTGATTTGAGATGAAAATATCTGAATCAATCTGATAAAAAAAAGGCTCAAAGTTCAATTTAAAGGGAAGGTCTTTCTCTTCCCGCAAGTGAGTAATGTGAAAGTGTTTTATTTGTTAAGTTTGAGGAAGAAATCAAGTCACTATATCAATGTAAAACATACCATAATGAATGTGCTTTCGATGAACTTTAATCTGATGTTCCTTATTTATTTAGATTAACGGAGGCGTGAATAGTAAGGATTATATTTTTGTTCTCAAAATGGCACACTATCCACCCCTGCCAGTGATCTACTTATATTAAATCTTTTATTCACACTTGGAGATTATTACCTTATTAATTGGTTATTGCTATTTAGTGTGAGTGGATTCTTATACTACAACAACAGATCAAACACACAACTACACACTATTTTCTACAATCTATCTATAATCTATGTTCTGTTTGTGCAAAACCTATAGAAAAGTGAAATGAAACTAAGAATGTTGACTGTAAGCAGGTGTGTGTGTGTATGCGCGTGTTTGTGAGCAGGATAGTGTGTGTGTGTGAGTGTGTGTGTAAAGATTCTGTATACATAGACCCTCTTGCAAAACGTAACTTCTTCTCCATACATCTTGTAGTCCAGGCAGCTTCAATATTTTCTCTTCAAAAATGTCTGTAAGCCTTTGACTGGCAGGCACTGTGGGACTGCAGTGAATCATTATTGATTTTTGAAGCAAACTCAGCATTACTTGTCTCGCTAATTAGATCTCAGTATCCACCATCTGCATTGATGTTAAGGACACTTTCTTGGAAAGGACCCAAGTCCTGCATTTTTCTTTCATATCTACATCACACATTTTTGGGGGTTATGTCTTTATCCAAGGTGACACTTTTTAAAAATGGTTTTTTAAAGACATTATTTTGAACTTTTGCTTCCAATCCTTGGAGCTACAGTGTTTGCGATCCGGATTGAAAATTTGTGCACGTGAAACTTCTAGCTGTGTCTTTCATCAAAGTAAAATCGACTGATAAACATTCTAGAAGCACTGCAATGAAGATAAATTATCATTTTTAATGTTTTTATTTTATGAAAATGTTCTAGGAAGTTGTGGAACTGTCCAGCTTTCATGATTAACAGCAGCAAATCTACTGGAGTTTTGAGAGTAGGAACACCAATGAGATTCCTAAGAATGCGGTCTGCAACTTCCCATGGTTAGCTTTCCTGGAATCTTTTTCAGAACAAATCTTACTTTAATGTCTGGACATTGGTAGAGGAATATGTCCTGAAATCTGAGAGTCAAACATAGGATAGGGAAGACCAGTGTGCCATGATGTTCCTTTCAAGCAAATCGAATAATTGGCCCTGGAATCAGACAACAGCACTCGTTATTATCATTTGCCCTCCTTGTGGTATCTTCCTTATAGCTTGCCAGCTTGTTAGGTCTAGATGTCTAGTGTGGGTCACAAGCATTCATTTTCACTCAGTAATGTTTCATAATGAATATGTTTGTTGCACATTGTACAGTGTTTTCAATGTTTTTTTCTAAAGAATCTGCATTTTAAGAGTGGATAACAGTAGAAAGTTCTATACACCTCTTCACTAATCCCAGCAATGTGGTGGGAATTGTGAAGGTTATCTGGCAGATATCTGAAGTAGTGGTGCAATTGACATATATGTCATACAAGTGGCCACATCATGTCTAAGGACACCCCAGAGTACCTGAACTAAGATCTCAAAATATATGTCATCAGGATGAACCTTGAGGGACACTGCAGATGTTGTTAGGTTCCGAAGTGAAGGGCGGGAGGCATATTCTGTGGGTTCTCCCGGTGAGGAAGGAGGCGATCCACTTGAGGGCATTTCCTCTTATTCTGATGTTGTGTATGTTGTGTGGTCTTTTGATCAGGATGTTGTGTGGTACTGTGTCGAATGCGGCTGAAAGGTCGAGTAGGATCAGGGCCACCATTTTTCCTTGGTCTAGGAGTGATCTGTTGTTGTTCATGGCAGCCAGCAAGGCGGTTTCGGTGCTGTGATTGATGCAGATCCCGCTTTGGAGGTGTCCAGAAGTTTGTGGTTCTCCAGGTGTTCCATGAGTTGGCGGTTGATGGCCTTCTTGAGGACCTTGGCGGGAAATGAGAGCAGAGAGATGGGGTGGTAGTTCTTGAATTTTTTGGGTCGGCTGACGGTTTCTTGAATAGGGGCTTGAGTTCTGCGTGCTTCAATTCATCAGGGAAAGTGGCCATGGTAATTGATGCATTGAGGATGGTAGTGACCTCGCTGCTGATCGACTTGCTCCCAAGGTTGAAGATGTGGCGGGGGCATAGGTCCAAAGGTCCTCCTGAGTGGATGGAGCTCATGATGGCAGTGGTATCTTGCATGGTGAGCTGGCCCCAGGTGGTCCTGTTCTTCGTTTGTGGGGTTGAACTGGCTGGTGAAGTCGATGAGTTGGTGTTCAAAGTTTCTGTAGATGGTGAGATCTTGTTGTGGAAGAAGTCCGCCAGGGAGTCTCAGAGTTTTTGTGAAGGGGAGGTGTTTCATATGAGTAATATTTAATCTACTAAATGGCACTCAGGTAATGGTTGTACTAACTGCTCTTTAAAAACTGGCACTCTACTGGGCATTACAGTAGATAGATTTGTTGCAGAGTTATGGCAAGGAAACACGGGACCAGAAGAATAAATAACTGAACTTCTGACCACCATTTATATCGGAGGGCGAGCTACATGCCCTGTGCCTGACTTTTAACATTCCAGTTTATAGAATGTCTTTGCAGGAATAAGCAGAGGTGAGTAATGAAAATGGATAGATTATGGGGCTTACAAAATGATGTTTACTCTAGACTACACAGGGTTAAGGTTGGTGCTTCAGAGTGAAAGACAAACAAGAATTGAAGAGGCAACATGCCTGTAAATGAAAACATGTTGGGGTGTTTAAACTATTTATATGACACCCAGCACCTGAGAAAACAGAGGCAGCTGCACAGACTAAAATACTAAAAACTGATTCCTTCTTGCCTACCCTGTACAACTCCTGACCCTAGTAGACACATTCTGAGATCCAGCCCATGAGATACAGAATTTGTCTCTTCCTCTTAGTTTGTGGTTAGTGTTCCATTTGCTGCACCTGGTTGAACAGTTTTTCTAGCTTCAACCCTTCTGGAGTGAGCATTTTAAAAATCTGTCAGCCACTGAACCTACATCTCAGTTCTTAGTCCTGATTGGTTGAGTCCAAGGGCCCAGTGGGTGCTCCAGATATTGTGGGTATAACCACCAACTGGAAATCTGGAGTGTGATGAGTTATTTCTGAGATGCAGGCCTCTAACATTAGTTCCCACTCTGGGTTGTTGTTATTTGCATCCTTTACATTATAGTTCCAATTCTACTGTTATTATTGACAGAGTAGTTATTTCCCAGCAGATTTACCTCTGTGGCAGTGGCAAGTGCCGTGTCCCCCACTGCTCATTTCCCTGTAGCACTGTTGACTGAACACCAAGAAGGTTGGGAGAAACCGCCTTTGGCACCTCGAACTATCTTGTAACTTAAGTGTGACCTCTGCCTCAGTGTGGGTGCTGGCCTTAGGGTATTGTAGGAAGCCGGCTCTCTGTACGGTGCACTAAAATGAAGTGCACTATGTAGAGAGCTCGGTGAATCCCCAATTGGTATACAGAGGTATAAGTAGATAATAGTAACTCTTTTTTTGTGGTAGTGTGGGCGAGCAGTTAGGCTTATCAGAGGGTAGTGCTAAGCATTTGTTGTACTAACAGAGGCAATAAACAAGACACACACTAAAGAATAAATCCGAGTCCAATTTATAAAAATTAAGTGGATTTTTATGTAATGTTTAAGACCATGAACACATTTCTAAGGTAAGTACTTTCAGAGTTACGAGTTTTCAAAGTTCAGAAAATATATCACTTTTGTGTGCAATTACGCACTATTGAATGTAATAGGAAAGAAGTAGAAAATGCATATAAAATCAAGCAATGCTTTCACGAAGTTCACCTTCTTGTTTTAGGTCGATGTCAGGACCAGGTTCAAAGTTCCAGCAGGAGAAGTTCATGAGCCTCCCGGATTGGCTAGGAGCAAAGCGCTCAGGGTCTTGGAAACTGGTGAGCAAGGGCAAAGGGGGCCACTTGACAGTACACAGCAAAGGAGGACAGCACAGGAGGACTTGCAGGTAAGTCCGGTGGTTCTCACCAGAGAGAGGAGATCGGAAGAGCTTGAGGACCACAGGAGCACATCTGGTTAGATGAAGGTGGGGATGGGTGCAGAGCGAACAGGTCCTCCGGGCTATGTGCATCTTGAGGTCCTCGAGGTCAGGAGCAGGAAACTTGGAGAGGCGATATCGAGACAGCTGGGCCACCCAGGAAGTGGGTCATGGCTGTCTTGATGTCCTTCAATGGGTGCTTGCTTCTGGTGCTATGGGAGTCCGGAGTAGACTCTTCTCAGTGATTGCCATTGGGGGTCCGGTACCCAGGTATTGGTACGCCACAGCTCCGGTAGGTCCTGGTGCCTTCAAACTTTGTGCATAGGCAGGTCTGACCCCCTCCCCTTCCCCTCCCGGAGCTGTTGTACCTTTTCTTGCTTTGGTGCTGAGTTGAGATCATCGGGGAGCAGCAAGTCGACAAACGGGATTTCATGGAAATGGTGCCTGCAGTGTGCAGGGGAGTTATACATTCACTCGAAGGGAGCTTCTTGGTGATTTCTTGAAGGCTGGAGGTGGTTCGGGGTTGGAGTCTTTTCTGGTTTCAGGATGACACAGCAGCAGCAATTGTCGAGTCCTTGGAGCAGCTGGCAGGGTTTGGAACCTTTTTCTTTTGCAGCAGGGCTTCAGTTCTCAAGCAGCGGGTTCTCTTTGTCCTGGTCTTCTCTTGTCCATCGAATCTGATGTTAAGGTCTTGGGGAGCCACCTACATACTGAATTTAGAGGTGCTAAAAGGGGAGACATGTAGTAGGCAATGGGCTACCTATCTTTAGGGTGTCTACACCATCTAGTGACCACTTACTGTGGGAAGGGGCACTACCCTAACCCTGATAGGTTGTTTTTCCACCATCCCAAGATGATGGAATTTCAGGAGTGGGGTTCACCTCGCCCGCCCCACCCTAAAGGTGGTGCAGGTTAAGGGGGGACCCTCCTCCTAATCTAACTAATTTTCCTGCCTTTCCTCCTACCAAAAATGGAGTAGGAAAAGGGGCTTGGCCTCCACCACTATCTGGAATTTCCTCGTTTGTATTTTAAAGGCGGCATTGCCTTTGAAGCTTCCTGCCCTGGAAGGCCATCCTGTCCTGAAGGAGGTGTGAAGCACCTCTGCCCAGAGCAGGCTTTGCCTCTGTCCTATGAGAGTGCTGGCTCTCACCCCATGAGGTCAGAAACATGTCTGGTGGTGGCAGACTGGCAAAAATAAGTCAGAGACCACACCAGGGTTTGATATGTTTTTCGGGGCCCTCTAAAAGGATCTCCTGTGTGAATTTATTGATAAATCCATCACTGGCATCAGTGAGGATTTATTAAGACAAGATGTTTGGTAACAAACACCTTAGAAATCAGTGAAGCCATCATAGAGTTATGAAACTCGTGTTGACAAGTATCCAGCTCTTGTTCTCTTTATGGCGTCCCTGGTCACGTACAACATCACAGAATATACAGGACATTGTAGGGGCATATCTGCTCATGCTGATATGTACTCACAAAGGATATTGTGCACCCTGCCTTAGGGCTAAAGGCCTGCGGTAGGAGTGACTTACCTGTACCTTATGCAGTGTATGGGAGGCATGGCACACAGGGCTGTGTGCCATGTCGACTCTTCGGATTTCTCTGAACCAAGACACACAGCATGCAAAGGCAGAGTGCATAGCCATGCTGAGGGGTCCCTGGAGTGGCACAAGTGCTGCAGTCCCAGAGGACCCTCTTCAGTACCCATACCCTAGGTACCAGGGGTACAACTTACTAGGGACATACATGGGTATCTGTAGGAGTGGCAATCGTGGTACAGTTTTTGGGAAGGAGATCTGGCGCTGGAAACCTGGTTAGCAGGGACCCAGTACCCTAACAGTTCAAAATCACCTCATGCATCAGGCAAAAAGTAGGGACTAACCACGTCAAAAGAGGTACTTTCCTACATGGACACCCTGTTTTTTTTTTACAATTTTCTGTTGGTAAGTCAGCCACATGGTTTGAGATTCCTGAGATATCCCACTTAGTACCCGTAATACCAAGATAGTAGGGTGAAGGCAAACATGCCATATTCAAATAGGTAGGATGGAACTTAAGCAGATACCCTATTAAAATCTTGCACACCCTTACCTAGCCTGGCTGCAGATCATGTTGATATATCACATAGAATGAATATCTATGAAATGTCTAACGGACCCTTGTGGATCATTTTTCCTTTTACAAAAGCAATATGATGAAGGCAGGATAGCAAATGCCAGCATAATAACCATATGAAATCATTCGACTGTTTAGAGATCAGACTCTCCATCAATGAACTAGTGATTTGTCACATTGAATAAGCCAGACAATAACTAGTGCATGTGTTTGGGACATTACACAAGGTTTCAAAATGAATTTGTCTTTTTTGTGTGGATGACTGCCGTCGTAGGGCCAGGAACAAGCTAGAGAGTGATTGTAGGAAGTCGGACAATACGGCAGCACGGCTACAGCTAAGTCTAACCCAACAACTATACAAACAGCATCTACTCAACGAGGCGAAGACAGCCTGGCTCACCACACAACACTCCATGTATCAATGGGGAGATAGTCCCGCCGCATGTTGCACAGGCTGTGCCAGGCAGCGAGCAATGTCTTGCCGGTACCGGTGGTGCGGGATCCACAGGGAGGCTTAATTTCAGGGTTGACGGAAGTCGCCCAAAGCTTTGCAGATTATTACAGCATGTTATATGCCCCAAAAGATCATTTTAGCTTAGAGGTGGTCCAGGACTTCCTTAAAGACATCCCGCCACATGTTTTATCAGCTGAGGCACGTAAACAATTGGAGAAGAAGCTTATGGTGGAGGAACCGGCGTCGGCCCTAGCGGAAATGCGTACCGGAAGGGCTCCGGGACCAAATGGCATCCCAAGCAAGTAATTGAAGCTCTTCATGCCACAGCTGGGCAGCCCATTGCTAGAGGCCATACAGGAGGCATCAGATGCTGCCATACCCCCTCGATACTGGTTACACGCAGACATTGAGGTATTCCTGAAGCTGGGGCGACCGCCAGATTTACACTCCTCCTACCGTCTGATCTCTCTCCTCAACTTCGAAGTGAAGTTGCTGGCTAAAACCTTGGCAAGTAGATTATTGAAATACATGCCTGATCTAGTACATTTAGACCAAGCGGGCTTTATGCCCCAGGGGTCCACTCGCCATAACATTAGGCGCATCTATAATGCCCTGGCAATGGTTGACCGCCTATCACTCCCAGCAGCAGTCCTCCTAGTGGATATGGACAAAGCATTTGAATCTGTTAGCTGGAAGTATTTATTTGCTCTACTGGAGAGTATCAATTTCGCCCCACGCTATCTCAACTACGTGAAACTCCTATATACCGACCTGACAGCCTCGGTCAGAGTTGCGGGTGCTACTTTGGCCCCCTTTGCGGTAGGTAGGGGCACCCGCCAGGGAAGCCCACTCTCCCCACTATTATTTGCCGTAGCAATAGAACCCCAGGCAAACTGGGCCCGTTTGGACCCCTTGCTGGCGGGATTTGTACGGTCACAGGAACTATCAGATCGAGTTGCTCTCTATGCTGACAATGCACTGTTTTTCCTCACTAATCTACGCTCCTCTGGCCTGCGTTTAATGCAGATTCTGCGTATCTTTGGGGAGACGTTGGGATTGCACACGAACACTGGGAAATCGGTAGTGCCCTTCATGAGAAAGTCCAGAGAGATAGTTCATGGGCCTACGATCTGAATATTGCTAGCGGGTTCACATATCTGGGGGTATATATCACCCCGAATTCAGCACTTGCTTGGGACCATGTTATCGCTCCATTATTGCCCCACGTTCACAAGGAGATCAATGTATGGTGCCCATTGCCTCTCTCCCTCTTGGGCCACTCCATGATCTTCAAAATGGTGTCCATGCCGTGTTTGCTCTACCAATTACAGAATTACCCTTTTAAAATCCTCCCAGCATGTGTTCAAACAAGCCAACACATCCCTTACACAATTTTTATGGGGAGGTGGAGAGGTGCGTATCGTCCTACGGACATGTGTTCAGTCCACTTTTAATGGGGGAATTGCCACCCTGGACATCTACTCCTACTACGCAGCATCCCACCTTCTCCTTATTAATGAATGATGGTACGCACCATGGGCCGACCCAGCATATGCGTCAGTGTGCTGGGCGATGCTTCACTCATACACTTTCTATATGGCGACAAGATAGGAAGTCACATCCTGCATGCTACTCAAACGGTGTTTCGTCTGTAGAAACAGACACTAAAACAAATGTGCTGGTGGACCCGACTGACCTAGATGACTCCTTTTTTTGGGGGGGGGGGCCCTTCATGAGCCAGTTGGCGTCCTTTTCGGGATTCCGACAGTGGGATGGCATTTGCATCTCAGCTCTAGGCGATGTTATGCGTGGTTCAATCCTTAAAACCTTCCAGGATTTGCAGACTGGTTTCCCATTGCACCGTCAGCAACTGTACAGGTATTTTCAATTATGGCATGCCCTAACCCCCTACATACAGGGCTCACAGGAATTACCAGAATTCAATTCAACCCATTACAGGGTAGACTACTAACTTGGGCTCTGGGTACTCGCAGAATTAGACAAGTATATCAAACTCTCGTGGCACATCGTACTTCTACACTTCCAACTCTAAGACAGACTTGGCAGGAAGACATACCCACACTGGATAACGATGACTGGATGGAGGCTCTGATGGCCCCGCGTGAAGCGGCAATATCGCATAGGCTGCATCTCATTCAACTAAAATTCCTTAATAGAGCCTATTTTACCAGAAGTCCGCTATGGCGCAAGGGTGTCCTTTCCTCGTCGAAGTGCCTTAGGTGTGGTTTAGCTGAGGGCACCTTTTTACATACAGTGTGGGAGTGCATGACCCTGGTGAGTTTCTGGAGAGGGGTTGTGGCATGTTTGGAGGGGGTGCTGTCATGGGAGATCCCCTTCAACATAAAGACGATATTACTCCACAGCACAGATGGCATTGGAGGTAACAGATACAAGAGGCATTTACTTTTTCTGGGCCTAACCCTGGTCAAAGGTGATATCACAAGGCTGTGGCAGGGTGTGTCCCCACCCACAATAGGAACATGGAAGTTAGGTATGGACCACTGCATGGGTATGGAGGTGGCAGTGTTCTGAGCGAAGGGGTATCCACAGAAACACACAAAGATTTGGCAGAGATGATCACGCCACAGGGGTATTGTTTTGGCATCAACACAATCAGTAGACTCCCTTCTCGATACAGAGATACGACACTTTAAACAAAGGATCATGAATCCCCTGGCCCCTAACACACACTAACACACAGATGTTTTCCCTAAAAAGGGACCATGAGAATATTGTTCACGATGGGAAGGGCGGATTGGCCTGCAATATTATACGCCGGTATTATGGAGGGTGGGTGACAGGTTGTTACTCTACTGTAAGTTTGGATAGGCCATGTTGGCCATAATGTAATGTCTCAATAAAATCTGATAAACTGTGTCATGAGAAAAAAGAAATTAATTTGTCTATCGTTGACCATCTGTGGCCTGAAGTTCATAAATGCAAAGGTCTACCAGTGAGTGTCAATAGTGCAGAGATATGGGACTGTGCTAATACTAGCTCTTAGAGCCTAATAACCAAAGGTATATCAAATCCCGTATGCAACACTCTTTTATTTCAAAGCCAGTTTCTTGCAAACTGGTTTTGTATTTCTGTGTCCACACTACTGCTCAGTTACAACTAAAATGTTAAATGCTATGTGATTGGCAAATTACCTTCTTTTTTTCCAAACGTTTAGGGAATGCCAACACTTACTATGAAGAAATATGCGAGATTTGTAGAGCTTGGAAACATAAAAAACATTCACGCTCTACTCATCAGTAATCATCCCATCGGTTTCACCCTTTTTTGTATTTTGTTATAATAGGTTTGCTCTAGTCTTTCAATCTATTCCATGGTTTTTTTAAGTTCATATAATGTATAAAACTGCCTTTAATATGCAGATTTTAATCATTAATTCCACTAATCTGTGACATTTTTAAACTGGTTGATAAATACATTGAACTTGAGAACAATTCTGTTCCTTTTAATAACTTATACATGTCTTCTTATGGTTAGCTTCGTGCTAGTTCTGCAGCCAACATTCTGAACTGTTTAAACTTTTAAAAAACGTATTATTCATGTTGGTGATATTAATCTAATCTTGCTTTTAATTGATGTCCTGTGCGATGTATGACAATAGACCTCCAAAATCATCCTGAATGTAAAGGGTAAAGGAAAATCTTCACATGAAATGTTGGAGATCGGTAGTTGAATTTAGAGCATGCCAAGTAGGGCACAAGCGTACTTGACAGAGTACAGCAATGAGATTATAAGCAGTGAACCGGCCAACCTCATAGAGGATATTCTGTGATCAGAAACTTTCCTCAAATCAGTGAGCCTGAAATTTAAATGGAGGGCACCAAAAGCAGAGATGAACTTCTACTGTTGCTGGTTTTACAGTGAAGTGTGAAAGCCACTGGCCTGTGGTGAAAGAGAGAGTAAAGATAATGAATGCTGTACATTCTCAAATAGAAAGGTAGCTAATATGTATCTCAGCTAAAGACTCAAGGACAAAATACCAGGGATGTCCGTCAGATGCGATTTAAAGACAAATCTGGGTATTTGGTCTAAAACTGTATTTCGTTTTCTTTAACAATTTTTATTTTGTGGAAAAACACAACCAAAACTCCATGTCGGCAATTTGTATCACGCAGGATACCACATCAGTATATCTGGCAATTTCCCCGAATGTGCCCTCCCAGCCCCTCAAACATTTCCTTTTAATTCTAGCATTAGGAAAAGAGGTGCTTGAAGGATTACATGGACTAAAATGTCCTCATATATTTGCTATCTCTTTCCAAATTACCCATCTGTCATCTAGAAATAGGTAAAGCCAAAACCAAGATATTTCAGAGAAAAGAACACATATATGAATTTGATGAGAATGTGTCTTTAAATGAGGAACTTACACTGATGATACATACGGAAATGAAAATCTAACATATGCTAATGGAAGCTAGCATATGGCTAATATGGAATAAGTCATTTGCCAAAATTGTGACACTATGCTTCAGTGACAAAGACTTTACCTTCTTTATCTTCAAGATCCATTCTGTCTCCCTCCTGCAGTTGGCGAAGACAGAGGGACAGAAGATAGTTATGAAGACTCAGCTAAAATAGCTTTCCCCAGTGCCTCTCTTTTCATGATGCTTTCTACATCATGACATAGTCAGAACTATTTTTGGGGTCCTCTTCTGAGCATACATATCCTAATTGCCCCAGAATGTCATCAATTGCAGTCTATATTTTGTGTTGCAATCAATCAGTAATCTTATCAATCAGTAATCTCATAAAGCGCGACTACTCACCTGTAAGCGTCTCAAGGCGCTAAGTGGATGGGGGGAGTGAGTCTGTGGTTCAGTCAAAGAGCCAGGTCTTGAGGTCCTTCCTGAATTGCGGCAGCAATGGTGATTGCCTGAAGTGCAGAGGCAGGGAGTTCCAGGTCTTCGGAGCGAGGTAGGAGAAGGATCTTCCTCCAGCCGTGATCTTGCGGATCTGTGGGATGGTGGCTAGGGCCAGTTGGGCGGAGCGGAGATGTCAGGTGGGAGTGTAGAAGGAGATGTGGTGGTTGAGGTGTGCAGGTTCGGAGTTGTGGAGGGCTCTGCAAGCACGCATGAGGAGCTTGAAGGTGATTCTTTTGTTGACAGGTAGACAGTGTAGGTCTCTCAGGTGGTCGGTGATTTGGTTGTGGCATGGGATGGTCAGGATGAGTCTGGCAGAGGCTTTCTAGATATTCTGCAGTTTTTTGGGGAGTTTCTGGGTGGTGGCAGCATAGAGTGTGTTGCCGTAGTCGAGTCTGCTGCTGACGAGCGCATGGGTTGCCACTTTCCTGTACACAGTGGGGATCCACTTGAAGATTTTATGAAGCAGGCAGAGTGTGTGGAAGTAGGAGGACGAAACAGCATTGATTTGGTGTTTATTGAGAGCAAGGAGTCCAGGATGATGCTGAGGTTTCGTGCTTGGTCCGTGGGTGTGGGGGGGGGGAGTTCCGAGTGCTGCTTGCCACCAAGAGTAGTCCCAGGCAGAGGGGGAGGAGCCCAGGATGAGGACGTTGGTCTTGTCTGAGTTAAGCTTGAGGCAACTGTCCTTCATCCAGGTGGCGACTGCCTTCATCCTGTTGTGGAAGTTGTTCTTAGTGGCTGTGGGTTTGTCTGTGTAGTGAGGTTGTCAAGGTATCTGATTATAAGTGCTATGGCAAATAGGGTTTTGTTAGGAAGGAGATTTTTCGAGGGAAAAAGTCTGCAAAATACCCTCATATTCCTCACATTTTGCCCAACACACGCATTTTGCATTTTTCCTTTTTCTTGTCCCCTCTCTGGGTATTATGACAGTATTCCTCCATCACAGGAGCACCAATTTTAGTAATCCTCCACTTTGTGCATGTTCCTGTTGTACAAAATACCCACAGGCTGGTTTGAGACCCTTCCGTGTTAAGGGTCACAGATCACATGCTGTCCTCCAGAGATGTACAACTGGACACCTCCAAGCAGTTGCATTCCTGTTGCAAGATGTATGGTAAAGAGATGCTTGGATGTCAGACAGGAGTGGGCCTTAAAACTCCTGCTCTGAACCAGTGATGCAGGCCTCACAGAGTAGGTGAAGGCATAACTCTCCACTTGAGGGCTTCCCTGAGGCTCTTCAACAGCTTCCCTGATGCTCTCAGGACAAAGAGACATTGGACACTGGTCATAAGAAAAAAATATCTGTCTCCTCCTTTTTGGAGGAAGAAAACCCTGCACCACTCCATTCACAGGACAACGTCTCAGCTTTCTCCACGATTACCCTCGACCAGAGGTAAGAATCAAGCCTCTTGTTGCACTTCCACTTTGTGGTTCTTGGGAACCAAGGAAGAGGCAAGCTCTAGGATCAGTCTCCTTCCCATCTAGCAATTATTGTAAGTTTAGGTCATTATGACTGATCTAAAGTAGACGCTCGAGCGCGCGAAACAAGATGGCCGCCTCCCAGTGAGCTCCTGCGCGTTTTCGCCCGTTTTTAATTAAAAACGACGAAATTCTGGACAAATTAATGCTGTAGGGAGGTCGCTGTGCATATAAAGCCGGTACCTGTGCTGTGAAGTCATTTTTGGTGCTTCTGGACGGCGAAAGTGGTGTTTTTTCTCGTCAGGCTCCTGCTCCCAGTTCTGCCTTCAGGTACTGCCAGGCTTGTCTGTCAGGGGGGCGGAGTAAGCACTCAAGAAAGGGCCTGGCTTGGGCCTAGCCACTCCCACAGACCATTTTAGCTGCTGCACCAGTTATTTGGAGGTTTTGCTCACCAGTATTACTATATTTTCCTACAAACATTGTATTTAATTAAAAAATTGGATCCTTTCTACATCAAAATGGATAATAAAAATTCTCTACATAATAAAAGGAGACAGCAGGTTTCACCTCCGCCAATTAAATCAAAAGTGGTAGAGTCATCTGAGCCTTCCTTATCTCTAATTCTAGAAGAAATTCAAGCACTTCGTGTTAATACAGATACCATTGCGTCAGAGATTAAAAATGTGCGCAAAGAAATGGCTTGCTTATCATTGAAAATTTCTGACAATTCAATTAAAATACAAGATAATAAGGTTAAAATAGACGCTTTTACCCCACTTGTGGCGAAAATATCACCCATGTCTGCACTCCTTTTAGATATGGAAAATCGCAAAAGACAATATAACCTACGCATTTTCAATCTACCAGAAGATGTTGAGGGTGCCAACTGCAGATTATATTTGGAAACTTTGATTCCTGGCCTTTTGAAAATCAGTTTTCCAGAAAAATTTGAAATTGATAAGGCTCACAGGATTCCTTCTCATCGCAACCCTCAACACACAAAACCTCGACAAATGATCTTTAAAGTTCTCCGTCATCACCATTTGGTTTTGATTAGGAAAGCAGCACGAGAAATTCCTTCGTTGATGGTCAATGGGAATAAAATATTTATCCATTAAGATTTCGCCAAGGAGACTGTTTCTGTTCGCAAAGAATTCACTGCTCTTCGTCCTCAACTAAGAAGTCTTGGTTTCAAGTACGGTCTTTTTGACCCTTCAACAATGCGTATTTGGAAAGATAACTTCTCGAAATCCTTTCATCGTCCTGAGGAACTGAAACAATTTTTGGATCAACAGTCACAGCATTTAATGGATACTCATGACTCTACTACTTGATTGTTTCCAGTTATGTATTTTCTCACAAATTACTGAGTTATTCTTCATCGGGCTCCAACGGTACCGGTCATGCTTGTTGAGCGTGTGTGCGTTTCATTCTTGATATTAATGTATCCTGTTTGTCGTTTTTTCCATGTTTTATTTTTTTCCTTCCCTCTTCCTTGTTCTAGAGCTACTATTTTCTTATACTCTTTTTGTATTTTTAACTCTCATACTCTTCATCTTTTCTCTCTCTGTTTTTCATTATGGCTAACGTTCATAATATTAAAGTAGTCTCATTAAATGTTAAAGGTTTACGTCATCCAGTTAAGCGTACAAAGATTTTAGATTATCTAGGTAGTTGCAAGGCAGATATTTGTTTTATTCAGGAGACTCATATAGATGACAAAATCTTAGATTATATGAAGAAAAAGTGGGTCGATACTATTGTCTCCTCTCCTGCTAATGGAAAAAAAAATGGGGTTGCTATTTTTTTTGCAAAAAAATTACATTGCCAAATTTTGAGTAAAACTTCAGATGCTGATGGGAGATATATTATAGTTAAAATTAAAATACATGATTCAGTCATATTTTTACTTAATGTTTACGGCCCTACAGCGGACGATCCTCTTTTTTGGTCTAATCTTACTACTGAGGTTCTGAAATTGGGTAAAGTTCCGTTAATTGTAGGAGGTGATTTTAATGTTATATCTGATCCTCTATTAGATAGATTATCTTGTACTAAATTTCACCCTCCTAAGGTTTTTCATGCTTTTAAATTATTTATTCAAACCACTAAGTTAGTTGACATTTGGCGCCTACACTTTCCTACAGAAAAAAGTTTTACTTTTTTTTCAAACCCACATAATTCTCATTCTAGGATTGATTATTTATTGGTCTCTAAGCAATTAATTCAATCCGTGATTACTCCTAAGATTGGTAACATTGATATTTCAGATCATGCTTTGATTTCTTTTGTTTTGAATTTAAATTCAACTTTTACAAAACAATCCCGATGGCGAATGAATACTGATATTGTTCTTAATGAACATAATAAACCAAAACTCTTAACTGCCATTCAAGATTATTTCCTACTTAATCCTGAAGGTTCCACTTCTATGGTTAATAGATGGGATGCTTTTAAAGCCTACATTAGAGGTGTAACTATTTCCATTATGGCTCACGAAAATAAATCCTTCAATGCTAATATTAAAAACATAGAAAAACAAATTGAGAAATTTGAGAGACTTTTTATTACGTCTAATGATCTTCAATATAGACTTAAACTGGCAAAGCTTCGGTATGAATTTAATTCAATTCTTAGCAAAAGAGCTGGCATTCAGATTTCTAACTCTAATGCCAAATTTCGTTTTAATGCCAACAGATCTGGGAAACTTTTAGCTAATTATCTACGTATAAAAAAGGACAAAACTCAAATAAATTCTATTCATGGCCCTAATGGCAAAATTGCTTTATCTCACAATGATATCGTTAATGAATTTTTGGATTTTTACTCTAATCTATATAACAAGCCTGATTTTCATGATGCCTCTTTAATTGATTCCTTTTTAGCTACATGTGGTTTGCCCAGGATTTCTCAATCAGATCTCTTAAAAAAAATAAGTCTCCTGGTCCAGATGGTATTTCGGCTGAGTTTTATAAAGAATTTCAGGTACAACTTTTGCCCTTTTTATTTCAACTTTTTACCTTTTTTGGCTCTTCAGGAATTATTTCAGGTTTTTTTGCTGAGGCTTTAATTGTCGTACTTCCCAAGCCAGATAAGGACCCCACTATTGTGTCAAATTACCGGCCTATATCTTTAATTAATCAAGATTGTAAATTATATGCTAAAATACTTGCTTCTAGATTAGCCCCTATAATGCATTCTATTATACACCCAGACCAATCTGGCTTTATGAAAAATAGATATTCTGCGAACTGTACAAGAGCCTTGCTACATGTTATTGAACAAGCTCCCACTTTAACTTTACCTTCAGGAATTTTGGCCTTGGACGCTGAGAAAGCTTTTGATAAAATTCATTGGCAATTCTTATTTAATACCTTATTGTCATTTAATTTTGGTGAGACATTTATCCGCATGATTTCTGCTCTTTATTCTGCTCCTACTTCTCGTTTATTTATCAATGGCCAAATCTCGAATCAATTTTCCCTTTTTAGAGGTACAAGACAAGGTTGCCCTCTTTCCCCACCTTTATTCCTTATTGGTATTGAACCCTTTCTTACTGCTATAAGAAAATGTGATGATATTAAAGGAATTAATATTAAAGATGTTACTATTAAAGCCCTACCTTATGCTGATGATGTGCTCCTATTTATTAGTGATCCTATATCCTCATTCCCTTCCTTATTAGAGATTATCAAAAATTATTCCACAGTTTCTGGATATAAATTGAATTTTTTCCCTTAAACATTTATTGTACCCCTGATATGATACCTATGAACGATATTATTTGGCAAAAAGATAAATTGAAATATCTTGGTATTTTATTCTCCTCCTCTATAAAATCAACAATAACATTGAACTGTAACTTTATTTTAAATTATATTAAAGATAAAATGTCTAAATGGTCTTCATTACATCTTTCATGGTGGGGTAGAATGGATTCCATTAAAATGACAATCACTCCTAAAATTTTCTACACCCTCGCCATGATTCCTACTCAATTTTCATTAAAGTTTTATAAAGATGTTGATAGAATTCTATCCAAATTTCTTTGGAACTGTAAACCACCTCGTATTAGTTATAAAAAATTAAAAATGCCTAAATGTAATGCTGGGTTTGGATTACCTGACTTTTTTCTTTACCATAAAGCCTTTATTTTAAAACAAAGTTCCATATGGTTTAATCATTCCTTTTTAAACAATCCTCCTATTTGGCTTCATATTGAGAAATCATTGGTAAATCCATTTCCACTCCCTACTTTGTTAACCATGTCTAATAAGTCATCATTTTTTCATAAATCCGTTATCCTTAAGTCCACTAAAATGATTTTTAATGATATAGATTCAATTTTTCTATCTCCTATGTCAATTACTGAAGACCTGTCACTATGGCATAGCAATGTTATTAAATTGAATAGAAATGTCAGTTTCTGGTATTCGTGGATTAATGCTGGTATTTTTATCTTAAAGATGTATATTCACACAATGCGTTTATATCATTTGAGATTTTATGAACAAGATTTAATCTACCTCAATCTGATTTTTCTAAATATGAATATTTATGTAATTCCATTTTAGATTCTTTTCCTCAAAATATCCCTTCTAATGTTAAAGCTGATTTATCAATTTACATTCAAACTGTCTCTACTTCATCACATGGTGTTTCTATTTTATATAAAAAATTATCTAATTCTCTAGGCAGCAACATTAATATGCTTTCAGTATTTTGGAATAATGAACTTTCACTTTCACTGTCCATTGATACATGGAAAGATATTTGGCTTAATAGTATTTCTGGTTGGTTACCTGTTTCGCTTTATCAAACTAACTCTTATATTTTATTTAATTGTTTATGGACTCCATTACGTCTTTTTCAAGCTAAACTTCTTCAATCTGCATCTTGTTGGCACTGTAAATCACACCCTGGTACATTACAGCATATGCTTTTTAAATGCCCTTTAGTTTTTAAGTTTTGGACTGATGTTTGGGATATTATAAAAAAGATATTAAATATCCATGATGATGTTTCTTATAATGTGTTAATTTGCAAATCTGTAGTTCTTTCACACAGTTTAAATGACTTAGAAGGTAAACTTTTTAATTTCCTAATATCAGCTGCTTTAAAATCCATTACATTCTGTTGGATAGATGTTTCGTTATTATCAGTGCATGCTTGGTGGTCATGGGTTATTTTTACAAGAAGAGGAGCTCAATTGTCCTTAACTGGGCTCAATCATAATTCCAATTCTTTTCACTCTTTTTGGATACCTGTTGATATATATGTATCTTCTTAAATGGTATATTCATAACTAATTTTGCTTTTTATTGATAATATAGTATATTTACTGATTAGATATTGTAGCTCTATTTATAGATAATGTAAAGGCTTTATTATTAGTCCCTTCCCCTCCTCTCCCTTCTTATGTTTCTGCGGTAATTCAACTGTTATTCTTGTTAATCTTCTTTATTATAACAAGGTATTTTCGCTTTTGAATATTTGTTTTTTGTATTGTCTATGTTACTTGTTTATTATGAAAAATTCAATAAAATATTTTGAACTCAAGACTGATCTAAAGTTTTCAAAATAAATTGTTTGGATTGCACTTTTATTAATGAACTCTCGTTCATGGATTTCACTCATTATCTAATGGCACTCTTGCTACATAATTTAATAAAGCTCAGAATTTGGCTTACGCAAATTACAGCCGCCGAGTGAAAAATGCTCAAACTTATTACATTTTGCTTTAGGGTTTAATTATATTAAGGCATACAATTGGAGCTAAAGGTGAATAACAATAAAAGCATATACAGTTTAGAAAAGATGGCCTTCTTCCTCCTGGATATATCAAATGCGGTTCATGGAATAGCACAAAGTTCACCTTTCATCTTTGGTGCAGAAAACATGCAAACTATCTATATTGACACTGGGCCAAAACCTACCCAAGGCCAAATTGTGGGGTGAGAGAGAGTCAAGAATACTTAGGAAATGCCTTGGCTTCTGTACTGTAAAAGGATAAAGTGGTTGTAAAGTGTGGATAGCACGAATCTTGGTGACACAAAGTCAGATTTCATCTGTCATAAGAGTCAAAATTTGTGATTTTTTACATTAAATACTGCATCACAAAATGACTGCAGAGTGAGAAGTCACCCCAGAAAAGTGAAAGTTATGGGCATCGCCATAGTTCCAAGACCCCACCCTACTCAGTCATTATTTCCACTTACATTCAACCTGCAATGTTTTGTAAAAGCTGCTGCACAAATGCAATCTTGCTACTACTTTTAAGTAGGTAAAAAAGCCTTGGGTGCAACATTGAGGGAAAAAGAACAGGGGAATGATCATCTCAATTGCATGAAACCTGATTTGACCACAGCAGCAATCTTTTGGTTAATCAAAATTGACACAAGTAGCACTGACTGGGTGAAAGATGAGAAAGGTTGTCCTAAACAATCCGGTGACAGTGAGGTAAGATGAGGACCAGACCCAGGACACAAAGTTAAAGTCTCCATCTTCGATAATTATATAAATCATACAAATCCTCATCCAGGCAAGTATAGGAAGACTCTACAACAGTGCCTATGCCCAAATGCTGGATTATTCCTTATCACTAAACGTACAATCTATTTCAACCAACGAATGCAACCAATTTTATTGGGTGGACTCTTTGATTGAAACATTCTCTTGAAATTCATGAGCCACTTTGGCATGCATGCCACGGAGATATTTTGAAAGCCAGTAATGACCAGACCTGAGCCACTTGTTATTGTCGAGGTCAGGGTTAGAAAGATCTTTCCTTCATTGGTTGCTTCCAGGTGGTATACATTACATGGGAACTGAAGGGGCAGTCAATAGGTTGTCAATACCGACATTTAAATACAGGAGACCATCAAACTGGGGTACGGAGGTGGGAAGATTTTATGCAAACCACCCAATCTTGCATCTACCCAAACAATGGTGCAGAACTTTGTGACGGCAAATCACGAGTTCCCATCAGTAGCTGGTATTTCTTTGCAGTGCAGTGAGTTATCAATCATTAACTCATAGCAAGAGGAACAGGACATAGATATTTAAGAACTGGTGAGTTCGAAACAGAAACAGCTGCGGTCGGTACAGTTAAGAGCGGTGGGGCAGGGTGGGGGCATGGGGAGAGTTGACATACGATGGGATAGGGAAATAAATAAATAAATAAAACCACTTACCTTGTGCTCTCCGCATCGCCAAGTCGGCGATGCGGCGAGAGCAAGGTAAGTAGTTTCATTTATTTATTTGTTTTATTTTCCCTAACCCGTTGTATGTCACCTCCCCCCCCCCCCGCCCTGCCCCACCACTCTTACTTGTACCAGCCGCACATTAACAGAAATACCCATGAGTAGGGCATGGAAAGCAAGTACTCCTGAATTCTGGGTCAAATGGTAAATTATGTTATAAATGTATCAAGCGCTGGGAAACTCGTGTTTGCTTACTAAAGCATGTTCTCTCTTTCAATCCACGCACCAGCACTTAGGGCCCGATTCTGATGCGGGTTGGAAAAGCTTCCCGACCGATGGCCTGATTCTGATGCGGTTAGGAAGGCCTCCTAACGGCATTTGCTCCTTCCAAATCGGATCGGGAACGTGTCTTCCCGACCGAGGGTCCAATTCTGATGCGGTTAGGAACAAATGTTCCCATTGAAGTCAATGGGAGTTCAACCAAATCGTATCTGGAAACATCCGGATGCATCCTACTCTGCCGGTTGGACTTTCCCGATCCGAGTGGGTCGGAAACCATTTCCCAACCGATTCGATCGGGAAGCTTTTCCAACCCGCATCAGAATCGGGCCCAGAGTCTAAAGTATTTCAGTAAGCATTAGTCCAAGTAATAAGCCATAAATAAGAAAGTTTCACAACACGTGATATTTTCTGATAGTAGCTAGAGGTACATACAGTTCTCTGTTGTGGCGTGCACTTGAGTCAGTTCAATTCCTGTAGGTGTGTGCTTGTTTTTCTCAAACTGTTTGTTTTTGCTCCTCGAGTGTATAGAGGGGCATCTGGGAGAGCCGCCTCTCCAACAGAAGGCTGAAATCAATTTCCACTCCGAATGTTCCTATAACATCTAAGCAGGGATGTGTGTGCGTGTGTTTGTGTGTCCAAAGGCACAGGATGCTTGTTGCAGTAAACTCTCTCTGACTTTACAGCGGACTATGAAACCCAGCACTTCTGCAAGGCAATGTGCCATCATAATACATAGCTGACCAAAAACCCTTGACGATATCAGACTCTGAGATTCGGTCTATAAAATGGAAACAATATAGCTATGATATGGAATAATGTATCCAGGTTAAAATATGGCATGAGGACAAATGAAACAAATTAGTCATATTAATTTATCTGACTAAACAAATCGATGCATCCATGGGAACGCGGCAATGGTGCCACATTACTTGCATGTATTTTATGACCATGGCATGCCCCCCTTCAAAATGAAGCACAACATTGTTTCCATCTCTCAGCAGTCAGATCCCAACAAATCACGGTTAAGAAGAATTATGAATGTCAAATGTCTACTGAGAGCACCTTCTCTGGTGTGGTCCCAGCTGAGCTGGTCACTGTGGAACATGGAAACTTTACAGCACTGTACATAAGCCGTGGTTTGCTTACCTGGCAGTAAGGGATTGCTGCTCAGTGCACTGGATGTGGATGGCGCTCAGCTCCTGCATACTTCGCAGGCGTGTGGCTGGTACATTAGAGTTGGGCAGGTGAGTGGTCTTCTTGTTGCGGCGAGAGCAACAAGAAGTGGTCCCCCCCTGATGACTTGAGAGCGACGGGCTTCGTGAGGAAGGATAATGCTGCATTGAACTTTCTACACAGTTCTGCTCAAACATTTGTTCATCCATAAACTCGTGGTTCTGTTGAGAAATG
Source organism: Calotriton arnoldi (assembly GCA_963921515.1). Classification (NCBI taxonomy): domain Eukaryota; kingdom Metazoa; phylum Chordata; class Amphibia; order Caudata; family Salamandridae; genus Calotriton; species Calotriton arnoldi. The sequence continues at coordinate 493,591 of CAWUFW010002901.1, forward strand.
GAAGTGGTTCATCAGTAACTATCTAAGGATTGTCTTTCTCCTGCCCTCAGCTCCTTTGCTCAGGTGTGCGATAGACCCACATGTGGATATCCACCGCCTACAGCTACATGATGGATCTGCTGTAGACCATGGAATCGTGGAAAAAGAGGCAAAGAATACTCAGATTTAAAGGTTTTTTTGTGCGTTCATTACTTAAAATAAAGAATTTATAAAAATCGAAATATAGAAATAAAATTAATTGTTTCAAGCACGCATCCCTCCACCAGCTTTCTTATCACGTACTACGAGTCACTATCTAATGGGAGGGTGGGTTGCAGTGAAGAGATTGATGGGTGGGTGTAAGGTGTGATCACACATATTTAACTTAAAACAGATAACATTTTGCTTGCAATGTGCTCACAAGCTGCATTTCAGGATAAATGCTCTCCATGGGTTAAATTTCCATTTTAGTGTGCATCCTTTGGCTTTTTGGCACTGGAACCAGGCAGTGATAGTGCAAGTCCCCACTGGCGAGTGAATGTATTAATGTAATGTTGACCACCCTTGGCACCTCAGGGGCTAAGCCAATAATGCTGTTTTTAACAGGAGGAGTGGCCCATACTAACAATTGATGCTAACATATACCGCAATACGTGTTCCCCCTGTAAGTCAGACTGGCCATTCTATACATATGTGATTCCATTCTTGTATGCACGAAACTTTCCATCAAGAGTCATTGGCTGAAAAAACGGACAAACCACATTACTATTCTGGAAGGAAGGATGTGAAACCTTTTAACATTGATGTGTTGGCTTGTTGCCCTTTGGGCTGCCAGGGTACAGGGCCACTGAATGTCAGGCTTCTTTCATTTTCAGTGGCAAACAAAATGATCTCCCAGAGTCTCTTGTTTATAATGTATAATTTATCATGTGAGTCATGACTGCCTAACCTTGATCTGTCAACACGAATATTGTGCCAGGCAGTACCTTGCAGGAATACTTAATTGCAGTACATAGGGACTCCATGCTGGGAAGGCAGACCTTTTTATGATTCTCTGAGCAAGCCTTGCTTTGTGTGTCAGTGGCTCTAAGCAAGAGATTCTCAGTTAAAGAATCTCTCCACAGCCTGGTCTCACAGCACTATGTCCTCCTCAGCACGTGTTTTCAGTGCAATGGTTCAATGTGGCTTTTCATCTATGCTAGACAGCTCATCTACAATTCTGTGCATCCCTAAAACATAGAGGCTGTAAAAACTGACGTTTGTCCATGGTAGGAAATATGCAAATAGGTTACAGAAGATTAGCTTTTGAAAGCACAGACATGTTTTTGTTCGACTGTGGCACTGAATTATGCATGGGGTAAGCACGCACATGACGAATAGGAATGCAAATTCCATATAGCCGTAAACGTGCTTGGTGCTGCAGACCACCAACAGAATGCACCTGATATGCATGCTGTAACATATTTGTATCATTCTTAGTCGCTGTAAGGACACCACACCACCTGCATCATCCTTCCCCCCCCCTCGGTGTGTCACAGAGAGAGGAGAGTCAGCCCACTCTTAAAGGAGCCAACTACTGGGCGAAATGTTGCAAGTGTAGATCACAAGTACCTTATCAGCGTAGAAACGTCTGCGTGCACTAGCAATGGCTTGTGGCCAGGTTAGCTAAGCAGATGTTTCTGTACACCCAGGGCCAAATTTACTAACATGTTGAATCATGGTTGTACCACTTTTGTGGCGTAGCCACGATCCAAAATGCTAGTAGATATTTACAAAGTCACGCAAGGGGTGATTTTTGCCGCCTTGAACGGTTTGTAAAGAAATTTAATGCAACGCAGTGGCTTGTGTTGCATTGTGTTACATTTCTTTCTGGGAGGCGTTCCATGGGTGGAGCACAGGCGGTCCTGTGCATATACCCATCGATTTCACGCAATCCCACATCTACAAAGGTTTGTAAACCTGGGATTTCATGAAATTACTACACCTGCCAGAAGATGCGGTAAGGAGGAGAAAAGTCTATTTTTCTCCTCATTGTTTCCTCTTGTCATATCTGCTGCAGAATGCAGCACACATAGAAAGAGGAAAATGCCTTGAGAGATTGGTTTTGTGCAGAAAGGTAACCATTCCTTAACAAAATCAATTCTCCTTGAAAGACAGGCACCCTTGCACCGTGGTGTAAGAGTGCCTGTGTTGGCACTAGGTTGCCTGAAGTGCGCCAGTGCTATGAGAGAGCAGAAGTGTTCCATATCAAAGCAGATATGGTGCATTTCTGCTCTCTACCTATCACGCAACACAGCGCAGCAAGTTACCTTGTTGCACTGCATTGCATTAAAGGTTAGTAAATCTGGCCCCCTGTGTATTATGTGCACCTATAGGGGAGCTGCTATCATTAGGGCAGCAGGTGAAGTGCTAATGGGGCTCAGGCATGTGAGGAGACTGTTGCACCCTCATCATTGGAGTCTTTTCCTAGGCTCCCGGGGGACAGGGTCTCTTTTCTAACTTGCATTGAAAAGTTATGTGGTAGTGTGGATGGCATGGGATGTTCCGTTTCACAAGTGAGATTATGTCTAGTGTGTGAAGCAGGCTCGGATGTGCCAAAGAAGACTTTCTTATCCTCTTGTTCTCTCAGAACCGCCTATATATGCTGAATCCCATCTCCATTGACGAATATGTCAGAAGATACTATACTGTTGAACGAGTGCAAGTATATTCTTCTAAACGCTTCCATGTGAAGATGCTAATTATGAATTGGTACAGGAAAAAAAAGAGAACACCCAGGTTCCACCTCTTCTTGGATAGAATGGTTTAGTATCTAGTACTCATGATCATTCTATAGCCCCTTGGCTTGGAACCGAGGCAGACAGATCAATAGGATTTTTGCACAGCTGATGATAAGCTTAACTGGAAGACTTCAGACTGAGATTGTCAGCTCAAACATCATAAAATAGTAGAGATTTTCAATCATCGGGTTTTGATGGTGATGAAGGGTACAATACTACAGTGTTTGCCTTACTCGGGGTATCCTGTTGCTGATACTTGCATCACATGGGAGGACAGAAAAGAAAATTTAAGATATAGTGCAAATGATTTTCGTGTTTGCAAATCCTCTAATTCAGTAAATCAGAGGATTTGCAAAAGCTAGAACCCTTTTTAAATGTACTAAACCTATTTAACGATTTGAAAAAGGTTTTCTGCATCATTAAATAGGTTTAGAAAAGCATTAGCATTTGCTATTTGGAAGGGGCGTTTCCGTTCAAATACTAATTCCAAATGGTATGTATAAATGTTTTGCGAGTGAAATGCTGCCTCATAAATACTGATGAGGTAGATCGAATAGCAACCAACTACGATTCTGTATTTTGTGAACTGACCTATCAGTACGTAGGTCAGTTCACAAAATACGAACGCATTTAATAGAAGTCAGTGCGCAGACTGCGACCACTTTTACCAAATCCATTTTAGTACATTCCAAATAAAAAACTCAAATTGGAAATCGCTATTAGTTGCAATTAACAATTTCTAATTTGGAATCTTTGTACATGTGGTCCCGGGTTTCTAAAATGTTGTACGGGTTACATGAAGATACCATGGTGCATGCAAGCACTATATGGTGAAAAAAGAGTAAGGCACACTGCAACCTAAAGCTCTTATCTGGAGTCTTTCAGGATCTTTACAGCAATTTCCTAGTGATACATGAAATGAGTATCTCACGATTGCATTGTCACGTGCATTGCTATTAATATATTTTGGGCTCTCATGAAGAAACAGGCATTAGGATCCCTGTGGGCAATAAACTTAAAAATCACCCGCTGGGACCCTAACGTGCATTATGCATGGGCTAGTAATGACAGAATTCCATGCCAGAAACACACACCTAGAGTTCTGAAAGACAAAGGGGAATCCTGTGATCACTAGGGACCTGGGATCTATCAACTAAGAAAAGAGAGTGGTCCCTAATAGCAAAAAATGTAATGGAATTCATATAATAATAAATTTAGACCTCCTACAATATATTTTGGTATCTCCTGTACACTTGTTCTTACCTTTCTCCTTGTCCTTAAATAACTCTCGGGCACATCAAAACATGGACTCTTGACGATGACGCCGTCATCAACAAGGATCGAAACTCCATTGACTAAATAGACAAACCTGTTTAAATTAGTATCAAAGTTTGCTTTCTGAGTCGCCTATTGAGAAAGTTTTGTAATACACAAGTATTTCTGTATCACATGATTTTGTCACTTTTCCAAGCACTGAGTACATAAACTTTTGCACCTCCCTGTACATTGTGATTTATTTCTGGAGTGAAGACTTGCAAATATATGTGAATATTAAATCATAAATGATGATTTTATGAATTCCATACCATTTTTTGCTATTAGGATCACTGTCTTTGGATATTTGAGGAACAAACATCTGACACCACTGTCAGTCATCGCCAGTGAAACTGCCAGGCAGGCATTTCTCATTCTGTAGTGGTGCACCATATTAAAGAATCTTGCATTCGTTCACCACCAAGAAAAGGTATTATGGTGAGAGCAGGAGAAGCATGAAAACTTGCAAGAGCTAGAGATGATTTTTCCTGGGTGACGCACAAGGGGCCACTAGCAGATCTCAATAGCTGTCTAGGTGTATTGGTGGGGCACCACACAGAATCCTACTCACCCAGCTCTTTGCAATTGGGTGATAATAAATACTTTTCAACCAGGTACACAATATTTATTAAATATGGAGGGCATTTGTTTAAGGTAGTCATCTATCCATCAACACTTTATTTTACCATATTAAAGAGGTGTTTCGCTGTGATGGTCAATGTGCTGTTATCAACGTATAGAACATGTATTCAATGTCGGAAGTCTTGTATCAGGACTTGGCTTACTCAGCTTTTTCTTTTGCAATCAGATCAGGGTATTTTTTTATCTTTTTGACACAAGTATTTGACTGTAGGTATAATCTTATTTGCTATCACTGTCAAACAGTATCAAAATATTAGAAACGGATTTAGTAAAGATATTGATGGTGTATTAAAATACAACTATGGTCCTACTTGTCCTATGCCCGCAACTACACTGGAAATGATCTGCAATACTACAGGGCTTAAAGTGAACAACGTTTTGGAGCAGCTCGCCCAGAATTAAGTATTCACTGCACGTGCCCAAAGTGAACATAGTGGTAGAGGTTGGTGTGGTGGTGTTATGTGAAAAGTGCCCTACAAATCAATGTTAACAAGACTCTAACATTATGGTTTCTTACCTGAATAAACACATGTGCATGGTCTTTTCTGTTTGAAAAAAAGTCAGTAATGCACTCAGAGGTTTTTCTATCCTGATTTGTTTGGACACTTGTGTTTGAGAGCCTCCTGGCTGCTTGTGGACAAACTGGCACACACAACTGGCATACACAAAATCACTACCTGCTCTAAAAATGAGGGTTGGAAGAGGCCACTTTTCTTGTACTGCACAAATTGCGATTTAATGCTCAAAAGCCACAAAAAGAACAGTGAATATCATCAATTGTCAAAGCAAAATTCAGAAAGTAACAATAGAAAACAGGACAGGCTAGGTGTGACTTATAAAAGCTCAATTTATCTTGGTCTGATGAAGAGGAGAGTCCAGGTACCTGACCCTGCACACCTCCTCTTGGCCAGGCCCGGTTAAAAATGCAGTGGAAAAGGCAGCACCATTAGTGGTTAGCACTAAACCAAGCGAGACACAAAAGAACTTCTCAAAAACAAAGATTTTCATGCACAAATTTCTTAATAAAGGACCAACTTGAGACAAGAAATCAGACTGGAAACCACTAAGACAGGTGACAAAGAACAGATAGAAACATGTTGAATAAAAATATATACCTTGATGGTGGAGGTTCGAACAGATAACAGGGGATCATCCCCAAGATAGGACAATCCCTACGGGACAACATGCCAACAAAAGATAAGAAGATGGTTCATTGTACATTCAGGCATTCCAAATCTGAATCATAGCATTCCATTTTTCACATGCAGGTTTTTAAGGGCAATTTAACCACTGCGTACAATGTGCAATTACAATGGCACATTTTGTAGTAGCATTTCTACACTTTGACAATGAATATTAGCTGCCATAAAGTTTAAAATATGGGTCCATATTGTGCAAATCAAGTAGTTCATAGCCAACACAATAGAACAAAGTCTCGAATATTCATTTTTGTGCAGGATCTTTATACATATTTCTATTTTTCCTTACGAATTCGTGCAGTAAGTTACATTGGCTGACATATACTTTCACAAATTGAATGTTTTGTTTCCTTAAAATTCTGACCGAAGTAGCTTAAAGCTTGTGTTATGAGCCTGCTCTCTCTATACCTGGTTGTCAGAAGACCAAATGGTTTTGGTTCTTCTGATCACCCAACTAGTGTGGTGACATTGTTTGCATAGGCAATTAGGAGGGTGCAGCATGAGTGATCTCTAATGATTCTTATGAGCTTTTATTTATTTTAATAGCATATAACAGGTCGCATAGAACACTTGAAAATTGTGCAGCAACAATGCACTTCCATATAATTTGCAAATACTTCAATATAGACAGGCGATAACTTCAAGCACGTCTTTGAACGGTGACCTTCAACTGTCAGATCTTTCCTTTCATCAAGACCCTGATATTATTCCTAGCCACCCCTGCTCCTTATTATTTTATGTTGGGGACATATCCTCGCTGTGTAAATTGGCAACGCCTACACCATACAGAAATCCATGGCTGTTTTGCATTTGTTAATGCTTGTGGTGTCCTGATGTCTCCAGATCTGTGCAAATATCTTTTTCGTGCCAGGACAAGTCCTACTCCAACAATGCCTTGTAATACCTAATAAGACACACTTATTCAAGGTTGTGTGGTAGTGCTTTGTGTGGGGAAAGTGTAATGCACCTGCCAGTTATCTCCATCAAGGTGTCTCCGACCCCCTCCCTGAAGTTGTTAAAAACAGACAAAACCAGATTGAGTGGTAAATGATGTCCCCCACCTCAACCCTGCATCTAAGACAACTGGGAGAGGTGTCCCTGTTCATCTGCTACAGTCTTTGTATGGTCAAATAAACCCTTGCAGGAATTTGAAGCTGAGTTTATCGGAACTGGCAATCTCTCTAAGACCCCTGAAGGGGTCATGACAGTTTGCTTCTTTCAGCAGACCCAAGTCTGTTTCCCAAGCATATTGGAGGATGTGAAATTTGTCAGGTGTGTGTAATGATTGATTTGTAGAGCTAGACATCTCTGAGGTGGTTAACCTTGTCTCTAGAGGACAGTGGCCTGTATTTTATCAGCGTCAGCGAGATGGGAGGATGTCTAATAATTTAAGTTCATCTGCATGGAAAAGTGTACCTAAGCATGGAATACAAAACTGGGTTTGAATCATCATCACTGGGGATGATGCAGCACACTCACTAATGACCAATGTTTAATAGAGTAGCTAAACTACTAGAGTACGTTCCGATAGAGGGAAGAAATACGATGATCCAAGATAAGAGCTAAAAACAAATGCAAACACCAAAACACCTGTATGAATACTGTGGCCAAGGATGACCTCTCTAATAATATAAAAATTGTGTTTTTGTTCAAAATGGAAAATTTAAGCTCAGTTTGAATCCACAGACAAGCTGCAGTACAAGCAATGGTAAAATTCTTGAGGGAATACACTGTGGACAGCTTCCAACACTACCCAAGTTTAACAAGCACAATGAGTTTTGGAAGGACTCTAGGTTTCATGTTCAGTCACTTTCTGTGCTCTGCTCGGACTGCAGAATAAGGTGGTGATTCCTTGCAATAAATGAGCGGGGGCCGTTAGCCTTCAGAAGTGGATTGAGGTTATCAATTTATTCACATCAGAGTACTAATACACTGTTCAATAATGACTTTCACTCAAGTCCGACTTGTTACTGCGTGAACTCATGCTACAAAGCTGGGGAATGTTTTTCTCTATGTAATTTAGCAATGTTCTATTGTGCTTGGCTGTGAACATACATTTCAAAGCTTCTAGTAGATTTCAATTCCACAGTAATTAAATGTGAAAAGAGTAGAATGAAATTCTCCAATGAATAAAGGTTCAATTGCTCTCAAATACCTCTTTGTAAACATTGCTCATAAGTAATTACATTCCATTTATAACATTTCAAATTAACTCTTACAAGGTCAAGACTTTCTGTGCTTTTTCACGCAAGTTGTTTATTTTTAAATCAACACAATTTGCCAAATTTGTAAGAATGAAGAGTTTTGCAGAAGATGCGGAGGGAGAAATTTTAAGTTGATTTGTTTCAGTCTCAGGAGGGCATTTGTGTTTTACCAGAAGCTTTTGTGTTTATTTTTGTAAAGGTAACAACTAATTGCTGGAACTGGAGTTACTGTATCACAACCATAACTGGCTGAAACTTTGGGACCATGTTGAGGAATCATACATCTTTGTTCCTTTTAAGGGTGCAACATTTAGTGTTTTAACTCACTCACTCATGCACTCACTTATGCACTCACTCACTTTCCCATTACTGGTACTTTCACTTACGCACTGACTTTAATACCTGTTACAAGTAGCTGCTCACTCACTCACTCGCCCACTCATTCACAAGAACAATGGGTATCTGGCTTGTTCTTTCGCCTGACAGAATCATTGTACCTTAAATATCGTTTACAAAAATATTGTCCTACTGGGTGGAGATTTTCTATCAACTGCAATAGTTTTGTAAACACTAATTAGAGTACAATATATTCGTCAGATGATATTTAATCCACAATATTCTGGTACCATACCTGAATATTTTGTGTTACTTAAACCTTTGAATGATAGTTATTTGATTAAAGTAGCAATCAATGACAATTACCAATGGCAGGTAAAGATGTTTTCTAAACATCATTGAAGATGTAGCTACCATGAGACCCCTGACCCAACTGCGACCCACATTGGAGCCAGTGGCGTAACAAAACTTGAGGGGGCCCCCCTGCAGGGTACATGGAGGGGCCCCCGCCAGACTCAATCTGGAGCTCTCCAGCCGAAGTGCGGTGCTGAGGGGGCCCCCTGGAGGTTGGAGGCCCCCCCGCAACGTGGGGGCCTGTGTTACGCCCCTGATTGGAGCTCAATCAAAACCTCTGCATTGAAATTCCGCAGAACTTCCTGTGAGGTTAAAAGCTTTTGCCCTGTGTGGACCTCCATCACATCACAAGCCCTAGCACACAGCTCCATTGCTTGGTTCACTGGTATTCATTGACAGGATCAGAGCTGCTGCATTGGAGGGTTGTCATGAAAATGCTCATACGTCTTCATCTGTTCAATGGAGGAGAAAGAAGACAAAACTGTTACAGCAGAGTAAATGTTCCAAAAATCGTCCCAGACCATGTGAACTACTTTCCCCATTTTCATACTGAAAAAATCTACATTTCCCATTTGAGCATTTCGCTTTGCATGTCTGGAGCTGGGGACTGCAGTCAATCTCAAAATATAAAAAGCCATTTTCATATTTACACTGCAAATATTTTTCAAGTTTATTCAATCTAAACTCTACTCTTGACCAAACTAATCGTTTTATGTTCATGTTTTGAAATCTCTATCCCAGTCTCCAAACAGTGGTCAAAATCATCATACCTCAACAAATTAGTTAATGCTTCTAACATCCCAGAAGTACGCCTCCTGTGGTGAGACACAAAGCAGTAACTGTCACAGTGGAATGGACCTAACCAATTTAGGAAATAATTTTTATCTGGCTGGATAAGTCCAGCTCCACTGGTGAGCAAAATCACTTGTGTTTATAGGAAAACAAGTTCCAAATCTCTGAGCCACCTGCTGCTAACCACGAAGAGGCAGGGCAAAAATATATGCAGAAATCTTTGTTCACCAGCAGGAAAATCATTGAAGCAATGGAGAAGGCACAGAAGCAAATATCTTCTGCTGACAGGGGCAATGCAGCAGTGCGAGGCATGGAATCTCGAATAACATTTTCTTTTTTGATTTCTATCCACCCCGATAACCATCATAACTTTTAAAAATTGTTCTCATGTTATCAACTTTATTACGACCTCTTAGAATGAATTTTGAATATTACATTTATATGCAAGTTATAGATGGTTATTACATAATGGTGATCAATCTTGGCATTTATTTATAATGTTTCTACCCTGGCACTTGATAATATCCTGTTATTTTAATAACTTTGCTTTTTCTTTTAAAATAAGCACAAAGTTTACAATACAGATCAGTATTAAACTGTTATTTTACAAATGTCATTTGGGAACCATTTTTGAAGCACCCAACTCACCCACAGGGTCTCTCAAACCAAACATAAAGTAAAGACTATGGGCAAAGGTCCTCTGGGACAAAGTCAAAAGACTCTGAAGGAGCTAGAAAACAGCCGGGTTTTTAGAGAGCGCCGATGGAGAAGTTAGCTGGGACTATGTGCCAGCTGTGAGACAGTTTAGGGGACAGAACAGAAAATGTTTTTGCCTCTGATTTTCGATTTCCTGAAGCTAGGACGAATCAGCGGATTGTCATAGAATGAACAAAGCTATCTCCCAGGAACATATGACCTAGGATGCCATTTCAGAAAATAAGGTAAAGGCCAGTGAGCAGATTTATGCACTCTGCACCATACCCATGCCATAATACTGAGCCAGAAGAGAGAACACAATAAAGGATTAGCATGGCTCAACCTGAGAGCCTGAGAGGCCAATGGCAGCACTGTTGTGGACAATCTGCCATTTGTTTGAAGATAAGAAGAAAAGCATAGTTTTAAGGCACTGCAATATTCTAGTTGTGTTCCCATAAAGGCTGATACATCCATGTTTCTGAAACCAGCAGAAAGGAAAGGCAGCGTACTGAATATTTATTTTAGGTGGAACATGGAGGTAGCAATAATATTGCTTTAAGCATCTATAAGAGGTTGATCATCCGTCTTGACCCTTAAATTATTAACAACTATCACACTGGAGGAACAAAGCCACATCTCCCTCAGCTAGAGGAAATGGACCATAGATCAGCTCTACCATCTAGACCTCAGGTGGATCCAAACTTAGCTTCACCCAGTTGCTGCTCAACCAGTCATTTCTGAAACGAAGATATAGACATCGCATTATCTCATATTGTCAAAAGAACCTGGCTACTATCAGTATAGGTATACAACTGAAGTCCACAAATCGTTAAGAGGGAAGCAAGCAGTGCTACATATAGGTTAAAAAGGTGGGCGATGATATTGGCCCTTGGTGTACTCTGCAGTTGATTTGTGTATCCATAGATATGAAAGGAGGTTAAGAAGCCATCTGGACTGATCTTTAGGAAATGTTCTCATCCACATCAAAGCAACGCCTTGGTAGCTAATCTTTGCCAATCTAGACAGCAGCAGGCCATGGTCAAGGATGGAGATTAGCACCATTTCTGTGCTTCTGGTCTGAACACTGCCTGCACCTTGTCCAAAATGGAATGTAGAAGTTGTCTGTTGGCTGACATCTATGAAAGGGAATGATTAATGGGGGAGCCAGAACTCTTTGTTAAAAAGAAGATGAAGCTGCTCTTCGCTAATGATGTCTGTGATTTTTTAGTATTACGTGACTGAAGGCTAAGTAGGCAGAAGACAGCATTTCAGAGGTTTTGTTGTTGAAGGTGGAACTGATGGCATTACTTAGTCAATTTGAGTTTGGTGATTATTTCAGGGTCTTGCTAATGCCATGCTTTGCATTGATTTATTGACCTTTTCCTGAAGGATGGAAACTGGGCTGGAAAGCACAGGAGGAGAGTATGCGATCAGCAAACAATAAGGAAGGACATAGGCAGAAAGACATGTAGAAATGTTACTAAGAAAGACTGCAAAGAGATTCAAAGCACCTATGATGGCAAGAGCGGTGGAGTGGCCGAATGAAGGGTGTACCACAAGAAAAGAAGAAATACCATCTAGAGAGGTCCATTTCTGAGGAAAAGAGGTGAAATCTGGATTATATAGTGGCAGGGAGTTTTCAATTATGGTTGAGCAGACTTTGCGAAGTTTCACCAGGGTTTATCACAGTGTAATATTTTACCAAGGGTCCTATGTGAGCTCATCTAACACTTATGTAAACGTATCCAGCTACTTTCTCAGCTCTAGTGCTCTGCAGGGATTTCCTATGTATAGACACTAGGCAGACAGAGAATTACATTTAATGTACTTCTTACAATCAATTGTGGCCTCACAGTCAAGACGTAAGATTCCACATTGTCAACAATTAGCAGTTCTTCTTTTCTTATAGTTTGTAGATCCTGACCAGCATTCATCTGGAATACATTCCACTGACTCTTCATACTCCACCAGTGCAGTAGGACTGCGCATCTGCAGAATACAGTCTGTGGTGTTGTAAGCATGTTTGTTGGTCTGAGAAAGATGCGTGATATAGGCAATGCCATTCCAGTAATATATTACATAAATGCCGGCTCAGCTAGGCCTGTTCCCCTTTGTGAATGTTGGGAAAGGTTTATTTTGGAGTCAGCACAGCAGTGGTCCAACGGTCACTGCAAACTTTTATGCAGACTTTATTTCGAAAAAGTAAACTTTTATTTTAATTGCAGCCCATATCCGTTAAAAACAGTCTACATTTCTTTTTTTTAAAGTTTACTTTATTCAAAGGCAATCACAGACAAGGTGGTCTGCTAAACCTAGTAGGCCACCATCCCTATGACGGTCTCCAATGGAAGTGGTTCACAAATCTTATGCATATTAATGAGGTAGGTTGAATTGCGACCCACTCTGAATCCTTATTTTGAGAATCAACTTATTAGTAAGTAGGTTGATTCACAAAATCTGATTTCACTCGCAAAACTGAGTGCACAATGTGCGACCACATTTTTTATATGAAATTTTAGTACATTAGCCCAAACAGAGCTATCCTTCTGGTGACCTTTATGCTGTATGGAAGAGAAGGTAATTTGTAAAAACATATAACTAATTTGCAACAGAATTGCCCATTGTCTAAAGAATTTTTGCTAATCTGTGATGCAGTGATTGAAAAATCATTGATAAATAGCTCCTAAGTGAACCCATGATAGGCATTTCTAGGTTTTAGTTGAGATGAAGGCGATAGTCATTATTTTGAGAGACGTAGGCTTATGTTGAAACCCCTGTCATGTCACAGTGTAAATGTGCAATACAATATTCAGTTAATATTAAATCCCTTTCATGTCGCTGCAGCCGTCCCTGTTGCGGTTTGGTAGCACCAGTCTCCACACCCTAACGACAGTGACAATGCTAGTCTTCGGGTGGTTCACGGGTGAGGGGTGTCTGACCTTTGGGAATCTTGTCCTGCTGAGGGGGGTCAGGGTTACTTCAGCACATTGAAGGTATTTTGCATCACTTCATTGAGTAATGTGTTCATCATAAAGCGGTGCGCGTTGGAGGCCGTGCTTCTTCGTGGCCTTAAGCTACAACAGGTGTTAAACGATCAAGGTCGTAGCGACAAAACACCTAGGGGTACCGGGTTTGTGACATCCCTGGTATAAAGCCCCCCAAAACGCAGATTCACTTTGATTTTCGTAGGTGATGGGAATGTTTCTAAGCTGAGAGTCAGATTCATACAATGATGACAATAATGGTTTAATTATTATTATTATTAGTAATATTAATACAACTATTACTGCTACTACTTATAATACTACTACTGCTACTACTACTACTAATAATAATAACAATAACTTAGAAAGTGCAACATTTGCACAATGCCTACGGCTTAAGTCTTGCAGGCTGGGGGCTCCTTAAATAAAAGGTGATATCTTTTTTTTCTTTTTTTGTTCCGAACAAGGGGATATTTCCTATTTACAAATGTTCTTGTTTTGCCACATGTCTTTTCCCTGTCGAGAATTCCATCAGTATTGCAAAACACAGAACACAAATACTGTAGAGGAAGCAAAGGTAAGACTGGCGACTCTTTAAGGGCGGTGTCTCAAGACAAGACAGAATAACTAACGAGGCGATCCTAATCTTTCACAAAGTACCTCCTTTCTACAACTCGACACCTTCATGTATCCTGCTGCTTTAAACGCAATCGAGGTGAGTGCGCATTTTAACATGATCCAAGAATCTGTATTTCTCATGTCATGTAACCTGAAAATATTCTGCAAATCAGTTTAAAGAGCCGTCATTTTTATTCCAGTAACGATGTCAATTATATATTTGAAAAGCACAGAAGTCTGAACACATAAAGAGTTAATTTTTCAATTTTTCGTTTAAGAATGCAACTTAAGAAAATCATTTTAGACATGGAGAAGTGCATATTAATGAGAGAAAAAAAGACTTGACAATTAATAGTGCATGAGAAAGGATTGCATAACCACAGAAATCATTTGCTGCACAGTACACAGTAGTACATTTTCGAAAGAACATTTTCCTGCCTTTGTTCTGTCTGCTATTATGTAGGGTTACATGAGCGATGTTGTGCTTTACATTCAATTTTCAACTGCGAGTCAGTTGGGCATTTTAGAAAAATGTTTTTAAAATTTCCTGAACAAGCACAACAATTCAAGAATTTTCTAAGCATGGGACATTGTACAATTGCTGGTTCAAAATCTGACATGTTTTTCAGTATAGATCATGGGAGCATTCCACCCTGCAGGGATGTTTCCAGTGAGAAATGTTAAGGTTTAAAGGATGAGTGAATAGTCTTCAAAATGGTTGCTGCTTTTTTGTTGAGTTCATTAATTCCAAGCAATTTCAATATTGAGTCGAGTAAATGAACGGGGGAAGAATCAATTACTCTGGAGAGCAGTGAAAAGGAAACATTAACAGTTGTTCACTCTTCCTTGTCTCAGCGCTATAACGGTGACGCCTCCCCTGCGACTGACGCTATGTTGCTCCAGTTGGACTATACCAGGTTTAGTTACTCCCCTTTAAGAAGGTCGCACTTGGTCTCACCCTCTAGGCGCTGCTGTATGCTTTTCTCTCGCTCAGGAACCAGTGGCTCATCGGCAGCAAAGACTTCTTTATTTATTTATAGTGAGGATGGTCCCTACAGCCGAATGTACTGATTGAAAGACACCTGAGAGAGAACCTTGGGCTTCCTGGATTTCTTCCCCTTTACCTTTATCAGGTGGGGATGCCACAGATAGGATGTTCGGCCATTAAGTGAAGGCGCACTCACCAGTCCAGGCACTCCATCAGGACAGGAGTGACCTCTTCCTTTGGCAGTTGAACGATTTTTTTGTCTTTCAGAAATGTCTTCTGACACATGATAGGGTGCAATTTGCATCAAAAGGGTCCTACCTTGCCTTTTCCTTTTTTTCTATATTAATTTACTTTGCCTTACTGGCCTATTTTCCTTTTTCAATATAGATATTTACGCTTCCTAAATGACCCATTGCCTGTTGAAGTACGATCGTGGCATTGTGGATGTTATTAAGACGTTTTCAGATAGAGTGACTCTGACCGACATCATTGAGAAACTTCTCAACTTTGGGTTTACGTGGATGCAAAGTAGACTATGGCTATTGCTGCTGGTTTGGCACGGTACTGCAGTAGTTGGGGATTCGTGCAAGAGGTGCATGTTTTATAACTTTTGTTTCTGTAGCTTTCATTTAGGTGACCAAGCTAAACAGGTAGACAAGGATGCCGAACCTTCACTGACTTTCCATCCTCAGATTTCTGCTAGCAGTTGCGAAGGCCTGTCACCAAGTGCCCCCTCTCCATTCCTTTTCCTACAGGCACCCCCTCTCCGTTGCTCCTCCTATGGTCTTAGCTTCAGCTTTGGGGTGGTTATTGCTTTACCATTACTTACAGTTCAAGGGTAAGACCGATCCTTTCCTCATTAACCAGAGAACATCACTATTTCATCCGAGGCTTTGTTGCTATAGCTTCCCTCCACCTAGGAGGGAGTGGACTTGTTGCAGGTGTTTCCAGACTACGCGTGGAAACGTCACAATCATCTGGGTCTAGGATGGTTACAGTACTGAACTGTCGCTACTTTCCCTGGACTTTGGTGTGTTGATAATACCTTGGCCAAAGTATCCTACAAAGGTACCTGCCCTGTAGGTTGGTGTTCTGATGCTTTTCATTAAAGATGCAATTTTCTCTGACCCCCTGGAAAGTGTCAGTAGGGGTGTTTTTAATCCTCTTCTTGTGAAGGCATCCTTCAGAAACGTCAGAACTATTACAGAGATCAAGGAGATACTTATTTCATGTACCAATGTTGTTTACAAACCAGTATATTATGACTTGTTGTCAAGATAGGCACACAAGCATCTTCATCAAGATCATGGCTCCTCTTATGGGTACTGTGCATGCCCATAGTCATTATCCTACATTTTACATTGAAGGCTGACTGGTCCACTGCAGCTCCTTTGAAGAGACAGTGTGGGACACCATGATTGTCCACAGGACACTCAAATTCCATTAGTGGCTTCTGATCATGCAGAAGTTAATTCCTGGAACCCAGTTAGCAAAGAGAACTTGTGGCTGGAAGATGCGACTCCATGTGTGGCAATCTGAATTGCTCTTCAGCAAGCAATGAAGCTTTGTCCACAAACCAGTTCTTTCTTTTAAAGTACTAGGCCCTGGCACAGCAGTAGCTGTATGTCCAGGATGACATAGCCTTGAGTGTGTTTAAGGTGCCATGAGCTCAGGTCTATTCGAAGCCTCTCTCCAAGCAGCGCCATCAACATTGTGATCAGCCCTCCTAGGGCTGTGACTTCCATATTCTGATCACTCTGATCATCTGGTGTTAAACTCAACTCCCTCTCAAAACTGGCTTTGTAGACTGCAGAGAAAGCTGTCAGGTCATCCAACGAGAAGGGATTCTCTGCATCCAGAGAGACATTTTCATGATCAAAGATAACTTACTCGACAATTGTAAGAGGCATGATTATGTCTGAAGTAAAGTTCCTTATATTTCTTCAGTGCACTAAGGGCCAGATTTATCAGCACCTTCTACCAATTCGAAGCCACCATAAGTGACTGAAGCCAGTCCAAAGTGTGATTTGGGATTTACTTGACTGGGACGAGTAGTAGTCTTTGTAATTAGGATCATAAATAGGCAGCCCAAGCGTTCACCCTGATTCTCCACAAGCTCCTGTGCTTGGGACATTTATAAAACGGTTTCACCCAAGAAACGATGCGCAAGCATAAGGTTTGTGTTTATACTGCAGCTGGACCGTTCAGGTTGCTATACTACCTTACATCATATTGCATTGATTTGAATCACTCCCCTCAATATCTGACTGTAACATAGAACTTTCTAAATATTAGTATGCTCTCAATTCACATTGCTCTAAAAGAGATGTTGTCTGGATCCCTGATAATTCACAAAATATGTCCTTGCATAGATATCCCACTTTGGCTCACAGCTGACATTTGAAGTAATTACATAGTTGTATTTAGTTGACTTTTTATTTGGAATCATAAATGCTAAGTAGAGGGCATTCCTCAGAGCACGGGTCACTACCTAGCGCCTCTATTTGTGTCTTGAATACAGGTTAAAAAATACAGAGAGCTAGCCGCAGAGGTTGTGCTGTTAACAGACAATTATGGGGCATAGTGGGTCTCATCTACCAATCCCTTATGTATGTTCATTAGCAAATCGAATTGACAATAAAAACATCGGGTAGCATCAGTTGTGAAACTACAAGAAGAAGAATTGCAGATTGCACTCACATCATAAATATTTTATGGTAGATGTGGGGGAAAGGGGAGGGATCCTGCTACCAGAAAGAGGTCTTCATGATCCTAGCTGCACTGGCATGAAGTTAAGGTAGGCAAAGTGTGGTTGATGTTTATAAGGACTGCTTTCAGCCACCTAAAGAAAAAATATGTGCATGTCCCAAACACTGATAACTAGCCTCCTGTGAATCTCTTTTCCATAAAAACGTATGAGGGGGATTAGAGTGCTCTGGCCTTCACATTGACATAACAAGCTATCACAGGGTGCTTGTAATCCTGTCATCACCCCACAATATTTGCATTGTTGGAGCATTGGTTACTGCCTGCCACCGCACAACAATGTGCAACAGTATCAAAAAAATGAATATTATAATTCTGTGGGGCTCTTTTAAAGGTGAGATCAAAGAAAGGGGGAATAAAGCCCAGCAGAGGTAGTGAGATTACTATTCATGCTGGACATTACCTCAAATTTTGGATTTAGCAGACGAAAATGAAGCATAGGACATGGAAACAGTGTTACTCTACACTTCTGCATTTTTTCCAGAGCAATTCCTACTCTTTAGGAATTTGATGCTGGTAACGTCACTCATTTTTTCATGCTCTGGTGAAGTTTTACGTGCAAAAAGAGCAGATGATGGACGGAATGCTGAACAAATCAAACATTCACCTCCAGTCACAGATCTGGGTTACATCCATCAATTGTGTGCCTTTTGCTGGTGAGGTTTTACTGCATTACGGCCTACCACAAAATAAATTCAAACACAGTGATTTAACTGCTAATGCAATATATGCGTAAACTGTCAAATATGTGCAGGAATTTGGTTAATGATTATGTTTACATTTGTTCTTTGCCCTCAATAAGCACTATGTCTGTTTTCTCTTAAGTATTTGCAGAAAAAAGTGAAGTAAGCTGGTGGTGCTCAATAGAGATCAGATTGTCAATTTACCATTTCTCATCAATTTATAGTGGCATTTTTTCAATTTAGAAATTAAAGAAAGAAAAGTGATGACTGGTATGAGGGATGGATAGGAGAGAGGGTGAGGAGTGGGATATGTGGTAAGATCAGAAGACAGCGGTGAAGGAATGCACGTTTTGTATCCACATTTGCAAACACCACTAAGTCAACCTACTGGCTACTGCTCTGCTATATACGTAGCTTCAAACATTCTGAAATCTATCTCACAGAGATCAATGAATAGTGAAACTGTAAAGAGAAGACTGGTGCACTTACAGATTTACACCTACATGCAAGTGCAGATTTGTGACTTTCAGGAATTCGCAAACATTTCCAGGAATAGGCCAGGAAAGCTGCGCCAGGCAGTGTTCCATGTGTATTCCTGAGAAGGCCGTATAACATTCCCAGTAGTTTCCTATTCCTGCTGTGCTGAGTTTTTCCTAGTGGAGAACTGTGCACAGGGGAAATTGGATCCTCTGTGCAAAAGCACATTTTTTTTCCATAGGTAACAAATATTTTTCTCCATGGAGAATCCTCTTCACCCACATCTCATCAAATCTGGGGATGGAGGAGTTCCAACAGCACTTGGCTAGAGAAAATCTCCAACAAACAGTCATGTTTCTGGGTGCTCAC
Organism: Calotriton arnoldi; assembly: GCA_963921515.1. NCBI lineage: Eukaryota > Metazoa > Chordata > Amphibia > Caudata > Salamandridae > Calotriton > Calotriton arnoldi. The sequence continues at coordinate 512,772 of CAWUFW010002901.1, forward strand.
AAACGTCCAAGGCTAGTGAGGCTTTGGAACAACCACTTCCTACCCTGGAGTGGGATGTATGGGCGAGAAGAATTTCACAGTCATGGTAGATATCACCATATCTGTTAATGGGCTTATGCCTACCAAACATTGCTTAGTGAATTCGTGGCAGTCATATGTTAGGTACATTTTGTTGAAAACATGTATTTACAACCATATTTATCTTAGTGGATAGGCCCAACTGAAATTAGTTATTTATTGCTGCTTTACTCACAATAATTGGTGAATTTCAGTATTTTTAACTATATATATTGTGTCAAGTGACCAAAGCAAGAAACCACAATAATTGCTCTTTGGCTGTGTGCAGAAGTATCGGCACACTGATTGCATCTATGCTCAACCTGTTGGGCATGGTCTTCGGCCTAGCTAGGTGGACTGTGGTCCTAAAGCCTAAACCCTACCCTAAGCTAGAGGGATCTGCACATGACCCTTAAAGCCCACTCTGCAAGACGTCCAGTTGTGTACCGGGGCTCTCAGCACAGAGCATTGCCTGCAATCAAATCCAAGGGGACACTCTGTGACCAGGCCCCATTTACATCAAGCTTGTGGCATAAGGCCTTCAGGCATGCACCGGGGGCTTTGGCCATAAGATGCGGCTTCTGGTTATCTTGTCACAGTGACCCGAAAACCTATTGTATGATGTTTGTTTAATGATGTCCTTATATTGTTTTTTTCATGCCCTGTGTGCCCATTTAAATTTTATTTGCAAATATGGGCATGTTGTCCTTCTGAGATGTTCATTCATCCACCATATGGTTGATGCGTTCCCTCTGTCTCCAACCATTAATTAATCACCTAAGATTTTGTTATATGATTGGGATTCCAGAAAGAGCTTTTAACTGCTCATGTCTTGATCATTTGTGGATAGGAAAATCAGCTACACTGAAAAATTGCTTTCAACTTGCAGTTCTCAAACCAATGCTCGAAACATACAAAATCCTAACCATTCTAAGCTCACACACATTTTTGTACTACACATTTCTCAAAAGCTATTGGCTAGATTGACACCAAACCAGAAAAAGAGCCTATTCCGAGTGAAACCCTAGCTAAATGCCATGTTTGGTGTAACTCTGTTCATACGTTTTTGCTACAGTGTAGAATAAACATTCATTTGGGAAATGCTAGTCATAGATACCCCAAATATGTTTATCCCCACATGAATAAATCGGCAGAAAATTTACCTAGGAACAATTGAGTTGAGATATGTTGAAAAAAGGCCAAATTGCTATCAGTTTCGGAAAATGGTGCCAAAGGTATTAGCAAATTAATCAAGCCAAGTCTTGTGGAAAGTGCCTCACAGCCATCAGTGCAGAGTACTTAATGATGGCCTATAATGATGGGAACAAGAACTTTCAGGAGGATGAGTAGGAATGAGGATGGAGGGGTGAGAGAGAGTGAGACAGAAGGATGACGGGGACAGAAGATAACCTCAGCACTCAGATATTAAGACTAACAACGCAAAAAGAGGAACAGACAATATGGGACTAAAAGTGCCTATTTATAAAAGAACGGGACAACATGTCAGATTTTTTGTGTGGCCGAGGGTCTGGTAAAACATGGGCCAGAAAATTGTGTACTACTTAACTTCTCCTCCAACTGGGGGGGTGTCCTGATTGGGCACGTAGAGGAACATGTTACTTTAATTTAAAGTAAACTATTTTAATTTCGACAGAAGTCAACCATACGGGGCAACCTTTGGGGGTGTGAGAGCTGTGTTGTTCCCTGGATGCAGTCTGTCTTCACTGTTTACCATACTCTAAGAGGGATCAAATCACACATGAAGCGGTCGAATGGAACTTCTCATAACTGAATGCAGGATACCAGAAAATGTGTGGGAGAATTACAGCCGTCATGTCACCTTGACTTGAAAACCGTTGTCTAAGAAGTAACATAAACCAACTAGGGAGGGAATTGGGAATAACATACTGCCATTTCCTATTGGTCAGAATGGACTGGGCTTTGGAACTGATGCTGAGTGGCAGACAGAGAGCGCCTCAGGGGTATTAATAAACTGTGTGTCCTGTTCAGGTGATTCAAACTGATTCTCCGCAGCCATACGTAATGAGGGCCATAAAATGCCACCTGGGGGCTCTGGATATAATCCACATCATTCAACCTGATTTCTCCTAGTTTTATAATGTCACCAAAGTCCCTTGATGGCATTTTAATGCCTTATTAGTCGCGTCCGGAGGTTGCTTAGCTGAATGTTTTATACCGCAGAAAATTAATGGTGAAAACTAAAGTGATTACATGCAGCGGCAGGGCTTCAGGACGGCGGCGCCCCGAGCAAGCGCCCACTCTTTTTACTTATAAAAGGTGATTTTTGAGTAGTTGGTGCTCACCTGACACACTTCTTGCTTAGAGGTGGCATTTGTTTACAAAAAAATAATGTTACCGTGTTAAACTTTGCTTTTTATGACAGTTGTAATTGATGATAGGGTACCTCTTTCAAAAAAGAGGCCCTTTCTTAGTTCACAGTTGTAGAAAACCTCAAAAGAGTTCCGCCGTGTGCTGCAGTGGTACCTTCACTCCTCCTCACTGAACAACATATAACAGAATTGAAGGGGGTGTACATGAGAAAATAAGAAAAAATCCTGCATCTCAACTTGTACCTCTGTGAGGCTTGTGGGAGTATGGGACTGAATGTATGCCCTGGCCCTGACCCCTAACCCTGTCACAGTGACTGACCATTGCACTGATCTGGCCCTCACGCCAGCCTTTGCTGATGCCTGAACGTGCATTACTTAAGATGGACCGATTTACTCTTCGGACTCCAGCCCTAGTCAATGTGGCCTATAGAGCCAAACCAAGATGAAGGCAAAGGCAAGGTGAGGGGCCTGGGTGACCTTCTGGTCTGATCAAAGTTGCAGTCAGTCACTGTAAGGGTGATGAGGTAATAGGAGCGAGAATGTTGTTTCACTGGCTGATACTAATAAACAAAGGCAAAACCCTGCGTATTGGGCGTGTGCGAGAGGCCTAATTGAGTGACATCATTGTGTCAAAGATGCTCCGCTAATTATATGTTCTTCCCTGACACCCCCTCTTTCACCTAATCTACACTTATCCTTAAATATGGATGTCTGGTCGGTTTTCAGTGTGTTTTCGTCAGTTGTGTGATCTGACATCACTCGCCCTTTGACTTGCGATGACATCCACCATCACTGTGATGTCAGTACTGATTCTTTGTGTTTTTTGAGCACCCGAGGCCACAGTGGACTAAACAAGAGCGTTTTATCGAATTATCGACAGTCAGTGCCGGGCTTTAAGTGGGATGAAAAAACTTGGGTTCTTTCAAAGGGGCGTGGCGGATGTAATTAAGAGCGTGGCTTAAAAACACGTAAGCTAAAAATCTGTGCTTAGCACAGTGTGCCCCTCCAACTTGTATTTTTCTGTTTCTGTCATTGCATCCAGATACGATACAACAAGTAACATCATACCTACAACAAGTCAGAATTATTGGCTTTGTCAATGGTTGTTAGTTGCAGCTACTATGGCTCGTTGTATATAATATTGAAAAAGCTTCCACTTACACCCCTGGTGACACTACGACAATGTTGCTGCTCCTGAGTTTCAAAAAGAGAAGGGAAATCCAGAAAGAAAATGACTCTCTTTAAAGGATTTCCCTTCCCCTACAAGGCTCACCTTGCATGACGTCATGCCGTAACTTCTCCAGTGGTGAGAAGTGAGCAGGCGCACATCGATGTGCCTGCTGTCACTGCAGTCCGGAAAAAAACGGACAGCGTGTGCCTGGGCACAAAACAGAGCCCGAAAGAGACCCGTTTCGTGGCCCCCTCTAAAAAAACTGCCGGTGCTCAGCACCGGTGAGACCCGGCCCACTTAGAGCCCTGTCCACAGTGAATAAACGGAGAAACAGCTACAGCTCAGTGGTCAATGATGTTACATTGAATGATTCCATACACACATGTAAAAGACGTCTACCTTGGGCACCCTAAAAGAAGTGAGCCTGTTTTTCACACCACTGATGGTCGGAGAGGTATTAAATGTGTGCCTCAGGAAGGTGCCCCTTCATGCACACATCTGTATGATACATGGATGTTGATCTATAAATGGGCACAACCCCACGCATGTTTCCATTGGCTGCCATAAGATGGAGTAGGGAGAGATGCGTTGCCCTCTTTGGCTTAGATAATGAACAGCTTCTCATTCTTCGCACTCGGCTGAACCAGCCCGTCAAAAGGCGGAAACCGTCTACGTCATATATATGTATGTAGCTTTGAACCACAAACGTAACCTGTCTTTGAGAGGGATCAGGAAACGTGTGTGCGCTGCCTGTTTTTGTTTTCTTCATTCGAACAGTAATGTGATTTGTTCGCTTTTTGTGAAGAGGTGCACTCGGGGTGTGAGAGGCTTTGTGTAGCTCTTGGCGTGCCTGGAATGGAGGTTGATGTTTTAAGTCTGAATACGACCACTCTCTGTCTTCGCTCATTTCCCTAAATTGGGCTGAGTGTTTGAGTGTTTTAGTGGTTGACAGGGTTTGATTGGGTTCTAATTTTGCCCGTTTTTCTGAGGCTTCAGTTCTCAAATTCACGTTTAGCCAAAGGGGATTCGTAAATTTCGAGTTCAGGCTGCGGAGAGTGATTACAGCTTGGAGCGCTGCCTGCACTGCAACGCTTCAGACTGTACTAGGCGCTAAGAGACGCTGCTCTGCTGCAGAGGCATAAAGCCATTGCTTCTCGACATGCTAGGCTGCGAAGGCGCTCTGCTCAGACCCCCAGGCCCGGTGCTACCGGGAGCCTCTGCAGCGGACGGATGCGGAAAGGGTCCGAGCCGCTGCCGGCCGGGGCAGGCACGGTGCTGGGCTACTTACAGTTGTTTTTTCCAGGCAGTGCAGCAGGTGGTGGTGTTGACTCTCTATTAACGAGGACGACTTGCTGATCTGCTTCTCCTCTTCCGAAGATCCCTGAAAAGACACACAAACAAGAGCAGGCATGAAGTCAGTTTGGCCACCAGAAGGCATCCATTTCGCGCTTGCTTGGGTGGTTCTAGAGATGCTTTCACAGGCAGGGGCTTTGAGTGGTTTTCGGCCAGTAGTCCCAGTAATGTTTGAACAGATTTTTGCCTTTTATTGCATCAATAGACAAACTTAAAAGACAAAATGGAGAATTCACAAAAGGCTGATATGAGCCGTACGCCTGTACTGGTCACATGTCAGGCAGCCCAAGTGGTATGTGACTGTCCCTACCCCAGCCTTACCTGCCTGTGACAGTCAAATGCCTATGCGGAACCCTCCCACATTTCCTTAATGCCAGTCAGCCTCTGTTTGCTGAGTGGCAATTTTAATCTGGAGATGTTTATGCTGGTTGGAAAAGATGCATTTTCAGGCCTAGGTGGAAAGGGGTGGAGGGCATTTAGTTTGTGTGTAGGTCAAGAAAGAGAATCAAAGCAACACCCTTACTAAACACTATCCATTAAAAAGGAAGAAATACATTGCTTGGAAGTCACACAACATTCATGTCACAAATACTTCATGTAAATGTAGTATTAACAAACGAGTACATTACTGTTGGAAGGTGGTTTATTAGTAGGTGCAGGTAGATACCTACCACTAGTAATAACTCCACAATCACAAATAAGGTCCAGTCAAGTTCTCAATAAACGAATCCTTGCTCAAACACCAATACAGTAAATAAGTAAGACACAACACACAATAAAAATCAAACACCAATTAATAAACATGGGAAATGCTTTTATGGTTAAAATGACACTAAAATGACAAAAATCCAATGCAGGAAACAGAAGATATACATTTTTTAAAGAATAAATACTACCTAGTGCGTGAAAGACAAAACCTCTAACTTGGGATATCTGGTCATGATTGACCGGGGACAAAGTCAAAGTGTTAGGCCGACCACGATGAAGCACAGGTTGGATACAGTGAGCGGTAGAGCCCAGTCAAGTTTTTACCTACTGACTTAGTCACTTTGTTGGAGCTTTTTCTCTCAACGTCGAGTGAGGCTCCTCTTCAGACCGGCTTGCGAGTCGGTGACGGCGGCTTGCTTCAGCGCAAGGCCTTGGAGGTCAGCTTATGGAGATTTTTCACAAAAATTCTCCAAATGATTCCAAACTTCGGGATTTTCTTCCAGAAGGTCCTTTTGGTCTCTTTCAGGGTCCAAAACACCAACCCAAGGTTCCAGAATCTTTGAGTTGCTCCTTGGGCAGTTGGGACCACAAGACTCACAATGCACCTAGTCAAATCCTTAAAAGTTCACTGAACGCTGTCCAGCTGGGTTCTTGCTAGAAATTGAGTTTCTGATTGACTAAGGTATACACTCAAGCCGGGCAGAACACACCACTCTAGTCAGGGTAAGCTAGCTACTCAAATGAAATATCCTGTGCTCACCCTCTGGTAGCTTGGTGCAGAGCAGGCAGGTTTATCTAAAGAGGCAATGTATAAAGTATTTGTGCAACACACACCCGCAGTAACACAATGAATACACCAAAAAAAGACTCCACACAGGTGTATGAAAAATAGCATTTGTATTATCAGTAAATCAAGACCAAAACGATAAAAATCTGATAAGTACTTTTCAAGTTATACCGGTTCAAAGTATCACATTAAATGCAAGATTTCTAATCAGTCAGGTCAATACTGTGCTAGCAGCACTTATGACCAAGCGATGACTGATGTGTACTATTTCCTCGCCGTGGTTGGAAAAACAGTGCTCAACACGGCACTCGGGATATGGTTTTGAATGGGTCCCTCAGGCTGGGGGAGAACAACAAAGCCAGACCGACCGTGAGGACACTGGTCGGTGTCTGGGACCTTGAGGTCCCGACTCCCCACTATGGTACTTTTCCGGCCGGAGTCATGGTAGACAGGTGGGCCGTGCGGGACTCTCCTTGCTTGGTTGAGGCAGCCGCAGTGGTTGTTCCCTGGATTCACAGCGGCCTGAGTAGGAAGCACTGGGTGCAACGAGGGTTGCCAATCCATTGCCCGCTGGCCACGCCCCTGGTCATCAGAGCAAAGCGTCATGATGAAACCAAGCTGGAAGGTGCTGCGGCCATGGCAGGGGTTGGAATCGACATGGACAGCTGCTGGAAGTTGTAGCACGAGTCGGACTGATGGGAGCAGCATTTCGGGGCAAGATAACAGCAGCCTCTTCAGCACCCAAGCAGGGCGCTAGTCGTTGAATGCAATAAGCGAGTGACCCAGCACGCTCCACTTCTTCTCACAGCTCAGCCACTGGATTCACAGGGGCGCTGAAGTCTTTGATGATCCAGAGACTTCACTGAACAGGGGGCAAGACTACAAGCCCTTGGAGAACACTGGAAGTTAGTCACAAGGCAGAGGTAGCAGGTATCAGGCCAGCACAGCAAGGCAGGTTGCAAAGTGACAGTCCCTCCTGCAGCTCAACAAGCAGCAGGCCAACACACCAGAGCACTTAGCAAAAAGTCAGTCTCTCCTGGTAGCACAGCAGGCATAGAGCAATATGCAGGCATAGAGCCAGTAGCTATAAGTCCAAAAGTGTCTAATTAGATGGGTTCAGAGGCCCAGTAGTTATACCTCAAAGTGCTTTTGATGTAGGGGGCGACTTCAAAAGAACTCTCTGATGTGCAGAGGTCCCCTTTCAGACCAGTCCTGTCTGCCAGCCTAGATATTAGGGGTAAATCAGTCCTTTGTGTGGAGATAGGACACTACCTATTCAAGTGAAGTGTTACATCTTCTCCTCCCTCCTGCCCAGGATGACACATCTGTATACAGATGAATGCAGATGCAGTTGAGTGTCCTGTGTTGTGGTTGTCTGGAGGGAATGCGCAAATGTAGCTGTCACCCAGCCCAGACGTGTATTGGAGACAGACTGTCAGGCACACAGAGCAGTAAGCACAGAGAAAGGTCCACTTTCTAAAAGTGGCATTTCAAAAATAGTAAAGTTAAAACCAACCTCACAAGTAAGTAGGATTTATCAATACCATTCCAAACATATGAAACATCAAAAAGCTACTCCTCTCTGATCAGGAATTACCACTTAAAAAGGTACTAACTTATGAGAGTGGTAGGCCTCACAGTAGTGAAAAACAAAATAGGTTGTTTGTCACTACCAGAACATGCAAACCACAACAGTACATGCCCTACCTTTTATGTACCTAGCACTCTGCCCTAAGGGATACCGAGGGCCTCCCTTAGGGGTGACTTATATGTAATAAAAATGGAGTTTAAGGCTTGGCAAGTAGTTTTGAATGGCAAGTCGAAGTGACAGTAAACTGCGTACACAGGCACTGCAGTGGCAGGCCTGAGACAGGTTTGAAAGGCTGAGTCTGTGGGTGGCACAATCTGTGCTGCAGCCCACTAGTAGAATTTAACTTACAGGCCTTGGGCATATGGTATTACACTTTACAAGGGACTTACAAGTAAATGAAATATATCAACTAGGTATACACCAATTGAACACATGTTTAGGGAAGAAGCACATGCACTTTAGCACTGATCAGCAGTGGTAAAGTGCTCGGAGTCCTAAGGCCAACAAAAAGATACAGCAAAACGTGGAGGTAAAAAGCAAAAAGTTTTGGAGAAGACCACACTAAGGATGCCAGGTCTAATAATTCTTCTTGCTGGAGACCAGGCAGGTGGTGCTCTTTTAACCTTTTGCTTTCAGGGAGTCCACTCCTCAAACTTTTAGAGTCAGACAAAGTCCTTCTTTTGCTGAAGCCCAAAGTGTGCCACAGGTTCAGTTCTTCATAGTGCAGTCCTCTTGGTGTAGGGAAGGTGTTCAGCAGAGAAGTCCTTCTTCTTTTTTCCAGGCAAGGATCTGAGTTACTGGGCAGCTCTCCCATAGTAATCCAGGATTCTGGGCTGGCAAGCACGGGGCACTCCTGACCAATGTGGTGCAGAGTGCCACGCTGAATGATGACCACTTCCCCTGAAGTGTGGCAAATTCTTGTCCCAGAAAGCACTTTTCCATAAAATCCAAAATGGAAAAAATCTTTCCTGGAGCTTAAGGTCTGGCTACCCCAACTTACAGGTGTGGTTAACTTTCCCCAACACTCCCCTTCCAGCCCCTCTGCTAATTCAATTACAGGGGCACCCATCTGGCCTGGAGTGCAAGAAGTGGGGGTGGACCTGGTTCCTGTCCTCACTGTCTTTCTTCCTTTGAAGACCAGTCTGACTACCCAGCCCCCTTCCTGGCTTTTGTTCTGCAGCAGCAGCAAATCTCCCTCCACCAGATGTCTCCTTTGTCTCAGCCCTGGCCACTTCACACCTAATCAAGAGTGCTTGGCTCAGCCTGTCATAGGCTGTCCAATCAGAAGAGGCTGCTACAGGGCTGAATTCAGGCACATCATAAAAGCAAGTTCTATAACTTATTTTCTGTAATAGTTATAATAAATCCAACCATGGCAATGTTAAATGACTTATTGCAACTATCATTTTAACTTTGCAGTATTATTTTAGCTCACTCCTGTCAATAGTCAGAGTTTATTAATGTCAAATAAAGTCTCCGCACTTCAGCGTATGGAGCTAATGCACTACAATGGAGAGAAATGAAATTGGTAGTTTTTCCCTCATCAGGGCTAATAAAACATCTTGGATAATGTCCCAGTTTATTTTAACATGGCACCCTACTCCTGGGGCACCTGGGGTAGACCTTAGGGGAGACTTATATGTAAAAATAAGGTAGTTTAAGAAATTGGAAGTACTTTTAATTTCGAAGTCGAATTTGGACATATATATATTTTAAAAGCAGCCTGCAAGGCAGGGCTGGCTTTTAAAATGGCAGCAGGCACCACAGTGGTGCACACCTAAGTGCATTAACTCTTCAGGGCCTCTAAACCAACAAGCCATACAATATGCTAGAGAGTTACAGGTAGGTTGTCAGTACCAATTGTAATTATACCTAATTACCATGTACTTTTAATCAGAGCGCAGGCCCTGTGTCTAGTTAGCAGGTCCCAAGGCACAATCAAAGTCAGAAAACCAGCACCTAGTAGTCAAAGTGGGGGCAAAAAGTGGGGGGACACTGCAAACATGTCCTGGTTTCTCACAATTACATTATTTGCAGTTACAGGTTGACCTTGCCAGCTTTGACTATGTGACAGAAGCTAATATTTTGGAGTTCATTTTGAAACTGAAGGAGCCATGCCTTCCTTAAATTGGTATTCTGTGTACTATAATAAGCAACTCTCAAGTTAAATTTGCTGTTCAGTCACATAATCAACTGTGTATCCAACGCAAGGAGTACAACATATCTTATAGATCAGACAAGTGTCTGTGGGCATATCAACCAAGCAATCAAGGAATGTTAGTTTAAACTGAGACAATGAGCGGAGTTCTTCACTATTTCCCATTTAATCCCGACCATGGGTGGTTGAGCCTTACAGAATTTCAAGCTTGATTATGGAAATGTCCTTCTTGGAGGCCTCGCCTATGAAATCACATGGCTTCAATGTATGCAGCGTACGTCCGTCCTGCTTATATTTGGCTTAAGCACTCACCTGAGGCAGGAACTGCTTTGGCCTAAAGTAACAGCAGGAGTGAGCTTAAGATCCTGACCTTGACACACAAATATCTATGTTGTTGCCTCAACTTATTTATACCATAAGTACTCACTGCACTTTCCCAATTACTCAGCCCACTGTGGTGACCTCTTTCTACTGATTGGTCCAAGAACCAAATTCAAGTCAAGAGGAGAAGATTTAAGATTCTCTGTCTTGGGATGCAGACTCTGGATCTGTCTCTCATTCAATGCCATTCTTGACTGCTTTCCGGAAAAAAACCGAAAAGGTCGGCTCTTCGGCCAATCCTTGTATCTTGCTGCTCTAGCTTGGAGTCCCTTTGGTCTTAGATACAGTTCAGTTCATGATGTGCATGTAATAAATAAACAACCGGCAACCTTGTGAATTCCGTGACAGGTACATCAATGTGGCACAGAGAAACAAGACCAGTCACAAAGATTTACAGGAATTCTGCCTTATCAGTATACATGACGAATGATTCCTCCTGCAAATCCAGCTGTGATTCCCGAGAAGGTAAACTTTCATTTCTGAATAGGCATTCTCAAAATGTAGGGACTGTAAGCACCTGTCCCATGAAATGGACAGATTGTTGCAATTCTTGCACGGGGTACAATTAAAGCCAAATAAAAGTGCCAGATAGTGAAATAGACATCGCCTTGGGCCATGGGACCATAGTCTGCTCCCTGGTGTCTATGGTTATCGTTCGGACAGTGGAATCTGCTAGCCATAGGCAGCTTTCCCAGTGTGAGTGGTTCACCCCTGATTAAGGGGTCTGTAGCCTTCCAATATTTGAGTATGTTTGAGCTCATGGAAGCGGGGGCACCACCTTTATCAACACTTCTTTCCTGCATTTCTCAAGAAATCACAATGTTCCATCCACTTTACTACATTATTTGTCTCAAGTGCAAGGCTTGTGACTTTTCAAAACAGAGGATTGTGAAGGAAATATAGGTTTCATACACTGGGCCCCTGACCGCTCTATAACATTACTCCGATGTTCAATGTGAACCTAAAGTAACAATAAGAAACAAACACGTTTATCCGTTTAGCATCTTCGATAGGAGGCCGATTTTCATGAAAAACTCTAGATAGGACGGCTCCCTGGATCGAGGCGTAGTATAAAGGGTCAGAGAATTGCTTTTTGTCAGCTCCGGCTCGGTCCATCCTCACTGACGGTAATGAAGCCCTGAAGAAAGCCCGTCAGCTGCTCTCTGGCAAACTCGGTGGAATGTTCCTATTTCAAAGCCTTGATGCCGGCCCCCCGCCAGCCATCTTGTTTATAGTCTCCGGGAGGAGGCCGAGGGATTGAAGCAGGGGAGCCCAGGGCTCTGGCGCTCGCTTTTCCCTAGACTTTCACAGACCCGCAGTGCTGCAGGCCACTCCGCATCTTGCATCGCTAAGTGAGGGAGCAGAGGAGACACACCGGAGGACTGAACGGCGCCGTGCATGGAAGGAAGCTGAGAGACCGCATAAATTCATCGGCTTCAGCCATTCTGGTGTTCACGAAGAATCGCGCCACATAGCTGCCCTTCATTAAAACTGGCCTTACACCAATAAAAGAGTATGGGGGGAAATAACCACGTGACGTGCCTATTCCAGTATAGATGAATGAGCTGTGTGTGCAGATAATTTAACTAGAATGTAAATTGCACTCGTGAATTTTCAGCGGTGGAAGTAAAACATGATTTACACTAATATAAAAAAGACAATTATGCGCCAATACAGGCAAATCTTTAGTTGAAGTGTATTTAGAGATCGCAGTGTCTCGGGGGCAAAGAGTATGTTTATTATGTGTCCTATTGCCCCCAGCAGATTATCTTCAGACTAGACATATGATCATACCTCGGTTGTCATGTGTAATCTTGCTGCCTTGTCGGTGAGGTAAGAAGGTCAACAAGTGAGTAATAAGCTAACACAGGCCTTCTGCCCGTTCCTTGCTCGGTATGTGCTGCTGAGTCTCGATTTGCAACAGAAACGTGTGCAAAGTCCACTCCCACTGTGGCCTCGATCAGGACTCCTTCGTAATCACATTGCAATTCGTCAAACCAAATAAATGACAATACCCTGGGGGTAGTTATTTATAGGAAGCAAATAATAACTGCAAATGCAAGCTTTTCCCTGATAAAGCCGGCATAACTTGTGGATTTTGGTGCTTACTGGACGAAAATCTGCATATCTTTACTGTTGGAAATGACCATCTATTATGAGGTATTCCCCCAGATTTTTGCCTTCTTTTGTTGAACCTGTTCTTGTTGACTGTAGGACTCTGCGCACTTTACTCCTGCTAACCAGTGGTAAAGTGTTTGTGCTCTCCCTTTTTAACCTGGCAAAATTGGCCTATACCTAATGGCACGTTTAATTTACTTATAATACCCTAGTATATGGTATCACCTGTACCCAGGGCTTGTAAATTAACTGTTACTAGTGGGCTCCAGCAGTCATTGTTCCACCCACTAAAGCAGCACAGTAAAACATGTCTCCAGGCCTGCCCCTGCAGCCTGGGTGCGCAGTTTTAAAACTGCCATTTTCACCTCGCAAAATAAACCTTGTGACAGATCTAAACCTTCCTAGTGTATGCTTATAAGTCACCCCTAAGATAGATAGGCCCTTAATGCCCCTATGGCTGGGTGCATGGCGTTTAAAATGTAGGGCATATACATTTAATATCTCCCAAGTCGTTTTTCACTGTGTCAAGGCTGACTCTCCCATAATAACATACTTGGATACACTATAACATTTTATAGTGCTTAGTTTCAGTTTGGAAGTAGCTAGAAAATTGGTTCAATGATTCATTGTAATAATAATTTAAAATCCAACTTAATAGTGAAGTCGGAGTTTATATAACTGTCTTGAAAATTACACTTTTAGAAAGTTGTCATTTTCCTGCTCAAGCCAAAAGAGGCCTTTCTGCTAGTGTCCAGTGTCACATGAGTGTCTGCTCGTGGCTCCCCTGTGGTGAGATATGGATTGCTCCGAGACTGTGGACAAGGGGCTTAGGTGTGGAGAGGTGTTTTTCTTCCTTGAGCAAGATGGCCTTGGGGGCTATGCTCAGCCCCTTCCAGAGCTTCAAAGAATGCCAACCCTGTCTCTGGCAGATATAGCTCACACCTAGGCCTATCTCCCCTTTGTCTTGCTAGTCAGCTTGACTTCAAACTCAGTGGGAGCTGCCCCATTCGGAGTGACCACAAGGGAGGGCTTGCCCATTGTCACACCTATGGGTGGGCACATGCGCTCTGACCAGGGGAAGAAATGTTCTGCCGTGTAGCATTTAAGTAGAGAGGGGCATTGTAGGATATCTACAGTAAACAAACAGGAAGAGCTGTGAAAGTGAGTAGGGTCACCCCTGGGAACTTTTACCCCGTTGGCTAGGGATTGTCCAGGAGGTTTCCTGACCCACAGGCTGGCACTTGGCATAAATATGGCATCCCAAGTACCCTCTTCAGAAAACCTGTCAACCTGTGGAGAAGGACTGCTCCTCTGTATGAAACCTGAAGGAAGACTATACCTACTTGCCTTGAACCCACGACCCCAGAAGTGACTCCAAGGGTCAGTTGGCTGACCTCCTGTTTGAGCTAGAGGGACACAACAAGATTCCAGAGGCCTTTCCCTGCAAATACCCAGCTGACCAGTACCAACTGGACCTGCACTGGACCCCGCTGCTGGCCTCTGTTTGAGTGAGTCCTAACCCTTAAGTGATGCCCACCCTCCCCAGTCTTGGACCTTTGGTTGGTGATAGAGTTTACTCCTCCTGTCCTCAAACTACAATATATGGAACTTTGAAACTTTTTGTCAACTTTCTGCCTGGTGAATCGTAGGAGACTGGGACCTCTATCGAAGCCACGGCCACCGACGACAAATCGCCAGTTGGCCTCAGGTTGCTACTTTGCACATCTGAAGGAGATCTGACTTCCAGAAAAGTTTCTAAGTCCAAACTTAGAGGGCTTCAATGGGACTGACGCCGAGCAGCAACCCGTCAATGTAAAGGCCTTCATGGGAAAGAATTTGAACTTCGCACGCATGGAGGTTTTGCACCTTTGTCGAAGATGCACTGGAAGCCATCGTGGGCCAAGCCCTTCTTCGGATCCAGCTTGCAGCTTGCCCCCCGAACGATTCATCAACAACCACTTTTCTCCCAAAAAGTGTTTAAGTCAGAAGGTAAAATTTCCACTAAGATAAACTTGGTCCCTGTATCCAACCCACGTTCCATTGTGGTCAGCCTTAACACTTGACCTGGTCTATCGCAAACAGATAACTACGGTTAGGGTTTTGTTGCACTATATTTAATTTACTTTAAAAATTCGTATTCCGGTTCTGCTTATTGGATTTTTGTCATTTTTGTTGTCATAATCTTTATTAAAATATTCTCTATTTTTCTAAATTGGTATGGGATTGCTCGTGTGTTGTGTTTTCACTTTATTACTCTTTGAGTGCTGCATAAATACTTTACACATTGCCTCTAAGTTATGCTTTGTTCCATGCTACTCGAGGGTTAAACACAGGTTTAATTAGTGACTTTAGTGGTTCACCCTGACAAGGATTGTGATTATTATTTCAGATGGGTCTCCCCCCCCTCAACTAATACTCACATTTCTTACATTCATAATTACCAGGCATGTTTTTACCAGTAAATTTGAACAGAGGTAACCTGCTGAAGTTTATTGCTTGACGTCAAGTGGAAAACTCAACTTTTGGATTTGAATCACAAACATAGAATTGTGACAAACAGTGCTATGCATAGGTGTCAGAATTTCAGAAGGCACTCATTATCAAGCCTTGCATGTTGTTCTTTCTCACTGCCTAAGACCAAGCTTGATCAACCAGCATTACTAAGCTCCCTTCCTCTAGCATTCCTTCACACTGTTCTGTCCCCAGAATCCCACCACATCTACCTGTTGATTGTGTTAGCAGTGACTAAAATAGATTTGATTCCCAGACTCCTACATCTATCCTGCAGCCAAGATAACATAGAAGGAATCATCCCTCTGCTTGGCCTTCATTAAGGAGGCACAGAAGAATGAGTGATCCACTAAAAAACAAACACAGAGGGGCATATTTACAAGCCCCTATCGACACAGGAAAGTCACTTTTTCCGAAGTTCCTGTGGCAATAGGGGCTTCGCCTTAAGCACAAGGCGGCGTTAAGCCACTTAACGTGACCTTGATTGATTGTGAATACGGCCCCCTTTCACACTACACTTAGCATGAAAGGGGTGGGCAATGGGTGTTGCGGTGGGCGTTCCACCGCAACACCCACTGATATTGATGCTGCCCCATATTTACAAGGGTGCTGTAAATATGGGGCAGCGCCAAAATTAAGACCAGGGACAGCCTAGTCTTAACATGGAGGAACAAGGAGAAATGCTTTATTTCTCCTTGTTTTTGCTGTTTCTATGTGTGAGGCATTCTGCAGCACACCTAGAAAGAGCAAAACGCCATTGATAGTTTATGTGCAGGAAGGTGTCCCTTACTGCACGTAAACAATGATTACAAAAAATGACGAGTTGCAACTTCTATGTGTGCTGCATCACACATAGAAGTTACAAGTCACCATTACTGATTGTTTATGTGCAGGAAGGTTCACCTTCCTGCACATAAACAATCTTTTCCTGCAACGCAGGCACCCTTGCACAATGGTGGAAGAGTGCCTGTGTTGGCGCTGGGCAGCTACATTTAGCGCCAACGCTAAGGGAAAGGCAGGGATGCACTGTATTCTTGTGATTAGGGCTCATCCCTGCATTCGGAAACTGTCATAGTTAGGCTTAACGCCGCGCTCTGACAGTTTCCTAGTAAATATGCCCATGAATCCTTTTGTGGTGATGGGGACCATAATTTATCTTGCATCAACTTGTAATGTTCTGTGTGTGATTTATGTATGTTATTTTATGCTATCTTATGGTATGGTATTACATTTTTTACATTTATGTCAATTTGTAAAGCCGCTATCAATCGAGGGGTGGGGGAGAGGGGAGCGGCCTCTTGGCGCTGAGCAGGTGTGAGTCTAGCCTCACTTTAAGATCTTTAAGCAGCCTATTAGTCTATAGTACAGAGAAAACGTTATTTTTGTTCAGCATATTAAGAACCTTATTTTCCCAATACTTAGTGGATGGTATTCTTAAAAACTAAATATTGTACCGAAGAAGCTGTAAAATTCACAAAGCCTAGTTTCTGGTTTTATATATCACTAAATATCTTAAATTAGTCTATTCATAAGTACAACCCTTGTTACATTAAAGAAGTGAGGCAGAGGGATGTAAAGTGGTTAGATCAAGATCATACTGTACTGTCACATGGAATCAGGGGACAGATTCCCTGGCTCCACATTTGATGACTCTGATACTTGGCCACATTTCTGAACACATTCTATTTTGTTATAGGTTCAGCTAAAACCCTTGAGTATGAAATGTTTTTCAAAGGGGAGTTTCAGCAAATGTATTTTTTCATTGTGTGATAGGCTCTGGGCTAACAATTTTCTAGACCTTTGGTTTTATTTCTTGAACTCTATGAAAGATGACCTTTACCTTTTAAAAGACCTGAATTCTTAGGAGCAGTAATACTTTTTTAAAGGTGAGTTCACAGTGGAGGTGCCCAGAGGTTCTATTGCAGAATATCAGTCGGTGCTACTGCTTTATATTCCTTTTAGATGTCAGAGCAGAGAGGAAGTGCCACATTAAAATTGAGCAGTTCTAGGATTATTAAAAATATGTTTATTAACTATGCACGAGGAAGAACACATATTCTGTTTCATATTTTTCTATTTGTCGGTTCCTGGAGTCCCAAATAATCTTAATGTTTTTAATATAATTGCAACCACGTAGGGCAGCCAAATAAGATATTTGGGCCAAACCTTCCTAAGTCCCCGAGTCCCTCAGCATTAGTAGTCTAAGCAGAATGTGTCTGCTGTAGATTGCAAGGTGATTTAGAAGTTAGAGGAGACAAAAAAGTTTTGGAGGAGTGCCCAGTTCCGCAAGTCAGGACAGAGGGAATGGGTTTGGATTTAGTGAGCTGAGGATAAGGAGTTCTGTCCAGCTTTAAAAAAATGTATAATTAATTTAATGTAAAAATAAAATGAAATTAAACTTTTAAACATTCGCAAAAAAATGTAAAAATAATTGAAATTAATTAGATACATACATTTTAACACAATGTATTACATATTAAATACAAATAAAAATACTGCTGTGGGTGGGATTTCTTTAATTATTCTTTAAGAACTGTTATTTGTAAATTAAAGAAATGTATTTAAATGAATTCATTATTTAATGCACATTAAACGTAATGAGTTAATGTGCTGTAACATTTTATTAGTTCTATGTTAATAGTAATTATTTTAAATTATGTTATAGTTATATTTTCTATTAAAATATTGCTAATGCTCATTAACAATAACCTTTCAAAAGTTTCTTTATACTTTACCATAAGGCAATCTCCAGCACAGTAGCGTAGCGTGGGTTGTCAAGACAAGTATTGTGCCCCCTAACCCATGGACCATTAGCACTTCCTGGTGCAAAATATGAAAAGAAAAAAAATTACCACTACAAATTTTTTTCTTTTAAAACTTTGCTCCCAGGGCAACCGCCCCTATAGACCACCCACGCTATGCCACATGGTGGTAGAGATCTCTATGTACAAGTGACAAGTTGCTAGTAGTAACTTTACACTCATAAATTTAGTCTTAGATATCTCCACCCCATGAACTAAGGAGATGGAAACATGGAAGCAGTAATGTTTGGGCACTTCACACCCAAAGGTCCCGGTGCCACTTCATCTGTTGCACAATTGATAGCTGAGCCTCTGCATTTGGTTGTGACTTTGTAAAGATTCATACGGATGAGATAGTCCTAGATTGGGTTTGTGTACTTTTGTTGGTGCCAAGGATAAGTACTGTTTTGGCCAGATTTGATGTAAAGTGTATGCCAGACAGCCTTATTTGTCATAGTGTGAAGAATTATTTGAGGCAGCGTATGATCAAGGAGACTTATAGCTACAACTATGTTTAATCTTTTGTTAACATGGAGGTCTCCAGTGGGCACCATGTACATCATGAACTCTATTAGATAGAGGTCTGAGTCGTGGGGTACAACAGGATCATTGGAAGCTACCAGGATCTAGAAGTGGCTGCTTGGACAAAAATGGGGTTGGAGAGTTTAAAAGTGAACTACTGTAGTACCAATCCTTAGAATCCCTTTTAAGGCAAGAGGACATTCATCAGAACTAAATGGTAGATGGTGTTGAAGGTCAATATACGTTCCAATGGAACCAAGAGAAAGGGATCACCTTTGTCGTTCTTGTTAAGAGCATCATACAGTACTTGGATGACTTTTATTTCTATGCTACATTATTGCCTGCACATAATATTACCCAAAGGCAGGCATGTAATTATTTAGAAGGTGGTTTGTTAGACTTGGCATCTTTTGGCGTGTTTCCCCTGAGTTTTTGCTTTCTGACCTCCCGGTTTTGACTCTGTTTTTGCTGGCTTAGTGTCTCTGCGCACTTTCTCACTGCTGATCAGTGTTAAAGTGAAAGTGCTCCTGTTGTAAATTGTGTTATGTATTGATGTTTCCATGATTGACATATTTGATTTACGTGTCAGTCCCTAGTAAAGTGCACTGAGTGTGCCAGGGCCTGTAAATCAAATGCTGCTAGTGGGCTGCAGCACTGGATTGTGCCACCCACACAAACAGCCTGTAAATGTAACTCTGGCCTGCCATTGCAGAGCCTGTATGCAGTCTTGGACTGCCATGTCTACTTGGCAAGTGTACCCACTTGCCAGGCCCTAACCTTCCCATTTCTTACATGTCAGTCTCCCCTAAGGTAGGCCCAAGGTACCCCTGTGGGCAGGGTGCAGTGTATGTGAAAGGTAGGACATGCCCTGGTGTGTCTGGCATGTCCTGATAGTGAATTACTGCCAATTTCGTTTTTCACTATTGCAAGGCTACCTGTTCCCATAGGACAGAATGGGGAGTTTGTTTATAACATCTTATAAACATAACTGGCCCTGGAAACAAGGTAGAGAAATAAGGTGTAGTATGCCTGAACTCAGAATCTAAAGATGCATCTTTTAGTAAAGGTGATTTTTACATTCTGTGTTTGAAAATACCACTTTTAGAAAGTAGGTAGTTTCTTGCTTAGCCATCCTGTGTGCCTCTGCTAGGATGTGTATTGGCTGTCTGGCTTTGGAATGACAGGGGCTGGGGAGGAGCTGTGGCTCCAGAGAGTCTAGATGGGTCAGGGATGGGCTGAATAGACCTGGGCTGCATTCAGAGTAGTGGGAGGAGTTGTCACTGGCACCTGAATAGGCCCGGTCTGCATTTAGAGTGGTGGGAGGAGATTTCCCTTGCACCTGAATAGGCCCTGTCTGCCTTGGACAAAGCTGTCTCCGCCTCCTGCTGGGAAGCTGGGCCAGAGAGGTCCAAACTGGTTTGGACTAAGCACAGACACTCTCTGCCAGAGAGGACAGAGGATTTTGGACTATAAAAAGTGGGGCCCAAACCTCTACACTTTAGAACTCTTTTGGACCAAGAAGACTGCCAAGAAGAAGAGCTGGAGAAGCTATGAGGAGGAACTACCACTTTGCTGTGTGCTTTACTGTGTTGGCCTCCAGTGGCTGCTTCTGTCTTGGGCAGTGAAAGGACTGGACTTGAACTTTCTGCAATTTATTTTTGTGAGTTTCTCCAAGGGCTAGAGGTAGAGCTTTCCCCCTGTTCAAGAAGTCTCAGGAACAGCAAAGACTTCAAGTTCTTCTGCCATCAGCACTGGGGACTGTGTGTTCTGTGCTGCAACAGAAGAAAAAGCAACCTGACGCCGTCTACGATGCTGCTGCCGACTCCGTGTCCTGAAGGCACCGCAGAGGGCACCGCCGCACTATGACCCTGATCTCACCGACGACGCCATCTGACGCCGCCACCGAGCCGCTGCTCGCACCGCAACCTGTGTGCACCGCACTTTGCACCACCTCGCTTCACGATGACACCT
Source organism: Calotriton arnoldi (assembly GCA_963921515.1). Classification (NCBI taxonomy): domain Eukaryota; kingdom Metazoa; phylum Chordata; class Amphibia; order Caudata; family Salamandridae; genus Calotriton; species Calotriton arnoldi. Next base: position 533,252 of record CAWUFW010002901.1, read on the forward strand.
TGGTATCCCCGACGCCGCCGCTCCACGCAGAAATCGATGCCGCTCCTTGCACCGTGGTTCGAGGGCACCGCTCGTAAGTTATATGACGCACTGTCCTCATCCCGCACCGCAGCCTTGGCCTACCGATGCCGGAACCATCAACTCCAGTTCGTCAGCCGATGACAGCACTTCAGCAACGACGACGCCGCTGCCTGCCAGCACCGCGACGAGCACCGCATCACTTCGCACCGCGACCCTGGTCTCACCGACAACGCCATCTGATGCCACCACCGAGCCGCTGTTCGCACCGCGACCTGAGGGCATCGCACACCGCACCGCTGCACTTTGCACCGCAGCACCCGACGCCTGCCGACGGCAGCGCTCCTGACTTCAACCACGAGGAGTTCGATCTGCAATGCGTGTGACTTCAAGGGCCTGATGACTCCTGCACCGACCTTCGGAACCGACGCCTGCGGAAGCTGTGCTTTCGGAGCTCAACGATACTCGTACTGTTTTGCGAGTCTTCCCAACACCGTAGTTGACCCACGATGCTGCGGTCAGCCAGAACTGTTTGGATTTTTTGTTCACGACGCCGTGATAGCCCCGGACGGAGCTATCGACTTCAAGGAACTGTATTTCAAGGTTATTTTGATAACTGAAGATTTCTAAGTACTGTATTGTGGATTTTTATCGTTTTTGGTCTTGTCTTAAGTATATAAAAATATTGGATATTTTTCTAAACTGGCGTGGTGTTCTTTTGTAGTGCTTACACTGTATTACTGTTGGTTATGTGCAAATGCTTTACACACTGCCTCTAAGATAAGCCTGACTGCTCGTGCCAAGCTATCAAGGGGGTGAGCAGGGATTATTTCAGGAGTGTAACTCCCTTATCCTGACTAGAAGGAAGGGTCCCTACTTGGACAAGGTGCAAACCATTGCCAACTAGAGACCCCCATTTCTAACATGGTTGTTATCAATTTGGTCTTTTTCTTGCAAGGCCTGTTTCTTCTCAGCTATTTTTCTGACAAATGGAAGGAAAGTTAAATGAAACATGAGTGGTGGTGCTGTAGTTTGCCAGAGTTTTGGGATCCAGGTTAGGTTTCATAGGCGTTGACAGGTCTGTCCTAGTTTGAGCATCTCAAGGAAAGTAACTTGAGTGGGGGAGGAATAACTTATGTCAAGGAGGAGCTTGAACACACCTTAAGAGAGAGACATCAGCAAGATGAATTGTAACATAATATATTCATAAAAGTGGTGGTTTTCAGGGCTGCGAGTAACTGGATGCAATATGAGATGATAAATGGTTCAAATATGGTTTACTGGGTATATTCAAATGTGGTATGGCTAGAGCGGTCAACATTAGTTTGGTGTTATTCAAATGATATCTGGTTTTGTTATTTTTCAATGAAGAATTGATTTATGGCATTGTGGTCGTCCACAGATGGGTCGGTAGTTGATTTATTTGATGACAACTTTAAATGGGGCATGGCTCCTGCCTGTGGCTTCTGTGATGTTTGGTTTTGAAAATGGCAGCTTTGGCTGTTTTAAAAAGGCTTTCCACTTGTAGAACAAAAGTCTTTTGGCATGTGATGAAAATGGCTTTAAAAATTCAACATTTTTGGAATTGGAATTGTCACAGGTAACTCCCACCAGATATATGTAATGACATTGACTTTTAGAATGACAACATGTAAGGTGAGTTGAAATTGTCCAGGTATTAATATTGTCTTCTTCATTATTACCCTTGACAATTTCAAAAATGGCAAATTTTAAAAGTCATTTTTATTACATGCATTCTTTAACTAATTTAACTATACCATAATAACTTCTCAGTACCTCTCATAGGATCCCATTCCTGAACCCTTAACACCTGAACTACTCCTTAATTCTACACTTCCATGAAAGCTAAAACCCTGAACCCTCTGAACCCCTTTCTACCCCTTAATGCAACTCTTCCCTTAATTCTAAAAGCTCCTTACTTGTTCCCCTTACTCTTCCCCAACTTACTAAAAATACAGTGGATGGCATTTTTATTCCAAACTCTGCCCACCTTGCCCAAGGGTGGAAGAATGGATATGTTCCCTTTTACCCTACTCACTATGTCCAGAGACAAGAGTTATTTCTTACTTTGAGAGAGATCTAAAAAAATGTTTTGTTAGATGGTGTTCTAACACAACCCACATCTTGCTCAAGGGCAAAAGTAATTAGGAACCTTAACACACCTAACTTGTCCAAGGGTTATGGGGTACATTTTAAATACGATCACTGCCTTGCCGAAGGGCGATGGTATTGTTTTCCCATGTCCCTGCCTCCATATTGCACAAGGGCATTAGATGTGCTTTTAGCACTTAACCTGAAAGCAGGCATTGTGTGAGTCTCCCATGGCCCTGCAACGCCAAAGGACATGGTGGCGTTTTACAACAAAGCATTTGCAATGCAAATTGGTCTCGCATTTGTGAGAGTTAGAGGTATTGGCGATGTAAATGACAATGTCTTTTACCCATGTGTTTTTGACTGGAGTGTAGTGGATGTATGTGGTGTGGAGTGGAATTATGTGGATTGGATTGGAATTGTTAGTTGTGGAATTGTGTGTGGCAAAATTGTGTGGTGTGGAGTGGATCAGTGTAGTGGAATTATGTGGCATGGTGTGCAGTGGAAATATGTGCATAGTAATTATTTGATATGGAGTGTACTAGAATACAGTGAAGTGAGATTGTGTGTCATAGAGTGGAATTATGTGGAATGGCATTTTGTGTTGTGGAGTGGTATGTTGTGGAGTTTAATTATGTGGTGTGCTGTTGAATTTTGTGACGTGATGTGGAATTCTGTGGTGTGGACTGGATGTATGTGGTGTGTTGCATAATTGTGTTGTTGAGTTGATATATGCCGTTTGTTGTTGAATTATGTGGTGTGAAATGAAAATGTATAGAGTTGAATTGTGTGGCATGGCAGTGTGTGGCATTGAGTGAAATTATGCCGATAGAAATTATGTGGCATGGTGTGGAGTGCCCAAAGTGAGGTAGCATGGTGGGAAAAAGAACGACAGGTTGAAATATTATCCTGAGCAATTGCCATTGGTTTGACTTATTGCAAGCAGGTCTCCTATTACATTTTGCGTGTTTGAAATCTTTTCTGTGGCCCATGTTTACATTTGCCTGCAGTCAGTGGCACCTCACACAATAAATCTTTGCCAGGAAACATGAGATATAACTTCCACTAAGCAACCTCGAAATGTTCTTACTTTTTATAGTCAGTATGTCTAATGAGTTTAGTACTGAAGCACATAGCATATTACAGCAAAGGTCTACCAAAATATTTTTCTGTGCACACAGGCCTTCTTTTCACCATACCCAACTCCTCTGATGCTCTCCTCTCTGTCCTATCCCCATTTTTACCGTCTCTCCTCAGCTTTTACTTGAACCCCTGTGTGCTCAACCGCTGATCCCCATAGTGTTTTTTACTGCATTTTTTATCTTCTATTTCATTTTTTGAGGTCCCAGCTCCTGTAATTTGCAGAGGGGTGTTCCTTTCAAAATAGTCACTTTTGTACATTTTTTATAGTTTTTAAATTCATTGCTGCAAGATGTGGTTCCACCGTCTTAAAAATGCAATTTAAAAAAACCTGCTTCACCGGCATAACGCATAAGTGAAAATGTGTATATGTCATGAAACATGTGTGATGGTCTGATGATGTTTGCCTGCATATACATCATCATTCTGCTTTTTTGCTGATGCAGTTTAGCGTCAACAATAACCATTTTATTTTTTATTTCATGATTACTGGTTTGCTTCCGTAGAATACAGCGTGAAAACGGTCCATGGGTAACAAAAGGGACAGGAAATATGTTACCCTTGAACCTGAGAGCTCTATACACAAGGAGAAGCACAATAAAAACAAGCATTGGCATAGCCAATATATTGCATCAGTCTTGACATGGAAGGGCTGGCTTTATCATTTGAGTTGTCTCATTTCTCGCTGCCTTTTAATATGCTTGCATGGCTTCAAAGTTGTTTTTTTAACAGATGGGATCCAATTTGTAGCAAACGAGTCTATGGTTTTGCATTTTTAACTTTGTGTAAAAATACTCTCACGCTGAAATCTGAAAGTTATACATTATCTCAAGGTGTCCAAAGGAAAAGCAAACTGTTGTTATATTGTTTGATTAATTTATTTAAGCTTGTAAAAGGAATGGTTACCGTGGGATGACCTTGTACTGAAACAGAGCGCCAGCTGACTGCAGCTCACAAACAGAGAAAGATTACTGGAAGGAAAATAAGTGTTTTGAAACATATAGGAAATGTAAACGGATTAGAAGGGGAGCGGATCCCCAAACGTAAGGAGTTACACAGTGATGGGGCGCAGCAGAACAATCACATGAATGAGGGTCAGTCCCCTCAGATTTCTCTCTGAAAGACAGAGTGATTCGGTGAAATCTATCAAATGTCAGACTGCTTTCTGTAGGGCTGGGGCAGGGTCCGTGACTTACCAGAATTCCTCTCTGAAAGGGCAGTGGGGGCTTTGATGCATCTTTTAAAGGCTGCAAGGGCTCGGGCCCTGTCATTACGTGTCAGACGTCTGTCTAGGAGCCTTGAGAGCAGGGAAGAAAACGTTCACAGGGAAGCGTCTGTCAGGCAAGAGCTGCAACGCAAGGGGTGCTCTGGGCATGTTCTCTAAAGCCTTTGGGCTTGGGCACAATAAATTGCTGAACAAGTCTCTGTAGGTGTCACGGAGGAAGCTCGCCGTCAGGGATTATAGCTTTTGTGTTCCCAGCTCCCCTCCCGGAAGCGTCTTACACATTAACAGGGGCGCTACTGCGCAGGTGCCTCCAGGAAGACTCTCATTGGACACCTTCTTGAAACTTTGCTGGGGCTGAGAGCCTGAAACTGAACTGTGCCCCAGACACAGCGACCAGAAACCGCTTCCCCTGAAAGCGGTCATGTGTGATGCAAAACTATTATTTTTACCTGAATTTGTGTATCTCCCACAATTTGTATTTTTTGGGATCGACCTGTTATGGCTGCGCATGCGTGTCACAGCTGCCATTTTTATGGCAGCATGTTCTGGACTTTACCTTTGACCTCTTTTTTCCCCCAACTTTGGTGCAACTTAGTGAAGAGGGGTCTTAGATCTGTCCGAGTTAGGGTGGTATTCCCAAACGTTTTGCCTTCAACCCTCCTGTTTTGCTGAATTTGTTTTGCTGGCTTTAGCACTCAGTGCAATTTACCACTGCTAATCAGTGCTAAAGTGCTTGTGCTCACTCACTAAAACATTGTAAAATTGGCTTACACCCACGCACATCAAATTTACTTATGTCACTTGCAAAGTGCTACTACATGTACCCAGGGCCTGTAAATTAGATGCTACTAGAGTGTCTGCAGCACTCATTGTGCGAATCACTTAAGTAACATTTGTAAACTTTTCTCAGGCCTGTCATAACAGCCTGTGAGCAATTTTAAACTGCCAATTTGACTTGGCAAAATAACCCCTTAACCAAGCTAAAACTTCCTTTTTAATACATATGTCACCCCAAGGGCAGGCTTTAAACAGCCCATAGCACAGGGTGCATTGTATTTAAAAATCTGGACCTGTACTTTTAAGTTTTACATGTCTTAGTAGTGAAAAACTCACAAATTCGTTTTTCACTACTGTGAGGTCTACCTCTCCCATAGGACAACATTTGGTTACCTTATTAGATTTGATAAGTGATAGCATCTGATTGAAGTAGGTAGGAATGTTGAGTTTGGTATTTAAAGAATTGTAATTTAATTCCCTCTTTAATGTTAAAGTCCGATTTTAGGTCACAATTGGGGCAATGCCAGTTTCATAAAGTTGCTATCCTAAAATGGGGAGTGATTCAGTTTTGTCTGTGGAGGCTGAAATCAGTACTTAAAGAATCTAAATTGGGGTAATGCCTCCCAGACCATTGATCAAATAGTGCTTTACATCAGGAACCCAAATATTGTTCCTTCAATTGTCTTTGATTTGGCCTCTTATTTTCAATCTTTCGCCCATAGTATACACTCTGATGTATCACAACTATGTGGATAGTTTTTTTGTGCTTTTATCATTCAATAAATCACAAATCTTTTTTCTTAAGTCTTAGCATTTTTCTCTTGCTTGTTTTTATACAAAGTTTTTTTGTGAAAGAACATGCTATACATTTACATACATAGTAACAAGGGACAAAACTTGTAAAAAAACAACTTACATAACAACACTTCATAGATACATGTAAGGGATTAATCAGGGGAATAGTTTGTATGCAACAAAAAAATCACTGAAACATAATTACAATAAAAACTTGGTTTACAGACGTGCAACAGACCGGATGCTGTTGCCTGTCTAGTGTCCTATATTGTATTGTCTTTGGGACTTTTGCCACTTTAGTCCTCTTGTGTGTAGTGCTGAGTGCTACTTCTAGGCCCTATTAAGTTTGGAGTCAGAGCATGAGTTAATGCCAGGATGGAATCCTAGATTCCATCTCTCATGTTGCACTACTTATGTGCACCAAATAACCCAGATTGTGGTTGCTCTTGGCCCCGTGTTGATGCACGCCGACGCGCTTTGACCTTCGGGGGTGGGCCTGCGATGTATTTCGGGGAAGGTCTTCTTCAGGGCTGTTGACTTTGTGGATACGTTATTCTGGCTGCTTTGTGGACACCTTTGTTTGATGTGTCCAGCCAGTTTCTTATTCCCGTCTTTCCAACGTATGCCAGATTGCAAGGGCATGTGGTACAATATATCACGTTCTCTGCATTGCAGTTGGTAAATTCATCGTTTTTGATTGTTATACCACAGTAGGTAAATTCGTCACCTTCTATCGTGCTCGTGCACGAAGAGCAATTACCACATCTGTGGTGTCCTCTGACTGGAGGCAAGGCAAGCATTGTGCATAATGATGTACTTTCCTTCTTTTGGTTGGTGTTTGCTCTTACCAGATTGTCCCTTAGATTTTTATTCCGTTTTAGGGCGAATAAAGTGGCCTCTCTCAGTTTTTCAAGACCTTTCACCGTGTTCCAATTCTTGCAAATGATTTTCTTTATGTTGTTCGTTGCACTTGAGAACGTTGTAACACATAGCAGAGGTTTGTCCTCTTTCCTTTCCTTGGATACCAACAGTGTTTCTCTTGGCGTGTACCATGCTCTTTTGAGTGCTCTCTTTAATAGTTTCTTTGGATAGTTTCTCGGTTGTAATTTAACCATCAAAATATTTGCATTGCTGAAGTAATCTTCTCATTTAGTGCAATTCCGCCTGATCCTCAGGAATTGACTATATGGCAAATTTTCACGTAGATTCCTTTGGTGGAAACTTAAGAAATGCAGGAAGGTGTTGCTGTCTGTATTTTTGGTGTAGAGGGAGGTATAAATGCACTTATCTTCATGTTTAACCACAATGTCCAAGAAATGTATTTCCTCTTTGTTGGAATTTAGGGAAAATTGAATTTCACGATTTCTATCATTCAGCCAGCTATGGAATTCTAGGAGTTTTTTTGTGGGACCTCTCCAAATCATGAACACGTCGTCTATATAATGTTTCCATATGACAATATGGCCTGCGTATGTATTGTTGTTGTAAATCCATTTTTCTTCGTATAATGCCATGAACATGACTGCCATTTCTGGAGCGAAGGGACAACCCATCGCTGTCCCTTTTATTTGTAGGTAACACTGATCATTGAATTTGGAAAAATTGTATTTCAAACAGACCTCTGCTAGTATGAGTCGAAATTCTGTGGGAACTTCGTGTGAGCTGTCTCTTTTCTCAAGGAAAGACTCAAGTGCTTCTAAACCAGTGTCTTGGGGAATATTTGTATATAAGCTGACAATATCCAGCGTTACCAGGGTATCAAAGGTTGGATCAAATGGCATGCCTTCGAGTATGTTGATCGTTTGCATGGTATCTCTCAGGTAGCTTAGAATAACAGGGACAAGGGGTTTTAAGAATGTGTCCACATATTTTGCTGGTCTTTTCAGAATTGAATTCACTCCTGAAATTATTGGTCTTCCTGGAGGATTGACCGGAACCTTGTGGATTTGGGGGAGAATGTATATCAATGGTGTTCTGGGATTCTTGTTTAGTAAGTACGTAGCTTCCTTTTTCAAAAGCAAAGCGTTGTCTTCTCCTTTTTGTATTAGCTCGATTATTCTGTTTATCACCATGGCACTCAAGTTATCCTGGATCTTCTTGCAATGGTCTTGATTGTCAAGCTGACGACGTACCTCTAGCTCATAGTCATTCCTCTCCATAATGACTATGACTCCCCCTTTGTCGGCCAGCTTGTTGATTATATCATGATTGTTCTTAATTCTTTCCAGGGCTTCTTTCTCATTCTTTGTCAGGTTCCATTTCACATATGTATTTTTTCTTTCTAGGTTTTCAATGTCTCTCATGACATTTTTCTCGAATATTTGGGGTTCTATAGGTGTGCTTGTATTTGGAGGGTAGAAGGTTCTTTTAGACCGGAATAGTTTGTTTCAAGTTGGTGTATTTGATCTGAAAGGAATACCTGTAGCTGCATCTTCCGGAACAATTGGAGCATCTCAAGTTTGGTCTGCTAAAGTCCAGACGTATGGTTGGAATGAATGACAGTCCTTTGCTTAATAATGGAATCTCCTCCTGGTCTAAACTTTGATTTGATAAATTGTAGATGGGAGTCTGTTCTATTTCTACCATCTGTATGTCTGTCTCCTTGTGGTGATTTCTCCTTGGTACTGACTTGGGTTGAACCATTGTTTGCCTCTGTTGCGTCCTCGTGGGCGTCCTTGGCATCTCTCTAAAAAAGGCTCCTGAGCTGAAAAGAAAGTTGGCATTTTCTTGTCCTAACCATTTTGTGCCTGCAGCCTGGATCCTGGGCCACATGACTAGGTGCATTTGGCAGTTGGGCCTTCTATATTCCTCCCAGACAGTATCACAGAGGAGGGACTGGGAGTTGACAGGATGAGTCTTCCTCAGTAGATGGGGGTGAAGCTGTCGCTTACCACACTTGCACTTCAAATGCTCTGCCCCATCACACTGACAAAGACCTTCACACTAGTCCATTGTCACCCCAGATCCCTTGGAGCCATGGCAGGAGAAGGAAAGAAATTCCAGAACTAAATGTGGGGGAAGTCTAGAAGCTTCTCCCACATGAAAGCTAGACCCAGGTGTAAATATTGGACCCTCAGACCAACTTTTCAGTATGCTCCTGGACCTGTGGATACTATAGGAGAGGGACTGCCCTGCTGCCAGAGGACTGCCCTGCTGTCTGTGGCCTGTCATGCTGTCCGAGAAGGAAGACTGGACCTTCTTTCTTCATCCCAGTCTGAGTGACTACAAGGGTCAGCTGACTAACCTCCTGTTCTGAGCTACAGTGACACAACAAGTGTCAGAGACCTCCCTGCAACTGCTCAGCTGCCCTGTTGCACTAGACCTGCTTGGACCTGTAAGTGGACCTGCCTGAGCTCTGCTGGTCTGCTGGAGGGAATTCCTGATCTCCAAGTGGTGCATCTCCAGGTCCTGGGCCCTTGGCTGACATAAGAGAGCGCTCCAACTGACCTAACTGAAGGTTCCACCAAATCCGGCGTGAAGCTTTTTTGGAACAGCTGCCAGCTTCATCCGAACCAATGCCAAACAGCGCAAAGCCCTGCAAAGCCTCGCCTGACAGCTGCTTGGAACCAACACAGAGGTACACAAAGCCCTGCAAAGCCTCGCTACACAACTTCACCGGAACCAATGCAGAATGATGCAAGCCTCACAAAGCAAATACCATGTAGGCTGCACACCATGGACATTTGGTACAATTTCCAGTGGCCCAATCTTGTTCTTGTGTCCAACCTATGCTCCTTCGTGGTCAGCCTGAACTTGTGACATTGTCCCAGTCCAACGGAACCAGATACTCTTAGTTGGCACTTTGCGCCTTTTGGTGCTATTAATATCTAAATCTTTAAAATTGTGTATCTCCAAATCTACTGATTGGATTTTTGTTGTTTTGGTGTAATTTTATTAAATATTACTCGTTTTTTTAAAATTGCTGTGTGAGTTTTTTTATGTTGTGTTTTCACTTTGTTGCTGTTTGTATGCTTCATATATACTTTACACATTGCTTCTAAGTGGAGCCTGAATGCATTTGTGCCAATCTACCAGAGGGTTAAGCAGGGGTTAATTTAGTGACTTTTTGGGGTTCACCCTGACAATTCCTATAAGATGAACTGTTAATATTTAGTACATTTTAACTAAAAAATGTAACTGTCTGGGAGCTAAAGCATGCCTAACATCTAATATTAGTTGAAGGGAAAAAACAATGTTACAGATTATGGAGGGCTTATGAAATGCCTTTAGTTTATAGGTGGCTGTCTGTTTACATACATGTAATGATTGTATCTCAACAAAAACAGAATTGAAGAGAAAGTAGAATTAAGCATTAAACAATGTTTACTTCGAGTTCAATACATTCCAGTCTATTGTATAAAACTTTCCTGCGCATAAAGCATTATACTGCAGAATACATTTTCGTGGTGGATAGTGCAGTGGACATAGATTACGTCTATGAGGTGAGTGCATTCGTGGTGCAGCCTTTATTCCCACCAATCAGAAAGCTACTCAGCTTAGGACAAATCAAAAGAAAGAAAAAAGTAATGTTCTTTGCATTATTTTGAGCCTTTGTATTTTCTTACTCCATTGGCAATATATTCAGCCTGAATGTGGGAGGCACATCATTTCAGTAAAACATCTCACTATAGGTCTGGCTATCAATGTTTTACTATGGTTACTAATCTGTGTCCTGATATCCTAACATTGCTGTAAGGTCTAAAGTCCCCATCACAGTAGCTATGTCCAGCCTGCTCCTCAGTTTCGAATTCTGACGGACTCGCTGTGCATGAGAGTTGTGTCATGGGTCCCCTGTCAGGTGTTCTATGGATTTGAGATGTTGATCATCAACTGAATACCTCTGTTGGTCGGTAGGCTTTCTACCAAAGTGAAATTCCGTTTATCGTGGGTGTCTACCATACCCATTACCAGATCATGACACATCAAGAATCTGTGGCAGCTAATTAATAATCATAGGGCATTTGTCTTTTTAGGTGCATGAGAGAAGGGGAGCGCGGACACTCGATCTTCCTGTGTAAATCTGCGTAGTCTGCCATGACTATTCTCCCTGGTTCCCCGTGTTTTTATGAAGAGCATGTGAGTATCAGGAGAAGGTGGTACACAGAGCTTGGAGTTCCCCTTTTATGCATGTCACTCCAATTGGTGTTGGTTTGTTCAAGGATTTAGTGATAGTCCTAGCTGCAGTCTCCCTTCACAGTGCCTGCAACCATGTGGCACTCTTCTCTTTCCTCTTCAGTAGAAACTGTTCCAAAGCCAGGTTTACATGTCCAGGTTGAAGTCACACAGACCGGAATGGAGTAGATAGCTTCCTTTGAGTTTGCCCTCCGTGGGCGAAACTACTGTCAGGAGGTCAGCCTATTGCCTAATACGTGAAACATCTGATCAAAAGATTGGGACCAAAGACATGGCCAAAGCTGCACACCTACACACCAGAAGCCAGCAGCCAGCAGGCAGCAACGGTCCCTGATTGGACATAGGTCATCTGGTATCAAGTATAAAGCAAGAGTTGGTTGCAGTGGGTCTGTATCACACAGGAAGGACATTCAATTTTGAATGATTCGTTCTCTCCAGGTGTTTGTACACAACCTAGGGGACAACTGCTACTGTTTCTAAATGTAATCCAGGGCTTATTAAGAAAGTTACCTATGATTTTGAAACAGCTCTGTGCACCTGTGCATAGAAATAGTGATACAAGAAGCAAAACAACTTGGGGGCATATTCACAAGAAAATGTCGGGCTCTGACCTGTGCCAAATGTGGCAGCGCCGCTCTCTGACATTTTCAAAATGCAGGGATGTGCTGTAATCACAAGAATATGGTGCACCCCTGTGTTTCTGCTAGTGCTGGAGCAAAAAAAGCTGCCTAACTCCAGTTTACGCACCCTGCTGCCATGTTGCAAGGGTACCTGCGCTGCAGGGGCAATTGTTTATGTGCAGGAAGGTACACCTTCAATCACACAAACAATCAAAAATGGCGATTTGCACCTTCTATGTGTGCTGCAGAATGCGGCACACATGGAAAGAGCAAAAAGCGAGGAGAAATTAATAATTTCTCCTCGTTGTGCCATTCTAGCTCCTGGTAGTCTATGGCATTCCTTTTTGGCACTGCCTCAGCCTTGTAAATCTGGGGCAGCATCAAAAAGCAATGGGTGTTGCAGTGGAACATCCACAGCAACACCCATTGCACATCCTTTTGCCGCAGAGGACTGCAGTGGCAAGGGGCATATTTACAAGGTGGCGTTAAGCCACGCAAAGTGGCTTAGCGCCACCTTATAAATATGGAAAACAGCACTGCACCACAGAAGCATCAAAAAAAGTGACGCTCCAGTGGCGCTGAGGGCTTGTAAATATGCCCCCAGGGCTGTCTGTCCTTAAGGAGCAATTGTAACCTGAGGGAGAGGAGAAAGAGCTACCTCGCTTGTAAAGAACATTTATTCTGAGTGAACCTATCCAGTGCACTGCCATGAGGTGCAGAGTGTGACAGGGATTGTTGATACAGGAAGAGTGTGGCCACTGTTTAGCCCAATCGTGCCGTGAACGAAGCGAGTGGGTGAGACAAGAAGGCATCGGTTGACTGTGAATGCAGTGAGGCCTGCCAGAAATCTCTCTCTATAGCCTGCACTGCCAAGGAGTAAGCTACCCACCCCTGAGAATATTACCAGAATTCAGGACTGCCAGAGGTCGCGTGTGCCCTGATGCCCACGTCTTGGAACTCGTGATTACCACGGAGTGCCAGCGCCATCTTAAAAGCTGTGTGCGCCCTCCATTTTCTGCCGGAGGACCATACTCTGTTCAGTCTCCCAGAATGAAAATGGCTGCCTGTTGCCCGAGCTGAAGAAACTGAAGCACAAAGCTGAAGTGGCTCTTCACGTCTGATTGCAGATCTGTCCTCTGTTAACGGCTGGACAGTGACCATTGTAGTGTCGCAGTATGTGTAGGACACGGGCACTAGGACCCGAGACGGGGGAACCTGGGAAGGAGGAGCGAAAGTGAGGAAACGGAAAGGGAGGAGGCAGACAGGGATTGAAGATGAGAAGAGAAGTCATGTAAAAGATTAAAGCGAGATATAATTACTACTACGTGTCCTTGTCGTCTGTGGTAAACAGGGGACACGACATCTGGCGACGAGGGTGGACCCCGCCTGCTGCTCTCGCCACTGCTCCTCGGCGGAGTGCAGTCGGGTATTCACCCATGTACTTATTGACTTTCCATTTGCCTCTACGACGCGGCCACGGGAGCCTACCACGGGCGCGCCCTTCTGCTGCCAGCACAACTCTTTCCGTGCAATTTGTGATGTCGTCACCCTACCCCGGTCACACACTGCTGGCTGCTACGGTGCGCGCGTTTGCACCGTGCCGCGCTATCAGGAGCCCACCCTGAGCGCGTGTGTCAGCCTGTATGCACCTGTCTCCTGATCCTGACTGCAGATCTCTGGACTGCCGTGATGCGCTGTCAGGTGCCCACCCTGAGCGTGTGTGTGCCAGCCTGTCTGCACCTGTTTACTGCTTCTGCTTGCCGGATCCCTGGTTTGGCCCTGCTCCACGGTGCTGTTTCTCCCACCTACTGTGCAGGGTACATCTTTGTATCACCGGCTGCATGTCCTGCTGTGATCGTTGCCTCCAGTTAGCCCCGCCCAGCGGCCATCTTGAAGTCAGGCAGGCCCTTCCAATCAGCTGCCAGGCACTGCGAGCGGCCATTTTGGAGTCAGACAGTTGTATTGTCTACCATTTCTGAGACTGCATGTCAGGAATACGTTCAGGTGAGAACATTGCCAAGATTTGCACTGCCACCTTATCTGCTACTCTGGTGAGTCATTTGCTCCCTGCTTCCTTCACGCACCCTGGGTTCTGCCACGAACAATACAGCCCTCACGCTGGGTCAGTTTCTTTGCTCTTCTGAGGACGTCTTCACCTCACGCCCATCGTTGCCTGGTTGGCCTCAACCATGTCTCTCTCACTGACTACAGGCCAACGTTCTGACTCACGGGACAGGGGAGCTGCGTCCCAGTCTCCCACCTCTTCGTCCCAAGTGGTAGGACATACCATTGCTATGTTAGGAGTTCCTTTTCTGCGTCCCCCGGAACCGTTGCCTCTCGTACCTGGAGGGGGTGTGGATCTTCGCTGGCAGGAGTGGCTGGAAGACTTTGAGGACTTTATGAAAGGCTCACAAGTATCAGATCCTGGTCAACAACTCATCGCCTTGCGCAATCTTGTTGGGAAAGAAGTTGGCCAGATAATCAAGGAGCTTCCAGCTGCTGTTGCATCTTCTTACCCAGATGTGCATGAAGCGCTCAACAGAAAATTTCTTCACAAACGTAACATTGACTACGAACGTTATACTTTCAATCTCGCGTCCCAAGAAAAGGATGAATCGATGGGGAATTCATATTGCGCCTTAAACGGCTGGCCCGCTACTGTGCGTTTGACTCCTTTACGACTGAAGATGCTCTTCGCCTACGCATAATTGAAGGGTGTCAATCTGAATCCCTACGCAGACTCCTTCTAAAGAAGAGCTACTCCTTGGATGAAATCGAGGAAATGATGAGAGTCAACGATCAAGCAGAGGAACATGCAAAACGAATGGAAGCTGGTAAAGGTGACAAACGGGAACAAGCTTTCCGAATCCAGTCTCGTCAAACGGAGCGCCGCTCTTCTGCAGGTCGAAGACCGTCCAAGTCCAAGGAATATTCTCAAAGACCAAGTCGTCGTCGCAGTCAGGACCGGGCTGACAAGGGTCGGGAGCGACAGCTCAAATGTTATCGCTGCGGTCAAGATTTTCCTCACACTGAGCCGTGTCCTGCACTAGGTCAGAAGTGTCGGCGATGTGGAAAAGAAAACCACTTTGAAAAAGTATGCAGGGCAACTCGCAGGGACACTCACAGGCAATCTAAACACTACAGCTCTCGACATCACGCCAAAGCTGTACGAGATTACAGAGATACGTCTTCCAGCTCGTCACATTCGAGTCTCTATTCTCATGTCTCTCGCAGATCGTGACGTTCAGAATCTCGAGAATCAAGGTCCCTCACACCGGTATCGCAAGATAGTGAGGAATACGTCTGCATGGTCGCAGACCCGGACAGGCTCAGGAAATATCCCAGACTGCACCTCCAAATGGGTGAACACTCAGCCAAGTTTGTACTAGACAGTGGAGCATCTCTCAATTATATCTCAGTTGCAGAATATAACAAAATGGATCCACGACCGCTCCTGCATAAAGCTGCAGTGCGAGTGTACACATGGATGTCAAAGGAACCACTTCCATGCTTAGGACAATTTCAGACCTCCCTCACATACAAAGACAGGTCTGTTTCAGCTCGCATTCACGTCATCGAGGGGCCCGAAGCTGACTGCCTTCTTAGTTTGCCCACAGCGGAACGACTTCAACTGGTGGAGATACTGTATCGAGTGGATGATGAACCTGAAATAGTTCACAAATTTCCGAAATTGTTTATAGGACTCGGAAAAATGACTAACTTTCAAGTTCGTTTACATATTAATGAACGGGTGACACCGATAGCTCAACACCACAGGAAAATACAGTTTCATCTTCAACAGTCAGTGGAAGAAGAGCTGCAGGATCTTCTGAAGGCAGACATCATTGAAAGAACTTCTGGATCCACCCCCTGGGTCTCCCCAGTAGTCGTAGTGCCAAAGAAAGGATCAAAAGGCAAAGTCCGACTATGTGTTGACATGAGAGCGCCCAATACTGCCATCGAAAGGGAAAGACACCCTGGACCCCATATCAGTGACATGATCACGACTCTGAACGGTGCACAAATATTTTCCAAATTGGATCTTAACAAGGGCTATCACCAGCTTGAGTTGCATGAAAGGTCACGATATATCACCTCATTTTCGACCCACCAAGGTCTCTTCAGGTACAAACGACTCAGTTTTGGGGTCTCTTCGGCCGCTGAGATCTTCTAGGAGGCGATCAGAAGAGTTATCCATCACATCTCCAACACTCTTAACTATAGTGACGACATACTCGTGTTTGGAGCCACTGTACAGGAACACAACAAAGCACTGGATCTAGTATGTCACGCATTATTGGAAGCAAATCTGACTCGCAACAAAGATAAATGTGAGTTTCACATATCCACCTTGAAGTTTTATGGACACATCTTCTCAGGCACAGGAATGAGACCAGATCCTGAAAAAATTGCAGCACTGAACGACACCCCTCGCCCTCGAGATGCTGGAGATGTGCGGTCATTTCTAGGAATGGCCAGTTACTGTGCACGATATATCAAAGACTATGCCACCATCAGCTATCCTCTGTGGAAACTGACCAAACAAGGTCATACTTTCCAATGGTCCACCAGCTGCGATCAAGCTTTCCACCTGATCAAAACAGCAGTTGAATCGTCCAAAACTTTGCCGTACTTTAACCCTCGTCGGAAGTAGGAGATCACGGTGGACGCCAGTCCAGTAGGACTGGGAGCCATCTTGGCTCAGTATGACAAGGAAAGCGACCAACGTCACATTGTGACTTACGCCAGCCGCAGCCTGACAGACACCGAACAAGCATACTCCCAGCCGGAGAAAGAAAGTCTTGCAGTAGTCTGGGCCTGTGAGCATTTTCACATCTTCATCTATGGGAAACACTTTACACTCATCACGGACCACCAAGCTCTCATAACCATATTTGGAAATCCTCGAGCCAAAATGCCACCAAGAATAGAACACTGGGGACTTCGTCTTCAAGAATATACATACACTATCATCCACAAGCCTGGAAAAGCAGCCAATCCAGCAGATTACATGTCGCGATATCCCAAGAAGTCCTCATGCTTGAATCCGTCACTGGCGGAGGAATATATACACTTTGTCGTGGCTCAAGCAACACCCCCTGCAGTTCCACTGGAAGCCATCATTGAAGCCACAGCAGGCGATGCCACATTGCAGGATGTGAAACAGTGCATTCAGACAAACAGTTGGAGACACCTAGAAGAGCCTGGACGCAAACATCAGGTGGATGGCCATGAGCTAGCTTCTTTCCGTCATGTAAAAGATGAACTGTCCTTTGCCAACGCTGGCCTCCTGTTAAGAGACAAAAGGATTGCCATTCCCAAGCAACTACGTCAAGGCATCGTCAATCTAGCACACGAAGGACACCGAGGCATCGTAGCTATGAAAAGAGCACTGAGGGAGCGGGTCTGGTTCCCTTCTCTCGATCAGATGGTTGAACTCACCTTGAAAGACTGCCCTCAGTGTCAGCTGGTCAGTAGAGAGGAACCACCTGCTCCTCTACAAATGTCAGAACTACCGGAGGGTGTGTGGCAACATGTCGCAGTAGATTTCTTTGGTCCCATACAATCTGGCAAATACATCATCGTCATAATGGATGAATACTTCCGCTTCCCCATTGCTCACCTCGTATCATCCACCAGAGCAGCCACCACCATACCAGATGAAGCCTTCGCAGCTTGGGGAATTCCCAAAGTAGTCGAGACAGACAATGGCCCTCCATTTAACAGACAGGAATTTGCCGCATTTGCAAATCATCTCAGCTTTCGACATCGGAAGACCACCCCCCTGTGGCCACAGGCCAATGGTATGGTCGAAAGATTTATGGCCACTCTGAAGAAGGCCATACAGCAGGCAGAACTCTCCAAACGAGATATTCAAACAGCACTGAACGAGGTGTTAAGAGCATATTGAACCACACCTCACAGCACTACAGACAGATGTCCAGCGACTTTGAAGCTGGGTCGCACAGTGCGCACGAGAATACCGAATTGGGAAGAGTCCACTTGGTGTAGGGGTCAAAATCCAGAACATGATGTGTTAGCAGCAATAGATGGTGCTAGAAAAGCCAAGATGAAAGAATATGCGGACAGTCATAGGAGAGCCAAACCGTCATCCATCAAAGAAGGAGACTGGGTACTTGTCTGCCAAGAACAACAAAGAAAATCTGACAGTCGATATCACGCTCATCCCTTACTGGTAACGAAACAAAAAGGGACCATGATCACTGCTGCCACAGAGGACAAGAGGATAACGAGAAACGTCGCGCATTTTCAGAGATGCACGCCAGTCACAAGAGAGTCATTAGAAGCTTCAGAAAGTGCAGCAAATGAGGACAATCAGGTAACAGGAAGTGAGCACGTGTCTCCTTTTCTCCTGGCTACCAGTGAAAGACCTGCTCAAGATGGTGCCTGTCGGCCACAGCATATTCATCGGAGACCTACACGTCTAATTGAAGAACTGTAACTATGTTCCTTTCTTTTCTTTAATTGCTTTGCTATATTGTTTGTTGACATCAGTTCAAATTGTGTAAGGAGAGGGGAGGTGTAGTGTCGTGGTATGTGTAGGACACGGGCACTAGTACCCGGGACGGGGGAACCTGGGAAGGAGGAGCGGAAGTGAGGAAACGGAAAGGGAGGAGGCAGACAGGGATTGAAGACGAGAAGAGAAGTCGTGTAAAAGATTAAAGCGAGATATAATTACTACTACGTGTCCTTGTCGTCTGTGGTAAACAAGGGACACGACAACCATGTGCCACACAGAACAGTGACAAAGTGCTGCTGTCCTCTCGACATGGAAGAATCCTGTCACGATAAGCATCAGTCTGAGAAAATGAGCACGCCTTTCAAGCTGCTGACACTTCTGTATTTTCTTAAACCAGACACTGGTCCAATGCTGCTTGAGACAGATTTCGACTACATGTGCTACAACACGAAACAAGGCAATATAAGGTATCTATGGGCCTTTTTCCAAAACTTGTTCTTGACTGGGCTGCGAATATATATTACTAAGCATAATATATTTATTAGAAAGATATATTTAAAATTTTCCTTAACAAAGATGATATAGTCCGGACATTGAATTACTGACTGATTTATGTGCTATTTGAACTATTTGTTCTACCCCACAACCTACAAACGGATTAAGCCTCAAAAGTTGAATCTGATTCACCACTGTAAGTCAAAGGCCTCCATGGGAGGCACTTGGAAAGTTAGTATCTGCATCAGTATCTTGTTTCTTTGGTTCCAGTAACAACTGGAATACTTGTCAGAAGCATGGTTTAGTTGCCCTTGAGTTCCAGACGCTATGGAGACGTGGCCTGACAGTGCACATAAGAGAAAATATCTCAAACCTTTTTTCTAGTGTACATCTAAATTTTATCTTATAATATTTGGTATTAGCAATGTAAGAGTTGATTGTCTTCACTAGGAAAGTTACAGACCTTTAAATGTGGTGCTCATTTCGAGTACTGTTGCACCACACAACAAAATGGCATCAGAGCTGTAGTAAACATCTAATTGAGGTAAGATAATTGTAAGTGCAGGAGGCTAAAGGGAACTGCCAAGCATTACGTGTTGAAACATCTTCTCCATCAAGCTTCATCCCTACCATTTGTTAGATAGTTATCATTCGGTAGAGAAGTCCTTTCGGCGAGAATGCTACAAAGTGGAGACAGTGTTTCTAAGCCTCCATCTAGAGGTGTTGTTTTTAATGTTAATGTTCCTTGAGTTAGAAGCTAAAAAACGGGAGACGCGCGAGCGCGCGATTCAAGATGACCGCCGCGTGAGAGTCTTCGCGCTAATTCAGCCCGTTTTTCGGGTCTAAACGATGAATTTTGGTCAGAAAGGTATCCTAGTGGAGGTCGCTGCATTCCTAGACAACTAACCTTTGTTGTGGAGCATTTTTAGACGATTCTGCACAGCGGAAGTGGGTTTTTTCACCGCCTGGTTCCTGCTCCTTGCACAGCATTCAGGTACAACCAGGCTTTCTGTCAAGGGGGCGGAGTGAACTTTCAGGAAAGGGCCTGGCTTGGGCCTAGCCACTCCCCCAACCCATTTTAGCTGCTGCACCAGTCATTTCTTGGTTATTTCCACAGCTTTTGCTTTTCCATACACTATTTTGCTTCTGCAAGTATAATTTTGTCTCTTTTTACTTTAAAATGGAAAATAAAAGTGCTATTAATAATAAAAGGAGGCAGCAAATTTCTCCTCCTGCTAAATCTAAAGTAGTGGAGTCTTCTGAACCCTCACTATCTTTAATATTGGAGGAAATTCAGGCACTTCGTGTCAATACAGACACTATTGCTTCTGAAGTTAAACATGTGCGCAAAGAAATGGCCAGCCTGTCAATGAAAATATCGGATAATTCCATCAAAATACAGGATAATAAGGTCAAAATTGACACATTTACTCCACTTGTGGCAAAAATTTCACCTATGTGCTCAACATTATTGGACATGGAAAACCGTAACAGGCAATATAATCTACGCATATTTAATTTGCCTGAAGATGTTGAGGGAAATAACAGTAGATTATATTTGGAGAATTTATTGCCTGGTCTTTTGCAAATTAAATTCTCAGAAACGTTTGAAATTGATAAGGCTCACAGGATTCCCTCACATAGGAACCCTCTACACACAAAACCGCGACAAATGATTTTTAAAGTTCTTCGACACCACCATTTGGTTTTAATCAGAAAAGCAGCTAGAGAAATACCTTCATTGATGGTAAATGGAAATAAAATATTTATTCATCAGGACTTCGCCAAAGAAACTGTCTTAATTCACAAAGAATTCACTGCTCTTCGTCCTCAACTACGAAGTCTAGGCTACAAATATGGTCTTTTTGATCCATCGACGATGCGCATTTGGAAGGATAACTTCTCGAAATCTTTTCAGCGTCCAGAAGATTTGAGAAATTTTTTGGTTCATCAGTCACAGCTCTCAATGGATACCAATGACTCTGCTACATGATTTTTACCAGTTATGTCTTTTCTGACACAGTACTGAAATTTCTTTGTAAAGGGCTCCAGCGGTTCCGGTCATGCTTGTAAAGCGTGTGTGCGTTTCACATTTCACATTTATGTCTTCTGTTTGTCGTTTTTTCCATCTTTTTTCATTTTTCCTTTCCTTCTTCCTTATTTGGAGCTACCCTTTTCTCATTCTCTTGATCTTCTTTTATCTTCCTCTTTTTGATCTCTTTTCTCCTTTCTTCTATTATGGCTAATACACATAATTTTAAAGTAGTTTCATTAAATGTTAAAGGATTGCGCCATCCAGTTAAACGTACAAAAATTCTAGATTATCTAAGTAGTTGCAAAGCAAATGTTTGTTTTATGCAAGAGACTCATATAGATGATAAAATTTTAGATTATATGAAGAAGAAATGGGTAGATGTTATTGTTTCTTCTCCTGCTAATGGTAAAAAAAATGGTGTAGCTATTTTGTTTGCAAAAAAACTACACTGTCAAATTTTGAGTAAAACTTCTGATAAGGATGGTAGATATATACTCGTTAAAATTAAAGTTCATGACTCAATTCTATTTTTATTAAATGTTTATGGTCCTACAGCAGATGACCCAGTTTTTTGGACTAATCTTACAACAGAGGTTCTAAAGGTCGGTAATGCCCCTTTAATTGTTGGAGGTGATTTTAATGTTATCTCTGACCCTTTATTAGATAGATTATCTCTTACTAAGTTTCACCCTTCTAAAGTTTATTTTGCTTTCAAATCATTTATTCAAGCCACTAAGTTAGTTGATATTTGGAGATTACATTTTCCTACAGAAAAAAGTTTTACATTCTTCTCAAATCCTCACAATTCCCATTCTAGAATTGATTGTTTATTGGTTTCCAGACAACTAATTAGTTCAATAACTACTCCTACTATTGGTAACATTGACATCTCAGATCATGCTATGATTTCTTTGGTTTTGAATTTGGAATCAACTTTTACTAAACAATCTAGATGGCGTATGAACACTGGTATAATTTTAAATGAGTATAACAAGCCTAAACTTTTAACCGCCATTCAAGAATATTTTATACTCAACCCTGAAGGTTCTACTTCTATGATTAATAGATGGGATGCTTTTAAAGCTTATATTAGGGGTGTAACTATATCTATTATGGCCCACGAAAATAAAACCTTTCATGCAAATGCTAAAAATCTTCAAAAACAGATTGAGAAATTTGAACGACTATTTATTACATCCAACAATCCTCAATATAAATTTAAGCTACAAAAATTGCGTTATGAATTTAATTCAATCCTTAGTAAAAGAGCAGGTATCCAAATCTCTAATGCTAAAGCCAGATTTAGTTTTAATGCCAATAGATCTGGAAGGCTATTAGCTAATTATTTACGTATAAAAAAGGATAAAACTCAAATCAATTCAATTCATGGTTCCCATGGTAAAATTGCTCTCTCTCACAATGAAATTGTTAATGAATTTTTGAATTTCTATTCTGCATTATATAATAAACCCGATTTTCAGGATGTTTCTTTAATCGACTCCTTTTTAAATTCCTGTGAGTTACCCAAGATTCCACAATCAGATAAAATTGGACTTGATGCACCTATTACCAAAGATGAAATCTTATCAGCTATAAAATCCCTTAAAAAGAACAAATCTCCTGGTCCTGATGGGATTCCAGTGGAATTCTACAAAGAATTTCAGTCATACCTTTTACCTTTTTTACATCCACTATTTACGTTTTTTGGATCCACAGGAACTACCTCTGGTTCTTTTACAGAAGCGTTAATTATAGTACTTCCGAAACCAGATAAAGATCCCATTCTTGTGTCTAATTATCGCCCTATATCCTTAATTAATCAAGATTGTAAATTATATGCTAAAATACTTGCTACTAGATTGGGCCCCATATTAGATTCTATTATACACCCGGATCAATCTGGTTTTATGAAGAATAGATATTCTGCTCATAATACAAGAACTTTGCTACATATTATTGAACAAAGTCCTACTTTAACGTTGCCATCTGGAATTTTAGCCTTAGATGCTGAGAAAGCATTCGATAAAATCCATTGGCAATTTTTATTTCATACGTTATCCTCATTTAATTTTGGAGATACTTTTATACACATGATTTCAGCTCTATATTTTGCCCCTACTGCTCGTTTATTTATTAATGGACAAGTCTCAAATCAATTTTCGCTTTTTAGAGGTACAAGACAAGGATGTCCTCTTTCTCCTCTCTTATTTTTAATTGGCATTGAACCTTTTCTTACCTCTATAAGAAAATGTGATAATATTAAAGGAATCAATATTAAGGATGTTATTGTTAAAACCCTTGCTTATGCGGATGATGTGCTTTTATTTGTTAGTGACCCTATATCTTCGTTCCCCTCATTAATGGATATTATAACAAATTACTCTACAGTTTCGGGATACACTTTAAATACCAACAAAACTGATTTTTTTCCCCTTGAATGTTTATTGCACTCATGATATGCTTCCCATGCGTGAAATTATTTGGCAAAAGAATAAGTTAAAAGATCTTGGAATTTTATTTTCCTCATCCATAAAATCAACAATAAATTTAAATTGTGATTTCATCCTAAATTACATTAAAAACAAAACGTCTAAATGGGCGTCATTACATCTTTCATGGTGGGGCAGAATGGATTCTATCAAAATGACTATTGCTCCCAAAATCTTTTATACCCTTGCCATGATCCCTACTCAATTTCCATTAAAGTTTTATAAAGATGTTGATAAATTTTTGTCAAAGTTTTTATGGAACAACAAATCTCCTCGTATTAGTTATAAAAAGTTAAAAGTGCCTAAACGTAATGCTGGTTTCGGTATCCCAGACTTCTTTTTTTATCATAAAGCTTTTATTTTAAAACAAAGTTCATTATGGTTTAACCACTCCTTTTTAAATAATCCTCCTGCATGGCTATGTATTGAGAAATCAATAGTAAGTCCATTTCCATTACCTACTTTAGTGTCTATGTATAACAATGCTACATTTTTTCAAAAATCAGTTATTATTAAATCTACTAAAATGTTATTTAATGATCTTGACTTAATTTTTCTCTTTCCCATGAATAATACTGATGAGTTATCACTATGGTATAGTAATGTTATTAAATTAAACAGGAATATTCGTTTTTGGTTTTCATGGATTAAAGCTGGCATTTTTTATCTTAAAGATGTTTATTCCAATAATACCTTTATTTCTTTTGAAAAGTTGCAAGCAAGATTTGGTTTACTAAAATCTGACCTTATTAAGTATCAATATTTGTGCAATTCAATCTTAGATTCCTTCCCCAATGCTATTCCTTCTAATGTTACAGCAGATTTATCAATTTACATTCAAACAGTCTCTAGATCATTTCATGGGGTTTCCATTCTATATAAAAAATTATCAGATACTCTAGGTAGCAATTTAGAGATGATTTCAACTTTTTGGAACAATGAACTTTCACTTTCTTTATCTATTGACACATGGAAGGATATTTGGCTTAGTAGTATATCTGGTTGGCTACCTGTTTCAATCTACCAAACCAACTCTTATATCCTATACAATTGTTTATGGACTCCATCACGTTTATTTAAGGCTAAACTTCTTCCCTCTGCAGATTGTTGGCATTGTAAATTACATCCAGGTACATTACAACATATGCTTTTTGATTGTCCTATGGTTTTTAAATTTTGGTCTGAAGTTTGGGATATCATACAAAAGATTTTAAAACTCCATATTGATGTTTCCTATCAATTAATAATATGTAAATCTGCTATAATATCACAAAATTTACATGATTTAGAAAGCAAACTTTTCAATTTCCTAATCTCAGCAGCTATAAAATCCATCACTTTTTGTTGGAAAGATGTTTCTATATTATCTGTTAATGCTTGGTGGTCGTGGGTTATCTTTACTAGAAGAGGTGCTCAATTATCCATGAATGGGATTACACATAATTCACTCGCTTATCAATCTTTTTGGTTACCTGTTGATGTATATTTATCCTCTTAATGATGTATTTATAACTTTAATTTTGATTTTAACTCAAATAGACTATACGTATTATAAAATATAGTAGCTCTGTGTAAATCTTATGCATTACTTGTTATATTTGTCCCCTCCCTCCCCGTCCTTCCATCTCCCCTTTATGTATCTTTTCAATATGTAATATCTCAATACCTATTGTAATTTTTTAATAACTTTGGTTAATTTATGAATTGTTATTTAGATATTTTTTGCTAAATAATAATATTTTATGTATTGTCTTTATTAGTTGTCTATAAACAAAATTCAATAAAATATTTTGAACACAAAAAAGAAGCTAAAAAACTGTGTAGAATACCATATGCAGGGGCATAGCTTCTGGGGAGAGCTTTTGGGGTTTTACACCCCCCTAATAAATGTATTTTCTACTGAATAGTTGGGTACAGGTACTTTTCAATCGAGTACGGTGAGGCGTCTGTCGGATTTCAACAGGAATTTGTACCTACACACAGACAAAAATGCACAGACACTTTTCCCTCTCTGTTTTGAAGGTCTTCAACAATGTTGGTTATTATGCAAAATAGTGTATTTTTTCTCACTTAGTACCCCTACCAATCCGCGTTAGTACCCCTACCAATCCGCGTTTGTCTTGCCCCTTTAGCCCCTTTCATGCACCCATATAATGCCATTTTTTTAAACATTATATGCCAGTGCCATTGTTGGAAAATCTAAAGCTCACACCTACCCCAATCTTACTGACCAAGCTACACCCCTTTTATGGTGCAAATAAATATGCAGTGGCATGTAACATATCACTGTAAACCATGTTTACTACTGACACCCGACCTAAACATTTCAAATCACCTGAAATAAGTGTTAAAATAAGGAGTCAAGCAACACATTTTAGCATATGTTGCAAATGGTACTAGGTACTGCGCCAATGAGTTGTGCACCAGATGTGACCAGCACATGGCTGATCTTAGAGGACTTTCCCTGAAGAGCCAGCAGTTTAACTTGACGGTTTCCCAAAATTATAATGTAGTATTTAGATTTTTCCTGTTCAAGGGTGCCGGCCTCTCTACAGTTGGTAGTGCAGTGAAGTGTCAGCGTCAATGTTTTGCACTGTTACACAGCAGTGATAGATGTCTGACTATGTTGACCACATTTTGATTGCATATATTTCAAGTACTCCATAAATGAACTAAAGAAAGATAAAACTGCTCCGGAAATATTCTGTAGACACTGCTCATCTTTAAAGCGGCATAATCGGCATAACTTTGCTTTTCTAACAACAAATTGCATTTTTGTAGACATGGCAAGTAATTGGCTATGTGCTCTTTCGTGTGGCTTTCAGCGGCATCTCGTTCAACTGATTGCAGTCAACTGGCCTCAGTAGGAAACAACTCGTTTCTTTTGGGGAAAAAACGATATAACCTTGAGAGCAAACGGTGCCAACTAGGAGATAAGTTGGTGGGGGCTTGATGCAACCCCATTCTTTTCCTGAAGTTTGCAGAACAAATCCTAAATGTTGAGAGCATGCTCTTGACCTTTTGCAGCACTTTGATTGATATTTCATTTGTACCAACTGCATGAAAAATGAGAGTGCTTTTTTCAGTAATTACTGAGAACAGGTAAATACATCTGAAAGATAAATGCAAATCCTGTCAGGGCACAGACTATTTAAAGAACTTAAGGGTGACGAAATCTGTTTAGCTCAACCCTTCTCCCCTTCCCCCTACAATAAATGTCATGCATGCTAATGAAACAGCAGACTTAAAATGGGGACCTGCAGAAAACTTCATTTTTATCTAAGACGAACAACAGAATCAATACCTCTTCAGAAATAATTAAAAAATGCAGATGTTGTAATTGTGTATGCATGCTTCATGAACATTTTTAATTTTCAAATTAGCCCCCGATGAAGCACATGAATGCATGCAGTCCAGGTGAGAGTGACTCCCAGCTCACCGTTAACTCCAGCGCTTCGTTCAAGAGCCCGTTCCGCTTGCTGTGCAGGTACGCCGTGGAGCTGCCAGTCTTCGCCACCCTGATCCGGGCCAGCCGGGCTTTCTGGAAACACAAACACAGCATCTTCAGATCCGCACAACACACAAGCCATTTCAGGTTGTCTCAGGTAACCAAATAGATACGCAAACCATTGTGGTAAAACAGGTGTATTCCACTGCACTATAATCAGTCACCATTTAAGAACAAAATTAGCACCATAAATGTAACGAATACTCAAAGCAATACAAAGCCTCGTCGTGTTGTTTTATTTATTTATTTATAAAGTTTTATATAGCGCGAACAAGATCCCGAAGGATATCAGAGCGCTTTACAGAAAGGGTGGAAGGAAGGTCAAAAACCCAATATCGACAAACAATATTTTAGGTGAATTGTATCATTTTACTATGTGGAAGGTAGACCATCATTAACCAGAATCTGACCATTGTTTGGGCACAGCATCTTCATCCAGTGCTTCTTTTCGTTGACCTACGTTCCCTTTCTTATGCAGTGGAGGGCAATTTGGTGAAAATCACCTTCAGAAGCAGCCCCAACTGAGAAGTCACAGAAGAAGGTGTCACAGAAAAAGGACATAAACTGCTGAACTGGGCAGATTGCTAAGAGCTCTAACTAGGCTGCAACCTATGGGAAAAAGAAGAAGCATTTTACTCTACACCAATCAATAAAAATATTCCTCTTCCACCTTACTGGTGGTGGAAAAAGCAGAGGAAACACTGGAAATCTCGTGTCAGCGGCTCAAAAAGAATGTGAATCTTGGTGTGAATCACCTTCTAGGACTTTTCACCATATGAAGGTCACCGCTGCGCGCACATCAGTGACCCTCCCGTTGTATGCTGACCCCTGTTTGTCTCCTTTCCTCCTTCTCTCCCATGTGGGCGTTTTCATTTCTGGCTTTTTGCTGCACCTCCCTAGACCTCTGCTCAAAAAACGAATGTTTAGGGGGCCTGCACAGTCCTGGAGGTTTGGCCCTGCTCCCAGGGGTTACCCTTACTCTATCTGCTCCTCGTTCCAAGCCTCACCCTCTGAATGTATGTGTTTCTTTCAAACACTCCGCATCAAAATTCCTCATTTTTCATTATATTGTATTCTATTGCACAGAGCCTAATGCTGTTTTTTTTAAAGGAGGTGCCCTTTTATTTTCATTTCCTTCACAGTCCTCCACTCGGATCCCACTCCCATTTTCCACCACACATCAGGCTCTTCACCACACTTACAAATGTGACTGACAGGCAGCCACATATCACCCTATAGGATGAGCTGCGGAGTTATAGGCTGTATTACAGGCTCAGCGTGCTCAATCGCACACCCAGTTAGTGTGACTCTGGGTCTGATACTGGTCTTCAAGCAAAGATGTGCAGCGCTGTGATGCAGGGCACCGGGCTGTGGTTTAGGCCACACCACTATAATACACCGCCTTGCCTCAGTGCGCCCAAAGTGCCAGTGTGCATGTCTCCTGTCCTGAGCAAGGCCCACTGCACGGTTTCCCGCTTATCAAGTCAAGTCAAGAATAGCTTTATTCGCTGCATTTCTGTAGCATAAAAGATTTAAAAAAGATAAAATACAGTACATACAGAATAAATAAAAAACCATCAAAATGCAGTTATAAACCTGTACAGCGTACGGAAATATCACAATATTGCACATTTCCTTAGTTTTAGTATATGCCAGATAAAAGGTGCAACCATACAACATATCAAAGGACGGTGTAGTTGCTGTGAAAAAAAATAAAGCAGGTCTAGATTGGCAAAATTAAAAAATCTTTAAGAATTGGCAATAAAAACGTTCTTCTAGGCGTTTGTTAAAAGGAGCAAAAAACATGATATGTAAGGTCGACTGAACAGACTGCCCATCGCAGGGCCAAGGACTCAGATGAGATAAAGTGCAGCATTTAGCAGTGAACCCGACCAACAGAGGTAGAAGGCTAAAACGGAACCTAGTGAGCACAAATCGCTGTTGTCTGTTTAAGATAAAGGAAAGATACTGTTGAAGGCCATCATCTGTGTGCACCAAGTTGTTTTAGCGCCCTGTAAGTTTTGCAAATAAACCCGGATGGCCAATCTCCTCCAGGTTAATTTCACATAGGCAAACCACGGGATATCTAGAGCATATTGAAGTCTAAGGCAATCTTTTATAACTAACATAGGGGCATATTATCAAGCGGCAGCGATAATTATCGCTGGCCCCTGTTAGCGCGAGGAATCCTATCGCCGGCTATCGCTGGAAATTATCGCCATGCTAGCGCTGTATTAACAACGCTTAGCGCAAAGGCGATAATTTTCCAGTGTTAGCGATGTTTTCCATGGAACATCGCTGGTTTTCCAGCGATGTCCCATGGAAAACGGCGATATCCTTGGTGATAGGGCCTGTGGTCTTAGCCACACAATCCACCCCCCATGTTAGGTATGCCTTAGTCAGGAATTTAGCAGACGTTAAATTCCTGCGTTAAGGCATACTTAACGCGATTGAAAATATCGCTAACCCACGTTGTTGATATGGCGATACCTGGGTTAGCGATATTTCCCCATGTTGTTTTCACAGGCACGCCCCCTTTGCATCTCATTAGCGATGCGATGGGAGGCGTGCAGAAAACGGACGCTAATGCAGGAATCACGCGCTAGCGTGTCCTTGTTAATTAGGAGATAGAATTATCGCCGCTTTTCGTCCGAAAACGGACGCTAAAGCGGCGATAATTCATTAACGCCGCCTTGATAATATGCCCCTTATTGAGTACGTCTCCTCCCTTGCCAGATGGGATGGCACAATATGAGGCGGGATAATATGAGGCTCAATGGTTAGAGCGGCAGACCCTGATGCAGAGATCTGGCCCGGGACCAGGGTTCAATTCCCGCCTCGGCGGGTCTTGGGCTCAATTTCCTCGGACCTGATAATTCTCGCCTCGGTGCCTATTCTAATCATGGGTCCCACTCTGCAACTCTGGGCAATAGCTTGCTTAATCTCCACAACGGCCCCAACAGCGCTGGGATGCCTGGCTTCACCCTGGGGGTGCCCAGGAGTGGACATTTCACAGGGAAAAGCCAGGAAGGGTTCCACAGCGGTATGCGTACAGCGCCAGGACACCCCTTTGGGGGTATAAGTGCGCTTTACAAGTACAAATTTCATTTCATTTCATTTCATTCTATCCTCTATAAAAGGAATGCCCAATTCATCATGGCAGCTAGAACTGACGCAACTGCGTGGGGCCACCAAAAGGTTTTTCAAAAAATTATTTGACACTTGTTGTAAGATCTTTACATTAATCATGCTCAATATACCTGCCCCACATGTTGCAATTGCCAAAAACTTACTTGAGTAAATCACAGATTGGCTTCGATCCCAGCGTTTTGCAAAA
The DNA here is from genome assembly GCA_963921515.1 of Calotriton arnoldi. Classification (NCBI taxonomy): domain Eukaryota; kingdom Metazoa; phylum Chordata; class Amphibia; order Caudata; family Salamandridae; genus Calotriton; species Calotriton arnoldi. Next base: position 563,417 of record CAWUFW010002901.1, read on the forward strand.
GCAGTGCAAACCATTAATAGATTTCTCAAAGAGGGCTTTCCTATTTGTTAACACTGCACAGTTTCCCCCCTATCATTCTGAATGTATTGAACTGCACAAAGTCAGATCCTTCGATTAAGAGGGAAAACATATATTGGACACTGACTGGATGCCCCCCTTGAGGATCTACCCATGTTTTTCAGTTATTTTTATCCCTTCTACTATATTTCTAAATGAGCTTGATGTCCCATCACTTGTGATAAACCACAACTCTCTCATATTTAACTTCTACTTGTTTGTTTTTTTATATGCTCCTTTGCTGCTCAAGTTTCTATTGTTTCTCTTTTATCTTAATGAGCTTCTAGCCCTCTACTCTTGTTGAAGTTTAGAATTTTTGAGTCCACCTTATAATATTTGTTCCATGAAACGTCCATGTATCTCAATGACATAAATGGAAGTTACAATGCACAATGTTTGGCTCAGGTGTTGGACTACTTAATGTTAGTTTGTAAACATTATTGACAACTCAAGGTTGAAGTACTCTTAAAAAGCAGTGACTGATAAAAACAGAAGCAACAAGCTATTGAAACAAGTATTGCTTTTGTTGTTTGAAGTTTCTGGATCTTATCATAATATTTTAACGACCAATGATAAATGCACATCAGAAGATTTGTTAGTTTCCATGAATCTTTTTTCATAATGAACACAAGTGCTTACTTACAGTGTCTATTTACCTAGCATATTATACAAACATTTGTTAATCGGCGTATGGAATTACAAAATGGCAAGGTTATATTTCCAGCATATCCCGCTATATTGCATTGTTATATCGCATGGCAAAAATATCACAACCAACTACATAACATAGTTGGTCTAGGTTAGTAGATATGGAGTTAAAAATTATAAATAGTACTTGCCCTGTGATCTAATGGATAAAATATTTTTGCAAACTGATATTGTTGACTTCAGTATAAAGACATATAATCATATTCCCACCATGAAAATAGAGTTCGGAGTGATAACATAAAAAAATTATGAGTAAATCAGATTAACAGAAAAATGAATAGCCGTTGAAGGTGAAAATATATAATGGAAATTTAGAGACCAGTATAAATAGAGCCGTTCAGTATACTAATTACATCAATTGATTCAACATCAGTCTGCACATGGGTGTGTGGATTTGCTGGACACATTCCTACATCCTGACATACTCAACTGTGGCACATCATGTCAGTCAGATACCAGTCTTGTAATAGGGATTAATTAATTCAAACAATTCAAGTCCAACATCTGCACTGTCAAAAGAGAATTATTATGGGATGACGTTTAGGAGCACTAATATGACTACATTAGTTATCAGCTGGAAAAAGTACCAGATATATGCAAAATTATGTAATGATTTGTCATGTCATATTATGTTGTATTATAATACGCTGTTGGTGGTTGAGTTATTTTATGTCATAGCATGTATTTGGCTATGTCATGTTATATTTTATCAAGTCTTTATGTGGAATGGAAGGCACTTTGTTCTCTTTGATCATAACATGGTATGCTTTAGGTTAATGTTATATTATGGCACTTATTCAGCGGCGGCTCCTCTGCTAAGGCGGAGGAGTGTCGCCCCATTGCATTTTTAGCAGTGGATAAAAGAAAAAATAATGATAATAACACTATGTTATTAGCATTTTATTTTTCCAGTTTATGGGGCGAGCAGGGTCGGGCTTGGCTGTGTCACAGCCAGCAAGGGGAAGAGTGGTGGCCACTTAAGTGGGCATGCCTGCTTGACCAGCTGTCTTGGCCCGGCCAAACAGTCATGTGCACTTTGCATGTCCCCATCAGGCTGTAATGCACAGCCTGGTGAGGAACATGCACAGGCTCCCACTGCCGGTCTGAGCACTGAACCATGGACCCCACCCTGCCCATACTACTTGGTGGCAGCCGCCACTGCACTTACTAGTATGTGGTATGTTAGTATGTGATATATATATATATTTTAATTTTTTTTATTTTCTTAGCCATATGTATAATACATTACGCAAAAAGATACAAAAAACACCGATAACAAATAACAAAAAGTAGAGCATACGTAACACACGAGGGGAAAAAAAAATAGCATAAATCAGGACTTTATACAATTACCACTAATGTACCGGGAAGAGAAAGCAAAACTAATACCACATTTTTTTTTGAAAAGTAAGTCAAAGAAAAACTAATACAAAAAGTCCAAAAGAACAGTAAATTATTAGTCCCATTGGAGGCTAGACCACACCCTTTTAAATTTTAACCAAGAACCCGGACCTCTTGCTTTAGCTAGTGCTAATTCCATTTCATATATTTGTCTAAGTAAGACCCAAAATTCATTGATGCTTGGACTCGAATTTTGAATCCAAACTCGAGCTATACATAAACGAGCACACGCTATAATAATTGAAACTAATAATCTCATATAGCTGCCCATGTCTAGTATTACCCCTAATAATACTTCCTTCTCTGCGATCTGGACATCATGACCGACCAGTATTGTAAGCACACAAGTTACTTCTGTCCAAAATATATTCAGCCTGGGACAAGTAACGAACATATGACGTAAGTCTGCAGCATATTCTTGGCATTTTGGACAGAATGATTTAGCCGATGGTTGAGACGTAGCTCATTTGGAAATAAGCTCAGGAGTGTAATACAGCATGAATACAGTATGTGATATTTTATGGCATTTCAAGGTATATGTGTTCTTATCTTTCTTTGTGTTATGTTATGTCACATTACATTACATGTCTATTGATATAATGGTAAAGTCTCATTGGGATATGCAATTAGTTCTCTTGAAAGTGGTTTCTCATTTAGGTAGGAGGGAGAATGGGAAAATATCAAGTTATTTTTTATTGGGTTGAGAGGTTACTCTGGAAGTCAAACGGCTCACATCAGTTAAATTAGATCCGACGAAATATCTAAAGGTGGATCTCTGACCTACTCCTATGTTGTGAGCTAAGGACATTGATGTGGTCCCTAATGTAGTGTGGGGCATCTCAACAGAATACTTGGTTTGTGATGGTGAGGAGTTAAAGGTAAATCATGTTTGAATATAGAGCTACTGCTCTAGGCATTGGCTCTCATCTTCAGCTGGTTGATGGCCCAAGCTATTCAAAGATTCAGCAGCCTGCCAAGACAAAGCCCTAACACAAGCAATAAATTAACATTTTAAATGATACTCATGAAATACCATGAAATGGAAATGTTATGGAGCTTCAGCAGACAGCTACAGACTATATTTACGAGTTATTTGCTTTCCACACTACAATTTCGAGCAATTAACTGCTACTAATTAGAGCAATAGCCAGCAGTCTCAGCAGGTTATTTACAAGATAATATTTTAAAATAATACTTCTAAATATTATAATTCATGAATCCATTTCATGTGTCTATTCTGATTATGCCCTCGAAAGCTGGGGGTAAATGATGTAGCGCAAAACCATTTCAGCTAGATAGTGGAAAGCTTTTCATTAGACAAATTAGAGAGGCGTAGCTTTCTGAATGGGAACGATTCGAGGGAAAACAAAGAGTGGATTGCATCAGTTGATACTTGCTACGGAAGAGAAGCGAGTGAATGAGGGCATGAGGCAATCCCTAACTTTGTGCCTCTCCTTCAACCATCCATCAATTGTGTGCCTTTTGTTTTCTCGCCCTAAGTGCGCCTGGTATGCCAAGACGTGGGTCCCGGGCTCACTGTGCCACTGGATTCAAGCTATCCTGGCTGATGAGATGTGAAACCCTGAAACCAGTTCTAGGATGCTTGTTTCCGGTCCAGGGAGGACCTGGCTTGGCAGTTCAGTCTGGACTGATCCCATGAGGCACAGGGTCCAGACTGATTTGCATATGGCCGGGTGTAAACTGGGGTGGCGTGGTGGGCATAAGAATGATGGTTTCAACCCAGATCTCTTGACTGGGGGTGAATGTTTTGATTTGTTCTGCATTCCGTCCATCAATTGTGTGTCTTTTGTTTTCTCACCCTAAGTGCGCCGGGCATGCCCAGACTTGGGTCCCGGGTTCACTGTGCCACTGGATTCGATCTATCCTGGCTGATGATGGGTGAAACCCCGAAACCGGTCCTAGGATGCTTGTTTCCGATCCAAGGAGGACCTGGCTTGGCAGTTCGGTCTGGACTGTTCCCATGAGGCACAGGGTCAAGACTGATTTGCATATGGCCGGGTCTAAACTGGGGTGGCATGGTGAGCAAAAGAATGATGGATTTAACTCAGATCTCTTGACTGGGGGTGAATGTTTTGATTTGTTCTGCATTATGTCCATCAATTGTGTGTCTTTTGTTTTCTCTCCCTCAACCTAGGCATTAGACTCAATGTCTACACTTACAATAACGATGACAATGTTAATATTGGAATTGAGACATAGACTTCGACAAGATTGACCGTCCCTGTAGATCTCCTCAACTCCCTTACCATGCAGGTACACTGTCGCACAGGTGGGAGGGGGGCCCTCTTCCCTTCTATGTGTGCATGAATGGCTTCTGACGTGCACTGTCAATAGTTAATATTAATACCCAGGAAAGGTAAGTGACAAACAAAGGGAACAGTTTTCTGACAGAATTACAACACTTGGGTGCAAACTGCTTGAAGAGAATAGGTTCTGGAAGTCAAATGGCCTTCACTCCCATTTGGTCATCATCTGATTTAGCCAGTACACCCCCATGTCAAATGTGGTTGTTCCTTTAAAAGGTTTTGCATGCATATGATCTACACTGAGCCCTTCACATTTGACCCAAGAATATCAATTCTGAGTTGTGGTGGATAGTGGATGTAAAGAAAACACTCCATGGATCAGGAGTTATCAGGTAGTAAAGGATACAGTGCTACTTTCGGGAGTCCCGAGTTATTCTTAAGCTCCATTCTTACTATCCTTTTCTGGATATGTGGAAATTGTTGAAGGCAGAAGTGACCATCGCAAAGGTCACAATCACAATGAGTCCCCAACCCCACCAGACATCATCAAATAAATTGTTATTCTGGAATTATATTGTTAGTAATTGTAAATGATGCAAGATTGAGAAAAAGAATCCTCAACACTTGCATGTTTACTTCCAGGCCCCATTAAGATTAGTGCAGTATCTGAATAGCTATCGTAGATGAGAAACACATTCCAGAATGCACAGTTTAAGATGTAACTAGAAATGGCCATTGTGGGGGGATCAGGATAAAAGGTGTATTAGGTGCACCAAATATATATACTAACACTCTATACTCTGGCACCAGTTGCACATATGTGGACTTCACAGTCACATTGGGAGCTGAGTCAATTTGGGCCTGATTTAGATATTGCTGGACAGGTTACTCCATCACAACGGGAACGGCTATCCCATCCACCGAAATCTAAATCCCAAAGGATATTATGGGATTTAGATTTCGTCAGATGGATCCACCCCCATTGCGACAGAGTAACCTGTCCGCCAATACTTAAATCAGTCCCTAAATCTGTGTCATTTACAAGGAAAAGTGAGATCTTTGGTATGTCAAATGTGGCCTCTCTGGGTTTCAAGGGTAGAAGTAATAAGTTAGAGTGAACGCCTACTATTTAGCATTCTTTTGGAAATGCTGCGCTCAATGGCATGATCTGTCTTAAGTGGCAGACATATTTTGCTAAATCATATTATATTTAATGTTATTTTTATGAAAATTGGCTGTGATCTCTCAAGGAAAATCTTCACATTAGAAGATAAGTTTTTGTCTGATAATTAGTCCTTTCAGTGGTCTCATTCTACAGAGTCTGGGTCTAGAAGTGTTTTAACTTCTATTCATTGGATGGCTGCTGACATGAAACACAGAGAGGTAGCCAAGCAAATACATGACCCGGACCCTGACTGCAGACTGAGGGGAAAAGAGAGGATCAGAGATCACCACAAAGATGCAATACCTCTCATACACCTAAGAATATAACACCTCAAAAGTAAATTCCAGGGGGCGTGGCTTAGGTGCCGAGCATGGCGGACGCGTCTTGCTAGAGCTCTGCCGGCCTGAGCCCATAACTATCGTTATCCGTTATTTATCCTGACTCCGGAGACCTTCTGGCCCGCAGCTCGCTACGTCTGAATGCCACCGCTCTTTACGGAGCCCCAGTGCGACCGCGACCGGCTGTGTCGGCTTGGATTTGGCCCGACGCGACCGCGGACCGGAGGCAGAGGGTGAGGAGCGCGGGGTGGGCTGAGGCCCAGTGCTCCCAAGACGGCGCACAGCGGCGGCGGCTGAGACTCCCTGTTGCGCAGTACCTGTGCGCGCCCTGCTGCTGCGACCGGTGATTCCCTGTCGCAGATCCCTTCAAGTCCCGCGGGCGGAGGACCACACGGCACCTGATCCGAGTGTCGGTAAGGCCCTGGGGCCGGGTGGAGCCTACCGGCAGACGAGTCAGGGGATTGCTGGGCCTTGCTCCGGTCGGGGGCGCGCGCCCTCCCGCCCCCCCACCTTTTCTTTTTCTGTGAGCTTTCCTCGGTGCACTACGTCTGCTGCCCCCTGGTTCCGGAGAGGTGGGCCCGGAGCTGGGCCGGGGCCATCGTTAGCACGGGGGAGGGCCCGAGATGTACTGGGCCCCAGGGCGGAAACCCCTGATCTGCACGGTGGCCCGCCCTTCCCCCCCCTCCTATATTCGGTATCAGCCGGGCCACAAGGGGAGTGTGAGGAGCTCCCCGAGAGTACACGGAGGGCAGCGGTGGGACTGACGGCGGTTTCCCTCGGTGCAGACATTGCACAGGCGCGCCTGAAGCGGGGGACGGCCTGTATTGAGACACGGTCGAGGCGGACCTGATCCTGACTACACCTGTTCGGGGTGGATGCCTAGGCCAGGGGTCCAGCGAGTCTGGTCCCTGTAGGGGGTGTACTTGGCTGCTCTCCCCAGGCGGCAGAAGCGGCTGGGCGAGGCCTGGTGCGGCTTGCTGCTGGGGAGGCCAGATTCCGTGAGGCCTGGCCTAGATCTCTGCCCCGGATCGGATTGGGACGCCACAGATGGTGCGGTGTGCCCGGCCTGGAGGAACCTCATCCCTAGGACATACGTTTACGGCGCCGGGGAGGGGGTGCCCCGGCTCATTGGATCTGCCTCTCCCTGCTCTACGTTTTTCACCGCATACCTTCGCCCGCACTCTCCTCCAGTCATGGGCCGGGATAAACAGGGGGCAGCTGCCTCCAAGCAACCCACGATGGACCAGTATACCACCACAGGTCTCGGTAAGGAGGGTGCGGAGGGTTCATCCCCAGACAACGCGGCCCTGCTGGCGGCCATTACCCAGTTGCGGACGCGCTCGAAGCCCAGATTGGGGCAGTCAGCTCAGAGGTGTCCTTCCTTCGCCAGGACCTCCGGAAGGCTGTGGATTGGATTACAGAGGCGGAAACTAGGGTATCCACCGTGGAGGACACAGTCACTACTCTTCGACAGAAGGTCGACAGGCTCACGGTCGTCTCACGGGAGTTGGCCTCACGGGTTGAAGACGCCGAAGGCAGGGCGCGACGCAACAACATCCGCCTGGTGGGCTTTCCGGAGGGTTGCGAGGGTACCTCCATGGATGGCTTCCTCACTGGTTGGCTCATGTCCATACTGCCGTCCGATGTCATGTCCCCCTGCTTTGTGATCGAGCGGGCCCATCGCGCCCTTGCCAAGAAGCCGCCCCCCCGGGGAGCGCCCGAGGGCTGTGATCGCCCGGCTTCTCAATTATGCTGACCGCGACGCTATCCTTCGATTTGCCCGGTCTCACAAAGACAAAATGATTTATAACTCTCATGCAATTATGGTATTCCCGGACTATACCAGACTGGTGCAGCAGCAGCGCCAATACTTTGCGGCTGCCAAACGCAGACTTCGAGAACTGAATCTGTCCTATGCGCTGATGTTCCCCGCCAGGAGGAAAGTGATTTTTAATGCCAAAATGTACTTCTTCGACTCCCCCGAGGAGGTATTTGCTTGGACTGACGAGAGGCGCCGCCTCAAGCCACATTCGCCGCCACCGGTGGATTCGGACTCCTTGCAGGGGTCCCACAGGAGCCGTCAGAACAGAGGCACGTCGAGACAGCGACATAGATCCCCCTCCAACTGGAGAGCCCTTGAACAGTCTGCAACCACTGAGTGACATGATCCCTAATTGTTCATTGGCTTTCAGCTTCGACCATTTGCCCTTCCTCAGGGGATGATCTACAAAGTACTGGGGTCCTTTATACCGGCTCTGGGCACGATGGCTATCCACGCCCCTGGACATCTTGGGTTATGTTTTCTGATGTTGGGTTGGGTGGGATTGGTTGGAGGGTCTTCTTGGGTCTTCACGTTTGGGGCCTGAGCTATGTCTCCACCGCGACAGGTACTCCTTGTTTTTGGATGTATGGGGTTGGAGGGGGGCGGGTGGGCGCTGGGGGTGGGGGGGTGTTTTATTGTTAAAACTGTTTTACGCACCAGACACACCTACACATTTTATGTCACAGGTATTACATTGACAGCTATAGACAGCGACGAGGGGGGATGACGCACCCCACAGGTAGCACTCCATTGGGAGAGCTAAACATAATCTCTTGGAATGTACGAGGGCTACTGAACAAGATAAAGTGTGGGGCGGTGCTCCAACTGGCAAAATGCTATGAGGCCGATGTCCTACTGTTGCAGGAGACACATCTCCTGGGCAATAAAGCTCCTTGCCTTTACAGGTTTGGCTTCGCCACTACATACCATTCCGGATTTTCACGGGGTGCACGAGGCACGGCGGTCCTTATTCACAGACGCGTGCCGCTCCACATCTCTTAACACTGGCTAGACCCTGGGGGGCGCTTTACCATAGTCTCAGGCACACTGGCTGGGGAGCAAATTACGATTGGGAGTGTTTATGCCCCCCCTCCGTTGGGCCAAACTTTTGCCGACAAAATTACGCAACTGTGGGGCACCCTTCCTGACGGCTTGACGATTCTAGATGGTGACTGGAATGATACCATGGGCCCCCAAGATAGATGGCGGGCGGCGCAGCCAGACAGATCCCCCTCTGCGTCCAAGTTACATATACTCGCGCACACGTTAGGATGGTCTGACACATGGCGCGCGCTACACCCTACCGGGGCAGGGTTTTCGTACGCATCGGCCGTCCATCACACTCTCTCGCGGCTCGATTACATATTCCTCCCACACAGTTACTCACACAGACTGGCACAGGCCTCGATCTTGGCTAGAGGACTCTCAGATCACTCGCCCGTTCAAATCAAGCTGCGCCTACAGGCCCCCCGGACTTCGTGCAGGTGGCGCATGTCCCCTTGGCTCCTCCGGGATGCTACGTATCAGGAGACTCTCCTTCTCGCTATTGTGGAATATCTCCGGTTTAACGTGGCTACCTCTCTATCGCCGGTAACGTTATGGGAGGCTCTCAAGCCAACGATTAGAGGGACTGTCATTAGCTTCCGCACGGGGGAAAACGTAAGCGCCTGGCACAGGTGCTGGAATTAGAGAACCGCCAAAGCCAGCTGGAGTCGCAATTATTAGAAGGATCGGAACCCAGCACACGACGTAACCTGTTCCATGTTCAGCAACAAATTTGTCAGCTCCTTACAGACGAGGCCAAGGAGGCTTGGCTGGCAACACAGCACAGGATTTATCAATGGGGTGATAAGTCCAGCCAAATGCTGCATTGGCTGTGCCAGGCTAGATCAGCTCCGGTGCAGGTTCCTCTTTTGCGAGCCCTGGATAGCACACTATGTACCTCCTCCGCTGCGGTGGTCCAGGTGTTCGCCTCCTTCTATTCCAACCTGTACCAGGAGCGTGAGGTGATAGCGGAGCCTCTAATAGATGAATTTCTCTCAGATATTCCCCCCCGCAGCCTGTCTGACCAGATGCGCGACCAGCTGGATAGCCCCATTTCGGTCGATGACCTACAGGCGGCGCTGGCAAGTATCCACCCGGGTAAGGCCCTGGGCCCAAATGGCTTCCCAAGCGACTTTTTGCGTCCTCACATGGCAACTCTGGGCCCCCACTTCCTAAAGGCCCTGTATGAAGCCTTAGAACAGCGTATCTTACCAACGGATTGGCGTCACGCCAAGATCGTGGTATTCTTAAAGCCCGGTCGTCCCCCGGAAGACCCAGCCTCCTATCGGCCTATCTCTTTGCTGAACTTTGAGCCTAAGTTCCTAGGGAAGGTCTTGGCGGACCGCCTTAGATCTTGCATCCACGACCTTATACACCTTGATCAGGCGGGCTTCATGCTGCAGCGCTCTACCAGGCATAACATCAGGCGCGTTCACAATGCCATCGCGAGTGGTCCAGTCTAGGTCGCCCGGCGGCTGTTTTACTCGCCGATATCGATAAGGCGTTCGACTCCCTGAGTTGGACTTACCTTTTCAAACTCTTGGAGGCCGTGAATCTGGGCCCTCGGTTTATAGCCTATACGAGGCTACTGTACACGGACCTCAACGCGTCGGTTCATGCCGCGGGACAGTGCTCTGCTCCCTTTCCCATCCGTCGGGCACAAGGCAGGGCAGCGCCCCCTGTCCCCTCTTCTGTTCGCCTTTGCGATAGAGCCCCTGGCGGCGTGGGTGCGTCAGGACCCGGTGATTCGGGGGATAAACTGGACACAGGAGCACTCCAATAGAATTGCACTTTACGCGGATGACGCCCTTTTTTTCATGTCGGATCCATGGTTCTCGGGGCCACGCATCCTCCAAATTCTTTGGGTTTTCGGCGAAACCACTGGGCTGTGCACCAATCCATCCAAATCCACTCTTTTTCCTATTTGCGGGGACCAGAGGAATCAAGCCTGGGCCTCAGACCTGCACATTGCCGATGCTGGCTTTAAATATCTGGGGGTTTTCATTTCGCCGTGTCCCACAGTCTCCTGGACGCACAATATCGCTTCGCTGCTCCCTGCTGTCCGCAATGAGATGACGGTCTGGTCCCAGCTACCTCTGTCTCTCAATGGAAGGTCCGCTATTTTCAAGATGGTGTCCTTACCACGCCTTTTATATCGGCTCCAGAACTTTCCATACTCCATCCCTCCGTCATGGTTTACACAGCTTAACGCTCTTATGAATAGGTTTCTCTGGAAGGGGGGAAGCGATTCGTGTAGCGCTTTCCACGTGTACGCAATCTACGTACTGCGGGGGCATTGCTGCGGCGGATGTCCAAGCATATTATTCCGCCTCACACCTCTTGGTGATCAATGAGTGGTGGTATGGGTAGCAGTCGGACCCGGCCTACGCAGTCGAGCGGATCGCTTTGTCCGGCACCCCCTTGCTACACCTCTTGTATAGCAATGCGTCTCTAGACACTCTGCCACCGGCTTGCCAGACAGTCATACGAATCTGGCGGCGGACGGTTCAGACCATGGGATGGTGGGGTAGACTAACCTGCTCCACTCCCCTATGGCATGGCACCTTTCTCCGGCCTATTGCAGCGCTCTGCGGTTTCCGCAAATGGGACCTCATCGGGATCTCCACGCTTGGGGATATCATGCGGGGCACTACCCTTAAATCCTTTCAGGGGCTGCAGTCGGATTTTGACCTTCATAAATCACAGTTTTATTGTTATCTACAGCTGCGACATGCCCTTGATCCCCAGATACACCGACTGGAGGCTTTGCCTGAATTCCACCCGTTAGAGGAGCGCCTACTGATGGGGGACATTGGGGACCACAAAATTAGGCGAATATACCAGACACTCAATACACACGCTAGGACAACGATCCATAAAACCAGAACAGCATGGGCGGCGGGTCTGCCGGCCATCACAGACGCCGACTGGGCCGAAGCTATGGCCAGCCCACGTTACTCGGCAGTGTCTGCAAGATACAGGCCCATTCAGTTTAAGTACCTCCACCGGGTGTATTACACTCGTTCTCGGCTGTGGAAAATGGGTGCGATTCAGTCCCCTATGTGCCTCCGCTGTAGCTCAGAGGAGGGATCCTTTTTGCATACAGTGTGGAGTTGTGTGGTGATACAGCCGTTCTGGACTAGTGTGGTGTCTTGCCTGGGTCGGGTCCTGGCGTGGACTGTCCCGCTGGATCCTAGACTGGTACTCCTACATGGCACGGACGACATTGGCGGGAATCGCTACAAACAGCACCTGTTATTTCTTGGCCTTACTTTAGCCAAACGCGATATAGCGCAGCACTGGAAAGACCCCTCCCCGCCCAGTGTGTCCAACTGGAAAAAGGCCTTGGACAGATGTATGACGGCCAAACTTGTGGTGTTTCAGGCGATGGGGTGCCCACAGAAGCACGGGAAGATCTGGGCCCGCTGGGCCACGTACAGAGGTATAGATCTCCCCCCATTGTCACAATCTGCCTCTCATTACCCCATTGAACGCATGGTGGTTAGTAATTCACCTGTGTAGTGTGCTGATCCTGTATTCCTGTAAATGGACATTGATATACATTGTAAGTGTAATGCTTCACAAGGGTGTTTGGTGCTGTTTGGATTGTGTTTGGTCTTTTGTTCTGCAGACCATGTGGGTTTTCTATACGTACTTTACCACTTGCATTTTGCATGTCTTATCCCTTCTGGGCTTCGCCCTATTGGTACTAAAGAAACTCAATAAAAATGTATTGTTAAAAAAAAAAGTAAATTCCAAATTCAGATAGATGAAGAGTGAGTACAAGGTTAAATTTAAGAAATCTATTCTAATACAAGTTAATTGGAAATTATTTTAAATTAATATGCTAATATTGTTACTTGAAGAATTCAAAACCATAAGTAATAATGGAAATAATAGATCACTCTAAATCACAATTGGCTATTATCCATATAAATGATACATTAAGGCCCTGAAGGGATAGCCTTCACCATTTAGGAAATCTGAATCTGGGAATCAAAAGACTCATTAGCTACGAGCATGCAATGTTGTTTTGGAACTTAATGGCCTGGGATGGAATGCCAGTTTTTGAAGCTTAACACAGTTGCAACCTTGATAAAGAACGTAAATCTGCTTCTGTGATGGTTGCCTTAAAAGTGCATGTAAACACATTTACAATAACTATGCTCAATCATAATATGTAATATAGGTTTTCTTTATCAATGACGGATATTTTTATGACAATGTTTGCTAGGGTAACACAGAATAAAGAGCAAAGTGCAATATTCTACATTTGAGTTTCCATTAAAGAAAGTTTTAAAAGAACATTGAAAATAGACTTTCTTTCAGGGTCCCCAAGTTCCCATCAACTTTGAAAAACTTACAGGCCTCAAATTTTCAGATCAACTTATTGTGCAATGATGTGAACTTGCTGCTCTTAAACTTTATTTTGTTTTAAACTTAGCTGGTGAGAAAATCCTGTCATTCTACTACATATGGTTCTCTGAACGATGGAGTCAGATTGTGCTCATCAGTTTATCGCTTCTGGGCTCTGCTCGATGCTATTAGATCCCATAGCCTAGACACCGAAAGAAGAGACATTTTGGAGAAAACAAACTAACAGCAACTTCATTTTTTTTATTGAAAGAGCATTGGCTTTAGCTAGAAAAAAATCAATATTTGTTCCTGAAAAAAGCTTCAAAAATAGTTTCACAAGGGAATATATCTTGATGTGGAATGTTCAGTTGAAAATGTTATCTTCCTGAGTTTTTATATGCTTTTTTTTAGAAAAAAAAGCTTCCCAGAGTCTTACTCCTTTTAGTTGCTTATTAGTTATTGTGTGGCATTTGTTCTTACCAAATACAAACGTTAATCATTTTGAAAGATATATCAATTACTTCTTGATCTAATATGCGTATTTTTAAGGCGCATATATGGCCCTTCTATGTTAAATTTAGGTGCATATATAGAGGGGTTTATGCCTTCTACTAAAACTTTGTAAAGTTTCATGTATATATATGTTTATACATATATGTATATATAAATAATTATATATACATATACATATATATATATATATACATGAAACTTCGTAAATATATATGTGTGTAGATATATATATGTATATATATATATATATGTGTGTGCGTATATATACATATAGATAGATCGATAGAGAGATAGACAGATAGATAGATGTATGTTAATTACTGTTATCTGTTAAAAATAAAGAAAGAAATATATATCTGCATACTTCACCACAAGATACATATGCACATCAAGCCAAGTAAATATTGCTGCTTCTATGCACATATGGGCATTTATATAGAGGGGTTTATTTCTGCCATTAAACCTTTAACAAATATGTGTATATATGCATGTATAAATCAATTTCAGTTTCAGTTATTAAAAAAAGCTCTCTTCAACCTGTCTGATCCATTCTCTCTCTGACTCCTCCCAAGCCTTTCTGTCTACTATGAACTCCTAAACATCCTTTTCAGCCCCCCACTCATTTTTTAGACAATTCTCTCATAAACAGGCACACACGACCATTACTTACAAAACAACTTATTAAGACCCCCTTTTCAAATACATTTCCATATTTTTACACCTACTCTAATCTCTACTAAACACAGAAGGAATCAAGAGCACAAACTTAACACAACTGATGCACAGATAAAATAGCACTCATTAGTAATCTACTAATTATTAATTAAACTCTAATCTTGATTTCTGGAGTAATATGTTACTTGTCACAAAGCACTTCAATGCATCATCAAGGGTAGGAACCACTATATAAATACAATTTACAATAATAAAGGCCAAGGTTTCATTCGAACCACAGAAAGGTATACTACAGTTTCTTGTTTCAGATGAAACTGTTCTCTTCAGCCAATCTGCAACGTATAAAGAGCAGCCTTGGAGAACGCGGATCCAATGTGAGACTTATATCACTGGGGGCCAATATAGTTATAAAGATAGGACCCCAAAAGAACCTTTTCACCTTTGCCCACTGAAACCGCTTCAGAATGAGAAACATACTCAGTCCAAGGAACACCACCCTCACAGACAGACAGACAGACACACACACACATATATCTAAACTGTAACATTTCTGTCACTTATTTACACCTCCAAGCAGTGCAGAACGGAGCTGCGATCTCATTTTTTACAAAATCAACATGTATGCAGTGAACGTAAAATCTCAGAAATACAGTGAGCTGGAATATATGTTACATGACAGAATGATTTTGTAAAAAAAACTGATGAAGAGGTCTGTTCTGTTTCAGTAAGATGGCAAACAATATGTTCATGATACATCCTCAATTGCCTAACTATGTTCCAAGTAGAAACATTTGACCAAAATCATAGTGGTAGCAGAAGTGATATCACATTTTAAATGCTCTGTAAAATATCATAGGAACTTACAGCACACACATTTGAAGTAGGTGGAGGGCTATTTCCTGACTCATCAAGACCGAAGCATAGTGTGGGTGTGGCTTTGATGCCGAAAAAGATGGCTGCCTAGCACAGGAGCTTTGAGCCATGGTGGAGGCATTCCTGCTTCTACAGATCTAATGACTGCTATTTCCCAAGAGAGAAAGTGTTGCCTCTGATCCTTACTGTCTGAGGGTCAAGCTGACCACTTTTTCAATCATGGAAAAGGTGCTTTCTTCATGCAATCTGTTATGGTGCTCCACTCTTGTATTTTCCTTCAGCTGCAGTGACTCTGGTCTTCTCTTTCCCTCAGAGGACAGTGCTACTTATAATTTTGATGCTGCTGAGTAGATGCTCATCATTTCATCAAGATGTTTTACCAGCCTGTGTTTCCTTTTAACTTTGGCTTAAGCTTATAATGACTTGTATAGAACTTTGTTTACCCTCAGAGAGCTAACATTACTTTTTTCTCGTATCTCTGAGATGTTTTAACACTCTTAATCAATTTACTCAATATATCTGGTGGAGAAATATATCTAATAATCCCATCTATACCATACGAGGTGCTCTCTTCATTGTTGCAAACTTAACATCGTGGCTTTGCTTACCAATACTTTGTAACCATATATTTTTTGAACAGCGCACCTAAATATTTTCTTACTCAAATGGTACATATCCTTATTGTCCTCTGATTACCTTTTGACTTATGCACACAACTAACCTCTTGGTATCTCTTCCATAGGTAAAACTAAAAACGTGAAATTTTCCAACAATCCCCTTTGCCTTCTCGCAGTTCTCTGAATCTAGCAATTGAACCTGAAGCTATCATAGTGGAAACTATATCACACATCTTGACATAATGTCTTACGTTCTGCTATTCACAATCTTGTAACATTAGTGATAGTTCTGAACTCCAGTTCTGCTACCAAAAGGCCATAGCAAGATCCTCTTTCTCCTGATAAACTTACCTCCTCAATTTTGTTGGGAGAGTCTTGTGAAAGAAATTAGAGTCCTTCGACCACATGTACAGAAAACTAATAAAAGGCTCTAAACTGCTTTGTGGCAAGCAACCAGAGAGTTAAGCACAGGTTAATTTAGTAACTTTTTGTGGTTCACTCTGACAAGGATTGTGGTTTGAGTGGGGCTTCCACTCCTCTAATTTCTTATTGCATGGTTTTGTCCTTAAAGTAAATATGTTGATTTCATTTCCTTATAGCTCCCTGGTAGCCTTTTGTCTAACTAATGGGAAAATCTCAAATTATTTTTTCCTGAAAAGAACGGTCTATGAGGGTTGCCCTCTGTCTCCACACTTATTTATTTTAGCTTTACAAGTTCTTCATTCCATATAAGGAATAATCCAGCAGTCTCTAGTTTTCAATACAGTATTTGTAAGAAACTGGGTTACTGGTTGAGGGAAGTGAAGCCCTATTCAAGCAGGAACCACAACCCTTGTCAGGGTGAAGTCACAAACAAACCCTAAATTAGGCTGTGCCCAATCCTCTGGTAGCTTCGCACAGAGCAGTCAGGCTTAACTTAGAGGCAATGTGTAAAGTATTTATGCAGCACTTCAAACAGTAATAGCATGTAAACACGGCACAAGAAAAATCAAACACCAAATTAGAAAAATAGAGTCATTTTTAATAAATAAAACAAGTCCAAAACAACGAAAATCATCCCACCAGTAGAATCGGAGATATGCTGTTTTAAAGGTTTAAGTGAAAATAGCCCCAAAAAGCAAAAGGCGCCACTCACAGCTATCTGGTCATGAGAGACTGGGAGAAAGTCACAAGTTCAAGCTGATCGCAATGGAGAGTGGGTTGCACACAGCGACAAGGTTAGTCCTGCTGAAAGAGTTACCTTCAAGTCCAGCTCAATGACTTCCGTATGTGGTGGAAGGGGCCGCGTGGAGCAGGGAGAGTATCGTAGGTGGCTGCCAAAGCACTGTGAAGAGCAGGCTGGGTGTCATGGATAATCATCGCTGTAGCACGAAGTTCCTGCCTGCGCTGTGGATGGTCCTTCCTGGTGCTTTGCGTTGGCGATTCCCATGAGCGGTCGATGCTGCAGCGTGATGAGTTGGTTCACCAGAACTTCACATTGGTGACGGTCGTGAGCGGCAAGGGTTAGGTGCCAACAAGCCCATTTGTGTTTGCAAGGAGTCCAAAAACTTGATGGGAGCTCAACTGAGGCCACACCAAAGGTTCCAGGACCTGAGGGGCACCACCTGGGGATCAGGACCTTACTCCAATAGAGGCCAGCAGGGCTCAGACAGATCCAGTCGCAGGTCCAGGCAGCATGTCAGCTGGAAAGTTGCAGGGAGCCTCTGGAGCTTGTTATGTCCCTGTAGCTCAGAACAGGTGGTCAGCCGACTGACCCTTGGAGTCACTTTCACCTAGGATTAAGGATGTAGGTCCAATCTTCCTTCTCAGCGAGCAGTGCAGCAGGCAGCAGAGAAGCAAAGTAGCAGGGCAGCAGAGTGGCAGTCCATCTGGCAGCAAAGCAGCACAGCAGTCCTTCTTCTTTAGTATTCACAGGTCCAGCAGTGTACTGAGTAGTTTAGTCTAAGGTTCCAATATTTATAGCTGGTGCCTACTTTGAAGTGGAAGAAGCTCTTAGAGGTCTCCACCTCCATGAGGTGTCAGGCGTCCCCTTTATCCCTGTCCTAGCCCCAGCTTGTCTGGGGTCACAATAGACCAAAGCTAAGCCCTTTGTGAGAGTTCTCAGGCAGAGCCTTTGTGATGTGCAAGTGTCGTAGGGGACAGCCCCCCCCCCATTAACTCAGATTGGCCCATCCTGCCATCCCCTATCCTCCCTTTGTCTCATTGTCTGGGACCAATGCACAAAGACCAACTTCCAGCTACACCTAGTCATGTGACTCAGGATTAGGCTGCAGACGCCAAATGGTTAGGTCAAGAAAATGACAATTTTCTAAAAGTGGCATTTTTGTAATTGTGATTAAAAATCCGACTTTATCATTAAAGAGAGCTCTTAATTACAATTCATTAGACACCAAACTCGACCTGTCTACCTGCTCCCAATCGGAAGTTACAGCTTATCAAATGTACTAAGGCAACTCCAATGCTATCTTATGGGAGAGGTAGGCCTTGCAATAGTGAAAAAACAAATGTAAGAATTTTTCACTAACAGGACATGTAAACCTTAAAAGCACATGCCGTACTTTTTAAATACACTGAACCCTGCCCTCTGGGATTTGTAGGGCCTACCTTAGGGGTGAGTTATATGTCTTTAAATGAAGGTTTGAGCCTGAGAAGATGCTTATCTTGCCAGGTCAAAATGGCTGTTTAAAACTATACACAAAGGCTACAATGGAAGGCCTGAGACATGTTTAAAGGGCTGCTTAAGTGGGTGTCACAATCAGTGCTGCAGTGTTTAATTGACAGGCCCTGTGCACATGTAGTACCACCTTACTATGGACTTACAAGTAAATGAAATGTGCCAATTGTGTGTGAGACATTTCTACCATGTTTTAAGGAGAGAGAGAACAAGCACCTTTGCACTGCTTAGCAGTGGTTAAGTATTCAGAGACCTAAAAGCCAACAGAAATGATTTCAGAAAATAGGAGGGTAAAGGCAAAAAGTTTTGGAATGACCCTGCAGAAAGGGGCAAGTCCAACACTACTAGTAAATTGAAGTTATCAGCTTATGCTGATGACAGCTTTATTTTGTTTCAAAACCTGAAACTTTCCTCGTGTTTACTTTTAGTGAGATTTCACCATTTTCATTGGTATTAGGTTATAAGTTTAGTGCTGCTAAAACTGAAATTTTTCCTTTAAATAAATATTGTACCAAACAAAAGGGTGATTCTTCTGGTTTCATTGGAGATGCCTCAAAAATATAATACTTAGGAGTATGGTTCATGAATTCAATCAGAAAAACAGTTATATTTGAAGGATAGCCTACTTAAATAAGAATCTCTGACCTATAAATGGAATCCTCAGTATTGATCATGGTAGGGTACATTGGATTCAATAACGGTGATGTTTTCTCCCATTATTTATATACACTCTCCATGATCCCTGTTAAAAATCCTTTCTCTTATGTCAGTAAAAATGACTGTCTTCTATCCACATTTTTCTGGAATGGGAAGAAATCCAGACTATCTTTGGCTAATCTGAATTTGAGTAAGTAGCAAGGAGGAGTAAATTTCCATGATTTCCGTCTTCATCACAAAGCTTTTTGCCTAAGACAGAGCAGCTGTTTGAAGCAGCAGTTCCATCTTTCATAGTGCAGGTGGCACCAAACCTACACTTCAAAGAGGGTACAGAGATCTTCCTGCAGGCAGGTGCAGTAGGAGACTGCAATCTCCTGCAGGGGGATGTCTAAGGGGGTGCATAGGGTACTTTTTCACCTTTGAGTGGGCACCGTCTGGAGGAGCACTGACTGTGAACCATCTCTTTGTGGTGAACATTCAGTGCACCTCCTGATGGCCACTTTGATTCTGTGCCCAAATCCATAATGCAGCTCACAGGCAAAGTGTTTCACTTATTTGCATGGGGAAATGCCTCCATGCAAATGAGGAAACTCCCCTGCAGATAGTGGCAGTGGTATATGTGGAGCTGTTGCTCATACGCATAATACTACAATACCGGGGGGCACAGAAAACATGAAAACATGCATAATATGGCCTTAATTTTGTGATTTAGGTGGCTCAAGCACTAGTATCTCCATAACCACCTGGCTCAGCCACCCATGGATTTAACACCTGGGCTTCCATATGATAATTGTTTCTGCCTTTGGCGCTTCACACCTCACCACCTCTAAGCACATCACTCCCATATGCATGGTGCTGCATTTCATAGACTGAAACTGGATGTAACTAGTATGTTTTGGCGAAGCATTATCTTGATAAGTCTGGTACTCCTTCTGTATTGCTCTTGCATCTCCATGCATCATGCACATTCAGCTGAATTGACTGTCAATCTCATTTTAAGATGCCATCTCCAAGCAAAACAGTTCTTCCCAGCAGGCAGTCAATGCTGGATGCATGGTTGAATGTCATCATCACAAGTACTTTAAAGCAATGCTCCTTACCTGATGTAAGGAACGGTGAAAGAGTTTATTGGCTCTTCCAGCAAAATCACCTTTTTTTGTAAGGCCATCCCAGATTTTTGGCCTTTTTTTATGAACTGTATTTTTTTTCTTTGATCTGTGACACAGCTAATTAGTGTCACAGTATGTGAGCTCTCCCTCGAAAATGTCTTTTGGTAAAATTATTTTCTTCCAGTTGGTCTATTTAACTGTTTTTGTAAGAACTTTGTAAGAAATATGCAGAAAATGCAAAGGTTGAATGACAATTTAAATGTCATATGTCAGCCACAGTGTGTATATACACCACCCACATACATGGCAAAAATATATGTCTGCCAGGAGCACCAATGTGCTCAGATTGGGCTGTAGTTTAATTTCATTGCAGTGACACATAGCAAGGAGAAGTACCTTTGCCATATAGGAAATGTCGATTTTTACATATTGATAACTCATCTCTGAAGTTTGTCTTGTATGCTCACAGGGAAGGGTGCTAATCCATAAAAATAAGGCACTAGACAAAGTTGGGTTTAGAGTGCTGTCTCAGTGAAATAAAACCCAAAAGTTACGTCTGTGTGTAGACTTTGTTAAACTTTTCCCTGAACAGGCCTAAATGGAATTAAAATCTTTATTTCCTATGTACAGATGTGAAATGCTAGAAAATTTTATAAAGATATTTCCCTCTGAATTTTCAAAATATTATTAATGATGGAATTAGAATTTTGGTATCTTGTGTGGAAATGTAACTTTGTAAAAGTGTAGTTTGTGCTGCCTGAGCGAAAAGGGTCCAAAACCCTGTTTTAGCACTTAGCGCTTCAAGATCTATAATACACAACCTTGGCTAGGAGTGTTAAGGGCCCTGAGAGGACAATACCATACGTCGGAGCCAAGGAAGATCGGATGGGTGTTTAATGTTGACTGCTTAGCAGGGATTAGTTATCTAGGAGTGGACAGGAAGAGTTAGTAGAACAAAGGGCAGCTTTAGAATTATCTTGTGACTTGAGGGTGACAGAGAGGGCTTCTCTTAGTCATTCCCAGGACTCTCCAGGACAGCCGGACCCCAGTCACAATAGGTGAGAGAATCAGTTTTAACCCAGACATTTGGTAGGGGAGCTCATCAAAATAAGGAAGTTGCCAGGGAGCTAAAGACTGGTCTGTCTGGTTTTAGTCCAGTTCTGCCATCTTGAAACAGGGGCTCCTAGATAATTTTACAGTAAAGCAAAATGTGGTGGGGCACTGTGAGATAATAGTTAGGACTGGGTGTTAGAATTTCAACAGTCAGTGGCTAATGCACATGATCAATCTGGCACCGTATTTGTCAGGAAACGGCTGTGTGGGACTCCAACTCCCACCCATAGACTTTCCAGAACTACCTGCACGGTCACGAAAAAGAACAGACAAAATGCCAAGCCCTCAATTTTAAGTCACTCAGGAAACATGACTTCAGGGTCTGTTGATGTGTCCACCCTCACAAGTACCCTACGGGATCTCCAGAGACAGGTGGAGTTGCTGCGGGTGGAGAACCAAACACTGAGGACTCATATGGTAGAAGCGCCCCAGTGTTTGACTGGGTACAGCTTCAGTTGGGTGGAGGTACCCTTCCTTTAATGGAGTATCCCCATCTCCCTTACCTTCAGTTTCCATGCAGAATCAGTTAGCGATCCCATTGACTCCCCCAGAAAAATATGGGGGTGACCCCAAAAAATGTAAATTTTTCTGACACAATGTAGACTCCATTTCTTTGCAAAATTTTAGCATTCCCCACTTCAGATTCCCATTTTGCCATTGTACTGTCTTACCTTTCAGGCAATGCAGGGGCCTGGTTTACCAGTTTGGTAGCGAACGATGATCCTGTACTCTATTGCTTTGATCACTTTGCGATTGATCTCTGGTGCATATTTAATCATAACACTACCACCCAAACTATGGACAATGAGCTTCTAAAACTTTGGCAAGTTAATCAGGATCCTCTAAGTTATCTCGCTCAATTCAACTGCCAAGTGGTAGAGACAGACTGGCCGGAGGTGTTCGTAACAAGCTCAAGGACATGTTGGCTCAAGTGCTTGATCGCCCCACTAACTGTGATGCTTTAATCTTGCTGGTTCTACAGTTAGACCGTAGGTTTCTCGAGTGTAAAGCAGAAGGAAGAAGAGTGAAAGGTCACTCAAACAGGGCCCAGACTCGTAATGTGGCCAGAAGTAAAAAACAGATATAGATTTCCCGGAACCTATGCAGATAGGAACAATCCTTCCTCTTCTCTCTAAAGCGGAGAAAGAGAAAAGACCCTTCAACAACCTCTGCCTATATTGAGGCCAGGAGGGCCACTTTGTCTGAAACTGCACCAGGAAACCCCAAAGGAATTCCAAGACTTTAGCAGCAACCAAAGGAATAGCTACTAACAGTTCACAATTGGCTGCAGTGCATTTAACCATAAACTTATCATTTAGGGGTCCGTCTATCAATCTCAGTAACATTTCAGTAATGCTGGCTGAGTCCACTGGTAAAATTGTGACTGGTTGTTTGCCCGCCTGAACCATACCCTATAGTTTGCAAGGCATGTATAAAACTGGTTTGTCCTGTAGATCGCTCCCAGCTTTTGTAAGGGCAAATAACCCATTAAACTATCAAATTGGCTGTGATAGGACCTGATAATCGTTCTGAAGTTTGTCAATTGGATCTTACAGATGCCCCATAGTACGGAGTAATTTGGGGCCTTAAATGGTTAACAGAACACAACCCAACTATAGATTGGGACTGTAGAACAGTTACCTTTCTGTCTGATTATTGTAAAACATTTTGCACCTCACTTAAGGTCCCCACAGAAAATTCTCCAGTAACGGTTACCGCCACAAATGCCCAGAATCTGAGTAGCTACTTTAACAATGCCTCACCTCCCTCAGTGTTATCAAGATTATCTAGAGGTCTTCAGTGAACAAAAGGCCGAAACACTACCTCCTCATAGGGAATTTGATTGTCAGATAGACGTCGAGCCAAAATTAATTGCAGCCGTACATATGCAGTCAATGAAAAAGAAAAAAAATCACTAGAAGGACTATCTACCTAAAAAACTGGGCAACAGCTTCAGCAGACACTCTAAGTCCCCACCGTCATCACCCCTGTTCTTCATCCGCAAAAAATTAGATGAATTATGAACTTGCATTAATTTTCAGGGCCCTGATCCACATAACCATGAAAAAATGTTACTCGTTACCGCTTATCCCAACTGTGTTGGATCAAATTCACTCAGCCACGATATTCACAAAACCTGATCATCATGGGGCCTACCACTTGCTGTGGGTTTAGAAAGACGATGAGTGGAAGACGGCCTTTAGGACTACATTTGGACTCTATCAATACCAGGCTATGCCCTTCTGGTTATGCAACGTCCCTCAGCCACCTTCCATCACTCTGTGAACAGTCTCCTTAGAGAATACATCAATGTATTTGTAGTCGTGTACATCGACAACATTTTGATATATCCCTCGTCCCTTTTGGAACATACTAAGCCTCCAAACCTTACCAGACAACAGTCTGGTTGCTAAGTTAGAGAAATGTGAATATAAGAACCATACAATTCTTGGGATTTATAATTTCTTCAGAGGGACTCAGCATGGATCTGTCCAATGTGCAAGCTGTGTTGTAATGGGCCGCTCCCACTTGCGTCAAGGAAGTACAGACCTTTCTTGGCATTGTGAATTTTTTATCTCCTATTCCTTTAAAGTTTTTCACAAACCATTGCTCCCATCACTTCCCTGCTTTGAAAAGTAAAGAAATTTCAGTGGAGTCCGGAAGCTGACTTAGCAGTTTTAACCCTCAAAGAATACTTCACACCCTGCCTCAATACTGCTTCATCCCAATTCTCTGCCGCCTTTTTACGTGGAAACTGATGCTTCCAATCTAGCTTTAGGGACAACTCTTTCTCAACGCCACCGAGACACGGGACAACTGCACCCAGTGGCGTTCTCTTCAAGTAAACAATCTGACACAGAAAAGAATTACACTGTGTTTGATAAAGAACTCCTGGCTGTGAAAGCAGAATTCGAAGAATGGCATCACAATCTTTTAGGTGTCAAAAATCCAGTGACCATACACTCATCACTGTAATTTGTAGTTCCTGAAATCAGCTAAGGCTCTTTCCCCCTGGAAGCTTTGATGGTCTCTATTCTTAGAGGACTATGCATTTGTAATAACCTTCTGTCCAGGGGGGAAACATGGGAAGGCTGATGAGCTATCACAGCCATGTCTAGAAACAGAGGCTATAGCTGATCCATCACATTTGCTGGCCAAAACTAATTGTATTATTTAGATTCAAGCTCACCCCAAGGGAAAGAAAGTGGCCCTGACTAAGGCACTCTTCCAAGTCACATCAAGGTTTGGTTGGCTGCTCATCCCCAAGGCAGACTAGAGTAGGGACTCTTATGGCATGCTGAACAAATGTATTTACCTACGGTTGAATTACAGCAGCTCACCTTGGGTTAGTGTCACGATTCACCCCTCTCTGGGCATTATGGAATCTCCAAAACCTTTGAGCTGTTGAAACAGGAATTCTGGTGGAAAGCTATAGCTAAGGACTGTTGGCAATACATTTTATCTTGTGCCATGTGCACTCAAGCCAAGAGTGAACTCAGGAAACCGGCAGGTTTGCTATAACCCTTTGCCCATTCCACCTCAACCCTGGCACTCAATATCTATGGACCTCATTGACGATCTACCAAGAGACAGTGAGTTCAACACGTTGGTAGTGATAGTTGATCGGCTAACCAAAATGTGTCATTGCATTCCCACATGGGGAATACTGGATGCACCGCAGTTCACCTCACTTTTTCTCCAGCACATAGTTTGTTTGCATGTCCTCCCTTCCAGCATAGTCTCTGATTGTGGAGTGCAATTTATATCTCATTTTTGCCAGGCATTTTGCAAGTTGCTAGATATTTCAGTAGATTTATCCACCACCTGTCACCCACAGTCGGATGGACAGACTGAACAGATGACTCAGGACATAGAGCAACATCTATGATGTTTTGTCACAGAACAAGAACAATGGTTGGGGTTGTTTGGTTGGCTGAGTCATCTCACAACAACACAATCACCTCGTCTACCTGATTCTTTCTATTTTATGTTCTATAAGGTTTTCTTCCCAAATCTCTTCTGCTTTTAAGCATACCTACCTCTAAGAATGTATTGGCAAAAGAACGACATGCACTGTTAAAGGGTATATTGACCAAAGTAAAAGAACACTTGTCCTGAGCTCAAGTTGCTTACAAAACATTTCCAGACAAAAAAAAGATGACCTGCCCCTGAGTTTACTGTAGGGCAGATGGTATGACTATCCACCAGACACTTGTGGCTTACAGGACCCCCTAAATTCTTACCATGCTATATTGACCTGTTTTCATCACTAAAATCTATGGTAAAACTGCTGTATTGTTCCTCTTACCTAACACTATGACGATCCATCCCATTTTCTATGTCTCCTTGCTCAAACACGTCCATCTCAACCTATGTGCCAAAACTCCCCTGCCTCCTATCGCCATCCAAGATCATCTAGACCATGAAGTATGCTCCATATTAGACTCGCAATGGGTTTGTAGGAAACTGTACTACTTAATTGATTGGAAAGGGTATTGTCCCTATGAAGAACTTGAGAGCCGGCCACACATGTTCTTGCCCTTAGACTCACTTATTCCACGATCGTCATCCATTGGGAGGAACAGCTCCGTGGGACCCCGACTCCGACCCTCAGACTTCCCAGTACTCCCTTTATCACCATTAGAGCCCTAGGCCCCTCATCTCTCTGTTTCGTTGGTTCTCACCAGTCCTGGTCTACTCTGGGGAGACCACATCTAGGAAGGACAGCTTCATAGGGATTGGGTGCATTAAGCTCTAGACAGGGTGCATGAAACATTATAAGGTACACGTCCTACTTACCTGTTTCCCTTACTTCATGGATTCTCCAGGCTCTGAGGTCCAAGGATCAACAGTCTCAAACATCATAAGGAGGGCCCTCCTATGGCTGGATCAGCGTTTTACATCTTTCTCGATGGTCCTTTACAGCTGGGTTGATGCTTTTGGGATTCGGGTAGTTCTTTGCTGCTGGGACGGCAATAGCCAAGGTTCCAGGCAGTCCTGTATGGCTGGGGCATCTTCAAAGTCTTGCAATGGCCCCTCAATATTGGTGGCCATCTTGATTTTGCATCTCTATTTAAACCCTGCCCCGGAACCACGCGGTGCTTTGCATTGAGTTTTCCTCACGGGCGGAGCTCCTGTCTGCACCAGTTTCAACCCTGAGGTATCGAAGCACTCATTCGAAGCATCGGATGAGGCAGATGTCCACAACTACCTAAGCTAAGCGGCAAACCTTGTCTCTAAACCTAATGTGAGTGCTTGCAGCCTGACTTTCGATTGGTAGACTAATCTTTTGAGCGCAAGTGAATTGAGAGAAATGGAAATTTTCTACTTCCTGGCTTAGCGCACGAATGAGACACTTCTGCAGTTTATTATGCATTGTAGAAGAATGCCTTGGCCTCTTGGGCAATTACTTATTTGAGATATTATGCAACTTGGAACTACTTCTCATTTTTTTTTTTTTTGCATGTAGAACTACGTATGTTGCAGTGATTTCCTAAAGACACTTATCCTGTCATTTGCATGTGTACAAGCACATGCTCTCAGTTACTGTGTTAACTCTGTGAGGACTACTACTACTACTATTGTACTGTTTATTTGTGTATGCGTGAAATTAGCATTGGTTGATGCCTTCTATGTGATGAGTCTTGTTTTTGTGATGTAACAAGAGCATTTGACAAGAAAAAATCCCTGAAACCCCCCCACCCACCCCCGTGGACAATGTACTGAAAACCAGGGTGGGGTCTTTGCTTCGATAAAAGATATAACTTGCTATTCTTTCCATGAACAGGCAGGACCTGATATAACAAGCTCTTTATGTGCGCGTGAACACTAGAAAGTGAGTACCAAAACTTGAAGGTTGAAGATTACAGTAATTTTAGTAGGCAAAAGATTCAAAGGCAAGACTAGTGACCTCACTGTTTGTTTTCTCCACAGGCACGAACGTGCACCTGTCTGTCTTTATTTGTTTTAGTTTAATTTGTTAGTTTATTGTTTGTTCCCAAGGCTTGTTCCCTTGCGATCATCGGTCGGACATCGATACCTTGCAATTCTGCAGATGTTCTCAGGGGATTGATGGGTCCATGCTGCCTCTGCGACTAAATGCGGAAAGAAGAACGCGCTCAACCTAGCTCCATCCTGACAGTACCTAACACCTCCTCAAAACATTTCTGGACCTCGGAAGACTCCAAATGAAGAAGAAGGTGTCATGCTGGAAGAAAACTCCAGATGCCAGAAGAGGATTCGCTCATGGATTTAAGGACTCTTAACTTCTGCATCCTGCTGTTGAGCGGACAGGAGCTGCTCTCCAAGGATCAAGTGGTTGACACAAAAAGCAGAATGACTCCTGAATCAAAGAAGGCCCAGTGGACCTCAGATGACCTGACCCTGAAAAGAACTTGGCTGAAGAGACACCTGGTGCCTAGAAATCTGCCCTGGGGAGCTAGAGGCTAAAGCAGTGACCAGAAGGAACTTTTTCAGCACTTTGAAAAAGTGGATTTCAACATGTTTTCCAGCTCTGGAATTCTGGGACAAAGGTGCTGAGGCTTGCCTAGAGGGGTGTTAGAAATGGGATCTCTAGTTGGCAAGGGCTTGCACCTTTGTCCAAGTAGGGACCCTTCTTCCTAGTCAGGGTAAGGGTTGTTACACTCGTGAAGTAACCCCTGCTCACCCTCGTGGTAGCTTGGCACGAGCAGTCAGGCTTAATTCAGAGGCAGTGTGTAAAGCATTTGCACATAACCAACAGTAATACAGTGTAAGCACTACAAACGGACACCACACCAGTTTAGAAAAATAACCAATATTTTATATACTCAAGACAAGACCAATTACGACAAAAATCCACAATACTGTACTTTACGAATGAATACTTGATACGTTAACTTCTTCTTTGCAGGAATAGCACAAAAGCAAAGTTCGTACAAGTCGGTAGCTCCGTCCAAGCCTACCGTGATGCTGAAAACCACAGAGTCTAACAGTTCCAGCCGACCGCGTCGATACGGGCCAGCAGAGTCGTGAACAGACTCGGTCACAGTACCTTTCTCGTTGTGGCTGGTACGGAGTGTACGAGCCGGTCGGCGTTCGTCGCGGTTGCGGTGCAAGACGGAGCGATGCAAGGTGCGGTGTCCCTCGATGCGGTGCAGGCAGCGGCTCGATGAGCGTCGTGCAGACGGAGTCGGTGAGTCCAAGGCGTGCGATGCAGGGTGAGACGATGCTCGATGCGGTGCTGACAGGTTGCGATGCAGGCGACCTAGCCGGAGTGCGGGAGCTGGCGTCGGACAGCGGTGCGAGTCGGAGCGGTGCGTCGCAGACGTGCGAGCGGTGCCCCAAATGCGGTGCGGTCACGACTCTTGAGCCAGTTGCAGCGACAGCGTCGGTCTGGTCCGGCTGGCACAGTGAAGCAATGCGATGCGAACTGCGGTGCCCACAGGTCACGGTGCAAGCAGCGGCTCGATGTTGGCGGCGTCGGACATCGCCCACGGTGAGACCAGGGTTGCGATGCGAAGCGGGGCGATGCGGTCTGCGGTGCAAGCAGGTCACCGGCCAGGGATGGATTCGGTTGACGGAGTCGGTTGCGGTTCCCTTCCTCTGTGGCAACTGAAACAGCGTTCCGGAAGCATTACCCAGAGGCTTGTGAAGTCTTTGCAGTCCCTGAGACTTCTTAACAGGAGGCCAGCTCGGTTCCTGGCCCTTGGAGATACTCAGCACAAGTTTGTAGAAAGTTCAGTCCAGTCCTTTCACTGCCCAAGACAGAAGCAGCAACTGCAGGCCAACCCAACAAAGCAACAACACAGCAACGGGGCAGTACTCCTCCTGGCAGCTCTTCCAGCTCTTCGTCTTGGCAGGTTCCTTGATTCCAGCGAGATCTAAATTCATGGGGTCAGGGCCCCAATATTTATATCCCAAATTCCTTTGTTCTCTGAAGGCAGAGAGGCCTTTGCCTAGTCCAAACCAGTTCTGGAGCACTTTGTTGACAAGTCTCCGTCCCTTCTTTCAGTGAGTAGGCCAGGGTCATCAGACGCACCACAGGAGGTGGAGCCAGCACTGTGGAGGGAAGGCACTGTCCTATTCAGGGCCCAGGTGCGACCCCTCCCACCCATCTACATGTAGATCTTGCTATTCAGCCCTGCGCTGACTCACCCTGTCTCCTGGCATCCCCCAGCCCCTGTCACTCACACTCCAGACAAGGAATACACAACCTCGCAGAGGCAGGCTTGGATGGTTAGACAAGAAAATACCCACTTTCTAAAAGTGGTATTTTCAAACACAGAATGTTAAAACCAACTTCGCTAAAAGCTGCATTTTATCATTCTGAGTCCAGGCATACTAAACTCGAATTTCTACCATGTTCCCGGGGTCAGTTAGGATTATATACTGTAATAATCAAAACCGCCCGTTCTGGCCTAGGGGAACAGGTAGCCTTGCAATAGTGAAAAACGAACTAGGCTGTAATTCACTATCAGGACATGCCGCACACACCAGGGCATGTCCTACCTTTCGCATACAACGCACCCTGCCCACAGGGGTACCTTGGGCCTACCTTAGGGGTGACTAACATGTAGCAAAGGGAAGGTTTAGGGACTTGCAAGTGTGTGCACTTGCCAAGTCGACATGGCAGCCCCAGGCTGCGCACAGGCTCTGCGGTGGCAGGCCCGAGTTACACTTTACGGGCTGTTTGCGTGGGTGGCACAATCCAGTGCTGCAGCCCACCAACAGCATTTGGTCTATAGGCCCTGGCACTCGCAGTGCACTTTACAAGGGACTGACACATAAACCAAATAGGCCAATCATGGAAACACCAATCCATAACACATTTTATACAGGAGCACTTGCACTTTCCCACTGGACCGCAGTGAGGAAAGTGCGCAGAATCATTACACCAGCAAAAACAGAGTCAAAACCGGGAGGCCAGAAAGTAAAAAGTCAGGGGAAACACGCCAAAAGATGCCAAGTCTAACAAGGGGGTAGTACCAAAGGTGGACAAGAAAACCTGGTTAATTCAACTCAGAATTTTTGCTGCACTGAAAAGTGGTTCAGTGGGACCTTGCGGCAAAGTTATCTAACTTTGTGGAGCCCTGCTCAGCTCTGGCTTCAATCCTTGCCAGATGAGTATTTTGACTTCCAAAACCGTTATCTAATCTGGAGGTAAACCCTTCGACTGGAGCAAGGCAGCAATTTTATCTGACCAGTAAAGCTACCTCAGAAGGTACAAAATCCAGGTTTTGCTGCTCAGAGCTTTTGGCGCCAAAGTCAGTAGCTTTAATGGGAGCTCGACAATGGCATATTTATCTTCGAGGGACCCTTGATGCAGTGCTTAATTTGAGCCGGTGCTTTCCGGTGCTCAGCACCGGCACTTAATTGGTTTCCGGTGCTTGGCACCGGCACCTAATTGTCAACACCATACTAAGAACAGTCTACCACATGGTGGCTCTGCTACTCTATATTAGAGATGAGCAGAACAAAGGTTGTTTAGGAATACAATATACATTAAAAAATTGCTAATACCTGACTCCCGAGCCATTCCTTTAGCTTTGGGGACCTGGAATAATCTGAACTGTCGCATTTACATGCGAGAGAGATGGTTAGTAGTTCTTTTGGCAGCGATGACGGTGGTGATAAGTGGTGCAAGCTGCAGTGGCCTCCTTGTCAGAGCCCTGGCACTTAATATTTTACAAATTAAGCACTGCCTTGATGCCATAGCTTTTGAAGATTTTGACTTCCATTTTAGAGATTAAGTCGCAAGGAAAAACGGGATGACCCTCTTGGTTTATCCAACTTCCACTTAACTGCAGTTGGCTTGAAATCGTACCTAAGTCCCGGCCAACCATGATCTGTTGTTTTTTGATTGGCACCTTACTTTTTCTTTGCGCATTTGCAACAAAGAATCAAGGGACCTTTGTCTCCCTGGGCTCAAAACAGAGAGCAAGGACGTGAAGGCTCTCATTGGTCAACTGCAAATGAAGATTTTCTTTTGGGTTTGTGGGACGAATGCTGACAGTTACAGTCTTTAGCATTGTGAGTTGTACCTGTGATTAAATTCAATAACGTTGCAAAAAACAATTGTTTTGGGACCAGGATCTGAAAAAACTTTTAAAGGCCATATTTAGGGGGAAGATATACAACAACCCCCTACCCCTCAGGCCTTAGTGAGAGGACCCTTCCTAATTAGCAAACATAAAAAATATAGTTTTAAATGCGTAGTTCCAAACCCCGGACAGGGTTTTGTGGATCCTGACAGATGATAGCCCCCTGCGATCTTGAACCATAGACCACAGTCTCTTTACTGAGACCACAGACCATTGAAAACAAGCTCAATTATAGTGAATTCAATTTTTTTTAATGCACCAATGCCTCTGTCTCTGTCCTAAGATTACAGACTCAGCATGACTAGCAACAAGGACAGGGCTTCTTGCATAATCAGAGGAATTGCTGTCTGGTTTATACACTATTATACATTAAAACAGGCATTCTGAGCTTCTCCTTCGATGACAGCCCAGGTATCCTTCCACCGCACGTGTTTTAATAAATAGTATTTAGCCAAATGCAGAGTGCCAGGGTTTAAATTTGCGCAGCTAAAAAAAATCACATAGCAGAGATCTTATGACTCTTAGGATTGTTGTTTCCCTTTGTAAAGTAATTGTTGCATGCAATCTGTGAGGCAATAAAAAGTGTTTTCTTATGTCAATTCTGCTGAACTGTAGTAATGCACTTGAATTTGACTTTTGAACTGCAGTAGTAAGTGTGTGAATACATATTTATTAGTACAGTTGCTGTAAATAACGTGTTAAAGGGCAACATTTATCTTCATTTATTTTCACTGCAATGGCATACATATATATATATAACATGTGCCCTAAAGTAACTATAACTCATGCCCCTGCCATGCACAGTGTGGCTATCAATGAAAATAATAGAACATGTCATGAATGGTGTAATACGTGAAGTAAGTAGCAGTCTATGGTGAGGGAGTGAGTTATAGTTACTTGAGGGCACGTTGCTTGAGATAGAGCTAACTGGTGAATTTCAGTGGTTTTGTTAGGTTACCACTTTAAGTTTTAACAGACATTTTCACCTAACTATAATGTTCCTTTAACCTTATTTTTTCCGCGAATCTCTAAGTTTTTTTAATGTAAAGTAAGATATTATTTCAATTTTTAACTATAGAGCCATTTTAACCTTTGCTTTCCGTCAGTGATTTTTTTAATCTTAAAGTCAGATGCTCATCACTGTGCATCACTGTGCAACCTCATATGGCTCCAAACCCCCCTGCACACGCCTGGCACTACCCACAATCCTATGCTGCCGCACACTCATGTAACAATATAAAGGGTGTCTTTTAAGTAAGGCAGACCTACTAACTTTGTCAAAAAGTCACCAATAACTAGAATAAGAGACTTACTCTGTTTTTTTAAACGTTACTGGAGGGTTTCTGTGCTCCCTGCCCCATCCAGAACATTAAAAAAAATGCTTGGTATTGTCCCTAGCCCTTCTAGGGGGCATCACCAGGATCCAAAAATAAAATGTAAATGCCCTTGCAGGACATTATGTAGTGACCCATTCCTGGAGTAGTCTATAAAAAATGAGCAACACCTGCCTCTCATTTATTATTTTTTTGTTTTGCTAGTGTCCTGGTCCCACCCGGGACACCCACATTTTATGCATATTTTGGTGTTCTGGGGGGAGAGCGAAGGCCCCTGCTGCCTCTACCGACTCCCCTGCCTGCACCCATTGTAGGTGCCTTTTTTTTTTATCCTGGGTGCCCTGGTGCCCACCCAGCCACCCAGATCTTTTTTTAATGTTAAAGGCCGCAGGGGGAACACCAACACCCTGTCACCCCTTTTTGCTCCCGAGCCAGCATCCATTTTCCTTTTACTGTGGGGGTCGTGGTGCCCACCCATGGCATCCACACCTTATTTTAAAGTTGGGGGTGCCCCAAACACCCCGCTCCCCCTGCCAGCTTCCCAGCCAGACGGCACTGTTCCTTTGCTCCCATCCCGAGGGAGCAGCTTTTTGTTTGATTCACCTGCGGGAGCAAAGCTGTTTTCCCTGCTCAGGAGAGTATGAGCAAGGAATTAAATTGGCATTTAATGCCCACACTCTCCCAGATAGGGAACAGCAGTGTCCTAGGGGATGGAGTCCCCGGGGTACTGCTGCCATCAGGCCCTAGGTGGCTGGGGTCCCCATGGTCATAGAATGGCTCGGAGAGCAGGGGGGAATTCCCCAATCATAAATACATTTTGCCTCGAGAGATGGGGTCCCCAAAGCCATGCGATGGCTCCGCAGGGGGCTCCATACACTTGACCCCCTAAAATGGAATTTGGACCCTGGGAATGAGGTGCCCAGGGCTAAAAACAGCTGAGGGATGGGAGAGCTGCACCGCCCTCTTTCCCATTGAAAAGAAGAACCACAGGGGGTGAAGTTTTCTGAACCTTAAAATGGCTCAGGTAGGGGGCCTCATATCCCCCTCTCCAAAAATATTTGTAGCGCCGACCCCCACAATGGACCTTGACCCAACCAGAGGGCCTTCTATTTGAAAAGGGCAGGCACTCGCCCTTTTTTTTTTTTCGTTTAATAGGGCCGCGGATCTGCCGATCCTCCATGGATCCACAGTACCATTAAAAATATGTTTTTGTGCCGAGAGGCGTCCATCTGGGACACCCCCACCAGGCCTAGGTGGGCAAGGTATCCCTACCCAGCCCCATATATGTTTTTTGTATTCTTATTGCAAGACAGGGGAGTGAGTATCGGAGCCCTGTAATGGCTACTCCACCATTTGTTTTCATGTTGTGGCCATCCAGTCAGATTGTTCACTCTGAAAAAGCCCCCTCAGCCAATCAGAAGGCTGAAATTTTTAAATTTCAGCTAACGGTCCAAATATACATAGATTTTTAACCTTAATTTCTCAAAAACAATTGAATGGAATTACACAAAATCACAGAAAGCAAGTTTTGAGGGTAAAGTTCTAGCTTTCAGCCAAACTTGGTGTAATTCCGTTGATCCATTTGGGCTGTAGTGCTTTTCAAAAATCCCCATGGAAATAGGATGGGGAAATTTCATTTTGGGACCTCCATTTTCCCTCGGACCCTGCTTTACAGAGCACCCCGAAACTTTCAAGGAAGGTGCTGAGGTGGATGAACTTTTTTGGAAAGTTTTGTGAAGATTCGTCAAATGAAGCCAAAGTGAAATAACTACAGATAAAGTGAAGTTGTGGTTAGGGCTTATTATAAAATCTTAACAGCTATATTATAAAGAACTCTCACATTCACTTAAAAAGTCACTTAATAGTACAGCTTTGGTTATGAATTAAAACCAAAACAATCACTGAACTATGCAAGTTATGGTGACCTCCGCTATCCATAAATTGCAAAACAGCTACAAATCATAACTCAAACACCAAATGCTCATGATCCCACACTTGATGTATCAGATACAATTACAAATACCAGAAATGATCTTTCAGGTCAGATTACATACATCATTTCAGCTAATACTATCAATGAGATAAGTATGAGTATGGTATTATTCATTGCTTTGAGTGTGTGTTGTTATTTGTAATACGGTGCTTGTAGGTGGTGTTACTTATAGATATTGTGAGACCATAAGCAGTGCATTTAGCATGAGAGTTATGGTTTGCTAGGCTGTTAGCAAGTTGTAAATTGCTAACCATGACTTGCAAATGTCAGTGTTTTTTTGTTTTATTTTGCAGGTCATGATATGCCCACCCTTGTGCTTTATGCCTTATTGTTCTTTATTTTTCTCAGTGTGGTGCTCATGCACCTGTTGCAAAATAAATCTGACTACGGTGCAGATTTGTGAATAAAAGATTTCTGTGGGCGTTAAAATGGCCCAATAACACATTCTACTTACAGAACATACAAGAGCGAACTTGCAAGAAAAAAAAACAGTTTTCTGCCTCACAGATTGCCTGTTACAATGAATTACAAATTGTATCGTCTTCGCCTAAACCGAACTGGCATGGAGAGTCTTTCTTGAGATCAGTGCTTGAAGTGTCCCACGCAGGGAAGATCCATCACAACCCATGGGCAAGTTACGTAAAAAGCTGTCTCAAAACCTTGGTCTCGAGCATCTATGGTCAGAGCCAGCCAATATCAACAGCACCACTGCCGCCATAGTCAAGGAAGCATTTCTGCACAGCAAACTCAGATATGCTTTGGGAACGCAAGCTCCTCTAATTTATCCTGGAAGAATTTGCACAGAAAGCGTACCTTGGGTATGGGACAGTTGCTGAACGACCCTAGCCCCAACGCATGCCACACCTTATATCTAAAATTTTGTCTTGGTATCCTACCCATTCAAACATACAATGCCAAATTTTCTAAAGGCTGCACCATTTCCGAATTCTGCGATTGGACAGTGGGTGGTAAGGAGTTCATAACGCACATTATGCTATTTTGCACCAAAAGCAAGCAATTACATCTTGCACAGACGCACTAGTACTTTGCGCCAGATCAGCTCTGCCAATTATCTACAAGCCTGTGTCAAGTTACCTTATGCGAGCATGGTTCGCTGTAAGAACGGCATACAGACTTCCTCAATTGTGGCAATTAACCAACTGCAACCCCACTAAATGCACTAGCGCTTGTGTCAGATCAGACCTCTTAACCACCTAGAAGCCTGTGTCCAGCCATACCAAGGCAGCATGGTTTATTACAAGAAGGGCACAAAGACCTCTCATCACGGGCACTGATTAACCGCAGCCCCACTCCACCGGGACGCTAGCAGGCCTTTTTCTGATGCACTTTATACAACTGATATGTACTCTATTATTTTAAGGTTGTTTTTAACATCTTGTGGCATAAACACGCCAATAGCAAAAAAAACATTCCCGAGCCTGTCAATCATGACTGTGCAATCAATCAATCAATCATGTCACTTATAAAGCGCACTACATACCCGCGAGGGTCTCAAGGCGCTGGGGGAAGAGGGGGGTGGTGCTGCTACTGATCGAAGAGCCAGGTCTTGAGGAGTCGTCTGAAGGCCAGTAGGTCTTGGGTCTGTCGGAGGTTGGTGGGGAGGGTGTTCCAGGTCTTGGCGGCGAGGTGGGAGAAGGATCTGCCGCCGGCGGTCGTTTTCCGGATGCGGGGGACTGTGGCGAGGGCGAGGCTGGTCGAGCGGAGCTGGCGGGTGGGGGTGTAGAAGCTGAGTCGTCTGTTGAGGTAGGCTGGTCCGGAGTTGTGGAGTGCTTTGTGTGCGTGGGTGAGGAGCTTGAAGGTTATCCTCTTGTTGACAGGGAGCCAGTGCAGGTCTCTCAGGTGGGGTGTGATGTGGCTGCGTCGGGGATGTCGAGGATAAGACGTGCAGAGGCGTTCTGGATGCATTGCAGCCGTCTCAGGAGCTTAGCCGTCGTTCCTGCGTAGAGGGCGTTTCCGTAGTCCAGCCTGCTGGTGACGAGGGCCTGGGTGACTGTTTTTCTTGTTTCGGTGGGGATCCACTTGAAGATCCTGCGGAGCATTCGGAGGATGTTGAAGCAGGATGAAGAAACGGCGTTGACCTGCTTAGTCATGGAGAGGGTGGGGTCGAGGATGACCCCTAGGTTGCGTACGTGGTCGGTGGGTGGCGGGGCTGTTCCCAGTGATGTTGGCCACCAGGAGTCATCCCAGGCTGAAGGGTTGGATCCAAGGATGAGGACCTCCGTCTTGTCCGAGTTCAGCTTCAGGTGGCTGGTCCTCATCCATTCGGCGACGCCCTTCATTCCTTCGTGGAGGTGGGCTTTGGCGGTGTGAGGGTCTTTGGTGAGGGAGAGGATCAGCTGGGTGTCGTCGGCGTAGGAGATGATGTTGAGGTTGTGCTGTCGGGGACGTGGGCGAGGGGTGCCATGTAGATGTTGAACAGCGTTGGGCTGAGGGAGGAGCCTTGGGGTACGCCGCATATGATCTTGGTGGCCTTGGATCGGAAGGGGGCGAGGCGGACGCAGTGCAAGCAGGCACTATGGTCCTGAATATTAAATGTCTTTTTTGTGTAGTTTTATTGTGAGTGTAACAAGGTGGGAATGGCTTTTTTCACAAGTGGAGTTGTTATGTCCCAAAGGAGTTTGTGACGGCCTCGCAAGACACTCCAGAGATCCAAACCTTGCACGAAACCCGGCACTTCATTGAGTCGTTTATAATAAGAACCTCCTCATGGTATGGGCCATTGTCTATCGTGCAATTGTATTGCCTGTTACTAGTGTATCATTAGTGTTTTTAAAATTGCACGGCAAAGAACTGAAACGATAAAGATAATAATAAAAATTTTTTTAAAAAGAAGTACAATGAATTTACACGTGGATATTCCAGAACCCCTAAAGGTGATTTTACCATACTTTTGTTTAAACACATATTTTCAAAACAAATAAACATGATTGAATGCAATGGCCTAAACCATATATGCAGCTGTGCCTATGCTACCGTCATTGTTCACTCTGGGGAGGGACCATGACTCACAATACAGCCAGACTTCTAGCGGTTAAGAAGTTGCGGTCTCACCGCCATGATTTCTGTCGCCACCGAGTCACATTTCAAAATACTCTGCACCCCCCCCCATAGTCGCGCAGTCACCGAAATCACCTTCAATAGGTCGATACCACAATACAACACACCATCCCTGGAAGGTCCCGAGGCCCCTTCTCACGGTGCATTGCACATACTAAAAAAGGAGGTGGTGCTTTCAATCGACGTCTTCAGCTGTGGAACGCAGTCACCATCAGCTCGGAAACATAAGGGCTTATTTACAATCCCCTTGCGCCGCCGGTACGTCACTTTTTTATATGGGAAAAAGTGACGTACCGGCGGCACAAGGGGCTTGTAAAATAAGCCCCAAGATGTCCGAGGAAATATCAAACTCGACTTTTAGAGGTGTCTACTTTTTCACTCTTCCTGCCGGGTCACACTTTAGATGATGAAATTCAGAGGTGTGTGTCATAGAAGTGTTTTGGTCCGCCCTGCCCTTCTGTTCCTTCCTTCCATTCTATTTACTGTCCGTCATTCCTTCCCCTTCCTCGCTTCGTTCTATGTGTACACTTCAACCCTATCCTCTTCCTTCTTTCCTGCGCCCCATCATTCGTTCATATGTTCATACTTGTATTCGTTCATTCATTCATTTAAAAAAAAAAAAAAAAAAAAAGTCTCTTAAAATGAACTTCCGGATTGGGCACTGTTCTTTTCCCTCCTAATCGTGAATTTACCCTGCCTTGATTAGAATAAAGCCTCATTTACCGCGGTAATACAAATTGCGCAGGTACAACAGGAGGCCTCAACAGCTGTTCGGTATTTGTCTTCTGTGTGTTATCCTGTCATCTACGTCTATCTGGACGAACATTTATAAACATTTATCTCTAGAATTGCAACCGCTGAATTTATTTTTTAGGCTCCAATTAGCCGAAACGGACTTAGTAAACTTTGTTTTGTCCATAACCGCTGCACGCTCTCTATGAACAGGCAACATGGCCGTGAAATTCTCGGATTATACTGACACTGAAATACAGCTCATGAAATACGGCTCATTGGAGCCATCTCGTCCTCGCGCAGATAATTATTACTCTCCATCTCCCGGCTTACGATATTTTCAGCAAATAATTACAGTTTTGCAATGTATTTTT
This sequence comes from Calotriton arnoldi, assembly GCA_963921515.1. Taxonomy (NCBI): domain Eukaryota; kingdom Metazoa; phylum Chordata; class Amphibia; order Caudata; family Salamandridae; genus Calotriton; species Calotriton arnoldi. Next base: position 602,399 of record CAWUFW010002901.1, read on the forward strand.
CATTTCGTAATTACATTTTTTCTTACATTTGAATTGCATAATTAGATTGGAAAAAAGCAGGCAAAATGCTGATCGCTGCGGAGAGATTGACAGGGCGGCGTTGCACCAATGAGGACCCTGGAAGGATACACAGACCACGGTGACTGTTGTTTTATCAGAAAAAAAGATTAAAGCGTTAGTTGCGCGTGAAAAGGTCAACCAACTGCACAGCCGAGGCTTTATCTTTTCATCTTCGCCTTTGACCTCTTTCCATTTATCCCAGCGTGTACGTCCAGGGCACATGCTTGCACCTTTGTGACACGTGGGGACACGGCTGGACTGGGAATCGAAACCGGCTCTGGCAAGGAGGGGGAGGGGGGGGTGCTAGTTGGAAGCATCACTCCCGTCTCACTGCTGCCGCTTTTGTTACAGGGCGGCAAACCGGTCCCGGGTAACAAAAACGCCCCCTAGGGGTCCAAAACCGGCCCCAACCCTGGCGGCCCACTGGGGAAATGCCCGGTGCCCGCTACGGTCAGTCTGGCCCTGCGTGGGGAAACTGTACACTCCCAACATATCCATTTTTTGTTGAAATTTATTTTTTCCTTGCCTCGCTCATACTATGTATAGCGTTGGACTGCTTGATGGCACTCACTGCATGGAGACACTACAGCAGTAGCGGTCGGTGGTGGGAGTGCCGCCGGGCGCTGACGTGGGGCGGGGGAGGGGCAGGGGGGTAGTAAACTACGGATTACGGCCGATTACAGGTAAGTACACATATAAATAAATAAAACGAATTTCGTTGCGCGCGCTGCATCGCATTTGGCGATGCAGCGCGAGAAACGAAATTCGTTTTATTTATTTATATGTGTACTTACCTGTAATCGGCCATAATCCGTAGTTTACTACCCCCCACCCTGCCCCTCCCCCGCCCCACGTCAGCGCCCGGCGGCACTCCTACCACCTACCGCTACTGCACAACAGTATATCCAGGATAGTATGGTCTAGTTTACCGTTCTCCAAAGTCGGTCCTGGAGGGCCGGATCCATGCCAGATGTTAAGATAACTACATTTATCTAAATAGGGATATGCTAAAAATCTGGCATGGAGCCGGCCCTCCAGGACCAACTTTGGAGAACCCTGGTCTAGTTGGACCAAGCCTGGACCCTCATTATGACTGGACCGTTTTTAGGTCTCGCGCCTAGCGTTGCAGTGCGCAGCCCTGCTCGCGCAGCGAGAGACCTCATGTAGGGTTTAGAAGGTGAGCTAGGAATCGCACACGCTCGTGCGTGTGCTTTTCGTTTTTCCCCCGGCTATTGGGCTTTGCGTGCGTCTTTATAAGAAAGACAGCACGCAATTGGGCAAAGGCGGGCGCATGTCCCGCCTTTGCAGCGCCCATTCCCACCGGCGTCTAGCACGCGCAGCAGCGCGCGTTCGCCTCGCTGCCGCGCTCCCTTTACCCCCCGCTCCTCTGTGGTGCGCGCGCACCACTGGTTTTTTTCTTTTTTGTTCACCGATCCAGCATGGATCAGTAAACGCAAAAAGAAATATGAGCTTGCATTGCTCTGTAGGCACATGCTTGCTTGATGTGGGCCCAAACAAAATTGCTTTTTAAAAAAAATCTTTCATTCTTTCTTTTTTGGCCATGCTGCCCAGTATCGGGTATGCCGGCGTTGGTGGGAGCGCGGTGCCTGCGGTAACCGAGAACAGAGAGTAAGTCTTTCTCCTGCTGTGTTCAGAAGGGTTCACTGGAGGTCCGTAGCCTGTGAAGTACAGCGTGCGTCCTGTTCCCCTTCCCTACCCCCCCCACCGACTCCCCCCTGCAAACCCCAGACACAATAGCCAGCTTTAAGTCGTGTAACAGACTGATTGGAACAAGCCCTGGGCCCTGAAGTCTGCTGTGATATTTCCTGCTCCGGAGACAAGTAACGCCCCCCACTGGTGCCTCGCAGTTTCTCCTGTTGTGTTCATTACATCTAAGCAGGCTAACTTGGGAACAGTTCAGCTTTTCACAAACCTTGATAGATTGGCTTTTGTTATTATTATAACTTCATGCAGCATACAGTTCTGCCGTTTCTAAGCACTGTAAATCACGCTGCTGTTCTGCTGCTTCTTAGCGCTATAACATAGCACTCCATTTGCCGAACTCTGAAGGATGGGTGACTGAGTTGGCCTTTCCAGTATTTTATTTTGTGGCCTGCAGGTCAATGCATGTTTCAGGGGTGGCTGTTCAGTGTGATAAGGAACACACCACTTCCACCCTGATGGAACTCCAAGCTCCCCTTTCCTGCTCACACATCTTCAAAGCTAGCTGCACCCTATACAAAGCCATCACGACCAGCACCACCCCTTATCCTACAAACAAGCTCAACAGCTCTGCTGGCTCTCCGCATACCATGGGCCAGGACACCATCAGTCTGCAGAATACAAAGAGTAAAAAAGAACAAGCATTTGCAATGCAATAGGTCTCGCATTTGCGAGAGTCTGAGCTATTGCCATTGCAAATGACAATGCCTTTTCTTTATGTGTTGGTTTTAAAAAAATAAATAAAAGGCATAGTCATTTACAATGCCAATAGTTTAAACTCTCGCAAATGCGAGACCTATTGCATTGCAAATGCTTGTTTTAAATGCGATAATTATTGCTTTAGTAAAATCCGACGCCAAGGTGATCAGAATTTTTGGGGTGTGATAATTATTGCCTATTATGAGTGTTGCCCATGATATGGGGCATAGCATCCAAATCCTCATGCCTAAGGTAATTACCAGGAATTTTTCTCCCTTTGAATTCCAGCTGGTTTTACCTACTGAAATGTAATCGGGAATGATGTTTTCCATACCATGTGCGATAAAAACTGTAAAGCACATAATCCCAAAATGTGCGGTAACAGGAGTTAACGCATGTATCGGAAATTATCAGCCCAGTCAAGAAGAGGGCCTTGGAGTAGGAATGAAATATTGTGCTTAGGCAGAAATGTTGTCCCTCTTTGCAGAGTATATACTAATACTCTGTGCAGATGTTCTACTGCATCTGAGATGACAGTGGAAGTCTATGTACTGCATCTGAGATGGCACAGGAAGTCTATGTTCTGCATCTGAGATGACACAGGCAGACTAAGCTACAGCATAAAGTGCTGTCTGGCCATGGTCTCCATGTTTACATTTAATGCCGTCTTTAGCTGCGTTTCTCCACCTGTCACTCAAGATATACTAGGGTTTCAGGTGGTGTCTGCTGATGCACTCCCTGGGACGAGAAAACCAGACCACTTACGTTTGTGCATTTCAGCCTTAATGAATGCAGATGTAATTTAAAACCAGGTATCTACTGGAAACCCTATAGATACCTCCTTAGAGAGCTTTTAAGCACAAGGATTGCTTGGCTGGGTTACATCAAGAATCTATCTTATAGTTTAAATCTTCGCACACTCTAGGACAACCCAGAAGAAGCTGTTGATACCCCAAAACAGTTGATAAAGGACAGATTCAGAGATCACCTCTGAGGCGAGGAGTTCAAGCGATGCAAGGCGGGTAGCCTGATGGACAGATTACTCGACCACAAAGCAGGGCCAGCCTTTGAGAACTCTTTTGACAAGATAGTGAGTCCCCTACCGAAACAGCTGTGCCTAAAGTTCAGATATGGCTCCCTGCCCATTTACAGCTATGTCGTTACTTGGGGTTGCAACCAGGGCCTGTCTGCCATTTGCCTGTCTTGTAGGCTTGTCCAGGAGAATATATACCATTGTCTTTTCTTTTGGAAGATATACAAGCTCCCTCGGAAAAATAGGTTATTACAACTGTGTAGACTATTAGGCAGAATGAAGTGGCCCACAGAATTTTGCAGTCAGATACCAGGGAAGTAGTAGTAGTTGGGCTTGCCAAATACCTACATACTGCATGACTGCTACGGAAAAGATATTTGGAGAGTCTTCAGGTAACCCTTGGACCATCACCAGGAATTAGCTGAAGGCCTGGGGGACCACTTTCAGTGCATCTAAGTATGCTAGTCTCTTTCCTATGTGATCCATACTCCAATGTAAAACCATGCACTTGAGATGCATTTTATTTTAAATGGTCAGTTTATATCTTTAAACTTTGCACTCATCTCCAACCTATATCTATTCCCTTTGTTTAATGATGAACTAGAAGATCTTATTGTGCCCCTCTAACCAGCTACTGTGCCTTATAATGTGTGTGTGTGTGTCTTCCTCTGAGCCACACTTAAGATGCATCAGTATACAACATCAGAAATGCACTCTGAGTCAGCAGTTGTTCTAAATGGCTGTTTTAATGTAATCCATGCCTGGGTGCTTCCTAAAAGGTTTAAAAAGTGAATTTATATTTATTTTTTATGATATATGTATGCTTTAAGGATCAATTTCCTGGAACCCCCAGATGGCATTGCGGTCCCCTTTTCGTGCCCGTTCAAGGTCTTTTTTTTGTTGTTGAGGTTTTTGTCGCCTGGATTTAGGTCTAGTAGGAGGGCACCTTTGGTGACAAATGAGGTATCTAAATTTTAAGCCTATTTTATAAAAAATGTACCTGTCTGGATTTTTAACTCCTCTTCACGTTCTATGTGTTTTCAAAATCTGGACTGTGCACTTATATGGTTCAGATGAACCGGAATTAAGTTATTTGATGATGAAAAAACAAGTCCGCACTGTACAGGAGTAGGGTATCAAAACTCATTGAGAACAAAGGGGGACTGTTAAAAATGGGGTTTCTGGTTGGCTAGGGTATGCACCTAAGCCAGGGAGAACCCACCACTCTAGTCAGGGTAAGGGAGTACACACCCAAGATAACCCCTGCTCACCCCCTTGGTAGCTTGGCAGAACAGTCAGGCTTATCCCAGAGGCAATGTGTAAAGCGTTTGCGCAACACGCACACACACACAAGTGACACACAGGCACACCACAAAAAGAGACTCCACACAAGGTTATATAAAAATATCCTTTGTATTATACATAAAAAACATTAGTCCATAATCACATAATTCACTTTGACAACTAGGCAATTGTCATAACAAGACATAGATCAGAAACCACTTTGAAGTATAGGCAAAACCCATTAGACCACCTTCACTTTGTATCATATGTAAAGCACATTGGACCACAAATCACTTAAACCAATAATCACCTTGCCATAAGGCAATGGTCATAAACATCACGGTTAGTGCACTAAAGTAAATACTTCTAAATTGCACATGTCCTAAAAACATTGTGAAAACATTATGCATAACACCATCATTGTACATATGTAAAGCACATTAGGCCCCAATCACTTTGTTCACCATTATTTTGTCAACTAAGCAATGCATTGCGAACATTTCATAAAATGAACTCTCAGGGAAACTTGCTTCCATAACGGGGCTTCCCTTGCACCCCCCCAGGCTGCCCGTGCTGCCAGGAAACTCTCTACCGGTTTCTGTGGAGTGGGCAAGGGGCTCAAATCACACAGGGGCAGTGCAGTATAAACTGTGGGGAAGGAAGCTGCAAGAATCCCCACCTTGTAATTTACACCTTGGTGCGACTCGACCCTGAGCAATGCGGAAGAAGCAGAACTCAGCAATGTGGCAGGGACTGCCAGCAGCACAACACCCTCGGTTGGCTCCATAGCCAGAAAGGGGGGCGGAGCACCACCACCACGTAGGGAGCCCTCTGCGGGTCTCTGTTGTGAAAGACGCGAGGCTCTCTGCTTCTCGCTGCTCGTCGGCCTGGTGCGTCTGGGAGGCTCCTGCTTCCCTTGGCTACGCCCACACCCAGGCTCTGTCGGCAGCAGCCCTCAGCCTCTACCTTGTTCCAGCTGCGACCGCAATGATCGCTTCCTGGTTGCCAGGGGCAATGGAGAGGGCTCCTGCTGCGCACGCTCCTGCCAGGCGGTCGCGCCCTGTTCACCTTCGGACCTTCTTCTCACGATCCAGCACGGCAGGGGGCACCTTGGCGGCTGCACGCCGTATTGGAAGAAAGTACAAGGGAGCTCTCCAGTGCACAAGCACAGGGAGGTTTTCCACCAGCACACGGAATTTCAAATAAAGTGAAAGCACAAGAAATTCCCAGTAAAGTGAAGGCACCCAAAATTTCGAATAAAGTGAAAGCACAAGGAACTCCCAGAAACACAAGGAATTTCCAAAAGCTCAAGGGAGACTTTGATGCCCACACACAAGCCCTTGGAGATTACTTCCTAAGTAGGATAACACAGCAGAGCAAAAAGAGTCAGTCCTTTCCTTCACCACAGACAGAAGCAGTAATTCAGGCCAACCCACCTTACACTAAGAAAAGGCAGTGCTCCTCACACAGTCCTTCCGTTCTTCTTCTACGCAGGGTCCTCTTGTTTCTTGAAGTAATATAAAGTCCTGGGGATTTAGGTCTAATGCTTATACCCCATTTTGTTATTGTTCTCTTTGTGGCAAGGGTCTCTGAACCCAGTCCAAACTAGTTCTGTCCTTCCTGGTGCAAAATGAACACAGAGGGCGGAGACAGCATTGTGAAAAGGAGACACAGCCTATTCAGGTGCCAGCAAAACTCCTTCCACCTAAATGCAGACCAGGTCTATTCTGCCCAGCTATAAGTCATCCAGGCAAGGCAGGACACACCTCAACCCCCCTGTGACTTTCTAGAGTGAATGCACATCCCCATCCCCTGTCACTCCAGTGCCAGACACTGAATACACATACAGTCAATGGCACATAGAATGGTAGAGCAAGAAAATGCACACTTTCTAAAAGTGGAATTTTCAAACACAAAATTTAAAAACCACCTTCACCAAAAGGTGCGCTAATAAATTCTGAGTTCTGAGAGCCTAAACACCATTTTACCATCTTGTCCCTATGGAAAACTACACATGTAAAAAGGTTACAGTGCAGCCCCAATGATAAGGCTATTGGACAGACAGCCTTTCAATAGTGAAAAACGAAATACACAGTCTTTCACTATCAGGACATGTCACACACACCAGTACATGTCCTTACTTTCACATACACTGCACTCTGCCCATGGGGGTACCTTGGGCCTTCTTTAGGGGTGCCTTACATATAAGGAAAGGGAAGGTTTGGGCCTGGCAAATGGGTGCACTTGCCAGGGCAACATGGCAGTTTACAACTGTGCGCGCAGACACTAAAGTGGCAGGTCTGAAACACATTTACAGGGCTACTCCTGTGGGTGGCACATCCAGTGCTGCAAGCCCACTAGTAGCATTTGATTTACAGGCCCTGGCACACACTGTGCACTTTACTAGGGGCTTACCAGTAAATCAAATATGCCAATCATGGATAACCAATCATGTCACCATTTATACAGAGAGCATATGCCCTTTAGCACTGGGAAAGGGCCCAGAATCCTATAGCCAACAAAAACAGGTTCAGAAAAATATGAGGCAAAATGCAAAATGTTTGGAGTGAACCCTGTGAAAAGGGCCAATTCCAACAGGGAGATGTTGATACAGAAATGAGAACACGAGGAAACAGATACACGGAGCAGATTTAGCGGAAAACAGATGATCAGAGCGTCATTTTTGAGACGTTAAATGTGTGCAGCCTGCTTTTGTTTCCGGTCATATTTTTAACAGCTGAATACGATTTGTCCTGGGGAAGCCATGGTCAGCTTCCTCTGCTGATGATTACAGATATATTTTATTATAGAAGCCATACATACCCAGAACAGGATGAGAGATAGCAAGGACCCCCGGGCTATTCAGCATGTGCTGGTCTCAGAAGCAGACAGACCTTTTTTAAGTCAACCCTCCCTGACCTCCCAATTTTGAAAGACAAAAAACATTGTCGGGGTAGCCACGAAATACCAACTGAACAGCTGAGATGGAAGAAGTGTTTTGAAGGAGTCAATATACTGAAGGCATTCAAAAAGTTCCAAACCCTGCCCCCCCCACAAAAACCAAGCACTGGAAAAGCCAATAGGTTTAACCTTTGAGACATACTGGTTTTGCTATGCTTTTAGCTAAGACACTCAGCATTGGTAAAAAGCAGAAAGTTCGGCTGTGACATGAGCACATTGTTTACAGATCCAAGATGGCAGAGACCATTTGGATCAGTAAATAAAAAAAGTGTCTTAATTAAAAACAACATGTGAGAGCTTGAAATTGGTTTTTTTTTTTGCGTGGCTGCAGCCTGGCTGAATTCAGACTGGACGCTTCATGCTCCTGGAGGGAGAGCTCGCTGTGAAGCCGGCCTTGCTATCACAGGCTTAATTGTGTTCGCAATCAGACACAGCTGGCACACTGGCCTCTCTGATTGCACATCATGCACTTCAAAAGCATTCATAACAATAGGGGAGAGGATTTGGCTTAATGACCAGAGCTGCCGACTCTGGAACTAGGAAACCAGGTTCAAGTCTCGGTGTTGCCTCAACATGCCTGTGATTCTGGGCATGTCACTTAATCTCCCTGTGCCTAAAACACAAAAATGAATTTGTCCTTGTGTAATGCAAGTGGTGCTCATGTACAGCACTCCAATACCTTCAAGTCGCTAAATAATATCAAAAGCAAATTATCAATTTTTAATGCGTTCCCAGTTAAGATGTATTGTGGTGGGTACTATGTAGAGGGAGAGATTTATAAATGGTGCCTGTATCGCTCCACTATTGTTTGAAGTTCTAAGCACAAGCACTATGGAGGGAGCAGCAGGCACGGGGAGTGGTAGGGGGAAGAAATAGTACCTCACTCACGTCAGGAGCAGTAGGCGGGCACTGATTAACTTGAAGTCATCTGTGCTTGGTCCCTGCTCCACAGAAATTACCACAACTTACGTATCACCTCCACTGGGCAATTAAGGAGGCTGTTAAGAAGACAGGCATGAAGCCAACAAATTGTAAGCAATGGGCGGTCTCCAAGCCCTGTGTGTATACAATAGTGTCTTGCAAGCGAGACGCATGTGCTGGCGCATGCTCTCGCAGGCTCGACCATAAAAAATGAACATGACTTTCTACACCGGATCCCTTCCTATGAACGGCTCAGTTCAGTTCAGTATTGTATTGTACTGCAGCATTTATTTAGTGCCTACTACCCATATGTAAGGCGCTAAAGCACTTACCTACATGGGAATCATACTGCACCATGTAGGATGTGCATTTGGAATGATGTTGTCTTTTTTTTATCCTATGTGAGAAGTGTTTTCATAACATGCGTGATGACCACCAAGGTGCGGTATCAGGTTAAGGGACTCAGCACATAGCCGGGTGTTGGATGATGAAGAGTGGGAGGCAGACACACAGTTTTATGGTTTCAGCATGCTAGTAGCTTTGAACAGCTCTGCAAGTCCCTTTATGGTATTTCTTCTGATATTTTCTGCTTAGCTGGTTACTGCACGTGGTTCTCCAATATATGATTTTGTGTATAGCTGTGGTCCTGTACTGGCATGGTTGGAGAGAGAAAGAAGTTGAGAGACCTGTTGAGATGGCCGTTTTTATCATCTGAGTGTCTTTATGAAATGTAGAGAAGGGTCAGAATGGATAGATATTTGGTACATACAGTGGGGGACTACATTAAAGTTCTACGAATTGTCGATCAATGTGCGACATCTTGAAGTACATACAATTTATTTCTATGCAGTCTGGGATTAACATTAGCGAAAGTGCAATGCATCAGAAGCATAACAGGCAAGGATGGAAGTCAGCTTCTTCCTCATGTGATGCTGGGATAAGTCCAGATGGGAGCTGCTTATTGGTTCCGTAGTGCTGAGTTCACCACAGATGCCTACTTTCCATCATTTACATGAATCATTCAGCGCTCCAATTGGTGTTTTCAAAATGTCACTCAACAGGTGGTCAACTGACCAAGGCTCAGCCAAAATGACCAACAAACCATGTGGTTTCTGTACTTGTCATGGTATGTAACCGAAAACTCAAAAAAGTCAAAGGCAGTGATTCAAAAACTGTAAGATGGAGCATTCCTTCACTAGAATCCAGTCGCATTGTTACTTTGATCATGCTGGTTTCTATTTTTGATAAGAAATCTTCAACTTTGTGACCAGCGAGATGGATGCAATATGAACGCAGCTCTGGGCAAGCAAATGGGAGTACGCTTGGGCTCTTTGCGCATAGCAGCGGGATCTTTGCGCATAGCAGCAGTAACAATAAATTAAGTGAAATGTAAAAGTTAGATAGCTAAACCAGCTTGAGAGTGAGCTGAACCCCTAGATCCAATCTAGATGGAAGTCTCAAGTTTTGTGATAGTTTCAGTCTTTAATACGCTGCTTCGGTCAGAGTATTCCTTGGGTTCTTAGAATCTGTATGATATTTCAAGATTTTAGACCACGTCTACGTTTGCGACATCTAAATATCAATACATATACACCCGCAGGTCAACTCTGGTATCACAATGAATCATCTTGTTCCTTGGCATTAGTAATTTCAGACTGGAAAGAACTTGCTCAATATCAAAAGCGGTGTGTTATTAAATATTAGCACACCCAAGTGGCGAAACACAGGCCCTCGCAGCCCCCGCAGTGCGGGGGGCATGCTCCAGGGGGCCCACTCAGCACAATACTCCGGCTGGAGAGCTCCTGCTTGAGTCCAGAGGGAGCCCCTCCACGTACCTTGCAGGGGGGTCCACTCAAGTTTCGTTATGCCAGTGTAGCTCACACCCAAAAGTAAATTCACACTTAAATATGTTCACATGCAGTGCACAAGTTCTACAAGTACAAGCACTTCTGAAATGGGGCATAGGAGAGGGGTGTGAAGTGCCTAATCTTAGTTATGATCATCACCTCTTTGTAGAGATATTTGATGTTTATGTGGGATGACATACTGTAAGTGCTTATAGCCTGAGGAGCACTGGAGCACTAACAACTCAATGATACCACAGTAGTTGAGAGACACCACATTTTCTAAACTGTTTTAGGCAATTACCTTAAAGTTTTGGCCAAAATGAATATACTTTTTTTTCAGTTGTAAGGATCACTGTACAAAAAAACCTACCCATGCAAGTGGCATATATTTTTATCTTCATCTTAGTGCTATAGAATAGGGAATCATAAGTGGAACAGTGACACACTTTCTGTTCGAACCTTACATTTGTAGCATTGTCTTATTATAAAAATCAAGACAGTTAGGGGTATATGTATGAGAAAATGATGGCGCGTGGAGCTGAGCCAAATTTGGCAGCGCCACACTGCAACATTTTCAAAACCCAGGGATGTGCCATATTCACAAGAATGCAGCGCTCCCCTGTGTTTTCCCTAGCGCTGGCACTAAATTTAACTGCCTAGTGCCAACACAGGCACCTTTGCACCATAGTGCAAGGGTGCCTGCATTGCAGGGAATGACTACTAAAGCATATGCCAATTAAGGAGGAGTACATGCTCAATTTATTCCGCACAGTTACATAAATGAGGCTGGTAAGGTCCAGTGCCTCGAGTGAATCTCCTCCATCTATGCAAACCTAATTTGGACAACACCATCCGGGATCGGGATCCCTGGACCTTTCGTGAAACTGGGAATGCTAAAAACAAAGGACTCTGTTACCTGGAGTGCCGAAAATATAGTAATGAAGTACGAATAAACACAACCTGGAGAATTGTCCACCAACGCATCTGAATCAGGTGTAGAGACACAGGACTTCCCAAATAAACTTTGGTTCTTACATAACATGGCGAGCTATGATAACCGAAGAGAACGCAGAAATACTAGATAAAATGAGATATTTGATCCCGCAGGTGCTGGCACCTCAAGACAACCCAATATCTCCAACCCTCACTCTGCAAAAAGCATGTTCCAAGAGCTGGAAAAAGCTGTCAAAAAGGAGACATCGAAATGGTGGGAAGGGGCCTTACTTAGGAAATATCTAGAACATAACCTCATTCCAAGGGGCCTAAGGATCCTCATCTTTCCCCAAATTGAAACAACAGCTCCAGAATGACTACATCAGTGGAAGGACAACATGCGAACAGCTTCCAATAACATGTAACGCCAACTAATTGATATAGCCCAAGATGAATTTGAAAAATATAAAATGGAAGTAGACTCCCTATCAAAAAGAATTGAGGAAGCACATTGGGGAGATATCACCACGAAAAATTATGAAATCCTGAACAAAGTTATTGATGACTATGAGGAGGACATTATTCAAAGGAAGAATTGGAAATTCAGACGAGACTTGACGGATTACCAACTAGGCAGAGTTTACACATTTGCTAAAAAATATGACAATGTCACAACCACAGCCCCGTCCACACAACTATATAATTCAACAGAAACAATTCCATATTCAGAAGCAGAATCTGTAGGAGACCTGGAGGCCACGAGTAGTTCCAGACCGACTGTGAATTTTCACGAGGAAGTACGAAAACATCGTCTGGGCAATGCCCAAGACAATCGGACCAGACCTCCAAACACAAATACTTCTAAACAAAGTACCACAGGAGTACAATCAAGAGCCAGGAGAAAAGAACTGACTAAGACACTACCTTGTAGACAAAAATAGCCTCCAATGAATTAGTGATCAATATCTCAAACATGACCGATCATCAAATCTTGAACAAAGGGCTGTCCTTTTGCCCAACAATACGCTGGGACCTAGTACAGACCAAAATTGACTTATTTAAATTTACAAGAAAACTTAAATTGCATTCTTTCTTCTCTGACAAAATACCACGACCAACACCAAGTGGAAACTCACCACAAACAAGTGACCTCTCTGCACAAGATCTGGAAACCATCAACCTACTTACTCACCTGTCAACAGAGGACGCACCAGATGGACTAGAATCCTTGACCATAACTGCTGAAGAACTAGGAATAGATATTTTCCATTCCAGACCCACACCTCTAAAGAAGAAATTGAATTTCACACCTGCCCTACCAGCAGGCATCTCAATCGATATATTCTTCTCAGCTGTAAGCAATGATCTGGTTATTGAATATCGAAAATATCTGTCTAAGCAAAAGTATGTACCCACAAACATATCCAAAAAAGAAAAAAAGTCACTGATGGAACTGGGGAATGACCCGAATTTTAACATAAAAAAAGAGGATAAAGGAGGGAATGTAGTTCTCCTAAACACCTCAGATTATCTCCTAAAAGCACATCGTCAATTGGGGGATGCCGCCTGCTATAAAAAACTAAACTACAGTCCCACAAAGGAGATACAAGAAAAGCTCTATCAGCTGCTGAATACCTGGCAGGACAAGGAATTACTCACGTTGGAAGAGAAACAATTACTCTTCATAGAATATCCTGTTACCCCTACACTTTACTTGCTACCAAAAGTCCATAAACCAGGCAGACCGCCGAAAGGCAGACCCATCATCGCGGGGATCGAGTCCATCTGCTCCAACGTGGGATCCTTCATAGATGCTGAATTACAACCCTTTATGAAGGATCTTCCATCCTTTATAAGAGACACGAAGGATGTCCTACAGAAACTCCAAAACATCTCATGGCAACCAGACTTCCTCTTGATAACCATAGATGTGGTCAGCCTCTATAAATCCATCAAACATCCAGATGGATTAGCGGCAATCAGGAAATGTCTCCAAACAAGATCAGTTCATTACACGGCAAGAAACAGGATGATCCTGGAAATGCTGGACTTTTGCCTACACAACAACTACTTCCTTTTCAATGGTGAATTCTACCTACAACTCCAGGGGACAGAGATGGGGGCGAAATTTGTCCCACCCTATGCCTGCCTTTTGATGGGGGAAGTAGTACGTCAATGGATGTGGAATGATCAGACAGAAAACCTTTCCAGCAACATAGTTTTTTGGGGCCGATATATCGATGATATATTACTCATATGGCAAGGATTGGAAGCCCTTCTAAACTCCTTTATTCACACCCTAACCCCAGACAAGTGGGGTATGGAAATAACCTACACTATTTCAAAGAAAGAAATTTAATTCCTGGACCTTACACTCTACATCGAAAATAATACATTACAAACCAAAATCCACAGAAAAACCACATTCGCAAACTCCATTCTTCATGCATCCAGCAGCCATCCCCATCATACAATTGCCAATATCCCATCGGGAGAATACCGTAGAGCACGCAACAACTGTAGCTCACAAGAAGAATACGACAAAAAATCTATGGAGATTACTGAAAGACTGAGTCAAAGAGGATACAACCGAAGACGTTTTAAGGAAACACAACACTTCTTTGCTCTAACAGATCGCAACTCCCTTCTACACAACAATCATTCCAAAGACCACAAACCAGTCATCCGTTTCATGACGCAATACAACAACGGACAACAGCATATATGCAAGACCCTCAAAAAACATTGGAATCTTCTAATAAAAAATCCCACCATATCAGATGCTCTCAAAGACTCACCACAACTCAGCTTTACACGAAGCAAAAATCTCAGAGACGTTCTATGTCCCTCCTTTTTACAAAACAAAAAAGATCCTCAAACCTTTTACACCTGCTCCAATTGCTCGATTTGCAAACTAGGCAGGTCCAAAACCAAGGATGTAAACGTGAATGGTCACTCTTTCCGAATCCGAGACTTCATCAATTGTGAGAGTACAAATGACATCTACCTAATTGCCTGTCATTGCGAAAAACACTATATAGGCAGCACAACCCGTCCGTTAAAAATTCGGATCCAAGAGCACTACCGGAATATCCACAAGACTGACGAACGGCAGCCATTAGTTGAACATTTTGAGAAAAATCATCCACATCACCGTACCTTTACCTTTTGTGCCCTCAAAAAGTTGAAACAACATGCAAGAGAAGGCAATCTTGAACCTAGATTACGCCAACAGGAAAGTGACCTAATCATCCGTTTTGAGACTGTGGCCAAAGGTCTGAACAAAGACAATGAGTGGCATCATTGGCTCTGAGACAATCATCCTGCAACCATATGGGAGCCGTCACCCACCATACATTTCGTCTACAGACTGCTCCATTACTACTGCTGTGCTGACAAGTTGCCATTGCCTAAAAACCATTGAACTTGCAAAATTGGCTACACATGCAAGAGTTCCTGATTTTATAAGACTCTCTCTGCCCTTAATCCTACAGCCTAGAAATAACTTAAACATGTGTATAACTGATGTTGAGTTAGTAGAAAGATAACATTTGTATCTCATGCTTTTGCCAACTGTTCTGATCTTACTTTCAATGTACTTCTACAGCGTGTCACTTAACAATGAAAAGGACTTATCCTAATTCTCTCTGCATTTTCTTCCTGTTTTTTCTTGATTAATACCCCCATAACTTATGGGTTTTTTCTCTCTTCTTTTATTCTTTTCTCCTTTGGCTAATGCCCCCATAATACAGGGGTTATCACTCACTGCTCCTTTCTCTTTATTTTATATATTTTTATATTTTTTTAAAATATTTCTTCTGCTGGCATCTCATTGCCACTAGTCCATTAAAGATGTCCCTGGTACTTCTCTTTCTCTCCATAAGACTTATCCATCTGTCACTAGCACCACAAAGATGGCCCCCAAACCGTGACACATTATACATGTGGTCAGCCCTACGTTCCAGTTCGCTTATCAAAACTGGCCTGTCCCGCCAACTGTCAATACTAAAGATTACCGTTGCCAGTTACCAGCTCTTCATCGAGCTTGGTTTCAGACGATTGCTTAATTCGTGTCAATTTCCTCCGAATCATGTCCCCAACTCTTTTGGTGCCCGTAAACTTAAATTGAATTATACAGCTTTTATATTTTACAGTGGCGGCGATAAACAGAATAATATGCTCAAGACCCCCTCTTAATATATTTGTAGCGAAATTAAGGCTAATCGCAACATGTCACAATGAATTCACGTGCATTCTGGCCAGCACATTAAACTTTATACACTCCAAGATGGAGACCAATTACTAAGGACTGCCTCACCAGCACGAGCCCAGTCCCTCTACTACTTAAAGATGGCGCTCAAGCATAACGCCGCTACACCGCCGCGCCATTAGCAATGAGGGATTGACCCAGGACTGCCGTCTATCAAATCAGCACAAGTAAGTCGGCGCAAGCTTTCTCCCTTGCGAACCCGGACTTTAGACTATTTCCCCCTTGTATTTGTTGCTGCTTTGCTTGCACGGTAAAGTCAACGAGGCTTATAAAGTTACTGCTCGCTCCCTAGATGTGCCTCACCTCCGAGCCTAAGTTTAGTTCCGCGCTCGTAATCTCAAGCTGAACTACATGCCTTCTCATAGTCAACCCGCCCATGCCATTCACTGTCATTGTTACCGGTAAACACCATGCTAGATCTTCGGTAAGTTTTTCACAGCCTATCCTCCACCTCAAATGAATGTCATTATAGTGTTCCATATCTGAGGACTATTGTACCTCTTTCCTCTGTCAATGCCCCACTCATATTTATTTAACTCCTGTCGAGGGCCGTTTTTCTTCGTTTTTCCTTTATGTCCAATGGCAACTTAACTATAACCCAATTGTATAGCCATAAGTTTTTTATGTCGCCAAGGATCACGTGGCCATTTGGAAAAATACGCTACTCAGCTGCGATCCAGTACTCGACTAAGGATCCATCTGGACCAAGGGTTTCTCCAAAGCCCTCAAAAAAGCCCTGGATATTGCAGTTGCTGCCATCTTTATTCGATTCAGTAACTTTACTCACGCACTAGTGAATTTATGCGCCTTGATACGGCATACATAGCCACATGTCACTACTTGCATCCCCCGTATCTACAGTAACAGCCTAGCGATATTTTTGACAGATATCTGGTATAATGACAGAATATTCAGAATGAAATAAAGAATAGATCTGATATTCTCTGCCAAGTATACATAAACTGAATGCTTTTTCTCCTTTTTACTCTGCTTCTTTTCTCCCATTCCCCTTGCCTCCCCCTTTTCTCAGATATTTGCATCTATTATGTTTGTTTGATGACCGACCCATTACTAAATACGTTCAAAAGGAATCTACTTACTTTTTAAAGAAGATACTTACCAAGATGTATTACCATGAAATGTTGCATCTGTAATTTACACATAGAGCGCTCCCTCACATACTAATGGCATAGCCTAACTCTATAATGTCATGGCCTCCACATTTATTCTTATAAACTTACTGTCGATTAATGACACACCTTAATAATAACTTGGAATGATCACCAGAGTAACGTCAAATATGCACCTAAAATTGGAATGCTCGCATGCACAAACTACTAAACGTCGAAATCGCTACACTTCTTAAATTGTTCTTTCGCCAGCACTGTAAAACGTGCTCCTAACCTCGCTAAAGACTCCCATCCCCTTTCTCACATTATTGTTCTTCTCACATCTTTTTGCGTGCACTCCTTTTTCTCACTTATCCTGGTCACTTGCTTTCGGGCTCTTAGAATCTGCACTTTAAAATATTTTTAAATATTTTATACAGTCTCCACTCCTGAACTTCCCACACTGTGCACTCGGTGGTGTCTTATATCCGGTTCCTCAAATTACATTGACTTAAACTGTCAAATAACATCTTTTGCAGCCTTGAGAAAGCCCTGGTCCCACTGACCATTTATGGCGAAACAGGTGTCGCTGCTGCAGTACTTACAATGTAACCCAAATAACACTCTGGAAAAATGAGGATGTAACCGATAAGTCTGTTCAAGATGAGAACACAAAAAGAATAATAAAAATTTCTTCCAAAACTAACACAAACCATATGTTTTTTTTTTCTTGACTACTAAAGCATATGTCAATTAAGGAGGAGTACATGCTCAATTTATTCCGCACAGTTACATAAATGAGGCTGGTAAGGTCCAGTGCCTCGAGTGAATCTCCTCCATCTATCTAAACCTAATTTGAGCAACACCATCCGGGATCAGGATCCCTGGACCTTTCGTAATACTGGGAATGATTGTTTATGTGCAGGAAGGTATTCCTTCCTGCACATAAACAATCACTAATGGCGATTTGTTACTTCTATGTGTGCTGCAAAATGCAGCACACATAGAAGTAGCAAATCGTCATTATTTAATGATTGTTTATGTGGAGGAAGGGACACCTTCCTACACATAAACAATCATTAATAGCATTTTGCTCTTCTGCAGCACACATAGAACAAGCAAAAACGAGGAGAAATAAAAGTATTTCTCCTCGTTTTGCCATTCTAACGCCTGCTCTTGCATGACGTTAGTTTTTGGCGCTGCCTCAGATTTCCACCTCCTTGTAAATCTGAGGCAGCGTCAAAAGCAATGGGTGTTGCGGTGGAACGCCCACAGCAACACCCATTGCATGCCCTTTTCACCCTAAGTGATGCGTGTAAAGGGGCCTTATTCACAAGGCAGCTTTAAGTCACAAAAAGTGGCTCTAAGGCGCTTTGTAAATATGCAGAAGGAAATATCGCCACCAGAACATCGCTAAAAGTGACGTTCTGGTGGCAATATCCTCTTGTAAATATGCCCCTTAGTTTCCTCATGTGTTGCACAAATGCTAGCAAGTGTAGTACTCTAACTCCTTTTCACTTCTGAGACATTGGCCTCTGGCTCCTCACGTTCAAGTCATCTTTTCAGGCCCGAACCCCTTCAAGAATTTGTGAAGAACCCCCCCGCCCCCTCTTGATATGTCTTCTTTCACAGACACAGCACTTCAGCGCCAGATCAATACCTCAAGCCACAGGTACATTCTGACAGATGTGACATTTCTGTAATCGTTCACACTGGAAGGAACCACCGGCCTAAGATGCGCCGTTGGTACAGTGGACCGCTTTGGTTCTCCGGGTCCTTTCATCATAGTCACACGTTAATTGACTCGAGTGTGGCATCCTGTCTCAGACTTGATGGATCGCAGTGCCTGCAATAAAACTGTCTCTGAAGATAATATTTCGTAAATGGTGCTGCATTAATACCAGGAATCCTCAAAGACAGGCTCTCAACATCGCAGGCATTGCTTGGACACTAATCCATCACATGAACGTCAGAACATCTTCTCAGTCCATGGTACACGCCTTGGAAAGTGGCACTATGCTGCTACCTTTTCAGGTGAAGATTTACTACAGCTACTTAGGGTGTGCCATAGCCGTGATTGCAGAGGAAACGAAATTAGGTAATTGTTTGAGGGGCCTAAGATTATCTGACCTGGTATAAAATCCCTAAATTAAAAGTCAGGACGTTGTTGAATTTGGAAGGAGGATCTTCACAAAGATGAACCAAGAGTCCTAAAAATAGGAATTACAACATTCTGTATTACAGGCAAAGCCCTAGTGGCGGACTCAGCTCCTCAGTTCCTGTCAGGTCTCCATACTGTAAGAGCCGCCATGCTTCCCTAGCCAACACACACGCCAACATACCACTACATCACCACATTCTCTTAGCCACACTCATCATGCCTAGCACCAGCACGCACTTATAGGGCATGGGAACATGCACAGCACAATGGCCTTCCTATTGAGTGAGACATTCTTTAACCCAGGTAAAATGAGCTAGCTGGAGCTTCTAGGAAGAGAAAGGTTATAGTCACACTTCCCTGACCTTGCTTTGGTATTTATCGTCCTCAAATGCTGCAACGATAAATTGAGTCACTGTGGGGCATATTACCAAGGGCGTTATCGCCGCTTTAGCGGCACTTTATGCCGCTAAAGCGGCGATATTTCTATCGCCCTTTTAGCAAGCTGTCGCTAACAGCTGTTAGCGACAGCTTTATGGCGAAAGCGACCGTTTTGGTGCCGCTTTGCATGTCAGAAATATATATCGCTAATGACATGCAAAGTAGGCGTTCCCAACTAAAAGCGACTGAAAACAGTCGCAAACACAACTTCCCACTATTAGCAATGCCCACGAAGCGATAAAAAAATTCGCGCTAACCGTGATTATCGCTGGAATTTAACACCTGCTAAAAACCTGACTTAACCATTATAGTCAATGGGAGGTGGATTGTAAGGTTAAGTCCTCACCTGCCTATTAGCAAGCTTTTCATTAGCGCGTTGAATACATCGCTGGATTTCTCGCGCTATTGCTGGGTTTCGCCGCTATCGCTGGATTTTTTTATCGCCTTGGAGATAAGCGTTGATAATAACGCGTAATCTCTGCGATGAAATCCAGCGATAGCCGGCGATAAAAAAAACAGCGCTAGGCGCGCTTTGCGATAATTATCGCAATTCCTTGGTACCCCCTGTATGTTTTTACTAGTTATAGTGTTATTGTCCTGGTGTGGTCCCACAAACAGACCCAGTCTGTGGAGACTGGTAAATTTATCATCAATTTCCCTTCCTGTCTCTAATCGAAGACTATCTCTCCCCCTCTCAAGCGTGCACGCACAATATCTCTATCTTTCTCTTTCATTCTTACCATATCTTGCTTCCTCTCTCACTCACTCTCTTTCCCTCTCTCAAAGCTATATATAGACTGATCAAAACCGCTTTCATTAATTGATTGAATGATTTGTAAACTTGGTAAATGCACTCTTAGCTTAAGGCGCGGTGGGCTGTGAGGAGAGTCTTGTCTTGAGAAATTGAAACTGAAAGCACCCACCACACCGCAGTAAATCCTACAATCGTGTCCAAGCCATATAGATTTTGCCTCTTAATGTCTGCTCGGAGAAAACAAACAGATTCCAAATAAAAGCACAGTGCCAACCCTTCTGCCCGTTTCTCCGGAATTAAACTAGTTACATTATCCCTCCGCGCTGCAAGGAAATGAAACAAGATGCGCTTTTCTCGAGTGCATGTAAAGGACGCACCGCCGGCCTGGCTCAAGGTTGTAGAATGTAGCTAAAGCAGGACAGTCCGAAATGGACAAGCAGCCGAGAGTTTAACGCAAAAACAACATAAAGGTTTAAACCATCAGCGCATCCTTGGCTGCCAAACAGATTAAGCAACACTCGAGCTCAGAAATGAGTGAGTTGCAGACCACTCCTCTGCAAAGTGTTGCACAAGGTTCCTTCTCAAAGTAGCTAAACGCAATACACCTAAGATGCAAATAAAATAGCTGCTGCACCGAGTAGGTGTTACTCAGTACATGTAACCCACAGATCAGGCAAAACATCTAGACATCCATGGACAAAATGCGCCCAAAGTGAGCACTTTGTAGCAAGGTGGTCTCATCCTCACATTTGCAAGGAAGCTACCCCTGTGCAAATAGAGGAAACGCCTTGCCCATGTATGTCCCTATTACATCTAGGATGTGGAGGGCATCCAGTGTAGGGCACCCACTGCACGGAGCATGGTGGGAACAGTGACCCCGCCCCCTCCCCCCCCCCCATGGACTGCACCTCCCCAGGTGGCGCCAGATGCATTCCCCAGGGAGGGCAGAAGTGCAGAAGCACACTCACTGTCCGTGATACCAGGAGGTGTGTGCGCATCCCAACCTGTAAGTGCGCAGAATACGAAGATAGATGCAGTATGGAACTACATGTGGGAATGAGAGGGCTTCTTGCCCTGTCTCTAAGCTCCTTTTGGCTGGCTTTGAGACATCAAGAGACGCAAGGTCCACATGCAGCAGTGCTTTAGCAGACGCCTTGCTCGAGCCCTGAGGATATGGGCAACACAGGGGTCCCTGTCTCGGAAGCACCACACCAGGGTCCAGGCATGCAACACCCATTGGGCTGAAAGGGCTTTAGCCCCACATCGTCTGCCATAGCCCGAACTGTGCAGCTTCAGCTTTGAGGACACAAGGTGTTATCTAATAGGTCAAGGGAGCCGCAGGTTGAAAAAGTTTGGGAACCACTGATCTACATGCTAAACCTGTGGCAGGCTGGTTGTCCACTGTCAGGAAAATGAGGGCATGCTTGACATGTCCCTCCAGGCCACTGGACAGGTCTCAGTCATGTCAAAGGACAACACACGCCTCTATGTACTAGCTTAGCACAAGGCTAGGGCAAAATCAGTCTCTGGGATATCAGATACTCACAGTCGTGTATTCAGGACAAGGCAACATGACTGTATACCTCGCATGGGACATTCCAGTCCCAACAGCATGTTCAGACAGTATTATGTTTTCTTAAATGAATATGGCTTCTCTTATGGTCTTTTCACTCTGTAAATGTATAGTTGACTCCTGTAAATCTGTTGTTTTGTAGACCCTAAACAAGTGCATATGTGTGTCTCGGTGTATAGGCATTGGTCTAAATATGCATTATTTCCATTCACACATGCGGCAATAGCTGCTCTGCAGGGTGTAAATGGTGAGCAATGTGGATGTTTCATTTTCTTTTCTTCTGGAGGAGGTAGCAAAGAAAGCTGGATGAAGCGATACCTGATGTCTGCCTTGCTTCAGGGAGACATGCCCTATGCACTGGAGAACTGGGCTGCAGATTGGTGAGCTGACAGCAGTCAAGAGCCCGCAACACCGGAAAGGAGATCCGACTAGGGAGAGCTGCTGAGTGGCCTGTAGACCCGACGAGGGGCCTAAAGGTCACAAACAACAACACCTCTAGAAGAGTTCAGAGTAAAAAGGGTCAGTCAACCGCAATACATGAAGTGGTAGTACCTAAAGACATCTTGGCTTCTTGGCAACAGAGTAAAAAGGCCTCCTCAATACTGACCCTTGTTGTCTGCAAGACACACCTGAATTACTTCCCACCCACCAGTGGCAGTCTCCCTCCTTGCCTTCCTACTGCTCAACCACAATTCTAGCAGCACAGCACACTTCACCAGAAAACAAAACATGAAAGCAACTACAGTTAATCACCTCTAACCTTTCTGTCCACAGAAGACTTCATCAATGCTGAAAACTCATGTAGTCAGCAGAATCACCAGC
Organism: Calotriton arnoldi; assembly: GCA_963921515.1. Classification (NCBI taxonomy): domain Eukaryota; kingdom Metazoa; phylum Chordata; class Amphibia; order Caudata; family Salamandridae; genus Calotriton; species Calotriton arnoldi. The sequence continues at coordinate 624,986 of CAWUFW010002901.1, forward strand.
AGACCAATGTCATCTTGAATAGCTCTGTCGCCAATAAAGCCAGAACTGTCAATGGCTCTTTGAAAACAGGTATGCTCCCAAAGGATCTCTTAATGTCTATCATAATCCCAACATAAAACAAACATGCCTTGAAACAGGAGATTCTTCTTAACTATGGCCAATAATAGACTGTTTTAGTCAAAAAGATAGAAAGATTGAACGATATGCTTTAAGACAAATATCTGCATTGGAGTACCAACATGCTTGTTATGTGATGTCTTCCTTGCCTTTGAAACTGTTCTTCATGCCAAGCTTCTACAGAGACCTGACAACATCACATTGCAGGGAGCGAACTGAAGCAGGTTGCATCTTTTCTATCAGACAGAACATCATCTCACTTTGTCCCTTCATGTTGCTCCCTTCAATTCACAACTAATGTACCTAACAGTTCTACCTCCCCTATAACACTTGCCTTGGCTCTCCACCGGACCTAAACTCCTCCTTCAACCTCAATTATTACTGTTATGCAGATAATACACAAATTAGATTTAAATATGAAAACCCACCTGACTTTGACTCATACTTAAATGGGCATTGCCTCAAGAGGTCACATAAAGGATGATCTCGAGCCACAGCAAAATAAACTTCACAAATCGAAATACTCATTTGCAGCAAAAGGATCAAACACCACCCATGAATAATACATCCTTAGCAACCAGGCCCCCACAAAACAACTCAACTCTAGTGAGGAATAAAGGGCTAACCATGGACTCCAGTCTTTCAATCATAATCAGATTGGGTTTGTCCAATGTGTTTAAACTGCAAAGTTTGTCACTTCTTTCCCTCATACTGCCTATAAAGATACCTCTGCCCGCTTTGCTTGAAATTCTTGACCCATTCCACTTGCTAGAAGTGTTTGCCCCCTCAAAGGTTGGGTCTAGCTGCGCCCCTGCCAGGGTGCATTATGTTCTTTGTCAGTTAAGATCTTCCATTTGCGAAGGGTGGATCACGATCTTATTCTCAGGCCTCGGCAGGAGGGAAGCAGCTCCCTGCCAAAGAGTTCAAGTGCATTACGTTATTTAAAAAAAATCCACACTGTTTGGAACGGATTTCCTTAAAGAGACTGTTGAATAGAGCAGGTCTTTCTCCTACAATTCACTGCGAGGGCTCTCTCGGTATCTGGTAGTTACTTTTTCCAGGTGTCATTTCTGGTGGAGATCCTTGCGTATTCCTTCAGAACAGGGCATAGGGTCAAAATAGTACTGGGTGGCGGAAGGAGGGGGTTGATTGTTCCAGTTGTTTCTTGATGGGCAGAGTAGGTCGTTATTATTATATTCATTGGTAATTAAAAAAGTTGTTTGTGATAATTCAAGGGTAAGTTTGACAAGTTTGACAAAGGTTGCAACTGAGACAAATGTGATCAGTCCTATGCTTGCGCTTGTTCAGCTGTTCACAATGATTATTGTACATGCAGTCTGGATTATGTTTGTGAATATACACTTCCATAAGAAACTGAAGACAAAGGCGTATGTTTACTAGGAGTTTACATAGGGAGGCAATTAGGCATCACCCCTGTTGCAGGTTCTCGGAGAGGAGTAGGAGGAGATCGCCCTCTTGAAACTTAATGGAGGGGAGACAACTTTCTGATCTCCAATGTCCTATGTTAAAACAAGGGAGCAATAGAGGCTTTGTCGGCCCTTTGGATTAAAGGCCCCTCTAACCCAAATGAAAAAGTAAAGTATAGGAGAATTTCAGGGCCAAAGGCATGGGACAAATCCACAGTAAGCCTACGGCTTTTCTCCTTAACATTGTTTAAGACTTTAGGACCAACCCTGCCTTTAGCGGGATTGAGTCCCATAGCCCTGCAAGCTGATGCGCACAACTGGAAGGGGACAGAGTAGCAGGTTCACCAAACTATGTATCCAGCCTGGCCATGCCACCAGTCAAGTTCCAAAGTGGTTCAGTACCGCGAAAGAGAACTGATCTATGTCTTGTGAGCATAGCCAGTGTCGCTAACACAATCTAACATAAGATCCACATGTGCTCTGAAAGAGGGAACTTGAGGGTCACAGCCCATCCACTGCTCTGCAAGCACTATTGTGAAAAACATATGGCTGGAACCATATGAAGGCATCATGAGCATAGCCCAACCCTGCAGGAACCACGGTGCACTTTCGAGGGGCGCCTCTTTACCATCAAAGAAGTCTCTTGGACCACAATTGGTTGTAGATAATGGGTGCTCGAAGCTGACGCCCTACACGACAGTGACCGCGCTCGCCTGCTGTCCGTGATTGGCCCTCAGCTGTCTCACGCTGCTGGGTATGTATGCCCCAAGCCTGCACACGCAGGTAAAAGTGACTTGGACTTTGGAGAAAAAAGCAGGGGATGTCTCCCTACTCCGCATGCATTGACAGAGTGATCAAAGGTGTCCTAATCCCTTTCTTACCTGCAGTGTATTTCTGTCGTGCGGTGGCTGGTGGTGGTTTGGTGTTTTCAGCCCTTTTACTGGCGGGCAGTTGTGCACTAAACTGTGAGCACGTTTGCAGCAGGCACCCTTCCTTGGGCATCTTATCTCCTATCAAGGACTACATTGAGTTGTTCTCTCCACCTCCCGCAGGGGCAGAGCATTGCTACATTCCAAAGCACTATGGGAAACGGCTGCCCCAATATTTCCCCGGCAGTGTCCGTTTTGGGAAAGACGGAGACCTTTGCCGTGCAGTTTTCACCCCGTGGCAGGCTCTGGACGCCTCCGAGCACCCGCTCCGATGCCCTCGCCACGTGACTGGAGGAGGGCAGCGGTGAAATGGCACATGCACAACACCGACTGTTAGACTTTGTCGGGAACGGATGAAAAGCCACTTAAGTAAAGTTGGGGGGGGGGGTTATTTTTCATCTTTAAAGTCACTGAAGCAGATCCAATACGAATAACTTCTCATCATTATGCCATTTTAACAGCATCACAAATATTACATGGTCTCCGAAGAGCCATTCGAGAAATGTTATCCTGCATTATGATTAGGAGACAGACAGCGTAATAAGAATGACCTAAAAAGATCGATCGTATATTCAGTGATATCCTATTTAAATGAGAGGTAACGCTGTAACAATGGTGATTGAGGCATCCATCTGCCTCAGCTGTGACAATGATGAACTGACAATGCTGCAATCAAATATGGCCTGCTGGTGAATGGCACATCTTGTGATTGCATTTGGTGATAAATTACAGAATTAACATCCCATTATTAAACAATAATGTATTTATAAAAAAGCGTAGGATTCTTGGCTCACTCGTTTATTGAAATGCATGAAATGTCTGATTAAGTTGTCATTGGCACTTCGGGACCCTGAGATTTTCAAAGACGTGTAGCTTGTACCTGATGTGTTGTTTGGAATAACATGAAAGAGCATGCCACATATGAAACAGCATGTGTGTAACATATGTTCGCCTGCCAAACAAATGAGTAGACCCAGCTGCAGGATTCACAGCATTCACTTCATTACTATTACTATCATTACTATTACTATCACTATTCATTCACTTTCCATGAAGCTGATGGATTCAAACCACATGCAATGGCCAGTCCAGAGGCAGCTGGCACAGTGGTAGGATGCTCTGGATACAGGTTTATGTTGAAGTCACAGATGTGACAAGAATTCTATTTTTGCGCAAAAGACAACAAGACATGAGAATAATATGCAAAAATGATCCTCCATAGCCCATATATGTGCAGCGCAAACACATCCTTTATTATTCCTCTAACTCCCTCGTTAGGAGGCAGGTGGAGTTAATTGACTCATGGAATACCTCTCCGCCTGACTCCAAGTGGGTCAGTATTTCCACACCCAGTTTTTCCAGGTGTGGGAGAATGAGGCCACGTTTTACAGTGCAGTAATTTCACACAGTAAAATCAAATGAGGTTTTGTTTAATGACAAGGGTAGGGTGACTAGACGTCCCGGATTCTCCGGACAGTCCCGGTTTTCAGAAGACTGTCCCGGTGTCCCGACGCTTTCCTTAATTTCAAATGCATGCCCCGTTTTTTGAGACAAAGGTCAAGTCAGCCTGCAAAGGACAATTGAAAGGTAGACTATATTAAGTAATTTCTCTGTTTCTTTCAGGCAGCGCATGGGAAGTCGGCTACATGTTCCCAGCAGAGGGGAGACAAAGTAAGGAGGAGGACAGGGATTTACATAACATTAGCTATGACAGGACCTCTATCCTGAGACCCCCTGCCCTCCTCCCCACTCTATCTCCCCTCTGCTGGGAGCTGCATCCGACTTCCCCCTGCACTGCCTGAAAGAAACAGAGTGTTAGACCTGACAACCTTTTGGTGGTCTTCTCCCCAATGTTTTGCCTTCCTCCTCCACTTTTTCTGAACTCGTTTTTGCTAGTCTTAGGACTCTGGGCACTTTATAACTGTCAACCAGTGCTAAAGTGCATGTACTCTCTCCCAAAAACATGGCAATATGGGCCCATCCCCAATTTGCATAGTTAAACATGCCAATATTGGCTCATCCCCAATTTGCATAGTTAATTTACTTATAAGTCCCTAGTAAAGTGCACTGCATGTGCCCAGAGCATGTAGATTAAATGCTACCAGTGGGCCTGCTGCACTTATTGTGCCACCCCTTAAGTAGTCCTCTAACCATGGCTCAGGCCTGCCATTTCAAAGCCTGTGAGTGCAGTTTAAACTGCCATTTCAACCAGCAAAATAAACCTTTTGCCAGGTCCAAACCTTCCCTTTTTATACATATAAGTCACCCCAAGGTAGGCCTTAGGCAACCCAAAGGGCAGGGTGCAATGTAAATGAAAGGCAGGCCATGCATTTTTAAGTTTTACATGTCGTGGTAGTGAGAAAGTCTCAAATTTGTTTTTCACTACTATAGGGCCTATCTCTCCCATAGCACAACATTGGGATTACCTTATTACATTTTATAAGTGTAATTCCCAATCGGGAAGAGATTAACCCTTCAAGTCTAGTATCTCTGGAATCACAATTTAAAATTCAAATGTATGGAGAATTCAGATTTTAAATTGCAATTCTGAAAATGCCACTTTTAGAAAGTTGACATTTTTTTACTTTAGCCATTTGGTGCCTTCTGCCTGTCTCTGATCACATGTGTGGGGTGGGTGACAGTTGGGCTTTTTGTATTCCTCCCAGCTAGCCACACACAATGGGAGCTTAGGTGTGACTTGATGGGCCATCCTGGTAGGATGGGAGGGAGGAGCTGGACCCAGCCTCACTTACACCTGAATAGGCTGTGTCTTGTCCCCACGCAAAGGGCTGCATACCCCCCTGTAGTGAGTCTGGAGCCAGAGCAGGAAGGGAGGGCCTCTGTGCACTTCAAAGGCATGTCTTTTAAGTCTCCCCTACTTCACAGGCACAACTAGGTTTAAGGACTGGACCTTTGACACTACCACTTCAGTACACCTCTGGACCCGTGGATACTCTGCCAGGAAGAAGGAATACTGTGCTGCTGAAAGGACTGTCACTCTGCTTCACTGCCATTCTGAAGGAGCTGCTGCCTTGCGGTTCTGACCTGCTGCCTGCTCCCCTTTTGCCTAGGGAGGAAGCACTGGACCTGGAACCCATTTTGAACATAGTACCCCAGAGGGACTCAAAGGGCTAGTCTGCTGGCCTTCCGATCTGAGCCTCAGAGACATAACAGGCTCCCTGCAGCTCCTGGACCCATCTATCTTCAACAAGCTCCTAATCCCCAAGAGGTGCCTCTCAGGTCCTGGGCCCTTTGAAGTGGTTTTTAAGCTCTAAAAAGCAAGCTTTTGGGCTTTTCAGGAACAGGCCTGTTCTCTCTGGAGCCGCGCCGCTCGCACAGAGAATCAGCGCAAGCATCCACAATTACGGCTCTTCGGACAGCAAGCATTGTCCGCAAGCGTGGATCCTCACCACGAGACTCCAGCCTGCCTGTCTGCAATGCCTGGCCTGCTCTTCATGTCACGCCGACCATCGCCAGCGATGCTCTTCTTGCTCCCGGCAAACTTTTTCCTCGTAAAAGGGACTCCTGGCACAAAATTTGAGAAGGTAAAACTTCAGCAGGACTAATCTGGGACTGTGTGTGACCTGTGCTCTATCGCGGTCGGCCTAAACGTTTGGATTTGACCGGGTCCAGCGAGACCAGATATCCACAGTTGGAGCGTTATACTTCTAAGCACTATTTTACAATTTGTTTTTTAAACTCATAACTCCAGTTCTACTTATGGATGTATTAAATTAGCTCTATTTCTCTAACCTGGTGTGGAATCTTTTTGTGTAGTGTTTTCTCTCTTTTACTGCTTGGAATGTTGCACAAATACTTTGCAGATTGCCTCTAAGGTAAGCCTGACTGCTCTGTGCCAAGCTACCAGAGGGTGAGCACAAGTTAATTTATGGTTTGCTTGCTTCTTATCCTGACCAAGATTGTGGTTGCTTCTTGACTAGTGCTCATACCCCAGTCAACCTGCAATCCAATTTCTAACACAGATAAATTACTTAAGGATAGTGTATGTCTACTTACAGAGGATATATACACACATACACACACACACACACACCTGCCCCTCCTCCCCCACGCAATAATCAGGACAGGCCAGAAATGAAAGTAAGGCTAAATGTGTTAGCCCTACTTTTATGTCTGGCTTGTCCTGGTTTTTACTTCTCAAAATCTGGTCACCCTAGACTAGGGAGATCACACAATACTCCTCCTTTCTACTCCCCCCACAAGCCTGCCTCATACTTAACCCCACCCAGAGGTTTCTTTATACATTTACCGTCTTCTCAGAGCAGGTGTTAAATGCATATGTTAATTCCATGAAATCATGAATTACATGCTGTTTTAGGACCAGAAAAATCAGACCCACATGGCAATGCCCCATTGTATAGAGTTTAACTTGCAATTGCACAGGATTGGAGCTAATTTACGGCACAGTAACCGTAAAATTGTATACTATTTTATCGTCCCTCCATTAACATACACTTCGGAATGATGGCCTATATATCAACACATTTAAAAATGTGTTTTTCTTTTAATGCTACTAGACCAGAGCAGTTCTTGTAGGTAGGGCAGCTATTTGAAGCTTCTTGTGGATATTTTGGTGCGCTGATGACATCTAGTGGCTATTTCTTTTTTAAAGTTCATTTTAGGTGCTCAGAGTATATATATATTTTAAATTTACAATTGGTTTGGATGTGAATAGAGAATTTATATGTCGAATTGCCTATTTCTTTGTGTTTTTTGCCGAGCAGGCTGATAGATTTTCATTACTCTACAGACCCTTTTTCTCCAATTTTTCTTTATTTTTTTTCCTCCGGCGTTTTAGAGGTGGTTAGGAGCTTACGAATACATGTATGCTTTATGAAATGCGTATGTAAGGGGAAGTCTTCATTTTTCGACTGTTCATATAATTGGTGTGCTTGTAACTCACTAACATTTCTTTTGGGTCCGTCTCAGTGCTCTGCCAAGTCATGTACCTAAGGTATTTCTCACCACACGTTCTCAGATTAACTAATTTGCTTTTTTCATACCCTAAACCTACAAATTCACCTTGCCTACTTTGGAAGGGATATTATTAGCAGGTATAATTTAAGCTGCATTTTTCAATTCTGAGATAACCTGTGTGTTAGAACTGGGGGTCTCTAGTTGGCAGAGGTAGGTACCTTTGTCCAAATAGGGACCCTTGCTTCTAGTCAGGGTAAGGGGGATACACTACTAAAATAACCCCTGCTCACCCACTTGGTAGCTTGGCACGAGCAGGCAGGCTTATCTCAGAGGCAGTGTGTAAAGCATTTGTAAACACATACAGTAACCCAGTGACAACACTACAGATGGACACCACACAGGTTGTAGTATAAAATTAAGTATTTTTATATAGACTTAACACAAGACCCAAACGACAAAAATCCACAATACAATACGAAAAATATGACTGTCAAATGGTAGAAAATAGCTCAGTTCAATAAAGATGATAAATGCGACACTTTACTCTCAATGTACCTTTGGATGCGTAAAGCAAAACAAACAAAAGGGTCACAGGGAAGGTGTTGCTTCGATTCCTTACACGCAGAAAGGAGGATGCGTCGGTTTCTTACTGCGGCCCGGTTACGATGCGTCGAGAGGGGGCTTCGATGCGATGATGATCCGGTGCGATGCGATAAAATGGCATCTTGCTTACGGTACGACACTGTAGACGGGATGCGTGCACGCCCGACGGCCGTGCGGCGACTCAGCGATCTTCTGAGCCGCGACAGGCCCTGCGACACGCTTCTCCGGTGATGCGCCGGCGTCCTCTGTGGCGGCTGCACGCTTCTCCGGTGATGCGAGGCGCTTCGGTGATGCGATGGTGACAGGGGCAGCGGCGGCACGCTTACTCCGCGATGCAACAACACTGCTGCGGTGGCGACACGATTCCTCTTCGTTGAGTCGCGCTTCCAGCTCCCAGCGACACGCAGTCTCTCAGAAGGCCCAACAGCAGTAGGCACTTCAATTCCCAGCAAGGGAATTCAGGAGGGGAGCTGGGGGTGAAGTCTTGTATCCCTGAGAATTCAGGCGGAGGCAAGCTCAATGTTCAAGCCCTTGGAGATCTTCTTCAAGATGATGAAAGCACACTCAGTCCTTTTCTCCTTTCTTTGGCAATAAAGTAACCACTGCAGGCCAAACCCAACAACACGAAGCATAGGGGTAGTCTCCTCCTTCAGCTTCCTGGTTCTTCTCCTCAGCAAAGGTTTGTCTTGATTCCCAGAAGTGATCTAAAGTCTTGGGGTCTGGGCCCCAATATTTATACCAGCAAATCCTTTGTCCTCTGAAGGCAGAGGGTCCTGTACCTAGTCCAAACCGGTTCTGGGTGCATTCTGCCAGTGCACCACTTCTTCCTTTGTCAGTGTGGGCCAGGGTCATCAGACACACCCCAGGAGGTGGAGCCAGCATTGTGGAAGGCAGGCACAGCCCTATTCAGGCCCAGGTGCTACTCCTCCCACCACTCCTCATGCAGATAGGTCTATTCAGCCTAGTGCTGACTCACCCTGTCTCCTGGAGTCCCCCAGCCCCTGTCACTCACAAACCCAGACATACAATACACAAGCTAGCAGAGGCAGGCTGGATGGTTAGGCAAGAAAATACCTACTTTCTAAAAGTGGTATTTTCAAACACAGAATGTTAAAACCAACTTCACTAAAAGATGTATTTTATCATTCTGAGTTCAGGCATACTAAATTCGTTTTTCTACCATGTTCCCTGGGTCAGTTAGGATTATAAGATGTTATAATCAAACTGCCCATTCTGGCCTGTGGGGACAGGTAGCCTTGCAATAGTGAAAAACGAAATTGGCTGTAATTCACTATCAGGACATGCCACACACATCAGGGCATGTCCTACCTCTTACATACAATGCACCCTTCCCGCAGGCCTACTTTAGGGGTGACTAATATACAGAAAAGGGGAAGGTTTGGAGACTGGTAAGTGGGTGCACTTACCAAGTCGACATGGCAGTACCAGACTGCACACAGGCTCTGCAATGGCAGGCCTGAGACACGCTTTCCAAGCTGCTCCGGTGGGTGGCACAACCAGTGCTGCAAGCCCACCAGCAGCATTTGATTTACAGGCCCTGGGCACACGCGGTGCACTATACTAGGGTCTGACAGTAAATCAAATAAGCCAATCATGGAGTCACTAATCCATACATCAATTCATCATAGGGAGCACTTGCACTTTGGCACTGATTAGCAGTGGCAAAGTGCCCAAAGTATCTAAACCAGCAAAAATATGTCAACAATAGAGGAGGCATAGCGAAAAAATGGAAGGGAGACCCACGCCAGTGGTACCAGGTCTAACACGTGTCCCCTCCAGCTGAAATGTGGGGAGAACTACCCTACCTCCTGGGAGTTCTCATCACTAAGGCGGAAAAATCTGGACAGACCATCAGCATTGGCGTGTTCTGTACCAGGGCGGTGTTCCACCGTAAAGTCCATTCCTGTAGGGAAATGGACCACCTCAACAGCTTTGGATTCTCACCCCTCATCTGCATCAACCATCTGAGGGGCCTGTGGTCTGTCTGAACCCGGAAGTGAGTCCCAAACAGGTATGGTCTCAACTTCTTCCACGCCAGACCACAGCAAATGCCTCACGCTCAATAGCACTCCACCTCTGTTCCCGTGGAAGTAACCTCCTACTGATGAAGGCTAGAGGTTGGTCTAGGCCCTCCTCATTTAACTGTGCCAGAACAGCCCCTACACCATGCTCTGAAGCGTCTGTTTGAACAACAAATTCTTTTGAGAAGTTGGGCGCCTGAAGCACGGGGGCCGTGCACATGGCAGTCTTCAAGGCGTCAAAAGCTCTCTGACAGGTGTCAGTCCAAATCACTCTCTTGGGCTGCTTCCTGGAAGTCAGCTCTGTCAAGGGTGCAACGATGCTGCCATACCCCTTGACAAATCTCCTGTAATACCCGGTGAGTCCTAAAAAGGCTCTCACCTCTGTCTGGGTCTTGGGGGGTTCCGAAGCCAGAATGGTATCAATCTTGGGCTGTAGGGGCGCCTCCTGGCTGCTCCCAACCTGGTGTCCCAAGTACACCACGGAACCCTGCCCAATCTGGCACTTACTCGCCTTGATCATGAGGCCAGCCCTCCGCAGTGCCATCAACACTTCCCAGAGGTGGCGCAGATGTTCTTCCCAACTGGCACTGAACACTGCAATGTCATCCAGGTAGGTGGCACTGAAATCTTCCAGTCCAACCAACACCTGGTTGACCAACCCCTGAAAGGTGGCAGGGGCATTCTTCATCCCAAAGGGCATAACCCGGAATTGGTAGTGCCCATCTGGTGTGGAGAATGCTGACCTCTCTTTGGCCCCATCAGTCAAGGCGATCTGCCAGTACCCAGACGTTAAGTCAAACGTGCTGAGGTACCGGGCAGCCCCTAACCGATCAATGAGCTCATCAGCTCTGCGGATAGGGTGCACGTCAGTCCTGGTGACTGAATTGAGTCCTCAGTAGTCCACACAGAACCGGAGTTCGGGCGTGGCAGCAGGCGCGGCAGCCTTTGGGACCAAGACCACTGGGCTGGCCCAAGGGCTGTGAGAGGACTCAATCACCCCCAATGCAAACATCTTGGAGACCTCCTCCTTGATGCAAGCTCTCACCCTGTCAGTCACTCTGTAAGCCTTGTGCTTGTCAGGAGGACTGTCCCCAGTGTCCACATCATGGACGCACCAATCAGTGACACTAGGAGTCAGGGAAAACAGGTCAGGAAACTGTCCCAACAGTTGGCGACAGTCTTCCCGCTGCTCAGGTGTCAGGGAGTTAGAGAGGTTCACACCCTCCACTGAGCCATCTTGCTCTGTTGCAGACAGGAGATCAGGAAGAGGTTCTGTCTCCTCTTCCATTCCATCATCTTTTGCTAGGAGCATGCCCACTTTGGACCTCTCAAAATGGGGCTTTAGGCGGTTGACATGTAGGACCCGCAAAGGGTTCCTGGGAGATCGCAAGTCCACCAGGTAGGTGACCTCACTCTTGCGCTCCACTACCTCAAATAGTCCGGTCCACTTATCCTGGAGCGCGCAAGGCTCCACGGGGGCCATGACCCACACTTTCTGCCCAGGCTGAAACTCGATCAGAGTGGCATTCTGATCATACCACCGTTTCATCTCCTCCTGGCTGGCTTCCAGATTCGCCTCAGCGAGTTGTCTGAATCGCCTAGTCTGGTTTCTAAAGGCCAGCATGTAGCTAAATACATCCTGGGGAGGTTTACTGGGAGCTTTCTCCCAGCCTTCTTTCACCAGACTCAGAGGTCCTCTTACCGGGTGACCATAGAGCAGTTCAAAGGGGCTGAACCCTAAGGACTTCTGTGGCACCTCACGGTAAGCAAACAAAAGGCATGGCAAAAGGACGTCCCACTTACGCCTCATGGGTTCTTCCAGACCCTTCAGGATCCGGTTGAATCTCTCAACCAGCCCATTACCTTGGGGGTGGTAAGGAGTGGTGAACTTGTACGTTACACCGTACTCCTGCCAGAGGGACTTCATATACTTGGAAATTAGGTTTGTACCACGGTCAGACACCACCTCCTTGGGGAACCACACGTGGGAGAAAATCCCCATCAGTGCACGTCCCACCACGGGGGCCGTCACTGTCCGAAGAGGGATGGCTTCCGGGTACCGGGTGGCATGGTCCACCAAGACCAGGATGAACCTGTTGCCCATGGCTGTCTTGGGGTCCAGTGGCCCCACAATGTCAATACCCACCCGTTCAAAGGGGTGCGGACCACAGGGAAAGGCTGGAGGGGAGCCTTGTGCTTCCTCCCACTTTTTCCACTTGCCTGGCAAGTCTGACATGTCCTGCAATGAGTGTCTGAACTCTTGCGCATCTGGGGCCAATAAAAGTGGGTGACAAGCCTTTCAAAGGTCTTGCCCTGCCCCAGATGTCCTGCTAAAGGCACATCATGAGCCAAACCCAGTAGGAAGGCTCTGAAGCGCTGGGGTACCACCAGCACACGGGCTGACCCAGGCTCAGCAACCTTAGGCTTGCTATACAGGAGACCATTCTCCCAGTAGATCCAATGTGATCCAGACTGATCACCTGCTGCCTGGTTTGTGGCCTGTTGCCGCAAACCCACAAGAGAAGGGCACTTGTTCTGCTCCTCGCAGAACTCCTCCCTGGAGGGTCCTCCTTCTTGCTGCCAATGGGTCAGCTCAGGCAGGACCCCCTGTTCGGCCACTTGCTCCCCTGTAGGTTCCAGAGCATCCCCCTCAGGTTCTGCTTCCTCCTGGACCGTGGGAACTACGGGGACCGGTTTCCTGCGCCCCCTGCCTCTTCTCTTCAAGGCAGGCACTTGGGCCACCCTCTCAGGCTCCAGGTCCTCTTGAACACCTCTACTGGCTGCCATAGACCGAGTGGTCACGCACGCCCACTCAGGCAGACCCAACATCTCTAGATGAGACCTTCTCTCCACCTCTGCCCAAGGTGAACTTTCTAAATCGTTGCCCAACAGACAGTCTACAGGCATGGCTGGCCTCACAGCTACTTGAAAGGTACCTGAGACCCCCCCACTCAAAGGGAACCTGAGCCACTCTGCAGTGGCTCTCTGAGTTGTCCGCGGCAACTACTGGGCAGAATGCATTGGGGATCACCTGCTCTTCAGACACCAGCCGACAACTGACAGATGTCACACTGGCTCCGGTGTCTCTCAGAGCCTCCACCATTTGGCCATTGATGGTCACCCACAACCTGTATTTTTTAGTGTTATCAGGCAGTTGGGTCCTGGGGACCATCTCACTGTCTCCTAAAGAGACCAAGGACATCGCTACGGGACCCCACCCACCTTGGGCACCCATCTCCTCCCCCAGGGCTACACTAGCCACCTGCCGGGGTGGTGCACCAGTGGGTGCTGTCTTCCCATACAAGGGACATCTAGAATCATAGGAGCAGTGGCCCACTTGACCACACTTAAAGCAGTTCCTGGGCCCCCTGTGAACAGGCTTATCTGTTGGGGCCCCTGGCTTCTTCTCAGGGGGAAGCTGGGAACCTTTCCCTTGGTTCCCTTGGGGATTACCTTGGGGCCCTTTCTGGAACTCCTTCTGTTTACCCATGTCCCCCCCACTCCTCTGCTGGGGACCCTGCCCACCTTTGGCGGAGTCTCCCACGTGACCCTTGTGGACCCGGGTGCTCACCCAGCGGTCCGCCTCCTCAGCAAGCTTCCTAGGGTTAGTCAGCCTACTATCAATAAGGTGCTGGCGTAGCTCTGGAAAACAATTTCCTGACAAGTGCTCCCATGCAATCAAATCAAAAAGCGCGTCAAAATCATTCACTTTGCTACCCTTCACCCAACCATCCAATGCTCTGCAAAAAAAAGTCACATATTCCACCCAAGTACTGGACTTCAACTTTTTGCAATTTCTGAACCTCTGCCTATACAGTTCAGGAGTCAACCCATACCTAGACATCAATGCTTCCTTCATATGGCTATAAGAATTGTGGACTTCAGAAGGCAAGTCTAGCAAGGTATCCTGCCCCTCACTAAGGAACCGTCCCCACAACCTCGCTCCCCAATCCTTCTCAGGGACCCGGTGGGAGGACATAGCTACCTCATAGGCCTTGAACCACTGACCAATATCATAATTCTTATAAAACTCTTTCACCACATCTTTAGGTATATACACCCTGGCTTCAACAGGCATGGACGGTGTGCTGCCACCAGAGGGAGTAATCTCTAAGCTCCTAGCTTTCAACTCCAACTCCCTCAAACTTCTCTCATGCTCCATTTGCATCCTCTTTTCCTCTAGGGCCAATTTCTTAATTTCCAATTCCAACTGCCCACCCATCTTAAGCTTGGTCAGCTCCATTTCATGCACCCTACTTCTCTCCCTGTCCTCCAGCTCTCCTGGGGACAGGCCCTTGGAAGAAACACTGCTACCTGTTGGGGAAGGTGCTTTCCTCCCCCCTGGACCCAATGGCCCATCTAGCTGCATCTCTGCCTCTTCAGCCCCCTCCTCATGCTCAGGGGTATTTCTTGCTTCCACCCAGGCCCTCAGCGCCTTTTGGTACTCATCCTTCTTGGTGAGGCCTGGAGTAGCAACTTTAAATCTCCTGCAGAAGTACTTCAGCTGTTTCACAGTGTAGGTTTCTAGCTTTTCTTCCACAAAATCTAAATCCATAGATGCGATAGATGCTGTTTTGCTCATGGTGACTAAACCTGGCAGTTCTTGGCAAAAAATAGAAATCCCAGGAAAAACAATCTACCAGAAATGTATGTGGTTGCGTTTGGTCTGCACTCACTAGTAGTGTACACCAATTACTGTATATGAGTCACAAATGCAAGTACAGAATCCTCACCGCTGACCACCAATGTTAGAACTGGGGGTCTCTAGTTGGCAGAGGTAGATACCTGTAATAATCAAAGAAGTCTCGTAGACAGCTCTTGTAGTTGGTAGTTTATTCTCCAAGTTACATCTTAGTAAGTTCCAATGTAAGCCCCACCAGGAGCAGCCTCCTGGCTGCTCAGCCCATCTTCTCCAACTGCTCTCCCACCAGTACAAACATTCCTCACATTCCAAATGACATCACATAGAGCACAAGGGCAGGGAAGATGCATTACCTCACAAGCAGATTACTACACATCTTCCCCCTTATAATGATTAAACAAAATCAAACAGTATACACATATATAAGCATAGGAAAAGAAGATAAACATTCCAGAAATAAACATAATAGAACACAGTACTAATATCGGTAGTAATAGTACTAAACTCTCCTCATGTAATAATAATAGTAATAAAGTAAAATATAATAATAGTAATATAAGTAATAAATTGCCTTCCCTATGTAATAATAATAATAATGTAATAATAATAATAGCAATGCAGTAATAATAATGTAAGTAATAAACAGTAAAGTAGAAATCTTAAACATAAACAAATAGCAGGACCAGGGAATATCACACGCCCTCTACTGCACGCACAGTAATGTGCCATATACTTACCCCATCTGCATACTTTTGCAAGATCAGAGACTCACACTCCCGCAATAATACTCTGTTCACATACTGCATTCCCATGCAGTCCCAATAACTTTATAAAACGCTGTAATAATAATAATAGTAATGCAGTAATAATATTGTCAAGGGGGGAATCCACCTCCCTATAAACCACACACCACAGTAACCTCCCAAATTATTGTAAAGGGGGAATCCACCTCCCTATAAACCACACACGCAGTAACCTCCCAAAGGGGGAATCCACCTCCCTATAAACACACACAGTAACCTCCCAAAGGGGGAATCCACCTCCCTATAATACACATAGAGTATCAATTTAAAATATAACACGTTGCAAATTAAAAGCAGATGTACATAACATTGGTACATATCACTAAGTTCAACACATATACAGTATCACTGAGTGACTTAGCAGTCATCTCATGCAGTACAGGTCTGGGTTTGATAATTCATACTGTCTTTGTTCTGGTTTCATAGCTCTCTAACATAGCTGATATACTTTAAAAGTCCACAAGGTGGCACTGTTGTCAAGAGTTCCATACAGTTACTGACTTTAAATACACTTACGGTCTTGAACACAAATTCTTACGACGTCTCTCACAAAGGTATTTCATCAATAGAAGTTCCGGTAAACTGACTGTTTATTTTCATTTGATGGCACAGCGCAAGACACATATAATAGTGAACTTGAAGGCAAACTGTCTAAAGACTGTAGAGATAATTCTGTACTTATTAAGGTACTAGGCTCCCTGGGCTCTTTGGTTCGGTTTAGGAGTTAATTTGAGTGTATTGCGATCTTCAAGGGAACACACAATTGAAGGAAAACACTTTGGGGCCGATTCCGATTCGGGCCGGAAATCTCTCCGACCGAGCCGGACCCGGAGAGATTTCCGACCGAATCGGACCCTGGCAGTCCGACCGAACGAGTACGATGCACACGCATGCTATTGGACTCGATTCGGTCGGACTCCCATTGAAGTCAATGGGAGCCAGTCGTACGACGCGTACACGGGCTCCCATTGACTCAATGGGCACGACGCGAACAAGGGCGCCCCTACAGCGTGTTCGCGTCGATGCGGGTCACACCGTACATGCACGTGTAGGGGGACCCATGTGTCCCCCCTGTGTGCGACTCGCACGCCTACGCTTCCAGGGGGGTCCGACACGGACCCCCAAAGTGCGGCTCCGACAGCTCCTTGGAGCCGGGCTGCGCGAGTCGGTCGGAGCGGTCGAGGTGCGCATCGTACTTACCCGGCCGGGAAACGTCTCCATTGCGAGGTGCGCGTCGTCCCCGTGCGAGTCGGTCGGAGCGGTCGGGTCCTGCGAACGAGTCGGTCGGAGATTTCGCGAGCGCACGCATCGTAATCGCTCGCCTGGACGCACGTACGACTCGGTCGGGAAATAGGGCTCCGAATCGGATCCGGTTAAGCCGAATCCGATTCGGTGCCCTACCGGCCGAGATCGGAATCGGCCACTAAGTCTTGACTCTATTTGCCGCCACACAAACACATGGACTTCCTTAGCAGCAAAGCATTCAAGCAGAAAGCAAAAGATCGGAACTCACCCAGCAATTGACTCATGGTTTGTGTTTCTCTCGTAAACCTGTTTGTGGCAGCCTCTGGAGATAACTTCTAATCTCGGTTTAATTTTGCTCCGTTGGTTGTGTTACCATGGGAACGAAGCAACAAAATGGCTGCTCGACGTTGCGTGACGTTGCGCAATGACGCGCTCAAAGACCTTCTCTGGTCAGAGGCTGGTAGTCGGGAAAAAACAAAGACACAGGAATTTCCAGACGTGTGACGCTGAAGATGCAGCCTCTCCGCTAGTACCCACAGAAATTCTACAACGTCATCAGTGTGAGGATGACAGCACCATGGGAAGGATCTCTCTGCACAACAACGGTAAAGCGGAGTTTCAAAAGATGCTTAACTTCTCTCTTCACCAGTCACGTCGATGCCGAGTGCTCTCACTAACAGTTGCAAAAATAATTATTCACCGCACATTCCAGCTTGTCACACGATCTATATCGATCACTCTCACAGCTTGCCTCCGATGCGCATACCGATGAGTTATTTACCAATACTTCAGGCATAAGCTTGCTTAAAGTTAACTTATTTTAAGTTATAAGTACACTACTTGCTCTGCGGACCGCTTTTCTGACCTGTAACCTTAGTATCACCGTCGTGTCAATTCTCTTTGTTGAAGAGAGTTCTTGGATGCGCCTTCAACCACAGCTGTCTTTCGAGCCAGGCAGAACGTCTTGATTCACGGTAGATAGCAATTGGGGTACTCGTGACAGGTTTCTTGTTACTATCCATTTCGTTTTTTATAACATTCCTCCAGTAGATGGCAGCAAGTATCCATTCACTCCCGCCGATGTAGACAATACAATTACACAATTTACACTTCAGCTCGCCTCTTGAGCCTCTCAATCAGCCCCCTGACCTGAAGTAGCATGCGACGCACCGGCCTTATCTCGCCCTCCTTCTCCGGTTCTGGGTCTCTTTCTCCAGTTTCATCTCTCTGAGGCAGATCAGGGATCACAGACGTAGACATTTCTTGTCCCGGTTTTGATTTTTTGAAGGCAGGCAGCTCAGCATCAAGGCAGGCCATTCGCAGTACAGGGAAGCAGCAGGACACACAGGCAGAAACTCGCACATTTCAGATGTGGGTGACAGGATATGGCACACTTCACTTGTGTGCAAGCCGGAACTGGCATGCAGGCAAGAACTGCTGGCAAAACTGGAAAACATCAGGATCTGCATTCATAAACTGGTACATTTCAGTTGTCAGGTAGCAGGTCAGCAAGTAGAAACAGCAGGTAGAAACTGGCACATCAGTTGTGGGCGACCGATGGGAGGTCACTGGTGGGGCTCCAGGGGTGCCAAGTTTCTTTAAGAATTCGTACCTTTAAGTTTCAGGAGGTTCATGCGGTCACTTTGTAGTTTCTTCTTATTTTAACGTTTGTAATCCATAAAGTACGCGTAGATTGTATCCCACTCTCGTCGCCAGTGTAATAATCAAAGAAGTCTCGTAGACAGCTCTTGTAGTTGGTAGTTTATTCTCCAAGTTACATCTTAGTAAGTTCCAATGTAAGCTCCACCAGGAGCAGCCTCCTGGCTGCTCAGCCCATCTTCTCCAACTGCTCTCCCACCAGTACAAACATTCCTCACATTCCAAATGACATCACATAGGCACAAGGGCAGGGAAGATGCATTACCTCACAAGCAGATTACTTCAGCACCTTTGTCCAAATAGGGACCCTTGCTTCTAATCAGGGTAAGGGGGATTCACTACTAAAATAACCCCTGCTCACTCCCTTGGTAGCTTGGCACGAGCAGGCAGGCTTATCTCAGAGGCAGTGTGTAAAGCATTTGTGAATACATACAGTAACCCAGTGACAACACTACAGATGGACACCACACAGGTTGTAGTATAAAAATGAGTATTTTTATATAGACTTAACACAAGACCCAAACGACAAAAATCCACAATACAATACGAAAAATATGACTGTCAAATGGTAGAAAATAGCTCAGTTCAATAAAGATGATAAATGCGACACTTTACTCTCAATGTACCTTTGGATGCGTAACGCAAAACAAACAAAAGGGTCGCAGGGAAGGTGATGCTTCGATTCCTTACACGCAGAAAGGAGGATGCGTCGGTTTCTTACTGCGGCCCGGTTACGATGCGTCGAGAGGGCGCTTCGATGCGATGACGATACGGTGTGATGCGATAAAATGGCGTCTTGCTTACGGTGCGACACTGTAGATGGGATGCGTGCACGCCCGACGGCCGTGCGGCGACTCGGCGATCTTCTGAGCCGCGACAGGCCCTGTGACACGCTTCTCCGGTGATGCGCCGGCATCCTCTGTGGTGGCGGCACGCTTCTCCGGTGATGCGAGGCGCTTCGCTGATGCGATAGTGACAGCGGCAGCAGCGGCACGCTTACTCCGCGATGCGACAACACTGCTGCGGCGGCGACATGCTTCCTCTTCGTTGAGTCGCGCTTCCAGCTCCCAGCGACATGCAGTCTCTCAGAAGGCCCAACAGCAGTAGGCACTTCAATTCCCAGCAAGGGAATTCAGGAGGGGAGCTGGGGGTGAAGTCTTGTATCCCTGAAACTTCAGGCAGGAGGCAAGCTCAATGTTCAAGCCCTTGGAGATCTTCTTCAAGATGATGAAAGCACACTCAGTCCTTTTCTCCTTTCTTTGGCAATAAAGTAACCACTGCAGGCCAACCCCAACAACACGCAGCATGGGGGTAGTCTCCTCCTTCAGCTTCCTGGTTCTTCTCCTCAGCAAAGGTTCGTCTTGATTCCCAGAAGTGATCTAAAGTCTTGGGGCCTGGGCCCCAATATTTATACCAGCAAATCCTTTGTCCTCTGAAGGCAGAGGGTCCTGTACCTAGTTCAAACCAGTTCTGGGTGCATTCTGCCAGTGCACCACTTCTTCCTTTGTCAGTGTGGGCCAGGGTCATCAGACACACCCCAGGAGGTGGAGCCAGCATTGTGGAAGGCAGGCACAGCCCTATTCAGGCCCAGGTGCTACTCCTCCCACCACTCCTCATGCAGATAGGTCTATTCAGCCTAATGCTGACTCACCCTGTCTCCTGGAGTCCCCCAGCCCCTGTCACTCACAAACCCAGACATACAATACACAAGCTAGCAGAGGCAGGCTGGATGGTTAGGCAAGAAAATACCTACTTTCTAAAAGTGGTATTTTCAAACACAGAATGTTAAAACCAACGTCACTAAAATATGTATTTTATCATTCTGAGTTCAGGCATACTAAATTAGTATTTCTACCATGTTCCCTGGGTCAGTTAGGATTATAAGATGTTATAATCAAACTGCCCATTCTGCCCTATTGGGACAGGTAGCCTTGCAATAGTGAAAAACGAAATTGGCTGTAATTCACTATCAGGACATGCCACACACATCAGGGCATGTCCTACCTCTTACATACAATGCACCCTTCCCGCAGGCCTACTTTAGGGGTGACTAACATGCAGAAAAAGGGAAGGTTTGGGGACTGGTAAGTGGGTGCACTTACCAAGTCGACATGGCAGTACCAGACTGCACACAGGCTCTGCAATGGCAGGCCTGAGACACGCTTTCCAAGCTGCTCCGGTGGGTGGCACAACCAGTGCTGCAAGCCCACCAGCAGCATTTGATTTACAGGCCCTGGGCACACGCGGTGCACTATACTAGGGTCTGACAGTAAATCAAATAAGCCAATCATGGAGTCACTAATCCATACATCAATTCATCATAGGGAGCACTTGCACTTTGGCACTGATTAACAGTGGCAAAGTGCCCAAAGTATCTAAACCAGCAAAAACATGTCAACAACAGAGGAGGCATAGCGAAAAAATGGAAGGGAGACCCACGCCAATGGTACCAGGTCTAACACGTGTCCCCTCCAGCTGAAATGTGGGGAGAACTACCCTACCTCCTAGGAGTTCTCATCACTAAGGCATAAAAATCTGGACAGACCATCAGCATTGGCGTGTTCTGTACCAGGGCGGTGTTCCACCGTAAAGTCCATCCCCTGTAGGGAAATGGACCACCTCAACAGCTTTGGATTCTCACCCCTCATCTGCATCAACCATCTGAGGGGCCTGTGGTCTGTCTGAACCCGGAAGTGAGTCCCAAACAGGTATGGTCTCAACTTCTTCAGCACCCAGACCACAGCAAATGCCTCACGCTCAATAGCACTCCACCTCTGTTCCCGTGGAAGTAACCTCCTACTGATGAGGCTACAGGTTGGTCTAGGCCCTCCTCATTTAACTGTGCCAGAACAGCCCCTACCCCATGCTCTGAAGCGTCTGTTTGAACAACAAATTCTTTTGAGAAGTTGGGCGCCTGAAGCACGGGGGCCGTGCACATGGCAGTCTTCAAGGCGTCAAAAGCTCTCTGATAGGTGTCGGTCCAAATCACTCTCTTGGGCTGCTTCCTGGAAGTCAGCTCTGTCAAGGGTGCAACGATGCTGCCATACCCCTTGACAAATCTCCTGCAATACCCAGTGAGTCCTAGAAAGGCTCTCACCTCTGTCTGGGTCTTGGGGGGGTTCCCAAGCCAGAATGATATCAATCTTGGGCTGTAGGGGCGCCACCTGGCCGCTCCCAACCTGGTGTCCCAAGTACACCACGGAACCCTGCCCGATCTGGCACTTAATCGCCTTGATCGTGAGGCCAGCCCTCCGCAGCGCCATGAACACTTCCCAGAGGTGGCGCAGATGTTCTTCCCAACTGGTGCTGAACACTGCGATGTCATCCAGGTAGGCGGCACTGAAACCTTCCAGTCCAACCAACACCTGGTTGACCAACCTCTGAAAGGTGGCAAGGGCATTCTTCATCCCAAAGGGCATAACCCGGAATTGGTAGTGCCCATCTGGTGTGGAGAATGCTGACCTCTCTTTGGCCCCATCAGTCAAGGCGATCTGCCAGTACCCAGACGTTAAGTCAAACGTGCTGAGGTACCGGGCAGCCCCTAACCGATCAATGAGCTCATCAGCTCTGGGGATGGGGTGCGCGTCAGTCCTGGTGACTGAATTGAGTCCTCGGTAGTCCACACAGAACCGGAGTTCGGGCATGGCACCAGGCGCGGCAGCCTTTGGGACCAAGACCACTGGGCTGGCCCAAGGGCTGTGAGAGGACTCAATCACCCCCAATGCAAACATCTTGGAGACCTCCTCCTTGATGCAAGCTCTCACCCTGTCAGTCACTCTGTAAGCCTTGTGCTTGACAGGACGCACCAATCAGTGACACTAGGAGTCAGGGAAAACAGGTCAGGAAACTGTCCCAACAGTTGGCGACAGTCTTCCCGCTGCTCAGGTGTCAGGGAGTTAGAGAGGTTCACACCCTCCACTGACCCATCTTGCTCTGTTGCAGACAGGAGATCAGGAAGAGGTTCTGTCTCCTCTTCCATTCCATCATCTGTTGCTAGGAGCATGCCCACTTCGGACCTCTCAAAATGGGGCTTTAGGCGGTTGACATGTAGGACCCGCAAAGGGTTCCTGGGAGATCGCAAGTCCACCAGGTAGGTGACCTCACTCTTGCGCTCCACCACCTCAAATGGTCCGGTCCACTTATCCTGGAGCGCGCAAGGCTCCACGGGGGCCATGACCCACACTTTCTGCCCAGGCTGAAACTCGATCAGAGTGGCATTCTGATCATACCACCGTTTCATCTCCTCCTGGCTGGCTTCCAGATTCGCCTCAGCGAGTTGTCTGAATCGCCTAGTCTGGTTTCTAAAGGCCAGCATGTAGCTAAATACATCCTGGGGAGGTTTACTGGGATATTTCTCCCAGCCTTCTTTCACCAGACTCAGAGGTCCTCTTACCGGGTGACCATAGAGCAGTTCAAAGGGGCTGAACCCTAAGGACTTCTGTGGCACCTCACGGTAAGCAAACAAAAGGCATGGCAAAAGGACGTCCCACTTACGCCTCATGGGTTCTTCCAGACCCATAATCATGCCCTTCAGGGCCCGGTTGAATCTCTCAACCAGTCCATTACCTTGGGGGTGGTAAGTAGTGGTGAACTTGTACGTTACACCGCACTCCTGCCACAGGGACTTCATATACTTGGAAATTAAGTTTGTACCACGGTCAGACACCAATCATGGAGTCACTAATCCATACATCAATTTATCATAGGGAGCACTTGCACTTTGGCAGTGATTAGCAGTGGCAAAGTGCCCAAAGTATCTAAACCAGCAAAAACATGTCAACAACAGAGGAGGCATAGCGAAAAAATGGAAGGGAGACCCACGCCAATGGTACCAGGTCTAACACTGTGCATATTTGTTGGTCAGGAGTTTCCCACAGTCTCCTAGCAACACCACATTATTACACACCTTTTTATATGCTTCTCCAAAATAAGGTTTTTATTTCCTTACTGGTCCATAGCCAGACAGTGGGGCTGATTCACAAAGAAAGCAGTAAATCTACATTAGTTATAGATTTGCTACTTTCTGGAATCAGCGAAAAGTTCCAGGAATCCACATGGAAAGCTGCTACTGGCACAGCCCATATTGGTCACCATGTAAGTTTCTAATCATTCCAGCTGCGCAACTTTCTCCATGGCGAAGAAATGTTATTATCTTCTCAATGGGTGAAATATTTTTCCCTGTGAAAACTTCTTCCCTTACACTCTGTGCAACTCTGGGGGTGTTTCATTCTGTTCCCTATTCTACAAATGGATTTGAACCAGCACTGTCCTGGAGCAAAAATACAATCCTTTCCAGGCTGGAAAGTGGAATGGGAGGAGCTTCTGAATGACTAAACACGTAGTTGTTGTGAGTGTTCCTAAACTTCCAAGGCCAGCCACACCTTGGTTGGAATGCTCATATTTCCATCCCTTGAGTGTGATTTAAAGGTATGGGTAACTCTTCATTATAGTGGAGATGTCTGCACCCATAAATGGGCTAGTGCCTTCCAGGAATCCCATTGAAAATTCCTGGCAGGTGTAAGTAATTGAAATTCGGGCGCAAACTTACTTTTATGACTGAATTTACCTCTAGGAAGGGGCCCAAATTAGTTATCCTAAATACTTTGAGAACGTAAGGATCAAAGTTGTTTGACAGAGCATGATACCTAAAGGAAATTTGTTAGGCATTATATTAGCAGTTAGGACGTTCAACACTAGCCAACAATAATAAAATGTATCCCCAAACCCCCAATTGGAGTTAAAGCTTGTCCTCCATTGTGCACCTTCACACCACTAGAGTTGAGTGTGAGATTTTTTTACCTCAACTCTTCATGTTAGCATACAACTACATTTCTTCACCCATCTAATGAATTATTCCTGTTTTTTGCTGAAAGTGCTTGTGTTTGGGTGTTCATTTTCATGTGTTTGTGTGGGAGTCCATCTTCATGTGTTTGTGTAGGAGTCCATCTTCATGTGTTTGTGTGGAATTCCATCTTCGTGTGTTTGTGTGGGTGTCCATCTTCGTGTGTTTGTGTGGGTGTCCATCTTCATGTGTTTGTATGGGAGTCCATCTTCGTGTATTTGTGTGGGAGTCCATCGTCATGTGTTTGTGTGTGGGTGTACATCTCTGTGTATTTGTGTGGGAGTCCATCTTCATGTGTTTGTGTGGGTGTTCATCTTTGTGTGTTTGTGTGGGAGTCCATCTTTGTGTGTGTGTGTGGGTGTCCATCTTCATGTGTTTGTGTCTGGGTGTACATCTTCGTGTGTTAGTGTGGGAGTCCATCTTCATGTGTGTGTGTGTGGGTGTACATCTTCGTGTATTTGTGTGGGAGTCCATCTTCATGTGTTTGTGTGGGTGTTCATCTTTGTGTGTTTGTGTGGGAGTCCATCTTTGTGTGTGTGTGTGGGTGTCCATCTTCATGTGTTTGTGTGGGTGTCCATCTTCATGTGTTTGTGTGGGAGTCCATCTTCATGTGCGTGTGTGGGTGTCCATCTTTGTTTGTTTGTGTCCATCTTCATGTTTTTGTGTGGGTGTCCATCTTCATGTGCTTGTGTGGGTGTCCATCTTCGTGTGTTTGTGTGGGTGTTCATATCCATTTGTTTGTGTGGGTGCCCATCTTCATGTGTTTGTGTGGGTGCCCATCTTCATGTGTTTATGTGGGTGCCCATCTTCATGTGTGTGTGTGGGTGTCCATCTTCATGTGTTTGTATGGGTGTCCATCTTCAAGTGCTTGTGTGGGTGTCCATCTTCATGTGTTTGTGTGGGTGTCCATCTTCATGTTTTTGTGTGGATGTCCATCTTCAAGTGCTTGTGTGGGTGTCCATCTTCATGTTTTTGTGTGGGTGTTCATATTCATGTGTTTGTGTGGGTGCCCATCTTCATGTGTTTGTGTGGGTTCCCATCTTCATGTGTTTGTGTGGGTGCCCATCTTTGTGTGTTTGACCACTTTTGGTTCATCCGCCAAATCCTGTTGATCAACAGTTTGCGTGTATAGGACAACGCCTCAAGCTATTGGGTCCCGGCTTAGATGGCACAGCCAAGCCCCTTACATACGGTTTAGAAATGTTGTTACAAAACCATCTGAACGGTCTTCAGAGCAATGCTCCAACAGCCATGTGATCCCTTCGTGACGATTTCTACGCCACACTCATAAATGCAAAGCAAAAAAACAAAGGAATGTCACAAACAAGAAATATAATTGAAGTGTCAAGACTTCAGAATCAGAGCACATAGCTCACCTTTTAAGTACACTTGAGAGATGATGCTGTTATTGGGGTACCTTTAATGGGACCATCATAAAGCGCTTGTAAAAGTGCTAAAGTGCTTTAGATGCCAGACTCACACTCAACCATCACTTAGAAACTCACAGCATCTAAATTCTATTTTGAGTTATTGTGAAGGAAGTGTGTGACACACGGTTACATCTCACAGCTGGAAACAGGCTAACAGCTGTAAATGCACCTGGTACGAATTTCACACCTATGTGTGAAAAGACACCTCAGAGCCGCAGCGAAGCTTAACAAGACAAGAGCGTTTGGGTAAAGGGTTCTCACTTCACATCAAGGAAATAACAAAGAATCTGCTAAAACGTGGTGGTGAGCACACTCCAATTCGACAACTCTGTGGCAACCACAAATACAAGCAGCATTACATACAACACCTCTGCTACCACCATTAAAGTTGTTCCATCGTGTTTTAGTGAATTGAATTCCTATGGATGGATGGATGAATAGATGAAATGACATATATGCACATCGGATTCAATTCTCAGGCCCTCACCCATGATGTGCCGTATGTAATTACAAATGTTATAAATAATCTTAAAAAGGAGATTAAATATCACATTACCCTTAATATAATGAAAGAGACGAGCAGGAAAATAGTATTAATTAGTGGCTTAAGTGAGTGTTGTTATTCATTTACATTGTGTTTTAGATAATATTTATTGATATAAATATTGTGAGGTCATAAGCTTTACACTTGTTTTGCATGTTATAGACTGCATGGCTGTTGTGCATGTGTTGATTGTCGTCTTAAACATAATGTGGGAATTTCAGTATTTTTCAGTTTCAATTCATTAACCATTGCTGCACTTTAACTGTGCTTTTAGTGCATTTCAGACGGTTATTTTAAATGTATGTTAAGGTCGTGCAACCAAAGTTTACCATAACTTCACTTTGATCTGTGTTTTTTTCCCAATGAATTTCTGAGGTTTGGTGATCATATACCACATCCAACTGTTTATTGTTATTAATCTCCTATGCTTCCTGGCTCTGCATGGTAATAGGCCATGTGCAGTGGGCATTGGTTGTAGGGCGTGGCTTAAGGCCAGGCCGTGCCATCAACCCACATGGATGCCGAGACCCCACTAATGCCAAACTCTGCAGTCAATGTTTTTATGATTTTTTTCCCCAAAAATAATTTGCTGATCCTGCTATAGGGTTTGTAATCCATCACTGGCTCATGGACCCATAATGGACTTTCCACGAGGTCTGAAAACCAGTTTTAGGATTTGCAAAACATGCAAATGTGTCAGTATGAATCAGTGAAGCTTGCTGTGGGTTCGCTGTCCCTTGTCTTTGAGGCTTGTACCAGATTTGCAGCCTCCAGCCTTGATTTGTGGACATCGGCGGCCATGCTGGGAGACATGAACTCAGCCCAATGACCCATGAAACCATGGTATTTTTTAGATTTCTTACTCACTGGAACCCTTACATGGGCCTGAGAGTCATGCTGTACTCACCTTGCCCTCTTATGTGCCCTTTCATTTTTTATGGACACCAGGACAAATCCCAAGGTCCCGCTATGGCAGCTTCATCCTTTTTCCTGATGTTTCATCCAGGCAATAATAGGGCCTACATTCTGTGGTCCAACTGTGGGTTCACAGAAGTGAAATTGAAAACAGAGCGAAAAGCTCTCTTATACAATTAGGGCCTGATTCACAGAACTAACTTACGTCAAAATCCTAAACTTACAACAATTTTGGTATTCACAGAATGAACTTACACATTTGGGTAATCACAGAATGAACTTACAACAATTTTGGTATTCACAGAATGAACTTACACATTTGGGTATTCACAGAATGAACTTACAACAATGTTGGTATTCACAGAATGAACTTACACATTTGGGTATTCACAGAATGAACTTACAACAATTTTGGTATTCACAGAATTAACTTACTCATTTTGGTATTCACAGAAGGCACTTACTCATCAATGAGTAAGTGCCTTCTGTCAATACCAAAATGTGTAAGTTACACAAAATGTGTAAGTTACACAAAATGAGTAAGTTACACAAAATGTGTAAGTTACACAAAATGTGTAAGTTACACAAAATGTGTAAGTGTCTTCTGTGAATACCAAAATGAGTAAGTTTATTCTGTGAATACCAAAATGAGTAAGTTCATTCTGCGAATAACAAAATGGTAGTAAGTTTAGGATTTTGTTGTAAGTTAGTTCTGTGAATCGGGCCCTTAGTTTTTTGAAATGTTTGAATTTCCAAATGCCCACAAAACCACACACAGAACACCATAAATTAAAGGTCCGCACATCTCTACAAGTTAACCTCTTTAAACCCAGACTGGGACACTTTTTGAACATTAACTTCGTAAAAATTACTGAATGGATTTACACCAAACCAAGCAAAAGCACTTTCTTAACTACAGTTTTAGCTGCAGTCTGAGTTTTGTGTATTTCTGATCAGCCATTCTTTCTGTACAGAGGAGCAATGCATCCTATGAGAGTTACAGCTGGAAATGCCACTTTTGGCCCCCTCCTCCCTTTTGTTGGCCCCTGCTTGATGGATCAGCACAAAACTTGCCATAAAGTGGATGAACATTTTTGTGAAACAGTGCCAATGTTAATAGCATAGCAGCATTTTCTTTTCATTGTAAACTCTGACATAATCAGACACAGTCGTTATCTTATCCTCTGTGATGTATATATATGTTGAACATAAGTGTGACCCAATAACTTTATTTGGAATAAATAATCTCATACACCCAGATTTCCCTATTTATTACTTTGCTGCAGAGGTCAAATTACATGTTATTGCTAAATTGACGAGAAAGCAATTACTCCATTTTAAAACCACATTACAAAAGCAAACAACTTGATAGATAGATGGACAAGACAGATAGATAGATAGATAGATAGATAGATAGATAGATAGATAGATGGATAGATAGATAGATAGATAGATTGTGGTGCACACATATTTAACATTCCCCAGATGATGAGTTTGCACTTTGGAAATCTGAACTGTAACTGAAGAGAACTTTGGTACTGATTCTTAAAAACATTTCATACCTAGGTTCAACATACATGCTGGAGGGCAAACTCACATTCCTGTTTCGCATATGCTTTAAACTTCATAAATAAGAAATCCTGCAGTAGTGTGTGATTTACACATTTTCAAATTCATAGTTGGGGAAGATTAGAGGACGGATTCGCAGAAACATTTTACAGTAGTTCTTGAGTTGAATACTCATTTCCCCAGTAGACTCTGTACATGTAGAAGAGCATTACACAGAATACACCCAGGTTCTAAATACGTCAATAGCAATTGCTCCAGCTACTCAAATCAATGGCACGTATTTTACCAGCTACAGAAGTTTAAAGAGGTGACTTGGACTTTCTTATGACCTTCTGGAGATATCTTCAGCAGCAAGAGCTCAGTCTGCCAAGCTATATTACCATCTAATTGGGCCTGGATGATTTTACTAGACCAGCCCTACTTGTAGCAGGTCCATGTCAAGTATGCAGATACCAGTTATCCCACATGTACTCAACGTTCAATGAGTTATGCTGAATGTTGACCAAAGACGATGTGCACTTGCCTCCAGCGTAAAGGATTTAGGTTTATTAGTGTCTCCGGAGCTTGGTGGTGCTGAATAATGAATTGTGTGTTCCATTCCCAATCAAGGACGCAGAAGAATGCCCTTTGAAATCCAATGAACTCTGCTGCTTACTGCTTTTGCTACCATTTGCCTTGCACAGATTTTCTATTATTTAATGCATCAGCGTTAGCACTGACTAAAGTTGATTTTGGAGATTATGCTCTCAGACAAAGTGGTATTTAAGTTACTGAATTTGACACAGTTTGTTTTCCAACATTTGCTAAGCGTTTGAACTTCACCAAATTCTGATGGGCGGGTGTGGTTTGTTTCAAAATGCAAATAGCAGTGAAAGGGCACAAGACACATGTCTGCCATGGTTTAACACATGCACGTTTTAGCGGTAAAATGGGAAAAGGTGGCCTTCTTGACAAAAGCACATAGGATAAAAAAAAGGTCAAATGAGATACTTACACCAGGGACAAATTGAGATCACGGCCTCATTGATGCCTTTGGGACCTGCATCAACAACTCAGTCTATCATGTTCCAACTCAGAAGAAGCCCAATGTTCTGTTCACAAAACCAATGACTTCAGCAGGAGCTTGACTCAAACATCCCTTCATTGGAGAAAACCTTCGATGGCTTTCGCCTTGGCCCTTGCCCTACAGGAATACTTCGACCTCCAGAAAAATGTACTAACTCCGAATATCCTCTGCTCCATCGCAGTTGTCTTGAAATCATGCCTTGGTTCCAGTCAACTGAGATTTTTCAAATGAGTTTTACCTTTTCTAGCTGTATTTTGTCTTAAAAGTTTATAAAAATCATTATATCTCCTATTCGACTGATCCGACTTTTATCATTTTGGTGCTTTTCTTTTCATTGACTTTTTCTTTTTTTTCTAAATTGGTTTGGGACTTTTATTGTACTATTTTCATAACTTTAAACTTGGTGGTACTGCTTGAACCTAACACATATCTCTGTGGGGAATTGTCTGCAGCTTGTGCCATAACTACATGGGGTTGAGTAGAGTACCATTGAGACTTGTGTTGAGACGTAACTAGAGTGTGTTGATTACGTTTTTAAGGGTTCCCCTTCTCAAATGAATAACTTGCTTTCTGAGATTTCTTCTTTCACATGTGTAATGTCAATGAGCACAAGAGAGCAGACAATACAGGACCTGATATCCGAAATATATTTTTCCTTTTTATCCTTTTCACCGTCTGCTGACACTGTGGGAAAAAGGCAATGCTCTGCTTATGCATAGCCAAGCAGTGATTGGCAAGCAGGGTTCTAATGTGACACCTGTTGTGTTCCACATTCTCATGTGTCTCCCTGCATCTGGTCAGACCAAGCAGTGGGAAAGGAATGGTCAGGTGTGTGTAATCCAGCATACATTTGTGATTTAATATAAGGATGTCCTTGCAAATGTTTGACCATATCTAACAGATAAACCCTGATATTAGCTAAAAAGCAAAACCAGAGAAAAACAAAACACATAGATTTTGTGACATTTTTCAGGTTACTTGAATATTTCTACTACACATGAGGGGAATGTTGGCAGGGCTGGACTGGGAACCCAAAGCAGACCTGGCAAATTTTGTCAGATCAGCCCCCGTACGGTGAATAGCGAGTGCAGCGAGCGAGGCTGACCATTACAAAGTGAGGTTTTGGGGGGATCCTCGCCCCAAAAGAAATTGGGAAAAATTGTGAATTCTACAACACATTTGTTATTATATATTCAACTGTATTAGCTTTTAAAGCATAGTAAATGATGAAATTACTGTGCACCATGAAACAACAATCTTTGTTGGGGGCTCTTCAATGATTCCTTCACTATCACCCTCCAACAATGCCTATCATCTTTCAATAGCCCTTCACACACATTTCTTTTAATTTTTTGTAGCACCCCTCATACCAGTGTAGGGTGTCAGAGCACTTTACATCATACACACATAAAGAGGCAATGAATCATACATGTGTAAATCAGTGTATAGAAAATGTTGCATAAGGCAAAGGGGACGACAAGGTGTAGAATTCACATGCCATCCATACTGGTAGGCACTTTTAAGGAGTGCTTGGTCTGGGGAAGAACAATTTCAGGATTCAGAACATAACACAGTGGTTAGGATTGACTTAATTAATAAGAATTGATTTACCTGAACAAACCATTTTTTTTAGCAACATCAGGATAATGAAAGGCTGGGAAAAACATAACTTTCTAAACTGTACCATGCAAATCTTTGTTCATAGCTCTCTGTGTTAGATTACAATTGTAACTTATGAACTGCTCAGTAACAAAATAATCTCTGTGACAAAAGCAGTAACCCACTGAGCTTTGCACATAAAATATTGTTCTTTGATATGCATGGTATATGTTCTTTGCAGAAGGCATATCAACCCTATGCTCTAGTTTTGGAAAATGGCCCTCTCTGAAGGGTCGCCCCAAACTTTTTGCCTTCCTCCTCCTATTCTTCTGACCTCATTTTTGTTAGCTTTAGGACTCTGAGCACTTTACCACTGCTAACCAGTGCTAAAGTGCATGTGCTCTCTCCTCAAAACATGGTATAATTAGTTTCCAACAGTTTGGCATATTTGGTTTACTTGTAAGTACCTTGTAAAGTGGTATACCATATAACAAGGGTCTGTAAATTAAATGCTACCAGTGGGCCTTCAGCACTGATTGTGTCACCCACAGAAGTAGCCTTTCAAACCTGTCTCACGGCTGCCATTGCAGCCCTGTGTGTGCATTTTACTGCCACTTCCACTTGGAATTTAAAATGACTTGCCAAGCCTTAAACGTTCATTTTCTTACACATAAGTCACCCCTAAGATAGGCCTTAGGTAGCCCTAAGGACAGGGTGTTTTGTAAGTAAAAGGTAGGACATGTACTTCTAAGCTTTACATGTCCTGGTAGTAACAAACAGCTAAATTCGTTTTTCACTACTGTGAGCCCTACTCCTCTCAAGGCTAGCATTTGGGAATTCCTTAAAACACTTTTAAGCTGTAATTCCTGATTAGAAAGGAGTAGCTGCTTCATGTTTCCTATCTTTGGAATGGCAATGATAAATCCTATTTAGTGATAAAGTTGGATTTAACATTACTATTTTAGAAATGACACTTTTAGAAAGTGGATATTTCTTTGCTCTTAGCTTTGCTCTGTGTGCCTGCACCCTGTCTCCAAAACACGTCTGGGCTGAGTGACAGTTATACTCTGTGCATTCACTCTAGACAGCCACATATACAGGAACGGTGGGTGTGACAGGGAACTCATCTGCATTCTAATAGTCTTCCTGGGCAGGAAGGGGGAATGGGAGCTGACACTTACATCTGAATAGTCTGTGTCCTGCCCCTACACAAAGAACTGATTACCTCCCACAAATAGGCTGGCAGACATGGCTGGGAAGAAAGAGGACCTGTGCACTTAAAGGAGCTGCTTTGAAGTCACCCCCACTTCCAAGACACATTTGGGTATAAGTACTGGTGTTCTTATCCTACCAAATCAGTACACTACTGGACCTAGGAAGATCTCTGCTTGAGTAAAGGCTGCTGTGCTGTAAGGATTGCCACCTTGCCTTGACTGAGTGTTCTGAGGAACTGCTTCTCTGCTTTACTAATCTGCCCTGCTGCCTGCTGATCTCTGCCCTGCTGAGGACAAGGACTGGACCCATCTCACTTAAACCCAGAGTGACTCCAAGAGCTTGCTGGCTTGCCTCCTGTTTTCTGGACTCTCAGGGACACAAAAGACTTCCTACAATTTTACTGGTGCCGCTGGACTCTGCCATCTGTGAATCCTACCCTAGCCTGACATGCCCCCTAGAGTCCTGGGCCTGAGAAGTGGGTTCTGCAGCTGTTTTGCTACAAAACCGATGCTTCATCACCTTATTGCCGATCGTAACCGGCGCATTGCCCTCAGACGCCGGCACAGAGGCTGTTCGACGACAGCGGTTCTACAACATGCACAGCCTAATGACAATGCTCTGCGTGGCTCGACGATGACTCATTACCTGCATCTCAATGGAGCTCGACAACAACACAGCACCCAATTGCATGGAAAAGATTGACGCATCACGCAACAGCATGAACGCTTTGCTCCATCCAAGGTACTTTTTCAGCAGGACCTGTGAGTGTCTTGTAGCTGGCCTGCCTTCCATTGCAGGTGTTTGAACTTTGGATTCACCCCGGAACCTCGCAACCTCCAGTAACCTTTTAGAGCTATTGACTTCTAAGTACTGTTTTTGCATTTATTCTTTAAAAATTCATGTCTCGATTCTACTGATTGCATTTTTACCATTTTGATTTTGATTTACTTAGATAAATATTATCTATTTTTCTAAACCTGTGTGGAGTCATTTTGTGGTGTTTTAATTGTGTTACTATGTGTGTGTGTGTGTTTTGCACAAATCCGTTACACATTGCCTCTTTAGATAAGCCTGCATGTTCTGTGCCAAGCTACCAGAGGGTGAGTACAGGTTATCTTTGAGTGTGTATCTAGCTTGCCCTAACTACTTGGACAGGGTGCATACCTCTGCCAGCCAGAGACCCAATTTCTAACAGATACCTTAGATGAGTCAAAACTACCACTAGACAAAACTCCCATCTCCCTCCAGCAGGAACATTAATCACCAGAGTTAACTTGACACTTTTATTGTTGCCCGAAAACTGCTGAATATACAAGGAATGTTGCAGTGCTTTTGTAACTGCCGCACTGCTACAAAACTGGCTCCTACTAACAAAACCGGCTCCCCACCCTTCCAGCCTCCCGGGGAAATGTCCGTTGCACAGTACGGCCAGGCTGGCCTTGCATGTTGGATTCAAATGAGGGACAGATTATAAATCCCCATTTCAATCAGTAACTTGGAATTACATGTGTTATAAAGATGAAAAGGCATATACAAAATTGCCTTTTCTTACTCGCAAAAGAAACAGTATCACAACCTGGCATATTCCTAAACATATGAGAACACAGTGCAGTCCTCTGGGGCAGAGATTCATGTGAACATATTGTAAAGAAAATTGCATTTTTTTAAACTGAAGTGCAATTTTCTCTTCCTCTGGATTACATCATAGACGTTTCACAAGAGTCAAACATTTTGTTTTGAAACTTGAAAAGTCCTACATAATAAATCAACTATCCTATTTTAAATAGTGAAAACCTTGGAGAACCCCCTTCTAAGGAAGAAAAGGCAAAGATGAGAATATAATTTCTCCTAAGAATAAATTCTATTGATTTTTATAGCAATAATGAGATATATAAGGGTTTAAGTAAGTCTTACTGTTTGAGAACCTGACATGATAAACTCAGACACAATAGCAACTAAGCCACTCATTGCACAAGAATGTGTATATTTTAGAACAGACGTCTACATACTTTGGTTAATTGAATGGTGTATATGCAATAATACCTTAACACTGTTTGTTATTGTACAATTTATGTTTGGTTTTATTTTTTATCTTTATAAATTTCTCACCTTGTAAGACTTGCATTGTTTTTCCAATTAAGTGTTTTCTCTTTTGATTAGTGGAATGAAGTTGGTGCCCTAGAGCTTCCAATAAGATTTCACTTGCAACTTACTTTACACGCTTAGGATATGCTTTACTATGACATCATACTGGGAGCAGCTTTAAGCAGTGTTGTAATGTCACCGAAATCATGGGGTAAGATGAACTGACACCACACACAATTCAGCCAAAATTAGGTTACAGAAAGTGACATCAAGAAATCTTTGACGGTGATGGCGGACCAATGCACCTTTTTTAAACAATCTTTATTGAAGAAAATGGCTGCTGTAACGGTGCTTTGAATATGAACCCCTAACATAAAAATACCCAATCTTGCCACGCAATACAGGCTTAATTTGCCTGGTTACTCATTGCAATCTGCTGGCGTGTAATAAGAGTTACATTTATTAATCTTTTGCTATATTTCATTGAATGTTGTGTTAATGTATTCTCTGTAACATTGCCTTCATGGTGTACAACTATTTTTTGCTTATTTGTTAATCAATAGTAAATATGTTCTTATGTTTCCATCAAGTCCATTACCTAGGCTATATTCTATGAAAGTAGTAAATATTATTAATAATTCTAAGTAAATATTTCCATGCATAGCAGCAAATATCAACTTATGGTAGCAGCTTCTACGCCGGTGACCCCTGTATTAGTCATCTTGCTCTAACTGGAGTGATGCTCTGCAGCTTACAGCAGTGGTTCTTAATCTTTTGACTTCTGTGGACACCTACTGAATCACCCCCGCCTATACAATATCTATGATTTGAGCCTCAAAAAATACACTAAACTACAGAAAGAAGTTTACATCAAATACAAAAATTATGAAATTGTTTTAATTCACAAACAAAAAGCAAAACAAAATTTTTAAAATCTAAATTTTAATGGGAAGGTTGGAGTTTTTCAAAATGTGGTTTTATTTCCAAAAGACAAAGCGATATGCTAGACTCCAGCATATCACTTTTCCTTTTTTGCTCAAATGCATTTTTTCTTTTTGTTGGTGCATACTAGTGCATCTGTTGAGGTCACCAAATGTCAATTCTAGTGTTTGCTATACATGTGCTGCTCCCACAAATCAAGAAAAGGATACCAGCTAAAATGTTTAGCCTTGTAATTTCAAATTCCTTCACATTTACAGAGCATTTTAAAATTTTCATTTTCAATTTTGCTTTTTAACGTGCATATAATTTATTAACCTGCAAATATTATTTAACTTTTTTAACAGTTGCGGGCCCCCTGTGTAGGCATCACGGACCAGCAGGGCTCCACAGATCACAGGTGAAGAATCTTTGGCTACAAAAATAACTTGTTTATTATTAAATCCAAATCGAAAAGTGCCGAAAAATGTTCGGTAGTGGTAAACAAAAGGACTAGTTTATCTACATTAAATATCGATAATTAAAGTAACCCTTGTTAAAAGGGTTGTATAACATTACAATGCTCCCAATTAGCTCGCATGCCTTTACCAAATTTACATGGTAAAAATGCATGGTAAAGGAACTGCATGCTAATTATCTTGTTGTAAATGCTGTTTCCTGTTTAAAGGACACAATAGCAGCACTGATTACCGTATAACAATGAGGGGGCTAGCTTATTGGCTCACATTACCTCTGCAGACTGTTTGTGCCTTAATTGTAATTCAGATAGCAGATGTTAATATTACCCAGCTGTAGGGTAAGTAGTTTGCCGATCTTAAAGGGTTGAAAGGCTGAGTTATCCTTGATGGTCGCCATCCTTCGGCTACCTAGTTTCAAGCAGCAGATGGGTTATCCCGCCTGGTGACCTTTCGTGTTAAAAAGGACTTAACAGAAATGGGTACACGTTGGGCGTCGGGGCTTAAACTATGTGCAGAATAAGGAGGTTGGAACTCATTAGAAGAAAGTTATAGAGCACCAAACTGTCGTACGATGTAGCAGTGTCCTTTTTTTTTATATAGCGCAACTTAGACCCGAAGGTATCAGAGCGCTTTACATGAGCACCAGTTAAGTTACAGACGGACATATTCATTTTTGTGAGGCACATGTACAGGGCCGGACTGGCCATAGCGGGCACCGGGCATTTCCCCGGTAGGCCGCTAGGGGGGGGGGGGCCGGTTTTGGACCCCTGGGGGGCCGTTTTTGTTACCGGGGGTCGGCAATATCGGCCCCCGGTAACAAAATCGACCGAAACCGGCCCTCACAAACTGCTCGGCTGCACTCCCCCTCACCCCAGGGGGGGCCGGCTGAGCAGTTTGCCATGGCCGGTTTCTGTTCCCAGTCCGGCCCTGCACATGTAGATTGTTTTTTGCCCAGAATCACAGGATGTTGAGCGTCTCTGCCGAGACTGGAACCCGGTTCCCCAGCTCCAAGATCAACCGTTCTAGCCGTTGGGCCACATCCTCTCCCCTTTACATTCAAAAGTAAAATTTACTTCAAAATCAGATTAGAATCTTGGTAGTGCCAATATATGCAGGGGCAGCAGACAAATTAATTGCCAGCTGGGCATTTAAATTATTTTCTTGTGCACCCCTGTGCGTGGTCTGTCTGGAGAAATGCACGCTTAATGGGGCCATTTATGGATGTGGTCACTTCTGTAACTTGCACCTTCCAGTTTTCGCTGATCCATTGTGTCTGTCTGGTACTTCAACTAAACACTAAAAGAATCAAAAACACATTTAAAAAGTAAAAAAAAGCCAGAAACGCAATAAGCTTTTACATTGACATTATGTATTTATAATGACGCACCACGGGCCAGGCGGCACTCATCCGAACTCCTCATTTCCGCTAGCCCGACCACAGAAGTGTGCTTCTGGCACGAGCGCTTGGCGGGACACATTATTCATCACCCAGTTCTGCAGGAGAAGCATTTGCAGATAACAACTGTTTGGGAAAGTGACAGATGATTCACATTTACTGTAAAAATTATTAATGGGATACCTGTTAGAAGTCTGAAATTCATTGACGAAAGACAATTTGAGGATAGGAATACTTCACAGCTTGTAAACTCCTGAACAGTTAAGCCTAAATTTGCAATAATAATCTATTATCACCAGTGTGAGACTGTCGGCCCTCTCTTCCATTCTGGAAGTGCCACATAGGGCGACTTGGGCCATACCTATCCCTGGAGCTAGGGCCGGCTTTAGTGCTGGTGGCGCCCGGAGCAACAATCTTTCTTGGCACCCCCTATTGACCTTCTTCTCTATGGATTCCTTCATTACCACCCTCCAATGGAGCCCCTCATTTCCTCATAGACCCTTTCACCCATGAATTTCATTTCTTTTTTAGTACTTCTCATTACCAGTGTCAGAGCACTTTATATTACACACACATTATACAGAGACTAAATCGCTGTGCAAGAAATGTTACATAAGACAATGAGGTGTGCAAGGTCTAGGAGTCACGTCTCATCCATACTGGTAGGCAGTATATTTTAAGAGTGCTTGGTCTGAAGAAACAAAACCCCTCGATTAAAAGCCTATCACAGTGATTGGGGTTGGCTTTACTAGTAAGAAATCGTTTCTACCAAAATAACCCATTTTAGCAACTTTCGGATAATGATAGACTGGGGAAAACCATAAGGTTCTAATCTATGTCTTACAGTTTACATGAAGCTATTTGATACCAGTTCATAGCTCACTGTTCTATATTAGAATTATATCTTATGAACTACAAGTAACACAAGCATTGGCAATGCCAATAGGTATGGATTTAAAGGAATGTTCTATGTTAATGTGAAGCATTACAAGTAAATAGTATGGGAATACATATGCATTTGTGTTGAAGCATAGAACTGTAGAATAATATTTGAGCAGGTTACAAGGTCAGGTGAAAGTTGTACTGTCAAGCCAGACATAAAAATCCATGTAGGTTAATGACTGCCCTCCTCCCATCTGTGCTGCTGTCAGAGAAAAACATCATAAACTATATAGCTATCTAAGAATTCAATAGCATTCCAATGTCATGAGTTTGCCCCTGAAAGTTCAAGCTTAGGCAGATGGATAAATAGACAAACTGATCACATCTGTGTGAAGAGCA
This sequence comes from Calotriton arnoldi, assembly GCA_963921515.1. Classification (NCBI taxonomy): domain Eukaryota; kingdom Metazoa; phylum Chordata; class Amphibia; order Caudata; family Salamandridae; genus Calotriton; species Calotriton arnoldi. The sequence goes on from CAWUFW010002901.1 coordinate 663,730, forward strand.
AGCACTTTTTTGTGGAAGCACACAAAGTCTGCCAAATTAAAACATGCACTCCTTGTTTCCAAACATGTGGGCAGAGCCAAACCCCCTTTCTAGTGATGATCTCATATTTGTCCGGCAACAACTACCCTGTCCAACCAGACCATAAAAAGGATCTTTGCAACAAAAGCAGTAACCCACTGAGCTATCTCTACAAAAAAAAATTCTGTGATCCCCATGCTACACATGCATTGTAGCAGGCACATTAACGCTCTGTTCTACTTTATGACAGCCAAAACTTCAACTAGACAAAATGTATCTCTCTCTAGCAGGTACATTAATAATCAGAGTTACCTTGACACTTTGATTACTGCCCAAAAATTGCTGGGCACACACGGAGCGCTGCAGCAGGTGCTTTAATTCCTATAAGATATTCCACAACACAGCACCCCCGAGCTTGACACCCAGTGCGGTGGCATTGGTCCCACTGCCCCAAACCCCGCCCTGCTGGAGGCTTCCATTCACCTATGATAAAGGGGGCAGAATTCCTTGTCCATGAACCAGCAAACTCTTTTTCTGGGTGGTGTAGTGGGTGTTACCATTTGGGAATGAGTACCTCTGGGATGTACTGCTTAGTTACGGCAAAGTTGAATGATTACACATATTGCCCAGGGACACTTAATGACAACACTAAAGTGCTAAAATCTGTTGTCACTTTAAAACACAGTGCCTCAATTGTACTCTACTTTAACTTTTACTCTACTGATAACAAAGTTGAAATACTGTGTATTTGTTGTACAGTTATGGATGCAAAATACAGATATAATAATATATACTTTATTGACGTGAAACTCTTTTCTAATCTATGTTCTGAACATGTAGTCTTCAGAAACATGTGGTAACTGTGACAGGAACTGAAGGTCAAAGGAGACAAATGTAACCCTCAGAAACTGTCCCTCTGCTCTGAGGAAAAACAGCTATCTGACATAACTATCAGAAAGTTGCAAAACTCCATGTGACTTGTAATGCAATTCAGACGTAATTTAGAGTTGGTGTATGTTGCTCTGTACATGACATGTGTAATAAAGGTGTCATACGTACTCAGATGGTAACTGCATTGGAAAGTATACATTAAGCATTCAAAGAATACCCACAGCACCTTCCTCATATTGTTAGAGCATTTTCTTGATTCCTTGATGAATATGTTAAACAATATTTACTACATACTTATTTATCAAAAACCGTAGCGAAAGTATCAAGCATTTGATTTTACATCATTAAAATGAGAAATCTATTTTCTGATATACACCAGTGAATCAATGTAGTTGAAGCATGAACAGTAAGAATATCAAAAAATAAAATCAAACATCCATTCATGTATAAGAAATAATAGAAATTGTAGCCATTGAAATATAACGGCCCCTTCTGGCAGAAGGAGCAACAGGGTTCAGTTGCTGTCCATTAATTGTTACGTAGGTTGTTGCTGTCTTTTGTTGTATATTTTTAGGTCGCAGTCTACCAGACAGCACAGCTGTCTTTTTTGCTAAAGACATCTTTGGGACATCCAGAAAGTTGACCTAGGAATGCATTCTGCCCGTTGCTTACCATTAGCTTTGTGGTTTGTAACTCACATTTTCTGGTTTTCTATTTGCTGGCTTTATTTGCTTTAGGCTGCACACCTGGAGTTCATCCCGCCCGTTGCCCAAACCTTGTTTATTGTATTCGTCCATGAACTCGCTTTCTGTAAACAGCCCTTTAAATCTTGTTCTTATCTTATCACATTTACTGTGCATTAAAAGACGGAGGTCAAATGTCAGGATGTGTCTTCCAGGGAGCTTGGTGTTTTTTTTTTCTTTCTCTGACTTCAAAGTGAGAGGATTTATGTGATAATCATGCTGGCCACTGGGGTCTGCTTGAGGAAGGCTGTGCAAAGCTATTTTGTTTCTTAGCACACAGCAACAGTTTAATATCTGTAAATTAATTGTGCTGACAATCAAATCAATACATTCAGTGTTGATATTTCCACACATTATCGTTTGTGCGCTGTATACTCTTATCACTAAAACTGTATGTGAGTGCAAATTTAATGGTCATTTCAATTAGAGATGTGTTGTCTGTCATAGAGGTACACTACCATACCATGCATACTTCATATTACCCCACTCCACTCTACTCTGCACCACTCCACACCACTGCACTCTACTCTGCACCACTCCACACTACGCCACTCCACACTGGGTCACTGCACTCTTATATGCGACACTCCACTCCACACCACTCAAATGTACTCTATGCCAATGCACTCTACTCCACACTACTCTACTATGCACCACTGCACTTTTTGCCACTGCCCTCTACACCACTCCACACCACTCCACTCTATGCCACCCTGCTCTGAAACACTGCAGTCTAAGCCACTGCACTTTACACCACTGTACTCCACTCTGTGCTACTTCACTCTGCAACACTGCACTCTACGCCAATGCACTCTACACCACTGCTCTATACCACTGCACTCTTCCCTGGACCACTCAATTGTACCCTGCACTACTCCACTTTACACCACTTCACTCTGCTCTGAATCAATCTACTCTATGCCACTGCACTCTATGCTACTGCACTCTACGCCACTCTACTCCACTCTGTGCCACTCTACTTTATGCCACTGCAATTAGCGATGCGCTACTCTACTCTATGGCACTGTTCTCTGCGTCACTACTCTATGCCACACAATTCTACCCTGCACCGCTATACTCCACCCTGCACCACTCCACTCTGCTCTATTTTGAAACAATTTACTCTATGCCACTCTACTGCGCGCCACTGCACTCTACGCTGTACCACTCTATGCCTCTGCAGTCTGCACTATGCCACTGTACTCTAAACCACTGCACTCTATGCCAATGCACTCTACACCACTTTACTCAAAAACAATGCACCCTACACCACTACACCTACATCAACTACTTTGCACCACTGCACTTTACCCTACAACATTCTACTCTATGCCACTGCACTCTATGCTACTGCACGCTATGTCAATCGACATCATTGCACTCTACGTCACTGCCCTCTACACCACTCTATTCTACTCTGCACCACTGTACTCTATGTCACTGATCTATACACCTCTCTTCTCGCCATCCACTCTATGCCCCTGCACTCTATGCCTCTGCATTCTATGCCCCTACACTCTACTTTGTACCACTCCACTCTACTACACCATACACCACTGCACTCTATGCCACTACACTCTATGCTCCTACACTCTGCACCACTCTATTCTTCACCTCTGCACTCTACTCTGCACTACTCCATTCTACTCTGCACCACTTCACTCTATGCCACTTCACTCTAAGCCACTCTCCTCCTCTCTTAGCCACTCTACTCTATGCCATTGCACTTTACACCACTACAATCTATTCTGCACTGCTCTACTCTATGCCACTGCACTCTACATCACTGCACTCTACACCAATGCACTCTACACCACTTTACTCAAAATCAATGCACTCTACACCACTGCACTCTATGCCAGTCGACTCTGCACCTCTGTACTTTACGCCACTTCACTTTAGGCCACTCTACTCCAATCTACTATACTTCACTCTATGACACTTCACTCCACGATACTCCACTCTATGATGCTCTACTCCTTTAAACTCTGCTCCACTGACACTCTAATCTACTTTAGGCCACTCCACTCTACAGCACTCTATTCTACTCTATGCCATTCTACGACACTACTCCACTCTACGACGCTCTGCACAACTCCCTCTATGCCACTCCATACCACTTTACTCCACTCTATTCTCTGACCCACTATTCCACTCTACTCCACTCCACTCTATGCCACTCCACACTGACGCTCTTTGCCACTCTGCTCTATGACACTCTATGCCACTCCACTCAACGCCATCCAACTCTACAGCACTCCTCTGTGTGCCACTCCACTCTATGACAATCTACTCCACTCTACACCACTCTACTCTACAACACTCTACCCCACTCTACGCAACACCCTCTAAGCCACTCCACTCTGCTCTACACCAATCCATGACACTCTACACCACTTCACTCGATACCCTACTCAACTCTGACACTGTACTCCACTCTATGCCACTCAACTCTACGGCCCTTCCACTCTACGACACTCTACGAATATAGCATGTTACAACGCATGCTATTACATCGTGTTCCTTTACAACAAATCGATCAACAAATCGGATGTTACAACGTTGTCGTTGTAACATCCGCGTTGTAAAGGGAACGCGATGTAATGACTGTGTTGTAAAGGCTGTTTCCCCACTCTACTACCTCCACGACACTCCACAACACTATATGCTACTCCATGACACTCCACTTCACTCCTCTTCACGACACTCAACTCTACTGTACGCCACTCCATGCCACTCTACACCACTCTGTAACTCCCCACTCTACTCCACTTTATGACACGCCACTCTACTTTACCCCTCTACATTTAAGCCATGCTGAACAGCAGCCATTCTGGTGTACAACATTGCTAAAACATATTGGCAAAGCCAATAGCTCTTGCATAGACGAAACCTATTGGCTTTGCCAATGCTTGTTTTAAATAAAGTTGTTCATCTGTCATATCCAGTTTTAGAGTCCCTTGTTCGGTACTGGCTGAAAGTATAATTTCCATTATCCAGACTGCAACCAGAAGCTTCGTCCCCAACGGATTTGGGACCTGTTTCATCATGAACCCAGGTTCTTTGGTGGAAGTCATTCTCTCCTGGCCCCGAGCCTTGAGAAAGCCCCACACACAAAGTCATTGGGAGTGAAACATGTATTGGCTGGTGTCGTGTCCCCGATGTCCCATGAACATGCAGAGACCGGTGAGTGGCAATTATTCTTTATTTCTGTTATTCGTCCGTGCTCACAGGCACGTCCTCTTTCCTGCCCTCGTAGCACCACAATACCCCTTCTCCACTCCCTGACCGGAAGTGGTATCCGGTTGCTGACCCCTCCCACGACTGGGGTGCAAAGTCCTAGTGCCCTCTGCCCCAGGGCACGATATCTCCCCCTTTGTGGAAAGAAAGAAAGACATATTTCCTCAATAAGTCTCTTTGGCCTTCTGCTCACTCTCTTTGGGCACGACCCTTCTGTCCCTTCGTTTGGTACCTCTTCTTGTCTCTTGCTGTTGTGTGACATCATTCCCATGCTGTCCATGACTTCCTCTTTGTCATGTGTTGCGTTGCTCTTGGATGCTGTATCTCCTCCGTCCGCATCCGATGTCTTTAGTCCCTTGAAATGTGAGCTATTTCTGGTGATCCGGTAGAGGCCCGATGCAGCTGTTATCATTGGCCCTTTGACATTTATTATTGTCAGCGGATCACCTGAGAAAGGGCTGTCTGATTTTCTTGCTTGTCGTTGACGCACCAGAACTGAATCCCCTTGCCTCAGCTGTGATGATGTGGCATGTCTCCGGGCGTCCGCATATAGTTTCATTTTGTTTTTCGCTTCCTGATCTCTTGCTGCAATGCTGTTGTGTTCTGGGGGCGCTTTTGCCTCTAGCTGGGGCAATCTTGTCCTGCTTGTTCTTCCCAGCACCAGTTCTGCTCGGCATCGTCCCGTGGAGCTGTTAGGTGTGTTTCGGTAGTCTCTTAATATTTGACAGAGTGGCTGGCCTACAGAGATCTGTGCCAGTTTTGCTCGTTGGACTGCTTTCTTGATGTTTCCCATGAATCTTTCCACCATGCCATTTGCTTGTGGCCACAGGAGCGTTACCTTCCGGTGGTGAATGCCCAGGTAGGCCATGAATCTGAGAAGCTCCTCTCCTGAGAAGGGTGGCCCATTGTCTGTCTTCATTGTTTGTGGGGAGTCCCAGGCTGCAAAAATGTAATTCAGTATTGGCAACGTTGCAGTGGCTGATGTTGACGAGACGTGTCGTACTATGGGAAACCTGGAGTACTCCTCAATGACCACTAGCAAGTAGTTTCCAGTGTCCAGTGGCCCATAGAAATCAGCTGCCAATGTTGTCCACACTGCCCCTGGAAGCTCCGACATCTGTAGCTGTTCTGTCTTTGCGGGCCGTCCCATTATTCGGCATAGGTGACAGTTTAGGATGGTGTCTTCCACCAGTCGATCCAACCCTGGGAACCATACTCTTTCCCGTAGCATCTTTTTTGTTGCTACTATGCCTCTGTGGGACTCATGTGCTAGATTTACAGCCTGCCGCCGCAATGCTTTTGGCATTATTATCCTTGTTCCTCTTAGTATGATTCCTCTTTCTGTTTCCGAGAGTTCCACTTGTATGTTTTTGAACGCCAGCGTTTCTTCCCTGCTTACTTCTTCTCCCATGGGGCTGTTGTTGTTTTCGTGTCTCCATCTTTGCTGTCGTGTTGTTAATTTGACGGCTTGCATTGTGGCATCCCTTGTTGTCTCTCGTTCCAGCTCTTCAATTGTTATTGGTGCGGGAGTGTTCTGCCTTAACACAAAATTTAGGTACTCTCCTGCCATGGATGTGTTTTCTGGTGCCTGCGGGAGGGGATGCCGTGACATATAGTCAGCTGGGTTGTGTTCCTTTCCCGGTTTGTGCACTATCTTGAAGTCATAGTCCATCAGTCTTATTCCCCATCTTTCAATGCGTGGCCGTATCTTTGCGTTTGGGTTTCCATATATTGTCACTAGGGCTTGGTGGTCAGTTACAATGGTGAAAGGTTTTCCGTAGATGAACATGTGGTAGTGTTCACACGCCCATACCACTGCTAGACTTTCCGTCTCTGGTTGTGAGTATGCCCTTTCAATGTCCGATAGGCTCTTGGTTGCATATGCGACAATTTGCCTGGGCGAGTCTCTTCCAGGCGTGTGTTGTGCTAGAATTTCTCCTAACCCTACAGGGCTGGCATCAACAGTGAGCTCAGTGCATAGCGATGGGTTGAAATAAGCGAGATGATCTACAGATGTTACTGCATGTCTGATGGCCTCAAATGCCCTGCCGCATTCATGTGTCCAAAGAAATTTCTGACCCTGCTTCGTTAGGTCCCGAAGGGGTGTGGCAAAGTCCTTTATGAATCGAGCACAGTAGCTTGCTAACCCAAGGAATGACCTCACTTCTGCTACTTCTGTTGGAGGCCTTGCTTTTCCAGTGTTTCCACTTTGCTGGGATCTGGCCTCATTCCATTTTTTGAAAAGATGTGTCCAAAGAATACTAGTTCCCTTTTCCCCAGTTCACACTTGTCTTCATTTAAGGTCAGGCCTGCTTGTTCCAATTGGCTGCAGACCTTACGTAGGGCCTTGTCGTGATCCTCATCTGAGGGACCAAATACCAGGATGTCATCACTGTAATTCAAACTATTCTTTACAGGCCTGATCACTTGCCTTATGATCTCTTGAAATATTGCTGCTGCTGATGATATTCCAAAGCTTAGTCGCTTGTAGCGAAAAAGACCCATGTGGGTGGAGAATGTTGTGATGTATCGCAATTGTGGCTTAAGCTCCAGTTAATGGTATCCTTTGCACAGGTCTAACTTTCAGAAATCTGCACACGCCAGTAAGACAGCTGATCATGTCATTTAAGTGAGGCCCTGGGTGCCTTTCCCTCTCAATTGCCGAGTTTGGTATTCTCATGTCAACGCAGATGTGAATCTTTGAGGTGTTCTTCTTTGGTACTGCGACTATCGGAGATACCCATGGGGTCGGTCCATCAACTGGCTCTATGATGTCTTGCTCCAGTAGGCTTTGTATTTCTTCTTCCACCTGTGGTTGCAGATATATGGGCACTCTTCGGTGATGCTGAGCCACACATGGAAAAAGCAAAACACCTTGGATTGTTTATGTGTAGGAAGGTGACCCTTCCTGCACATAAACAATCCTTTAAAAAAATGACATTTTGTAACTTCCATGTGTGCTGCATTAAGCAGCACATATAGAAGTGACAAAATGGCCTTTCAGGATTGTTTATATGCAGGATGGGACACCTTCCCTCACATACACAATCCTCCCCTGCACGCAGACACCCTTGAACTGTGGTGCAAGGGTGCCTGCATTGGCGCTACACTGCTAAGTGTAACACCAGCGAAGGGGAAGCGCAAGGCTGCACCATATCCTTGTAAATATTGTGCAGCCTTGCCTTTCTGAAGTGGCGGAGTGAGGCGTTAAGCCATGATGGCTAACGCCTCACTCCGCAACTTCCTTGTACATATGCCCCAGGATCTCCTGTCATTAGCTCTCAGTCAGAGAAATAGCCATGTCTCCTTGGCTGCCCAAACTTAAATATTGTTGTGGGTGATCAGCAACATTTTGGAAAGAATCGAGATGGTGGCTGCATGTATACACTCAGAACTTCCAGGCACACTTTATACACACGTGTGTAGACACCAGTCCTCCATCAGCCGTTTCCAGTGTCAGTAATGGTAACTACTGGCTGGCCTAGGAGCACATTAATCAAGGCCATGCATAGGCATTGAGCCCATACCATTAATAAACAGAACGTTATGTGAGCCTGTGCATTCTCGTCGTGTGGACATTTTCTGGTTGAGAGCTCATGCTTGGTTCTTCTTCCCATGATGGTATTTTCTGGGCACAGCTTAACTGAGGGTACAGCTTTTCCTGTACAAGAAGAAACATTTAGGGCCTCTAGGCATCACACCACCTCCAGGATTCTAGGATTTGCGATTTGTAGTTTCTGTTCGTTGTTCTTGTTACTGTTTGGTTGCTAAAGTCCTTCTTCGTTCTTCTTATGGAAAGTGGGTTCATTAATGAAGGGATTCTTTGTGGAATTTTCCGATCAGCTGCACAGTGTTTCCTTGTTGTTAGGCTTGTGGTTTCTGTTAGAAACTGGGGAATATATGTGTCCAACAGTCTCTAGTTATGAGATAGTGCTGTTGCCCTTACGATTTGTATACCTACGATGTTAAATCTTGTGAGACCAACTGGCCAGTTACAAATGGTTTCAAGAAGACTGACACCCCCGAGGACAGTTCACAAGAAAACAGCTAAAGGAATGCTTAAGAAATCAAATTTGCCAGAACAGACCTCGTTTTGCTATTTTCTCGTTACAAAGATGGTGTCCTTATTTTCAACATGTTAGTGTTGTTACGGTGCATTTTATGTTCTGAATGTAGAGTACAATTAAAGAAAAGGAACGTTTTATTGAATTCCATAACTAATTTTTGACATAGTAAACATATTAAACACCATAATTACAAATAACAACATAATGAAGCCAAATGTATATTTTTATTGTCCTTCTACGCACCTAAGTTTCAGTTTCAGGTAATTCCTATCCTATGTAATATCATGAGCAGTTCTGTTTTTTAAGCTAACACAACTTTCAATTCTGGACTTTTAGTTTTACTATTATAAGTATAGTTTTAAAAGTCTCGGCATGTAAAATGCTTTTTACTAAATTTATATTGCTAACTGAAATTCTCACATCTGACATTTGTCAGGTATGCAGATATGTATGTGTGCATATATGTGGGCTATGAGTGCCCATTTGTCTTGTTTTGGCATTGGAGGCTTATATGTCGGTTGTCTGAGTGCATAGGTACTTTTACACATGTGGGACTTGTGTCCCTGAATGACGTGTGCCTCTGTGTGTAAACACACTTGTAAAGCTAAATCTATTAGCTTAGCCAATGCTTGTTTTGTGAAGTGCCCAACGCTGTCATGTTGTCTATAACTAAGAGCTCATAATATGATAAGAAAGCAGAGGATTGAAAATATTATTGAATTGATTCACAAAACATATAGCATTCGTAATAATAGGCACCACTGATTTTTCGAATGCAAATTGCTAATTCACAAAAGACAAAGTAGTGCAAATTTGAACAAAAATTGTAAAAAGTAGCTACAGGACAAAGTTAAAAATTGTTTATGCTGCAACAGTTTGCAAATTATTATTGATATGCGCAAAAATGTTGTATTCGTGAAAAGTGAGCGCACACAACAGTGAAAAAGAGTCAAATTGTTGATTAACGTAAAAAAAAAAATTATAGTTTGCATTGCCATGTGACAAGCCTGCCCCTTTGTTATGCAAACGATGCTTCAGGCGCTCTCAGCACTAAGGTTCTGCTATTGATGGGGAGGAACTGGCTTGTGACTCATTGTGGAAAATTGCGAATAATGGGACGAAGGCCTGCAAGGGAAAGCAGACCTCTCTGCCAATATTTGCATTCATAATATGCTGGCATTGTGCAATGCTGTCACCACAAGGTGTATGGGTGTTCCTGATCCTGCTCCAACTGTAGCTGAGGAGGAGGACTTTTTTGCATAGTATCAGAGGGCTGGGACTGTGTCGGTCCCATTCCATTCGGCTATTCGTAAAGTACTTAATCATGAGTGGAGGGAGGTGGTTAGGAGCACTTTTCCTCATTTTCTCTCTAAAAAGTACCCTGTGGACAAACTTTGCAGAGGAGTATCCATCTATAGTTAAGGTGGATAACATCATGGCTGGGCTTTCAACCCAGGGTAATGTTATTTCGGAGCATGACTTTCAAGGTTTACCACCATTGGGTGGTCGGCTCCTGTTTTTCAGGGAAGTTTGGCAGCACTCTGTCCCAGATCAGTGGGTGGTCAAGGTGGTTTTGGAGGGTTACCACCTAGAGTTTTCAGTCCTGCCTCACACTTCGTTCAAGTCAACGCCTCTTCCAAGGGATCCAGTGAGGCATCAGGCTTTGTTGGACAGTGTTCAGATATTGGTAGAAAAATCAGCTGTGGTTCCAGTTCCCGCACCAGAGATAGGAGAAAGGTTTTATTTCATTCTCCTTTTGGTGCAGGAACCATCAGGCGATTTTTGACCACTGTTGGATTTGAAAGCTCTGAATCAGTTCCTTGTTCATCAGCTATTCAGGATGGTCACCCTGCAGTCCATCTTTCCTTTCCTGACCAAAGGGGATTTTCAGACATCACTAGACATGATGGTTGCATTTCTGCGTGTACCAATTTTTCCCCCTCATCATCGTTAGTTTCAGTTGGCTGTAGGCAATGGGCACATTCAATTCAAGGTCCTTCCCTTTGGCCTTACCTCGGTACTGAGGGTGTTCACCAAGCGCCATTTGTGGGTATCTTGCAAGGTAAAGGTATTTGCCTTTTCCCTTACCTCAATGATTGGCTAATTGAATCTTCTTGTTTTTGCAAGGCACAAGCCAATGTCAAGGAAGTGTGCAATCTGCTTCCTGTTGAATTATGCAAGGTCATATCTACACCCCATTCAGACTTTACAATTTCTAGGGGCCAGATTCTAATCGGAGAGTGGGGAGGTGTTCCTCTCAGGGAAGAGATGGCTCTGGTTAATTTGGCATCTACAGGATCTGTTGGCCTTGATGTCAACCTCTGCCAGGATGTGGTTGAGGAGTCAGGGAGAGATGGTGTCCATCTTGTACATTGTGCCTTGGAGCAGAGTGCATTTGTATCCTCCGGTGCACCATCTCCTGACTCATTGGCTCCCTCAATCTCAAATGTATGAGACATTAAATCCAGTGATGGCGGAGATCCAATTGACTCTCCAATGGTGGCTGCAACCAGACTCTCTGATCAAGGGGGTTGTCTTGGATCCTTAGGTCCTGGTGGTGCTGTCCACAGATGCCAGAAAGTTGGGCTGGGGGGCAGTGTTGGGTGCTGCTTCAGCTCAGGAGAGATGGGGCCCAGAGGGGTTCCACCAGTCCTCCAACTGGCAGCTGTTCAGAGCAGAGGACTTTGGTGTTTTTCCTTCCTTTGATCTAGGGTCAGGCTGCCTGTATCCAGATGGACAATCAGGTGGTGAGAGCATACCTGAATTGGCAGGGGGGAATGGTTACTGCACTATTTCATCTGGCACAGGTGATTTGTTTATAGTCTGTGTTCAATCAGCGTTCCATGAAGGCTGTTTATCTTTAGGATTCTCTGTTGTTCTGGTGGCCAGCTGGTCTCCTGTATTGTTTTCAGCCAATTCTTCTCCTTCCAGCAGTCCTGTGGAAAATAAGGATGGACCAGGCATCAGTCACTCTGGTGGCTCCGAGATGGATGAGGAGACCTTGGTACTCTCAGATATTACTTCTGGCAGTCACTCCTGCCTGGGTGTTTACACTTCAGCCCTCTCCATTGTTCCTTCCATTGATCTTAACAGCTGAGATCAGCCATGCAGCATGGTTGCTGAAAGGTTAGCTCTCCTTCAGCAGGGTTGTTCTAGGGAAGTGGCAGATGCAATTTACTTGGCTCATCATCCTGCTACAAGGAAATCTTATGCCGCCATTGGGGAAATTTTGAGAGGTGGTGTGTGGCACATCATTTGGATGATCTTCAGGGTGGCCCCTTGGCTTCACTGTTTCTATCATCAGGGCCAGTGGGCTGCAATCCAGGCGGTTAGGGGAATAGGGGTTGCTAGACTAGCTACTTTTACTTCTAAGCTGCTGTGTAGTTTCTTTCTGCAGCACCCTCCTATTCAATCTCCTATCTCTCCTTGGGATTTGCCATTGGTCCTTAAAGCTTTCATGTCCCCGCCTGTTGAACCTTTGCAGTCAGTGGACTTGAAGTTTCTCACTAAAAAGGAGGTTTTTTTGTGGCCATTTGCTCAGTAGAAGGGTTTGTGAGATTGGAGTATTATTGTCAGTAGCTCCATTTATTAGGTTTCTGGAGGATAATGTGATTCTCCTACCTAGTTCAGCTTTATTGCCTAAGGTTGTGTCTTGTTTTCCCAATAATTTGGATATGGTCCTTCCTGTGCTGTTTCCATTCCCTTCCTTGGCTCAAGAGGTGGAATTACACACTTTGGATCTGAATAGTGCTTTATCAATTTACTTGGAACGGACCTCTTCTTTTCGTAAAGTGGATGTCTTGTATTTTCACTTTTGGGTTGCCCAATAAGGGTTCTTGTCGTTTCCCTCTTCCATTTCTAGGTGGATTAAGTCTGTGATTGTGAAAGATTATGAGATTGCTCAGCTTCAGGTTCCTCCCCTGTTTCAGAGTTGGTTTACTCATGATGTGTATGCTTCATGGGTCTCTTTTTCGGGGCTTCTTTGAAGGATGTTTGTGTGGCGGCTACCTGGAGTTCTCCCCATACTTTCCTTGATCATTACCAGATTCAGTTGGAGGGATGTTTTTCTTCTTCATTTGGTGAACATGTTTTGACTTCTGTTTTGCAGACTTAATATCTTTATGTTCCCATTTTACATGCCTGTATTAAATGTTCATTTGCTTGCATCACTACAGTGTGTGCCCCTTGTATTGTTGAGTTATATAATCAAACTTGATGCGTGGGCATGATCTCGGTGTAAGGACTGGGTCAGGGAAGACGTACGAGGAGGTAATTCCCCGGTTACTTACCGATAATCTTCATTACTCCTAGTCCTGGTCCTCCCTGACACAATCCTGCTTCCCATCCTTCCTCCCAGAGGAGGAATTGATTATATTATGTTTATGCTTTCTGCTGTGTTGTTACTTTTCTTGGTATTGTGAGAGGAGGTGATGCCACTGTTTTCCGTTTATGGGATGATTGGGCAAATGGTGGGCATCTTTGGGGAATTATTTTTGTCAATTAGGGAATATGTTGTGCAGTTGGAGATAAATCTCGGGTGGAAGACTGTGTCAGGGAAGACCAGGACTCGGAGTATAAATATTACTAATAAGTAACCGGGGCATTACTAACAACTTTACATAGAATTAAACCAGACATGTCCAAGAGCAGAAGATAAAGAAGCTATATTTTATTTTAGCATATTAAGTCCTTCAAATGAAACCATACAATTTACAGAGATGTATTCAGTAGATGTAGGTAAATAGATGTTACAAACAGATTGAAGTGGCTGTATTGTGACTAGGCATCCGTGAAATTTGTGCTATGCCACTGTAATTAGAGTAATTTTGGGAGTTTTGGGTGACTCTGGTTACATTAGATTCTCAAAATCAGGGTCGGACTGGCCAATAGGGAAATCAGGCAATGCCCGGCAGACTGGTCTAAGAGATCAGTGTGTGGGCCGATTGTTTTAGCAGTTGTGGGCCGATTTTAGGCCAGGTGGGCTGGCTTTACTGTTGATTTCCCTTATTATTACCACTTTTTAAGCTATCTGCTCTGCTACTGGTGGCCACTTTTATTTTGGTGCCTGGGCATATTTTTTTCCAAGTCCGACCCTACCCAAAATGATGCTATTATTCCGCACTGCATAATTGTGCGTCAATCACAGTAAAAATGTACCACAAATATGCTTGTAACTGTAAAGTTATTAGGAATGCACTTTTGTTAAGAGCAAAATGCATCCTCTCATCCGAAGTGGATGGGATGATACATTTCATGCTAAAATGCAGCACAAAATGCATGCTTTGCATTTTATGTAACTATGTGCAATTTCGTGCATTTTTTTCCAAAATTCTGCATAATTATGCAAATTTCGTACACCCCTAATTGTGACATGTGCTTTACTATATGAAACATTAATATGAATTCTGCTCTTTCAGAATATGAGATTCTCTTCATGTTGCCACATCTAACTATTAAATAGTCAACTGCTGTACGAATGGGCTGGAATCCTTCTCAAACAATAGTCATAGCACTTGAATTAACAAATACATTTAAACGTGTTTTTTCAATTAAAAACTTGAAAAAACTCAGTGGTTGATGTTTTATAAAAAAACAAAAAATCTATTTGGATCGCTGTTTGAGAGGCGAGTTTGTACTGTGTATCTAAAATAAAATGCGTGGATCTCATCGTTTCATATATAATGCAATAGACACAGCTATAGTGACATTTGTATCTAATCGAGGGTCTCTTTCTTCATTACTTTCCTGAGATGAAAGATTTCATTTTTTTTCCTAGGTGTCCTTCCTTTAATTCAATCTGTCCTTTAGCTCTATTAAAGGGACAGATAGTCATATCACATACACTGTGCCAGTTAATCACTCTCTGCTCTGAATAAAATGGTGTTTACAGTGGAACGTGCAGAATGCAAAGTCAAATGGGGGAAGTTTAGAAGTCGGAGGCTTGCCTGGCAGAGGAGAGGTATGAGTTCCGCAGGGGCAGCGCCTGTAAATCCTGAGCGCCGTGGCAGAGAAAATGGCCCTGTTTCCTTAAAACTTCATCTCAAATAGGGGGAGCCGAATCACTTCTGGCAGCTTATATCCTGCGAGTTAATGGGTGCTGTGAGAGATGACTTTTATTGTATAACAAGGGCATTCTGGGCAGTTTGGATGCGAGAGCTAGAAAGTGACGCTGAGTGGTTCTGGCTACTCAATCTATATGGATTCTCTTTTTATATAATTATTTTCCAGACTGGACGTGTGTAGAGTAGGAGCCTCGCATCCAGTCGCAGTGTCAGAAAGCTTCTACCTGAATGCGTCTGTTCATGTGGCTTAAAAAGTGTTTTTAAGAATCGGGTTCTGAGCATCGGCCATTTTGAATCCCCGCGTTGTTTGAGTGGCTCAGCCACTACATAACTAATCCTTGGTAGAAACACATGCTGGAATGAAAAAAAAAACTATTTTGGTAAATTCTGTCCCTTTCAATATATGATCTCAGTAGTTGGGGATCTATCTGTATTTGAGGCAATTGCTCCCCCTAGGCATGTATAATCCCCCTCTGTTTCATCACATTCTCTTAGGACAGACATCTTGCAGACCAGACACCATGGGAACATATTCATAGAACTTTTGGCACCTATTTTCAGAGAGTGAAGTGATTGCAAATGTGAAGCCAGGTAATTCATTTAATTGTGCATGGCACTACCTGTACTAATTGGCATCACTGGGAACAAAAGGGCTCCTTCTGTCATTGCAGAACGAGACCATCCAAGTGAGAGTTAAAGGCTTCCCCAAGAAAACACCTATGTGCCCAAACAAATGCTGTGGGGTTCCTTAAAGACTCCTTATATGTTTCAGCTACAACACTGTGTTAAAAGATTCCCTGCAGCGCCACCTGTGAACTCAAATGAAGGTCCCCTAAGGGATAGCTTTGTGCACCAGAGAGCGAGGCCGGCCACAGCAAGAGATACAAGTTTACCACACGCAACCTGTGAACCCCAGCGTATCTCTGTAGATCCCCATACAGCTCTATTCATGCACCCAAAAACGACAACACAGAAAGTGTGGGTTCAAGGGTTCCTCACAATGGTAGTTACTACATTTAATTGGTGAGAAAGCACCTCTTGGCGTGCACCCCTTGGTCTTTGGTCTCAACCCTAAGAATGGCACTTTTCGCCGTAGGGGAAATCTCATCGCAAATTCTCCTCCAACCCTTTGACATTGCCAGACCAGTCCTTTGAAGTAAAATTTGCAAGGCCCACCTCTAAAAGTTACAAATGGGAATGCATGGAAGAACTGAGTCTACCATTTGGAATGATTTTGATGTGAGCTTAGGCAAATGATTTTCATATTCCAAAACTGTAATAATAATTCTTGAGTCATTTCAAGCAATAATTATCATAGTCAACTAATAAACAGTACAGATTCGCTGATAAAAACACAAAAGAAGCCTTCAACTGGAGGACACAATTTAATGTAGTATCCTCTCGGGTAGTGGAAAAGAATGAGAAGAACAACTGGTCGGCCCACAACTCGCTTCAGGGCACTGGAAAGGAAAGACTACACCTGGTAAACTGGTGTTGGGGTGAGGAACGAGTATTTGGTGAGCTGATAGTGATCCAAAAATGGAGAGGAACAGCCAGAGTACAATATATGATCAACCACCATGTTGAACATTTATCATAAATTACAGGAGTGGCACTATTTGGCCAATAGTGGGTTACAAAATGTGTCATTCTCCAGACGGTGAGATGAGTGGTCCCATGTAACATACAGAAACAAAATGAACATTGTGTCGTAGTGCTCACCACAGTATTATAACACAACCATGCTGAAGTCTAACCTCTCTACACCAACTGTTTGTTTAGAAGTCCAGGGGTAAGCCTAGGTTATCAATAGGGTGTTTCTGCCAGGTACACACAGTGCATGTGTCATATGCGGAGCAAAGGAAGGAAAGTGCTGTATTTAACTGTGTACCCATCCAAATGACAAAGTCTTCATGTAGTGGGGCCATCTCCTACCTTGATCAAATAAACAAATTATTGGGGTCTGTCAAGGTCTTGGTCTTTTTGTAAGGGGCCCAAAGTTGAGCTCAGTTAGCCGTTCGTCAGGTGTCTACTGGATGGCGGCACCAATGCAAAAGTATGTAATTCTTGGCTGCCGTTAAGGCCGCTGCTACTCACCTGTAGCTATGTTATGTTATGTTAAAGAAATTTATCAAGCGCACATTCACCAGACGGTTTCTTGGCGCTGGAGTGAGAGTTAGGCAGCAGCAGAGGAAAGAGCCTAGTTGTCATATGCCTGGGAAAACAACTAGGTCTTCAACTGTTTTCTGAATAATGCACAAGAGGTGACCAACCCAGGGGCGGTGCGTCCATTGGGGCGTTGGGGCGTTGCCCCCCCGCCCGCAGCTCCTTCGGCGTCTCTGAACTTAAGAGACGCCGAGAACTGACAATCTCATGTCAGTCAGCATGACGTCGGACCGCCCACCCCCTTCAGAGTCTGAAGGGGGTGGGCGGTCCGGCGTCATGTTGACTGACACCGTCACCAGGGGCATGCAGCAGCACAATGCTCTGCGCATGAGTGGGCAAGGTCGGCGAATTTTTCCGCCGTGCCCAGTCATGCGCACTAGTGGCTGCACAGGCTGGCGCATGCCCATTAGGAGAGCGAGGGTTGAGCAAAGGCTCAAACCTCGGTCTCCTAATGGGCAGGCGGGCGGAGAGTAACCGTGCCCGAAGTCAATCCTGGCGCTGCTGGCAGCGCCAGGATTGGCTGAGAGGGGTTGGCCCATCCCCTCACAGAGATCAGCGAAAGAACAAGAGAAAATGGAAGCACCCAGGGGAGCGCTCCCTCAAAACCCCACAGTAGGGAGAAGATCCTCAGGAGGGCAGAGCCAGGGACTGTGGAACCCCCTCTCGGCCCCCCGCTCTCAGCACCTACCTGCAATTCAAGAAACTCTTGGAACCAAACTTTACAAACAGGATCTTCGACACCTTAGGGAGCGAATGAGGGATGCTGAATCAAAGCCTTCCAGTACAGCCGACTAGATTCTACCCACTCCCACTCACGTAAAATACTTTTACTGTCTGCTTGCTTCATGGCGCTCCGAAGTGATTAATGTGACATGTCGGCGCTACACACAACTCTGCATAAATACAGGGAATTTCGAATCCACAGCCTTTTCTCACCGCACAGGCTAACACTGAACACAAGAAGCACAAACAGATTTTAGCCATGGAATGTAAATAACACATCTCTCGACCCTTACCTACCATTGGCTAGGGCCCGGACATACACAAGGACTCACATCAATCAACAACAGCACCACACGCATCTATCTCACAGGCTTGGTTTACACCGAGTGCCACCTCACCTGTATCAAGCGTCTCCTCCCATGTTTTGTCTTAGTGCATCCAAACAGGAAACTCATAAAACACGACAGACATGTAATCTTTACCAATGATTGTTAGCATGGATTTTTTTCGATTTGAGTTAAAAGAGTAACAACTCTCATTCTTTCTGTCTGCTTGCCTCCGACTTCATGCCCTTTCTCTTCATAGGTGTCTTTTCACTCACTCCTTCTGCGTGTACTTTGCTTCGCCTCCTCAACTCCGTCATCCCCAGCCACACGTACCAACACACGTAAACGCTGCATTTTTCTTCTCCTTTGGTGCTGTCAAGATTTTCAACAGCTATGTACCTCCTGAACACTCTTTACCATTGAATCCTAATTACAATTGGCACATGTACGATTTTAATCTGCGTGCTCTGCAGAGAGGCCACGAATTGGATGGGCATGTAGTCCAAACATCGTTATGAGCCACTGACGATTGCCACCCACTTGCCAGCAGTGATGCGGGAGTGCGGCTGTTCCGTTCCTGTAGGCGCCCACGCCAACGGACCCGAGGCGGCGGCGCGGACCTGCTCAGGTAGGATTTTTCTTTAATTTTAAAACTCCCCCCCACCCCGGCACTCACCCCCCTTCCCCCCCCCCGCGACACCCCACCCCCGCGAGCCGCGACTGATCTGGTCACTTGTAATGAAGGCCTTAAATGGAGGGTATGCGCAAATTCAGTATAAGACTCCAAAAGAAAAAAACAGCAAATTAATTAATGCAGACTGTGCACTAAAAAGATAGTGTTTGTAATTATGCAGCATAATACTATTGTTAAAACTAAAGAATAGCTCCGGATATATTATTGATTTTCTTTATCAGTATTATTTAAAATGAATGGAGTTTAGAAAGGAAAAGGATGTACCCAACCGTCGGATGGAGGGTTTCCACAGAGTGTGAGGGAGAGTATTAGCTAAATGATCAATGGTTGGGGTCAAAGGGACGAAGTCCTTTAAACGTGGGGTGGCCCATTTTTGTGTTATGTGATATGTGATAGGACGAGGTCTAGCTGGTTAGTAAAAGTAAATTCAGAGCTTATTAAAAGCATTCAGGTTCAATATGGGCATAAAAACTTGGAATAGTTGTGTTTTCTAAATTCCACATATTAGATATATATTTAAGAAAACTCCACTTCCAAATCAATTTTTCATTTATTTTTATTTTTTATTTATTGTGCTAATTCACATTACTTCATGTTTTGCTTAAAATGATACAGGTAAGCTGACATCAATTTATATGAAACCTATTGAACTAACATAGCAGGATAAATGTAATAAAAAACCTCACAGAATATGCCTTTACTTCATGCAGCCACTAAACCCCGCTAAAACCAAGCCGCTCAGTACCTATGAGGACACGCAGCCAATGCATGAAGGGATCTCATCTTTCACAAAGCAGCTGACAACCTAGAGCCTGATTACCTACGGAGCTTGCTTTGATACTGGTCTCTGATCTATAGGGTGGAAACAAGAGTGTAGCCATTCCTAGGCTCTGAGGACACTATGATAATTGACAACTTTAGAAAACAGAAGGGTCTAATTAGATTAAACTACAGATCTCTTCCCTCACGTGTTTTGTGGTCCAAATATATGTTTTTTAATTTACCATCATGGTTTTCCTCATCCAGCTAGTTTCAGCCAGATTTTCCTTAATCACGATCTTTGCTCCTGATGCAAATGACTCCAGAATTTTCTAATACTTTACTCATTCAAAGAATTATTAATGCTTTTTAACCAGGAGAGACTGGCTGCACTTGGGAGCCCCAATAAGTTCCTGAGAGCTTCTGTATGGGGGCTGCTAATGCACAATACAGAACTAGTCCAAAGACGGCCCTGCCGGAGATAGGAGCAAGTGGGACCCACATGAGTCCTGCTAGGCCCACGGCGCGGAGGAGCTGTGTTCATAAAGTAATTCTTTGGAGGAATAAATATTAGGCAAAGCTTTTATGCACATCTCCCCTGAAATCCATTGGCAGGCCTGGAATGCAGTTTGCTGTGGATCTGCAATATTTTCAGTGAAGCTATACATTCAAAAGACAAGTACTGCTTTTATTCTCTAGTGACTTTTTGGGACATTACTTGTGCTATGCTACAAGTATGGAATTGTACTGTAATCACATTTATATAATGCTTCACATGCCTGAGGGGTACCAAACAATATTAGTAGATAGATAGCATGTAGCACAGTAGGTAGTGATACTGGTCAGTAATAGACAGTCTGAGGATCTGTTGATAGTTACTTCAAGGCCCAGAGCTGATTAGATCGCATGTTTCATTGCATCGGGATCCTACCATGGAGCAGGGGTGTGTGTGTGTGTTTTTCTGGGCTAGCCTTTAAACTGTCTGCCTCATTATAGCACTGAAGGAGATCATTGAAGCGGCTCAGGCTGGGATGCCTCATATGGAGAGTGAATTGAGCGCAGTTGCTTGCACTTGATTCTTTTAGGTATTGAGATTTTGATTACAAATAACTTTAGAAGAACTTCACAGAGGAGCGGAGGTGTGCAGGAAGTATTTTTCAATACTTCAGGATTGGACAATTCTGGAAAAGAGGGTGAGTGTTATGAGTGTTGTGTCCTCTTTTGTCTTTCCTGGTGAGTTAGGGTCATGTCACGGTTGTGTGTGTAGAGAAGGCACGTGAATTTGGCGGGAAGCTGATTTCATATCATTTTTATTTTTTGTAATTTATGTTCTATACTATGTCTGAAGACTCTGGAACATCTCTGCATAGTAGGTTCAACTCACGAGACCACTGACACAAATCTATTAAATCTCCCACCAAAGACTCACCAAAGACTCCGGATAGTTACCCGTGATTGCTGGTCTCTTTATTAATGTAATAACTGCACTTTCACAATTGCTTTATTAACCTTCCTGCTTTCTCAAATTTGCTTGAAAATGCACCATTTGTCCACTCTTTTTTCAAAATTTTCTCGGGGGGAGAACCCCCCCGAACCTCCCTTAGGTTGTTCGGGCTCGCTCGATACGCTCGCTCGCTGCGGTGCAGTATGCCAATAATTTTACGCCCCACCACTTTCAAATGTCACCAGCCACCACTGGACCAACCTCAGCTCCACAGGAAGCGAGTTCCAGAACTGAGGGGCTAAGACTGCAAATCGAGAGCCACCATGTTTCTTGCGTTTAAAGGTGGGAGTGACTAACAGATTCAAATAAGAAGATCGTAGGTTTCGAGTGGGAACATAGCGTAGAATCTTAGAAGAAATAAAGGCTGGACTGTTGCCATGAAGAGCTTTAAAAATAGTGCATCCCAACTTAAATAAACAACGCATAGCCACGGGGAGCCAATGAAGGCCTTTCATCAGTGGTCTGACGTGATGCCATCTAGGTTGGCAAAAGATCAGTCTAGCAGCCTGATTCTGGACTAGCTGGAGGCGTCTGAGTTGATAAGCCAGGATGCCTACATAAAGTGAATTGGCATAGTCCAGTCGGGAAATGACCAAGGCCAAGATCACTAAGATCAGGGCTTCCCGAGACAGAAATCTGCTGATCTTCTTAATTCTACGCAGTTGAAAAACCCCGCAGAAACCACTGAGCTGATCTGAGCCTTTAAAGACAGGTCATTGCTTATCACTATACCTAAACTTTTGGCGGAGCTAGCTGGAAGGGGAGCATTGCCCAGGATAGCAGGCCAAAAGTTAGAGTTCCATGGATTTGCAAGCCCGCCGGTAAGGATCAGCTCAGTTTTATCTGGGTTGAGCTTCAATTGATTTTCGTTCATCCATTTACTTATGAAAATCATGGTGTCTTGAAAATGAGACACAGAGGATGGAGAGAGATTAATGTCGAAGACCAATTGAAGATCATCAGCATAATTATATGTCCCAACTTTTCTTTCTCGAAGGGAGGAGATTAAGGGAAAGAGGTACAAATTAAAAAGAAGCGGGGAAAGAGAGGAGCCCTGGGGACCCCACAGGTCAATTCCTTTTTCTTAGAAGAGAAGTTGGCAAGGCGTACCGATTGAGACCGGTTACTGAGGAAGGAGGAAAGCCACTTAAGAGCCAGGCCCTGGATCCCGGCATTGCTGACACGGTCAATAAGGATGTTATGATCGACCGTGTCAAACGCTGCCGACAAATCCAGGAGAACCAGGGCCTGGGTGAGACCTCTATCCGCCCCCCCTCTAAGATCATCCATAACTGTCAAGATGACTGACTCTGTAGAGTGGGTGGGTCGAAACCCAGCCTGGTGAGAGTCCAAAACATGGGACTGTTCGACAAAAGAGCTGAATTGAGTCGAAACGTATGCCTCTAAAACCTTACCAAGATAGGGTAATAAGGAGATCGGGCGGTAGTTACTAAGAATGGAAGGATCCGCGCCTGGCTTCTTTAAAATGGGGATAATTTCCGCACTTTTAAAGAGGTCAGGAACAATACCAGACTTAAGTGAATTGTTAAGGAGAGAAAGTGGGGGATCCAGGCATTTAGCAAAAACTTCCTGAAGGACGTGAGGGGGACAGCAATCCGTAGGGGAACCAGAGCCAACTTTTTAAGTAAGCCTAGAAAGGTCTCCTGAGAAATGGGGGAATCAAGATCAACTGAGATGGGGATCTATAAATATTGAAAACGTCTATGAAGGAGACGGAGGTCGGAATACTAGCCTTAATGGCAGTGATTTTCTCCATAAAATATGAGTTGAGGGAATCACAGAGGGCCTGTGAGGGGGTTGGTTTCAGTGTAACTCTGTCTGGTTTAGAAAGCTCATTTACTATAGAAAAAATGTCTTTAGACTTGTTTGCTGAACTTAAAACCTTCTTAGAGAAATAGTCTGCCTTAGTTTGAAGAATAGAATTTTTATATTCTTTCATCAGGTTAGTATAGGTGGTCCTATCTTTTACAAGATAATGAAGTCTCCATCTACGTTCTGCTTGTCTCAACGCCAGCTTCTTAGTCTTTAGATCATTAGAGAACCACTGCTATGCGTCATGGGGTCTCAGAATCTTAATTGGCTTAAGAGGGGCGACACAGTCGCATGCGGACTCAAGCCATACCTTGAGGTTCACTGCCTGTGTTTGAACCGATTCCGATACAGACGGGGCCGTAGCGGTTAAAAGTGAACAGAGGTGATCAGTATTAGCACTTCTCCAGTTTCTGGACATGCAGTTCTTTATCAATTGAGTTTTTGTGGACCGAACATCAGAGAGGGTAAAAGAAATAAAATGATGATCCGACCAAGTACAAGGGAAAATCCGGGGAGTCGAGATCGCCAGGTTAGCCATCCAGACTTGGTCTAGCGTGTGCCCCTTTATGTGAGTAGCTTCGCGCACATGTTGGGTGCAATTCATTCCGGACAGAAGATCTGTCAGCTCTATTGAGCTGGCACTCTCCTGGTCGTCATGGGGCCAATAATTAAAGTCACCAATAATAAGGAGTCGGGCATGATTAATGGCTAAGTAAGAAATCATTTCGCTCAGTGCTTGGGGAAAAGTAGGCATATAGTGAGGAGGCCTATAAAAAAGGGCGCAAGTGAAAGATTCCTGGGAGGATTGAAATTTAAGAACTAAACTATCAACAGAAGGAAAACCAGTGACCCCTAATGACTTAAACTGGTGATCCTTATGGATGATAGCTGCAACCCCACCCCCCATTTTCCCTGGGGGACGATTAGTTTGCAGGATATAGTAATTATCTGGTACTGCCGCTAAAATGTCAGGGGCAGACTCTTCAGTAAGCCATGTCTCAGTAAGAAGAAGTATGTCCGGCTTTTCAGACTGTAAAAGTTGATAAATTTTGAGTTGGTGTTTCACCATAGACCGTGTATTCAAATACATGACTGAAAGACCTAGTATTTCCCTACTCTGGGAGGTATCGGGGGCATGCAATATTGTGGGGGAAGAGGGAACAGAATTGTGCAAGATTTCCGGGTAAATGAGTCTCTGCTCAAAAATACCCGATTCATATAAACTGAAACGGATATTATCAGCTAATGCATACTTTCCATACATCTCTTTCAGCTCCATAGCTGAGTAACTCACAAAATAGCAAAACACACAAAATGATGGACGGAATGCTGCACAATGGCAAACATTCACCCCCAGTCACAGATCTGGGTTTAATCCATCGTTATTTTGCTTCACCACGCCACCCCAGTTTAGACATAGCCATATGCAAATCAGTCTTGACCCTGTGCCTCATGGGAACAGTCCAGACCGAACTGCCAAGCCATGTCTTCCCTGGACCGGAATCAAGCATCCTAGGACCGGTTTCAGGCTATCAGCCTTCATCAGCCAGAATAGCTTGACTCCAGTGGCGTAGTGAGCACGGGACCCACGTCTGGGCATACCCTTCCCACATAGGGCGAAATGCAAAACACACAAAATGATGGATGGAATGCTGCACAATGGCAAACATTCACCCCCAGTCACAGATCCGGGTTTAATCCATCGTTATTTTGCTTCACCACGCCACCCCAGTTTAGACATAGCCATATGCAAATCAGTCTTGACCCTGTGCCTCATGGGAACAGTCCAGACCGAACTGCCAAGCCATGTCTTCCCTGGACCGGAATCAAGCATCCTAGGACCGGTTTCAGGCTATCAGCCTTCATCAGCCAGAATAGCTTGACTCCAGTGGCGTAGTGAGCACGGGACCCACGTCTGGGCATACCCTTCCCACATAGGGCGAAATGCAAAACACACAAAATGATGGACGGAATGCTGCACAATGGCAAACATTCACCCCCAGTCACAGATCTGGGTTTAATCCATCGTTATTTTGCTTCACCACGCCACCCCAGTTTAGACATAGCCATATGCAAATCAGTCTTGACCCTGTGCCTCATGGGAACTCACAAAATAAGCATAGTGGCTAGCCCCTGGACCCGTACGGCCGCGGTCGGGCGCAGACGGGCTTGCCTTAGGCGCGCCCGCTGCGCGCGTCCGCTGCGCGGCCGAGCCCCCATCTGCCTAAATACACGTCAGAGCCAACAGGCAGGAAGTGAGGGAATACAGGGGAGGAGTCGCGTCCCCTCCGTTCAATCGGCACTAATGAGCCGTGACGGACCGGGGGACGGCAAACACAAGGAGCCAAGAGTAAGTAGATCGCCAAAATACACAGATTACAATTTTTAAAAACAATAAAGAAGGAGCACAGTTTAAAAATGCCAGTTAGCTTTAGCCTCACGGCGCCAGCTATGGCTGGTTAGACCGATTATGTCAGAGACAGTTTGCAAGATGGCCAAGTGCTCAGACAGGGGGATGGTGAGGACACTAACATCAGATAGTTTGGCCCACACCACTCTCCAGTATGGTGCATGGTGGTACAGTCCCATGGGATATGTGATTGGTCAAAGTTCTCTTGAATATATCTCCAACAATTTGGACGGTCAAGAAACCTTCCTATGCAGTCTCTGGGGAGAAAAGTAGCAATCATTTAAAACTTAGAGGAATTTAAGTTTGGATTCACTAACTACTTATCATGGTCCATCAGGAGATAAGCCCAGTCTTCCAGGAGGAAATCATGTTTTAACATCATCTTTCAATGTAACCTAGCCACACAAAGAGTGGATTTGGAGAACAGGTTGGCGATGAGGGCTTTATACAACCCAGATACTACCCCACATTGGAGGCCTCAGACATTGAGGTAGTGTGCCAAAGGAGACTCTTGTAACGCAGTGGTCAGCATTCTTAAGCCACTATGAGACAGTGTATTAATTACCAGTATTTCCAGCTGTCAGGTTTGTCTAAACTGTGGTCCGCGTCATAGAGTCAAAAGATATGGGATGCCTGTCAATGATCAGCTTGTCCTGGGAGGAAAATGCTTTTATTCAAAAAGATAGGCCAAGGCTCTGGTGTACCACCTATCAATATTCCAACATTACGCCACAAGCATGCCAAGCAATTCAGGAGTGGGATCAAAGTCATACTGTGCAGTCATGTCCCTGACAGGTTGTTTTAGTTTCTTTTGTCGAATTGAGAATTTTCTTTTTCTAATGCGCAGTCCCTCATTATGAGCACCCTCCTGGTGGCCTTACCTACCCATTTACAGCAGCTGATCCTCATTCTAATCTACATACATTTTAATGTGGGACCAGAGGGTCACTTTATCAAGGGAGTATCTATATGTAGCAGTAGCACGTATTTGCCATTGTGCAGGTATGGGTCAGACATAACCTAGGTCGAGGTCTAATTACACTGGTGAGTGATCAGTGAACCCAGTGTCCACCTTATGCAGAATGCTGTTCCCGATTGTTGGTGGCCCTGAATCAAGAAGTAGTCTATGCTGAAGATGTGCTGCGGAGGCAGGAAAGAAAGGCATATTTACAATCTGTCGGGTGCAGTGGTTGCCAGATATCCAATTTAATATAAGTTCCCATCAGTTCATGCAATGCCGCCCCTGTCATTATTGTGTGTGTCTGGATGGTCAGATTTGTATAGTATTGGGATGGGGCCAGGTTCCAATCTCCTCCCTGTACTACAGGCACAGAGGCGTATTCCGTGAGGATTCAGGACGCCACTGTTGTTTTCAGACCTATATGCTCCAAATTTGTTTTAGGCTTGACTTTTTCATGAAAAGTTGCATTTTTAAAGTTAACTACATTTAAGACTGTAGGAATATTTCGTGCAGAGGGGTGGCTAAGGGATTATGTATTCTAAAACCCGTGCTAGATATAAGGGGTAGATGGGAAACATATATAAATCAACCCTACTCCCAATATCTTGACGGATAGATGCCTTACCAGAGAGACAGGTATAGGATTTATTAAATAAAAATGTATTTCCTTTTAACGAGAGCACATATGGCTGAGTGTGTTTAGCAGATCACAGCCGATGTCTAGGTCACAGCACAAGACGTCCAGAGAAAACAAAATGAAGAGAACAGAGGGAAAATATGGATGTCGTTACAAATGACAATCAGATATTTTAGCATTCGCTGACCACTCTAAGCATGGCTACATGGAATGCATGTGAACATGTCTCTCTTGGCTTACAATCCTCAATAAAAATAAGTAAATTGTAAAAGAAAGCCACTTTGCTCATTATGCTAAATTATGCTGTATCATTGGGATCTGTATAATATTTATGCTACCCTCAAGCTGCTTCAAAACCTGCACAAGTCAGTTAAAGGAGGCAACTCTGCCCTCGTGCTCAAGAACATAAATGCCACCCCTGGGGCACTGCCTTATGGGCACAACAAAATGGCCATAAGGAGCTGGGGCGACGTAGCTAACCCAAATCCGATTGTGTAATAGTTGCAATGGAATGTGACTAATCTTTGATCCAGCACACTGTCAAATGTTGCAAAAATACAATTCTCCAGGGTATAACCAGTAACACTGCTAATAATGAGAAATATACACCCACCATGAAGCTCTCCGTTAAAAAGCACGAAAGTAAATCACAATAATTCATTGCAATTGCCAAAATCCATGTATAAAACTGGCATTCCCCTCGGTGTCTGCAACTGTATAATTTGTCAGCAGAAAGCTCCAGGGTTGTCATGGTTACTAATTTCGCTCCCTTTTTGTCTAAGGATCTCGGCATTGTTACATACACCGTGTGGAATAGCTGTGACTTGTACCGAATTAATTCTGAGCTTCGGCACTAAAGCAAAATAGCAATAACCTGTTTTCTGTCTGCATTGTGTAGAATTATGTCTTCATTTTCGCTCTATGATGTTTTACGCAGACCACTGGAGACCTCCTTAATTATATGCATGCAGCGGTAAAACTGACACCCAACTCCGCAAACGCGTGCTCTGCTCTGCCAGGGAGCACGAGCCAACCTATTTTTAGTCTGTGCCATTTGGATCAACTGTGTCGCGAGCCTTTCGATATATCGTCACAAATAAGAGACGTTACGCTCCTAGATCAAAGTGCGCCACATTCAAGTGACGTTTGCACTGCGCACCTGTTGGCCGTCACGCGAGGTCATTCCGCGTCGATAGTAATAAAGACACACCGCACCGTTTACGCCACAGTCTGAATCGTTTCAAAATGGTACAGGATTATTGGCCACCGAGTTGGTTATTAATAATGCCAGTTATTTGCCCTCAATGGGCTCTTGGCATATCATGAAGCATGTATCGGTAGAGGTCGAAGTGAGCAGTACTATTGTGTTGGTGTTCCCAGGGCGTTTTAGTTTGTAGAAGCAGTTCCCACAGGTTTTGGGAGGAACCAGCCCAGGTTTACCTGGGCATTGTCCTGCCTGAGGCGAAGGGGCAGGAGGGCTGTCCAGCACTGCGAGTCTGGAGGAAAAACAGATAAAGCAATGGAATCCGTTCACCGGGCCGTCGCCCTCCATCGCACCTCCTGCACGAATGAGGCGTAAATATATTAAACACTGTGATTATCGTCGAATCACCAGAGGCGCTTTATTGTTGTCTCTGACGTGCCCTTACCCCCCCTTATCTGAGTGCACTCCATGTCAGACACGGATGGGTGCCGAGTCAGCGATGCCTTATGCAGTGATGGGGCATTTCTGAAACTGCACAAATAGGCTAAACGTTTGTACAAGGGAGGCCCATGATAACCCTGTTATTTTTCTATTGGTTAGTATGCACATGCACTAGCCCTTAATAAGAACAGAGAATCTATATAAATAACATATATCTCGAGATAATTCAAGGGGTAGCACTTGACCTTTGAACGTCACTGCCATCTGTTATACCTGACATCCTTGGTGTGGTTTCCCCTGACTTTATTGCTTTCTGGCCTCCTGTTTTGCTGACATTTTTGCTGGCTTTATGATTCTGGGCACTTAACCACTGCTGACCAGTGCTAATGTGCAGGTGCTCTGTCCCTAAAACATGGTAAAATTGGCTTATCCACAACTGGCACATTTAATTTACTTATAAGTCCCAAGTAAAGGGCACTACATGTGCCCAGGGCCTGTAAATTAAATGCAACTCGTGGGCCTGCAGCACTGATTGTGCCACCGACTTCAGTAGCCCTGTAAAGATGTCTCAGGCCTGCCATTGTACAGCCTGCGGGTGCAGTTTTAAACTGCCATGTCAACCTGGCAAGATAAACCACTTGCATGGCCTAAACCTTTCTTTTTAATACATACAAGTCACCCATATGGTAGGCCCAAGACACCTCCATGAGCAGGATGAAGAGTATAAAAAATATAGACATGTACTTTTAAGTTTCACATGTCCAGGTAGTGAAAAACTCTTAAATTCTTTTTTCATTACTGCAAAACTCTTAAATTCTTTTTTCACTACTGCAAGGCCTATCTTGCTCATAGGTTATTATTGGAATTACCTTATTCCATCTTATAAGTGTAATTTGCAATTGGGACAAGACTGAAATTTTGAGTTTGGTGTCTCTGGACTCACAATTTAAAATCACAACTTATTGTGATGCCGGATTTTAAATTGTAAGTCTGATTAGACCATTTTTAGAAAGTTGGCATTTTCTTACTTTAACCATTCTGTGCCCCTGCCTATCTCTGAATACATGTCTGGGGTGGGTGACAGCTGGACTTTGTGCATTCCTTTTAGAAATTCACACACAGAGGGAATTAAGGTGTTGCATTCACCTCCTGGTGGCCCATCATCAGACCAATGGGCCTTCCTGAGCTAGCTGGGGAGAGAAGCTTAACTTGCACCTGAATAGGGCTGTGTCTGTCCCCACACAAAGAGCTGCATACCCCACTGTAGTAAGTCTGGATGCAGGACAGGAAGGGCAGGGACCTTGTCGAGTTCAAAGGCCTCTCCTTAAAGTCTCCTCCAACTTCAAAGGCACAACTTGGTAAAAGTACTGGACACCTGACACCACTAACTCAGTACACTCTGGACCTGAGGACACTCTGTCAGGAAGAAGGACTGCTGTGCTGCTGAAAGGACTGACACTCTGCTGGACTGTGCTGGATTTGCTGGACTCCTGCTCCGCTGTGCCTGCCCTGCTACCTGCTACTCTTGTACCTGGTGGCGAGAAGGAATGGCCCTGAATATCTGCATTACCGGAACTAAGTGACTCCAAGGGCTTGCTGGCTTGCCTTTTCTAATGCCTCAGGGACATCAAAGACTTCTTCCAACTTTGCTTCAGCTGCTGGACTCTGTCAACTGTGAGTCCTGCTCTTCCAAGAGGTGCCAATCCAGTCCTAGGCCTTCAACAGTGGTTCTGCAGCTGTTTTCTGCAAAAATCCATGCATTATCTGTTTTGCGCAGGTCAGAACCAAAGCATTCACCTTTGATGCCGAAGCAGTCCTGCTTCGGAGACTCCACAGCATCGACAGCAGAGCTCGATAACGACACAACTCCTTCATTGTGAGGGGTTCGACGATGCAGGACCCGATTGTGAGGCTCAGCGACTACGCAGTGTCTTCCTTGCAAGGGGTTTGACGATGACGTGGGACCCAACTGCATGCCTTTGAGCTGATGCAGCTGCTCCTCCTCGATGTCAACGCATCCTCAAGAAAGGTACCGTTTTCAGTGGGGCCTGCATGGCTTCTGTATCCGACCTGTGCTCCATCGCAGTCGGCTTGACTTTTCAGATTTGACCCAGTCCGGTGCGATGATATGGCCCTGGTTGGCGCTTTATGACTCTAAGTACTATAATTCAAGATATTATTTATAAATTCATAACTCCGTTTCTACTTATTGGATTTTTGTAATTCTGGTCTTGTTATATTCATTAAATTAAGTTCTATTCATCTAACATTGTGGTGTTTTTACTGTTTTAAGTGTTGCACAAATACTTTATGCATTGCCTCTTAAGTTAAGCATGACTGCTCTGTGTCAAGCTACCAGAGGATGAGCACATCTTAATTTAGGGTGTATCTGACTTACCCTGACTAGAGTGGCGGTCCTTACTTGGACAGGGTGCATACCTCTGACAACTAGAGACCCAATTTCTAACACTATCAATATGTCCAATATCACCTAACTTTTGACTTCACTATCTGATATTTCAATTTAAAAAAACAAAAACTTACAGATGTTGCCAAGATGTCCCCAATAGCCATAAGTTGCTAAATGGGATACCTACTGCTTACTGCCTACAGGTCTCCCTAGTAAATAATGTTGCTTTCACCATTAGTAAGCCAAGCAAAACACCTTTTTTAAATTGGATGCAACTGTTCTGTTGTAAGTGTATGTCCATTGGCAGTGTATTTATTTCAGTGACGATGTTCACTTGTTTTAAAGGGTGGTGGATCTCTGTGTGGACTAGGGGTAACAACAAACTGAGTGGATTAATTTTGCCAAAGTGTACAATGAGGGGTCAAGTTGGATCCTCCGCACTGTAGTTGGGCTCAAAGCCAAACCTGAGAATAGTACTGCTCTCTAGCGTGCTTAATTGGGGCAGGTGTTTTGAGGTGTGGGGCACCAGCTCTCATTCACTCATTTTTGGGACCAATACTTTTTTCCATCATCCAACTATGATCCAGTGTGAGAGTGAGAGAGAGAGAGAGAGAGAGAGAGAAGAGAGAAGAGAGAGAAAGCGAGAGGCAGAACGTGGAGAAAGAAGGAGGAAAGTGACAAAGGGCAAAAGTAGGGATGTGTAAGAATGTGCTAGAGTAAGTAAAAGAGATATAAAGTGTGGAGTGGTGGAAGAACAAGACATTATGATATTTGGCAATCCTGACATTAAGTAGCACAGGCGGTGGCCTCCTAGGAAAAAGTATGGACCCCCCCTAACTTATTTATTTTACAAATTAAGCCCTGGACATGGTGCATCAAATGGCACCAGGCTAAAGATACTGGTTCTACATATTTTTTCCTTGGACCTACCAGTCTTAAAGCATTGGGCAAACATGTCTTCCCCAGGGTTCCATTCAGTGCTTATTTTGTGCCGGTTGTTGTAGGTATGAGCATCTGCACTCATTTTTCGGATCAAGACTTTATTCCTCATCAGAGTTGGCCTAAAACAAGAGAGTAAACGGCAGAACATGGCGAAAGACAACGGTAGGAAAACAGTGGCAAAAGGGAGGATTTGAGATAAAAAAGAACAGGCAAAGTGTAGGGTCGCTGAAAAAAGTAGGAAGAGGTGGAATCAAAACTAGACAGTCTTGGTATTGGGCAACCCTGACATTGGCTGCACTAGGGAACGCGCCTAAGAAAGAAAAAATTTGGCATCCACTACTTATTTTATTTACCCATCAAGCAGTGGGGGGGGCTCTGATCTTCATCATCTCCATCAAAGGGCCTTGCTGCACTGTCTGGGTCCGAGAAGTGATACTGTGTTATGATGGTGCATTAGTCAGACCCTTCAGGATTTCGCGATTTGCAAAAAAAATTGCAAAATCAGCAGTTTTGTAAAAATGCCGCGATTTTTACAAAACTGCCCGCAAAATTTGGAAAATTTAAAGGATGTATAAATAGAACAGTGATGTGATGGGCTGGGGCGGTGCAGGGTTTGCAGTGAGGTGAGAGTGGTATGAACAGCTGAGAGGCGGCGCAGAGAGCAGGAGCTGCTGCAGGCAGACATTCAGGGAGGAACAAAAACT
The DNA here is from genome assembly GCA_963921515.1 of Calotriton arnoldi. NCBI lineage: Eukaryota > Metazoa > Chordata > Amphibia > Caudata > Salamandridae > Calotriton > Calotriton arnoldi. The sequence continues at coordinate 696,465 of CAWUFW010002901.1, forward strand.
GCTGAGAGGAAGGTGGACTGTGTAAAACTTCCGAGGAAAGGTACCAGGTCTGAATTGAAGGGGTCTTTCCAAACATACACTGGCTGGCTGTGCCATTGAACAACATGTGCGTTTCTATAATTCAAACCACGTAAAACCATTTCGGTCTTCAGTGTGCGCATATGTGCCCCAACCTTCACACCACCAATTAAGAAAGAAGTACACTTGACAAGTTTGCGGTATTCAACGGTAGACCGTAGCTCAGATTGTATGCAAATGCGTACACTGAAAAACACGTTACATATCGTGACGATGCACATAATGATGACATAGCATTTCACCCATGTACAATATTTACACCCCCCCCCCCCACGGGTCAGATTCCTGCCACCAGGAAACATTTCCATAAGATATACTCAGACAAGCACATAACCTGCAGTTGAATACAGAGTTTGTATAGTTACAGAACCAGTAACCAGGAAACGGCTTCCGGAATCGTCCCTGCACGAGGTCATGCTGTGGGCATCCCCAGGGTAGGCCTGAAAGGCAATTCAACACCCACCTCACTCTACAACCAGTCCCTGTGCCTAGCTCAAACCTTCATGGATATTGTAAAGAAACCTCAAATGAAGGGGTTTTATGGCATAAAAATGATCTCTTTTGACACAATTACTGCCGCAGGGTGAGTAGGTCACGGGCAACCCCCCAAACACCCCCGCCAAACGGTCTACTAGTTGATCCTGTAATTCAGGGAATTGTACTCCAACTCTGAAGAATTCTACCTAGGCCAGCTACAAAAGTCAGTGTCTGATAGTAAAAGAAAGTGCACTGCCTCCGGTTATAAGGAGAGTCACCCTTGTGCACACAGAACATAGACAGTCACTTGATAACATCAAGCAGAGTCATAAGTGGAAACCGGCGTGTCCTCTACCTCTTGTTTTCTTTCTGATCCAGAGGTGAAGAGGACAAAAGAGGATTACCTGGGGGACAGCACAGGTTTTTAAATCCCTAGCCAATCCCCCCAGATGCGACACCACCCAGACAGAAATGACACTTTCCATAAGGTGATGGGGCTAATTAGGAATGGCTTGATGACCTATGGGGCTTGGGGGAATGCAGACTCCCTGCGCTCTGGATCCACTTCAGCTCATTAAGGGCACCCCTCTGCTCTCGCCATACATTCAGGAATACAGACAATGGCATTCTACCCACACCGGGAGCACAATTGTCAGTTTTTGTGTCAGAGCGGCAAAAACTGCTCTGGCCTACAAAAAACGTTACATAATGTCCCGCTTAATAGCTTGCCAGGGTGCACTGCCTCCCAAAACCTTACACAAGGGAGGTCGTAGTATTGTAATTGCATTTATATAGCGCTTACTACCCCTGACGAGGCGTCAAAGCGCTTTTTCGGCGAGTAGCACGCTACTCCAGAACCCAAGAAGGATTAGTGTTGAATTAGTATAGTGAAATATGAAAGTAATTTGAGTGGTGGATAGGTTAGTCAGTTATTTGGATTCAGAAGGATAGCGGAGGGATAGAAGACGGAAAAAGGTTTGCATTTATATAGCGCTTGTTACCCCTGCAGGGGTGCATACATGGTCACTAGAACATCCCAGGGAGAAATACAGCTCCCTCCCACGAGGTTAGGACTGGAGCTGTGCTTCCGTAGAGCTGCAGACACTTTAAACATGCCTATTTCAAAGTGGAATACTCTGCTAAAACAGTTTCCATTGATTTCAGGCTGAAAATGAATGATTATTTGTAAAATAAAGTGCAGCAAAAATGCCGCTAAATTTCAATATTTGTGCCGCTAAATTCCCATATTTGTGCCGCTAAATTTGCTAATCCATGCAGCAATATCCTGGGGGGTCTGATTAGTGTTCATCACACCATTAAGAACTCCTAATTGCGGAAGCCCGATGCAGCTCTACAACGCAAGGATTGAATGACATTTTCCACCTGTTCACAAAGAGGTTTAGCCACGCTATGCGCATGCCGGGACACAGAAAACAAAATGGAAGGCCTCACCCTATATCATTATCATGATTCTTCTGATCGTTAGTCGCTGGGCATGGGGGTGGCAGAAACAGCTGGAGCTGCTATTAATGGCGGGCTTTTTTTGTTTTATTGAGAGCCCAGACAAACATGAGACATTAATTGGTAGACACGAGGTGAGGTTTTTGAATTGACGCAGCGTGAGTTCCCTTCTCACAAATATCCGCCTTGTTGCCTGGACTTTGCCGCCCTTTGATGAAGTTGTTTCTGTCTTTGTTCTGTCTTTCAATCGTCTAAGAACGCGTGGCAAACACCAGCATCCCTGATCTTACCACTGTGATGCATAATGAGCCATCTGCAGCCACCTTTCACCCATGCAGAGCGGTGGCATGCCTGCCATGGAAATAAACTATGCAAGAATTCATTAACGTGTGGCTAGGAGCACTGCTACCAACTATGTTCAAATATCGGAGCCCGAAAAGTTTTTACAAGAAGGGGAAGAGTTTTAAACCCCTGGGTTTACGGTAGAACTTTTGAGTGAACTCAGATCCAGCCAGCACGCAGCACACAGAGAGAGGAAAAACGAAAATCTGAGATTGTCAGAAAGGCAAAAAACTAGTTGTGCTCAGTAGGTAACAGTGCGATTTGTGCATTCGCCTTTCCCTTTAATCATTTTCACAACGTACATTACACATCTAAAGTGCAGTTCTTCCTTGAAGTGTCACGCAAATACAAGTGCCTTGCCACGAAAAGAATAAAAGAAGGCACGAGAAATGACATCACACATCCTGTAACCCGTACTGATCTATAAGGAAATCTGAACATATGACCTTTAACCCAAACGACCGGTCATTGCAGGTTTATTTCCATGCATTTTTATTAAAGCATGACGCTGCAGCGGTTGATAACCAGAAATAAACACAGGTAATAAAACCAGCAAAGGCATCGCTTGGGCTTCAAAGCAATACAGAGTGGATGAAAGAAGCAGCAAAGAGGTAGATTTGCAATGACTAGCTACACAAAAAAGAAACTTGAACTAAGTTAACCTAGGAGGACATGATAGCTCAGTCACGTAGCCATAAAACTTTGAAACTGTGTACTTGGGTTAATTTCATCAATATCACAAGTATAGTAAAAGATATAACTCACACATTATATAAGTGATGGCATAACAGGACGTGAGATCAAATGACCTTTGACTCCAAATCGTGATAACTTCCTTTTCGACTTATTGTATCATGAGGCAACAGCTTGTCAGTAAACAGTAAATGAGAGAAGTTGAGAGATCAGATGGGTTTAATTATAGATTTCCATATTCTTCCACAGGGACTGCAAGAATCCCAGAGTGCAGTAGTTGAACTCTCTAGCTAACCTTAAATGATGCCGAAGCTTACTCTCACTTGCATTGAGAAATAGTTAAATCTAGCTTTAACTCTTTAAGGCCCTATGAGTGCTGCTAATACCATAGCTATCGGGTTGTCCCAGGTGGGATATTACTTTCCTATTCTCAGTTCAAAGTCAAAGAGAATGTTTATTTAGACAAATGGTCTTTAAACAACATAAAACACATATAGTCACCCTATCTAAACATTAAATAATAATTATTACAATATTTAAAATTCTGGCATCAAAAATTCATACACCAGCCATTCAGTTAAAATATGTAAAAAACCATGGGGCATATTAGCAAGCCCATTATCGCCGCTTTTGCGGCCGTTTTCGGCCGAAAAGCGGCGATAAATATATCGCGGTATCATCAAGGACACGCTAACATGCATTAGCGCGTGTTTCCTTGTGATAGCACCCGTTTCACGAACGCCTTGCTTCGCATCGCTAATGAGATGCGAAGTAGGCGTTCCTGACATAACTCCATGGGAAATAATCGCTAACGCAACTCCGGGCTATTAACAACGATGGCCCGGACCCGCGTAGCGACAATGAAACGCATGCTAAGCCCCCATTAACGCAGGAATTTAAGAACTGCTAAATTCCTGACTTATGTATTCATAACATGGGGGGTGGATTATTGTGATACGACCACAGGGTCGTATCAGCAAGGTAATCACCGTTTGTACTGCAACATCGCTGGTTTTCCAGCGATGTTGGCCCATTTCCCCCGCTATCGCTGGTATATTTATCGCCATTGCGCTATTCGTTGTTAATACAGCGCTGCAATGGCGATAAATTCCAGCGATAGCCGGCGATATTATTATCCACGCTAAGCGCGGTCAGCGATAATTATCGCTGCCGCTTGCTAATATGCCCCCATATTATTAGATACCCCTTCATACTCTAATAATTATAACATTTCTATAGATTATAATTTTAAAAGTGCAGTAGTCTAGTCTAATCATTCTTAACTTCCTCACCAATCACTTTGTATACTAAATGCATTTTCACTTTATTGTATAAGGTTAGCGCCTCTACAATTTCTCATTTAACACCAAAGTGCAACCAATGACATTTAAACTTTCAAATATACATATTACATTTCATATCATATTGTAACTGCTAAAAATGTTTCATCAGAACACCTTATTCGTTTAATTCATCTGTGCATATCTTTTTAACTGCAGTCATAAACCTTCCAATAGCAATTGGAGTGTCCAAATGGCACATATCAGTAAGAAACTCTACAGCCTGTATTCGGTTTACTATTCCATATTTAAAAAAAAGTGGACGTAAAATCATTTTCTGCAAAGGCAGCTCCTTTAAGCAATCCACTAATACTTGTATAGTATATCACATTTTGTGTGTAACTCACATATGCAGTTACCATCAGATTGGATCATTTCCGTTTTTATTTTCCCATTTGCATAGTAAGGATTAACGCCAATTCTAGCTCTTAATACTTCAAATCGCAGCAAGCGATTTGGTAAGATATCAAGGCAAGGGAACCAGGCTCCCTTCTGCCATGAATTTAGCATAAGTTCAACTGATTTTTTCCCTCTCAGATACTGCCAGTCCCTTTTCCAGGATAGTTCCTTTCCTATAGATCTCAACTCCCCCTTAAAGACTTCAACTTGCAGGGTTTCATGACAGAGGCTCACTTTCATGTCCCTACAAACAGACGTCAGATTTTTTCTCACCCCTTTGGCCCATTTTAGTTCACTATACTGAATCTCATTTTTACACCAATGGGAGATTTTCTGTTCCTCTCCTTGAACCAGTTTTTTCCAAAATCTTATTAGGTCCATTTGTGCCAGAATAGTCCATGAGGTCAGACTCGCCTCTAGTTTGATGGCTTGTACCGTGGAGGAGCCTGGCAGGGACATTGAGGTCTTAATACATTTCCCCTCCACAGGATACCACCCATTTTTGCCACTGATGCAGAGCAGTTCAGCTCCATATTGCAGTTGTGGCTGTATCATGGCCACAAAAGCTTTCAGAACTGGTCTATCTGACATCTCCCCCATGACCTGGTTACCGTTTTTTAGGCCACTCACCGAAGCGAGTGTCTTCGCTTTTAGGGCCTCCAGTTGGGTATGCCAGTTCAGGGACCTTTCAAACCAAATTCCTAAGTATTTATACTCAGTAACTCTTTCCAATTTAGTGGTTCCCAGATGCCAAATCAATTTATTAATTTTTTACCAAAGTACACCACTTTCGTTTTATCTATATCTACAGTTAGCTTTTTATGGCTACAATAATCCCTGAATATATCCAACTTCCTCTGGAAACCCATCTCCATCTGGTCTAAAGTTACCAGGTCATCTGCATACAAAAGGCACGACATATGTTTACAATCCATTCTAGGGCTAGCGCCTTTTGCCCCCACCAGTGTCTTGGGGAGGTCGGTGACAAATATAGAAAATAGCAATGGGGCCAGCACACACCCCTGTCTTAATCCATTATTAATTTCTATTTTTTGAATCAGTGACCCCTCTGTATCAATAATAACTTGGGCCCAATTATGTTTGTGTAACTCCTGTATTATGCCCAGGATATCATAATGTATCATTGTTTCCCATGAGCGATCCCAGTCCACCAAATCAAAGGGAGCACAGAAGTCTACAAAGCAGCAGAACAATCTTCCTCTCTGGTCGACCGACTTCCTTGCAATGGACCAAAGAGCAAAGCAATGGTCAATTGTAGAGTGACCCTCTTTAAAGCCACCGTGTTCCGGGGGGACTATTGATTTGAGTTCGACCCAATCCTTCAGTATTTCAAGTATAAGTTTTGCAAAGACTTTTTCACCCACATCCAGAAGGTTAATCAACCTAAAGTTTTTGTGGAACCTTATATCTCCTCTCTTATGGATACGTCTTATTATTGCCCTTCTCCAACTTTCCGGGATTTATCCTGTGTCAAGTATGAAAGAGAATAATCGTGATAAAAGGTCTGCCCACCATCCTAGTTGCATCTTTAATAGTATAGCTGGGGTGTTATCTGTGCCCGCTGCACGGCTAAGGTTCAGGCTGCCTATAGTTCTTTTTACATTCTCTACTGTGAAGTGTGCTCGGATATCGTCCTCCACCCCTGCCCAGTGAGTTCTATTTCTGTCCAATGGCTCTTTCCTTTCACCATAAATTTCACACAGGCATTCTTCCCAAGCAGCTTCCTCCACCACACAGCTCATTGCGCCCGGGTTTTACCTGAACCTTCCTGGGATAGCTTCCAAAACTTTCTTACATTCTTTATTTCTATAGCCTCTAGCAAATTACTCTAGCATTTATCCTTAAATTTCCTTTTCTGATTTCGGATAAGAGCTTTATACATTATCCTTAATTTTACCAGATTACAATAACGTACATAGTCATACTTTACTTTGAGGGTTTTCTCCCCTTTCCTTATTGACCTCCTTAAATTCAGACACTCCTCACTGAACCATTCCTTTCTCGTTTTATGGTTGTCCACATTTGTTTTAATGTTGGTCAAAGTTCTTTTTACTTTGACCCTCAGGCACTGTACCACTTGATTAATTATACTTCCATACTTCTCTAGATTCATGGCCGTTATACTTTCCACTATTAAGTTCTGCTGCAGCTCAGCCTGTTTTTCCATACAGTCATCTGTCATTCTTGTAGAGATACGCCTTGGATAATCCACTTGTAGAGTAATGATCTTTTCTCGTGGGGCCCTTTCCCCCTAAATAATTCTAATTTTAAAAGATCATGGTCACTTTCTTTTCCTTCTATTATGAAAAAGCAGTTCATGTTTTTAAAATTCCAAGCATACATAAAGATGTAGTCAGTTAGGCAGAATTGCAAACCAATCTTAAACGTTTGCCTTGCCGGCCGATCAGTCTCAATCCTGCCATTCAGGCAAAAGAGATTTTTACTTGAAAGATACTTTCCTAGTGCAATGTCCCGTGCTAACATTTTAGTTTCGGGAAGCTTGCTGCATTTATACCTTATAAACTTCGCAGTTTTGCACGTTGAAGTGGAGGATAACAATGCAAAGTTTGGAACCTTTCAGTTTTTTCTCCACTCACATTTCTCCAGGTACTACTACTTGTATTGATAATATGGACACAAACTGCGATTTGTGCCCGACTCAGGATAACTGGTGCCCTTGTAGGGAGTTTCTTAGTGTTCTGCTGGTTTATGCTTTGTCTTCTCTAAATATATTTTCTTTCTTAACTTTCCAAACCATAGTGTACAGAAGGTGTTTTTGTTTTCTGTCATATATACTTCTAAAACATACTAACAATCGAAATCAGGTCCCTCAGACTTGAACTATATCTACGCACCTTTGACCTTGCCTTTTGGGCAAAATGAATGAGAATTGTATCAGTACCCAATAATGATATCAGCACTAAAGACCTGCTAGGAACTTACCAATCAGGCTTCAGACCAGATTGCGGTACTGAAGCAGCTATCACTCAAGTTGCAACAACATTAATCATTGACGAAGATGAGACTCATCCTAATAGGCTACTCTGTAACATATGACAGAGTGACCCGGGAGGGACTCGTACACATCATGAAGACTCGATTGGGCATCTATGGACAAGCCCTGAAATGTCCCTCCTCATTTCTTCAAGACCAAGTATTTAAAAGTGCACTGGACTTACTTATTCTCGTTAAATAGTGTGCTGTCGGGGTCCATTTCTTCTCCTTTACATTTCACGTATACCCAGCATACACTATCTGCATTTCCTGGGGACCTCTTCACTAAATTGTGTGTAAAATTATTATAAAGTGAACATGACAGAAAAGGATTTTAATCCTGCTGGTCAGCTACATTGGGAAAGACCAAGTTGGGTAGGCCAGAGAGTAACAATATCAGGAGTTTTTGTTTTATAAAAAACTTAATTTATGAAATATGATGCTGATTACACAGTAACCGTATCCAATGTAAGAAATAGATGAAAATGCGGCCTACAGGTTCTGGTAAATAGTGTCTATTGTGGAAATTCCACAATACTGTTACCTATGTGGCTCAGCAGTGAGTGCAATGAGTTATGAATGAATCGATCATATAAGTGGCACTGGACTGTTTCTGCTGCTTCTTAAGAAATACTGCAGATCTCGTCTGTTTGTTCTGTATCTTGGCAGTCACTATGCAGCTATTGAGAGTCCTTCAAGATCAGACTCAGCAAAAACAATTATAAAATGTCATGGCTCATTTTACACAAAACACGATATGAAATTAGTTTAAACCAGCATCTAACAAGATAATGACACAAAAAGAGGCAGGATACTTATCATAATCAAAAGAGCTGCTAAGTTTGAAAATTCACAATAAGCCCTGTGGCTACTGAAGTTTTTGACTCAAGCAAACTAACACTATGCCTGGTTAGAACTTCTGCAGCATGCAGAAGCTCACAATAAAAAAAATTGGGGGAACGTTGCATTCTGATGACTTTCTTTCACCAGAGGGCACATCGCCCGTCAGAAAGTGCTTCAGATTAGGAGGGGTGATAAATTCTGCCCTGCCGGCGGAGTTGGCAAAACGCAGAGTTCTGGACAAATTCCGCCATCCACCGTGTGGCAGAGATTTTTCTGAGTACAGCTCACCAACGATAAGTTGGCGAGAACGAGCAAGATTTGTCTCCCCTAGTGCGATTTGTGGGCACCCAGTGAGATTTCTGCAACGTGGGTGGTCGCGACCGCTCATGGTCTGAAAGCTGCCACTCAAGTAGAAAATCTACTCTAGCGGCAGCAAAATCAACTTGAGAAGCAGAGCCCTCTGGCACACTGCATGGCACCTTTTGCACTGATTTTTCAGCATGGAAAGAGCTCCCGTGCTAAAATACAGCACAAGCAGGACAATGCCTCTTTCCGTCTGTTCGCGGAACTCCGCTGAATCTCCTGGAGTTTTCATGTAACTCCGCGAGTTCCACCCATATGTCAGATCTGTTTACTCTCTAGTAATTATTATTATTATTATTAAGGATTTATAAAGCACATGGCTGCCCTAAGGCTTCCCAGCGCTAAGTGGTCAGATACTGAATAGGGGCTAACCATGTCTTAGAGATATTGCATGAACAGCCAGGTCTTGATCTCTTTGCGGAACAGTAATTAATTGTCTATCAATCTGTATTCCAACGGCAGGGAGTTCCAGAGTTTGGGAGCTAGGTGGGAGAAAGACCTTCCTCCCCATTTCTCCCTCCTAGTCTTTGTTTGTTTTAGACGTTCCTCCGTACTAGTAATGAATGGTTGCCAGCAAATACGGTACATTCCGGGGATGGTGATGGCAGATTTTTTTTTACAGTTTGATATAACGTGAACTTGACCCTAAGGGGTTTTGGAGTTCTTTACATAAAGCATCAGCTATATTACGCAAGGTCGCAATCATTTTTTTAGGCACTGGGTTATACGGGCCACATGTACATAACTTATTTGGAGGTTGCAAACAGCCAAATTCTCAGAATCCAGCATTTTGAGCCACAAAAAAATATTGAAATGAACAGAAGGCAAACTACTATTCAGTAACTTGTTAACGAATCACAATTTGGTTTTACAATTCGTATTTGGGGCACGTTTAGGGTGTCCCTACCACACATAGAATCGCAGTGGTATGTGGTAATGTTTTGCGACTGAATTCCAGTCGCAAAACATTAATATTTTACCACCTCCTTGAAGGAATAGTTTAGGTTGTTGGACGTTTGTGTAGATATCGTTTGAATGTGGTGCGAATAGATGCCTGCTGTACACCGGGCCGACCCCACTTATCTCTCCTTTCATACCCTCTTTACCATAGTTGTGAGCTGCAACTGAAATACAGGTTGAGGGAAATCAGTTTAATTGTACTTCAGCTAAGTCACTTCACATTTTCCTAAGTCAGGATGGAATGGATGGGATATGAGATTTTGGATAAATTAAGTGAGTTATTTAAGGTTTAGCTGATACCAGCGGGTTGTCCCGTCCAATCAATGTTTGATGTATATCCTGCATCATCAAACTCTAAATAACCCCTAAGGATATTTCCTGGCCTGTGTTACCTACCCATCCCACTGATCAAAAATAAAGGCAAGTTCCTCATTGGTGCTTTTGGGGCACAATGGCTAAATTAATCCCTACATCTAACTTCCTTATTAGACAGTCAGAATTGGGCAAGGTTGGTTAACTTTGTAGAAAGTGTCATGCAAAAACCCAGGCTACGCAGGAGCTGAAGAGCATCCCTGAGTGTGACAGTAGACTTTGAAGCACATCTCTGGTAGCCTGGAAGGAAGGACTAAGACCCTGTCCAGACCAACCGTGATGGTCATCTCTCCACAATCCTTCGATGTAAACGTCTCCCTTTAGTTCATTGGACTGTTCTGATGAGCAGTGGACATGTTTTATGCCAGGAACGTTAAATTTGTACTTTAAAGACCTTCTCTCTCCAGTGCGTGTCTCTACCTTATACTATGGGAAGACCTACACATCTGTGCATACAGAAGGAATTAGTTCCCAGGCTTTTCTCCTTGAAGATGAACACATTTAATTTGCACGTCAGACCAGTATTTCATTCGCCCATTCACTATATTAAAAGTTCCTTTTTTATTTGGACAAAAGAATTTGCCTTTCCTGTGCAATGTGCTCATTAATTCTTTTCATAGCGCTGATCCAGCGCGATATCAGCAAACAACATTCATACACCAGATACTCACTTGGGCCCATACATTCATACTACGCTAATACTTACGCTGGGTTTTATCAGTTGTTACTCTCTATCAAATCCCTGCTACCAATTACCTCCTGATTGAAGAGTAATGACTTACCAATGAATCCTTTGCTAATTGGGAAATTTAAAATGAGTGACATTCATTATAGTACATAATCCTGAAATAACCACTGAGTCCGGAAGTTTTAAAATGTTTATCTAAAGATTTAGCAGAGTAAAATACAGAGCCACATGGTACTTAATCGCAATACCCAAGATTAAGCATAGAAATGATTATTGCTAATCAATGACGGTGTTTAAAGAAGAGGAGAGGATAGAGATAGCAGCGCAACTAAAGGTTGCATTTTATTTACCTAAGTGCGAGAACCAAACCCCTTAGCCAAGGAGTTGAAAGAATAAGACCCAAGAAGGATGAAGAGCAAAGACCTCCTCCAGGATCAGGACAGGACCGGTGACCTCTCTACAACAACGCCTGCGTCGTTCCCCTCTCTGATACTCGACTTCTCCTCGATTCTCCCGTGCCTTCCTTCTAATGGACTCTGCCGCCCCCTCCTCAGGACCTCTCTCTGGACAGCAATTCGGTCTGCAATCGATCAGCTTGGCAGTCTGGAGCTAAGAGCGCTCTGGCAGCATGGACGCCTGTTCTTCGTGAACGCATGCTCTAACTAATTAACTAATGCTATATTCTATTATACCCTTCTACGCCCATGTACCTCCCCTTAATGTTACTAAAATATGGGGCCACTACTTCTGATTGGACAAGGACAGGGGTGGATTCTCGCACCATATCGATTTGGCCTAAATTGTAAAGCCTATTGTCTTTACATTCCCACCCCTTCAAATTAATACATTCGCTTTATTTCCCACCCGTCTCATGACAAATGTAAACCAATTTTCATAGACAATGTGTCAATATGCAACAGGAAAGCCAAAGTACAGCATCTTCGGCCATCGGGTCGCGGCCTTGGACGACGTCCAGATTGACTTCATTTGGCAGGCACACAGGACACATGACCCGATCGCGTTCACCAAGCAGTCCATTCACCGGTTCTCAAATGGCCATAGATAATAATGGTCTATGACACCGCTTGGACTTAATACTTTGGATGACTCCTATATTGGTGCCAAAACACTTAAGGACTTAATACATTTCCTTTGGAAACTGAGTCTCCATATAGAAATTTCGCTCCAAGAATTTTGAGGGGAAACGCCTTACCTTTTGCCCTGAAGAAGTCCTTGATGGACGAAACGCGTAGGCTACAATTTATCTTTTAAGAAGATTTTGAATAAAGAATTGGAACGACATCAGACCTGCTGAATTATTTTTTGAATACTTTTCTGATTTACTGGTGTAATTTGAATTTGTTTATAGAGTGCTGGATCGTATTTGTATTTTAACACAGGACACATGCGCAGAACCATTTGCCTCTCGAGTTTCAGGTTACCAACCCAGGCCCAAGTTTACAAACTAATAAAAGTGCAAGAAGAAAATATTAAAATCACAAATAAAATGATTCACTGTATGCCCACTTTTTCTATTCTATTCCCATTTAATTATATATTCTAACCCGCGTTAGTAGCGTTTAGGAAACAACAATTTAGTAATGACATGAGAGCAAGCTGAAGCATGTGAAAACATTAAACAGCCATTTTAATGCACACTGCGCAGAAGCAGAAGTTTCCCACCAAGCAAAGAAAGACATCACACCATGTGATATGGTTGCGACATGCGCATTGAGCTTTCCCGCGCATAGCGGCCATTTTGAATTACAAACAAGCGTTATTCATTAGCAAAACACATAGGCAAGCTTCCTTTTCTGTCGTGTCGTGAATGCAAAGGTTAGTATTAACAATACAAGTTTAATAAATTAATACTGTGAGGAGGATTGAATACAAGCAAGTTTAATTTAAGAAACCTTGCTCCATCAATCCCCTCTCTGATGGCGTTTCTGAGCCATCAAAACACTACCCTCAATCAGATGCCAACTTCTAGCAAATTACTTCATTCTCATATTTACACTTTCTATTTTTACAATCTCCTTTTAATTTCTTGTATAATTCACTTCTCCACTCTTCAAGTTCGATTTCATCTACCTTTCGTTTCTTTCCTCTTCCTGTCACCTTATATGTTCCATTCTTTTTACAGCATTTGCACCATATTGTTATTGCCATAATTATTATTGCTATCCCTGCTAAGAGTACTAATATTTGACCTATAAGTCCTTTCCCTATATTAGCAAACCAGGTTCCAATTGACGAGATACTATTTGTCAATCTTTCCCATACACTATCAACTTCCAGTGGTTTAAGTTCTTTCTCAAGTTTAGTTATATTCTGTATATACGTTCCAATTTCTGCACTCTTATCAGGAATATAAGTGCAACAATGTTTCGTCTTCAATAATTTACAGACTCCGCCCTCTTTTGCCAATATAATATCGAGAGCAAGTCGATTTTGCATCACCATAGATCTAATCGCAACCATTTCTGCATTAATCATTAGAAACCCTCCTGCAGTATCTGTTGATAAACGATCAACTACTGTAGACAATTTACATATTTTCCTTGAGTTCAGAATTATTCCCACTGAAGGTATCAATGCACCAAATATATCACCTACAATTTCTGAAAAACGAGCTCTTTTACTACGTATTAATTCGCTATTGTTTTCATTGCTCCCAGTGTTTCTTTTTACGTGGTATATCTTTGGAAATACTATTCCAAAATAACAACTTCCATACCACCGTGCAGGAAGCCTAAAGTAAGCCTTATTCCCACACACATAATAAATTCCAGGAAAAACTGAATCTGTTCCTCCTTTGAGTCCCCAACCTCCAAGAATTAAAAAAATTGTGTTCACATTCACTGGTACCGATGAAAACATTGTTATAATCAGTCTTTAACCTATGAAGACAAATTTTTCCTGTCTTTACGAAATCCAGAGCCATAGCAGCTTGAGCCTTGCCAGGTGTGTAACTCCCTTCATTCTCTGCCCAAGGTGGCAAATGAGCCTTATGCTCAGAAGCTTTCTTTTGAAAATCTTGTCTTCTATCTTCTACTAAATTCAAAAATATCTTCTCTTCTTCAAGTAAAGAACATGTTAGATTGTGTCTATGTGCATGTGTTATGTCTATTGATTTCATTGTTAAGAAAAATTCTCCCATAAACTGTGCGTCTTGACTACTAAGCACTGGGTTCATACTCTTACGAATCGGAACCTCAGAAAATATCACATCTAAGTTTGAATAATAATACTGAAGTCTCCCTGTTCTATAAAATAAACTAGACAAAACACTACATGATATGCCGTATGTCAGTGGTAAATGGTGATATGTTAATCCTTCTGCTACTGATTCAGGTAACTTCATACAGACATAACAATTACTAACTTCCATGGTGTCTACATACTGAAACAATAACTTTGTGAAAACGTTTAAACTAGTGTCGTTGTCAGCTACTTCATGATGAATTTCTGCCTCATCTTCTGCCATTAGTTCTACTCTATTGCCCTTCATGTTTGCTGTCCTCCCTTTAGTTTCATTATTAATCTTTTTATCTATTATCATAAGGTAAGGAACTGCTACAATCAGGACTAACCATACTATAAGCACCATTACTAGACTACATATGCATAATGCACAGCATCTTCTACAACATTTCTGTTTTGGTCTCCCAGCAACTCTATCGTCAGGCATTTTTCGACAAGGAAGATTGCTCTTCTTATCTTTTCTTCTTTTCTTTAGCTTATTCTTTTGCTTAGTCAGGGTGGTCTTGTTTCTTCTTCGTACGTCAATTCTGCACTTGTTCCTTCGCCACCACTGTCACTTGACTCTGAGCTTTCAAAATCTTCAAGAATTATATAAGTCCAGTCAGGACCCTTGAATTTGTTATTCACAAGTTTCAGTCTTTTGCTTCTTCTTTTCGCAGTTTTATTTTCTTGTTCGGTTTGACTTGATACTTCAGGTACTTGATCTGGATCTTCACTTCTGGTTGTTATGTGGTACTTTACTCTTGTAATGACACTCGGCCAATGATCTCCTTTTCTTTGTTGGCACTGTTTCTTTGTTTTCGTCTTTAGAGATCTCGTTAATTTCACTGCTTAGCACTGTTTCGTGTTCTTCAATTACTGTGTTTCTTGTTTGCTCCTTTTCAGGTCTAATTGGTTTCTCTGTAACAGCTCCGCTGTGAGTTTCCAATAACTGACCTTGTTCTTTATTTATTTCTTCAAGTTCATGTTTTTCAAGGTTTTCTTCTTCTGTGTACTCTTCTTGATCTAACTTGTTCTGATCAGGGCTTATTGCACTGTGAACTTCTGCAGCCTGACCGGATTCTTCTAGACCTGTCTGTCCCTGTTCAAAGTCTATTAGGTCTTCACTGTTTTGAGTCCAGTTTCCTTTCCCTATCTGACCTTGTTCAGGATTTCTTAATGTCTTTTCTTCTTTTTCCTGAACTGCTTCTTCTTCACCTATCTGATTTTCTTCAATTTCTTCCAATTTCGCTTGACTTCTTGTTCTGTGGTATACTTCAGGAACTTCTACCACTGGTATCCAATCCTGACTTGTGCTCGGTTGTTCTTCTTCAGCTTCTCGGGAATCTCGAATCTGAGATCCTTCAGCTGGGCAACCTTCAGCTTCTTCAGTGATTGGCGTTGTCTGAGGATTCTCTTCCTCGGGATCTGGTACTCTCTTGGTGTGACTTACATGAATCCAATTAGGAAATCCGGCACACTTCACTGCTGTATTCGTTGTCAGTATGACTTGACACGGTCTGCCCCATCTAGGTGATAGACACGTTTCTCTGGTGTGATTCTTCACTACCACCCAGTCACCAGGATTCAGATCATGTTCTTGCTCGGGCTGCCTGGAAACTGCGTCTTCTCAAACCTCATGAGAGACAGAACGCACTAGGTCAGCCAATCCTTTGCAATAGTCCAGAACCATATCATCAGATATATTCACCAGTTTGTTTGTGGGAACATGTGTTTGTCTCATTGCTCTTCCCATCATTATTTCATGTGGGCTCAATCCTGTGGTTCTGTCAGGTATACTTCTGAGTCCCATTAAAACGAGTGGCAATGCATCTGGCCACTCTAATGATGTGGATGCACACATTTTTCATAATCTTGACTTTATAGTGCCATTCAATTGTTCAACCACTCCAGAAGGTTCTGGACGATATGCACAGTGCAGTTTCTGTTGGATTTGGAATGCTTCACAGATTAGTTTGATCACTTCGCTGTTAAAATGTTTTCCTCTATCTGATTCCAAAGTTACTGGAAAACCAAACCTAGGAATGAGCTCTCGTAGCAACAGTTTTGCAACTGTAATGCTGTAATTTCTCCTAGTAGGGTAAGCCTCCACCCACTTTGAAAACAGACACACTATGACTAGTACATATTTCAGCCCTCTACATGGTGGTAACTGTATGAAATCAAACTGAAGTCTCATAAATGGACCCTCTGCCTCTCCAATTTTTCCAAATCCAATTACTGTCTTCCTCCCTGGATTATGCATCTGGCAAGTTAGACATCTCTGGCAAAGACTCTCTGCAACAGCCCTGAATTTGGGATTGTACCAATTTTGTCTGAACAGCCTAATCATTGCATCTCTTCCTATGTGTGTGTCTCCATGAAGCATTCTAGCCATTTGTGAGACTAAACAGTCTGGCATGACTGGTCTGCCATCAGCACTGATCCACACTTCATCATCTCCTCTTTGGGAACAACCCACTTTGATCCACAAATTCTTCTCACTTTCACCAACCTCATCTTGCAATTTCTTGACGTCATTCCAAGTTTCAGGTGGCATATACAACATAAGTTGGCAGCTGATTCCCATTCTTTCCACCCTCTTATTGACTGACATTCTGGTTTTGGCACAATGTTGAGCCACCAGATCTGCATATCTGTTGCCGACTACCACCCAGTCATCTCCTGACTGGTGTGCGGCACATTTCGCCACAGCCAATTCTTTTGGTGATTGTATTGCTTCTAGCAATTCCCTTACAAATTGTCCATTTTTAATGGGGGATCCTGAAGAAGTCATGAAATCCCTCTGCATCCATAGTTGGCCAAAATCAAGCACAACCCTGTAACCATATTGGCTATCTGTAAATATGGTTACTCTCTGATTCCTCCCAATTTTGCATGCTTTTATCAACGCAATCAATTCAGCTACTTGTGCAGATTTGACTCCTGGTAAATAAGATGCTTCAACTATTCCAGTTAATTCACATACCGCATAGGCAGCAGTTAGTTTACCATCTTCATGTCTTTGACATGAACCATCGACAAATAGCTCCCTGTCTGGCTTTTTAAGAGGCTGTTCCTCTATATCTGGGCGTGGTTTTGTGCATAATTCTGTAATTTGTATACAATCATGTTCATCGTCTTCATCATCTTTAATTCTCTCATGATATGGGTCTGGTAGTAAGGTTGCTGGATTTATTATAGTACACCTTACCATGGTCACATTTTCAGCACCCATTATGATTCTTTCGTATTTAGTCAGCCGACTAGGAGTAAGATGTTGAGTTCGGGTTCTTGTCAACAGAATGACAACTGCATGTGGAACATACACTTTTACAGGGTGTCCCATCACAATTGACTCACTTTGTTCAATGCTCAAACAAGTAGCCGCTACTGCTTTTAAGCATCCTGGCAATGCGGCTGCTACTGGGTCCAGTGTAGCAGAAAAATATGCTATAGGACGTCTTTCTAGTCCATGTCTTTGAGTTAGGACAGAAAGTGCACAATTTTCTCTCTCATGACAGAACAATGCAAATTCTCTTTTATAATCAGGCATGCCTAAGGCAGGTGCTGAACATAGGGCATTTCTCAATTTTACAAAAGCTTCCACACTTTCATCCTCCCACTCAACAGGGTCCTTTGCTTTCTTTTTTGTCATGTTAATTAAGGGCTTAGCCAACATGGAAAATCCTGGTATCCATTGTCGACAGTAACCTACTATTCCTAGGAACATTCTCACTTGTCTTTGTGTTACAGGCATTTGCATTTTCTTTATTAAAGCTACTCTTTCAGCTGTTACTCTTCTATTTCCTCTTTCAATTTGATGTCCCAGATACTTAACAGCTGTTGTACAGAATTGCAATTTTTCAGGTGAGACTTTATGTCCTTCTTCTGCCAAAAGATTTAATAATGCTATGGAATCAACAACACAGTCCTCTCTGGTGTTCGATGCCACCAATAAGTCGTTGATATATTGGACTAAGACTGAGCTTCCTGGCATCACTAGTTTTTCAAGGCACTTTTCCAGTATCTGGTTGAAAATAGAAGGACTTTCTGTGTACCCCTGAGGAACACGATTCCACACATAGACCTTGTTTTCAAATTTAAATGAGAAAAGATACTGGCTGTCTGGATGTAATGGTATTGAAAAGAATGCTTGACACAAATCAATTACTGTGAACCATCCTGCACTCCACGGAATCTGGTATAGAATTACTGCAGGATTTGGTACTATGGGACAACATGGTTCTACAATCTTATTTATTTTCCTCAGGTCCTGAACAATCCTATATTTTCCACTAGGTTTCTTTAATCCCATTATTGGTGAATTACATGGGCTACTCATTACTTCTTTTAGTATGTTTTGTTCTACCATTCGATTTATTTCTTCAATGACTCCTGCTTTTACTTCTGCACTCATTTTGTACTGTCTGGTATTTGGGAAAATTGCACCTTCCTTTACAGTAATTTTAACTGGATCTATTTTAGCCATAAGTCCTACTTCTTTTCCGGTGAAATCCCATACTATGGGGTTTACTGTACCTTTTAATTCTTCTGGCAACTCATCTTTTGTTATTAACGAAAACATCTCGTCTACTTCTGTACCTTGTTTTGCAATCATAATTTTATATACATGATCTTCATCTGGTGTCTGAACAGCCACACCATCCGGTGTGCAGAAAATGGTACAATTCATCTTGCACAACAAATCCCTACCTAATAAGTTTACTGGACTAGAATCACACACTACAAATTGATGCATTTCTCTGAAGTTTCCAATTTTAACTTCCATTGGTTCGGTAAGAGGTGTTCTAATCTGCTGATTAGCTACCCCCACTACTTGGATATTTTCACCAGAGAGAGGAAGGGCTGGAATGTCTGCTGTTCTCACAGTAGACCGGGTAGCACCAGTGTCCAAAAGGAAAGTAATATTATTACCTTTCACATTCCCTTCAACATATGGACCTGACTGATCTACCTGTAAGGATGCGCCAAGTATGCACTCCTTCTTCCCCTCTCCTAGGCACCGTCATGGACTGTATTGACAGAAATCGTCCTGCAAAAGAAATTGTGATGTCATGTAATCATTCTTACCACTTCCTCCTGGATATCCGATGTCTGTACCATGTTTTGCTCTGCTTACATTACCCTGAATAGGTGCAGGTGGCAACTAACTCTGAGGATTTACACCCTGCTGTGAGTCATTCTGCGTCTGTGGATTTAAATTTTGATTTGGGCCATTATTATTCCGAATCTTTTTACATTCATCCTTCCAATGCCCCAATTTTCCGCATCCATGACAAGGAAATTTCTTTTTAGCTTCTTCTCTACTCATTCGTCCTCTAAATTTTCCACCATTCCCAGTATCACCATTCGTTCCAGAATCTTTTCCTTGATTTTCACTCGGATTTTCCAAATTGATTCCCTGTTTCTCAGCCATTTTCACCTGTGCCCACATCACTTTTTCCTGCAATTTCTTATGTCTATCCTCAATATCGTCTCCACAATATTTTGCATACTTCAAAATCTCGTCAATCCGCTTCCCTTGCCAACACAGCATATGCTGCTTAATCATCTGACAAATTTCTGGCTTTAGACCATAAACAAATCGATACACAAACTGACTCATGTTCTTGTCTCCAATGTCCTCAAATCCACTATACTGTTTAAATACCTGCAATAGACGCTCATAGTAGGAATGTACTGATTCATTAACTTCTTGGGTAGTTCGATCTATTTTTACCCAATCTGTTTCTTTCGGTGGTATTTTCCCTTTCAGGTAAGTTATCACTTGCTGATACTTTTTCATCACATCATTTGACGGGGCACCTGTTTTCGGATCTCTAGGATATTCATCACTAGGCCAATCAACTGTAATTTTACAATCTGTCCACAAATCGGCAGGTACCACTATGTCAAACAAACCATCCAAATCCTTCAACAATACCTTTGACACCTTCACAAACCTGTCAACCTGCTTGTACCATTCAATTGGTTTTTCTCTCAACTTTGGAAAATCATTCGTAAATGACAAAATATCCTGTCTGCTCCATGGGACATGTACATATCCTCCTCCCGCAACTTCTCGCATTGGATACATCTGGTCTGCTTTCCCTGTTTCTTTCATCACATATTCTGATGCTGTTCTACTTGTTCGTGCTTCTTCCTTTTTCTTGGCCCACCTAGTTTTCCATTTATCTAGGTCTCCCCATTTTTGCAAAACTAACATTAATTCTCTTATTTGTAATCTTCTTCCAGAGGCATTCATATTTTCTAAATCTTTGTCTGAAAATTCTGCTCTATAGGGTTTCTGTAGTACCTTTGATCTCCCTATTTCTATTCCCATCTGTAGTGCTAAATTGGATAATTTTTCATGGAATATCCTTACATTTCTGGTGATACTCCTACACAGGAACAATAATTCTTCTTCATCATAGGTATTTAAGCGTTCTAGTCCTACATTTCCTGCTATTGTTTCTTCTAATTCGATTTTCAATTTATGAATGTCCATTATTTTCGGAGGTGTGCACTGTTTAACTGACCCTTGCACCCATTTTTCTAGATCTTCAGGTGTTACTATGGTGGCACTTTTTGCTCCCGATGAAGTTATTAAACTTACATCTTTTGAACATCCAGGTACATCTTTTCTGGGAGTGCTATTTACAGAACCTCGAATAGGCAAGTCCATGAGTGATATTGTGGATTCACAGTCACTAAATTGATCCTCAATTATAACTGGAGCTTCAGGTTTTGGATTATTCGCAGGAGTAGGTGTAAGTATCGGTGGCGGACAGCTTCCCTGAGTACCATATAATGGAACTAATGGACCAATTGTTACAGGTATGGTCAACGAATCAGGATTTACTTTTATCTGGGTTATTTTCTGTATTAATTCTGCTCTGGTCTTTTCTAGAGCTTCCTTTTCTTTGTCATGAAGTATTCTACTCGGGGTGAATTCATGCATTACCTGTGGCACTAATGGAGTTTTTGGTGGTGCACTTGGGGTGCATCCACTTGTCCCTTCCTGATATGGTCGGGGATTTCTTAACATTTCCTCCATAAATTCGTCTTCAGACTCCTCATTTCTCATTAAATGTTTTGTCTTCTCTGTGCACTTACTTCCTAATTTCTCCTCTGTTGAGAACAATGGATATAATCCTTCTGTAATCATTGCCCTTCTCCATTGTTTCATCTGACCGTCCCTAGACTCACGTAGATATCTGGGAAAAAATCCTGGATAACTCCTATTACTTCTAGATCTATCCCGCTCAAATGCCTCGGTTTCCCATTTCTCTAGAGCTTCGTACTGAGTTAATCTAGGTCTGGGTTCTAAGTCATTCATCCTCAATCTTAACTTTTGTAGAATTTGCCCATTGAACGTGCCATTCTCGGGAAATGCTAGTATTCCATCATTTTTGGTATATTCTATCCAATTCTCCATCCATACACAAGTATGATAACCTCTCTCCATCATCATAAACGAAGCGGGCGTTTTAGCTGGTGGAATAAAAGTTCCTTCTCTAGTTTTGATTGGTTTGTCCTTTTTAAAATAATTCTTAATCTTTTGTAAAAATGACATTTTTCTCCTTTCTCCGTACATCTTGGGTAAGTACCGATGTATAAAATTATATTCTGCAAAGCCTAAATATCTCCTATCCTGACGAATTCCTGTTAAAGTCGGATCGCGTTTTAACATGCAATCCTTATCCACTAAGAATTTCGCTTCTATAATTTTGACCAATCAAATGTCTGCTATCTTTTATTTCCGAGCCAATCCTTGCGCGGCCTTTTGGTGACGTTTATCTGTCAACCCCTCCTTTACAATCTGCTCTTTTCTGTCCTTGCTGGCTCAACCAATCCCAGCGCGGCACCTGTGACGTCAGTACTACTCCTGACTACTAACCCCTCCTTTACAAGGGTCTTTCCACACCCGCGGATTCAACCAATCCCAGCGTGGCGTTTAGTGACGTCAGCTCCCTCTTCGGCAACTGACCCTCCCTTTACAAAAATTTACGCAAACTTATTTTCTCTATAAATCTTAATTAAATTTCAGTAACAACATAAAACATTCGCTATCGTGCCAGTTTCTCTAAAATAGAAAAGATAGTTTTCTCTCACACTTAGTAAAACCTTTCCGTTTACTAAACATACACTACGAGTAAAACACTTCCGTCTACTCTTCACACAAGCTCCAGCAATACCTGTTACTTCTCCAATGTTACCCTTTCTAGGTGATATAACATCAAATTTTTACCAGCGTACTCTTTTGCTATTACTCACACGCATAGAGTCCCTAACGAGTACTGAAAGTCCTGCTTAACTTTTCAGTACTATTTCTGCCTGGCAGATAACCTCACTGCAGTATGGCTTCCACTTACCATCCGCTATTCTTTTTACCCCGGGGATTCTAGACAACATAAAACAAACTTCGAATACACGGATGTTAGTTCATAAAAATACAAATAAAAATTCTCATTACCCAATTAACAAAGAGTAACCATCCTCTGATTACCAGAAAACTGATCCAGCGCAATATCAGCAAACAACATTCATACACCAGATACTCACTTGGGCCCATACTTTCATACTACGCTAATACTTACGCTGGGTTTTATCAGTTGTTACTCTCTATCAAATCCCTGCTACCAATTACCTCCTGATTGAAGAGTAATGACTTACCAATGAATCCTTTGCTAATTGGGAAATTTAAAATGAGTGACATTCATTATAGTACATAATCCTGAAATAACCACTGAGTCCGGAAGTTTTAAAATGTTTATCTAAAGATTTAGCAGAGTAAAATACAGAGCCACATGGTACTTAATCGCAATACCCAAGATTAAGCATAGAAATGATTATTGCTAATCAATGACGGTGTTTAAAGAAGAGGAGAGGATAGAGATAGCAGCGCAACTAAAGGTTGCATTATATTTACCTAAGTGCGAGAACCAAACCCCTTAGCCAAGGAGTTGAAAGAATAAGACCCAAGAAGGATGAAGAGCAAAGACCTCCTCCAGGATCAGGACCGGTGACCTCTCTACAACGACGCCTGCGTCGTTCCCCTCTCTGATACTCGACTTCTCCTCGATTCTCCCGTGCCTTCCTTCTAATGGACTCTGCCGCCCCCTCCTCAGGACCTCTCTCTGGACAGCAATTCGGTCTGCAATCGATCAGCTTCGCAGTCTGGAGCTAAGAGCGCTCTGGCAGCATGGACGCCTGTTCTTCGTGAACGCATGCTCTAACTAATTAACTAATGCTATATTCTATTATACCCTTCTACGCCCATGTACCTCCCCTTAATGTTACTAAAATATGGGGACACTACTTCTGATTGGACAGGGACAGGGGGTGGATTCTCGCACCATATCGATTTGGCCTAAATTGTAAAGCCTATTGTCTTTACATTCCCACCCCTTCAAATTAATACATTCGCTTTATTTCCCACCCGTCTCATGACAAATGTAAACCAATTTTCATAGACAATGTGTCAATATGCAACAGGAAAGCCAAAGTACAGCATCTTCGGCCATCGGGTCGCGGCCTTGGACGACGTCCAGATTGACTTCATTTGGCAGGCACACAGGACACATGCGCAGAACCATTTGCCTCTCGAGTTTCAGGTTACCAACCCAGGCCCAAGTTTACGAACTAATAAAAGTGCAAGAAGAAAATATTAAAATCACAAATAAAATGTTTCACTGTATGCCCACTTTTTCTATTCTATTCCCATTTAATTATATATTCTAACCCGCGTTAGTAGCATTTAGGAAATGACAATTTAGTAATGACATGAGAGCAAGCTGAAGCATGTGAAAACATTAAACAGCCATTTTAATGCACACTGCGCAGAAGCAGAAGTTTCCCACCAAGCAAAGAAAGACGTCACACCATGTGATATGGTTGCGACATGCGCATTGAGCTTTCCCGCGCATAGCGGCCATTTTGAATTACAAACAAGCGTTATTCATTAGTAAAACACATAGGCAAGCTTCCTTTTCTGTCGTGTCGTGAATGCAAAGGTTAGTATTAACAATACAAGTTTAATAAATTAATACTGTGAGGAGGATTGAATACAAGCAAGTTTCATTTATGAAACCTTGCTCCATCAGCGCCATATATGAATATTACAAACTTTTAAATTCCTAACTTAGGTTACACATAATCTTTACTAGTTTGTTGCTTCTCTTCACTCCAATGTATTAGAAAAAGGTGCAGTGCTCGAGGTGCCGCGTAGCTGAGAAGTCCCAGCGATGTTTGTAGAGTGGTACCATCCAAGTCGACTTAGGGACGATGAAGTAACTTCATCTTTTATTGCGAGGCAGATGCAGCGCCATCCTCAAAGGGCCATCGCTCGACTATAAAGAGAACTTAATGATTCATTATCTGGAAATTAATATACAGTGAAGGGAACCGCATATGGTAAATGGTGCAATTAGGCAGGGCCTGTCACTGCCTCGTGGTTGTCTCTGTTGGTTTCCAAATACCCATGATCAAATAGACGACTGAGACAACGTAAGTTCAGTGATGATCCTTTATTTACTTACTTAACTCTCCCCACTGCCTGGGAAGTTTCAAGCAAAGACATAAGAATACAATGCGTTCATATGACAGATTCGACCTGCATTAATTCAAGTTAGAAGAAAGTCACTATTTTTCCTTACTATACTATTCTTGCTTTGACTGACCGATATAATGTTTTTTTTTAATTCCAATCTTTATCGTTTGTATAGTTGTATTGTTTGTATAGATTATAGCATCGCTTTCTTTGAAGGGAGACTTTTGAGGTGTTCAAAATGGATGTTTGATGCGTTTTAAAGGGTTATAGTTCTTCTATACAGAGTACCTGATCTTCCATAAAGGTCCTAAGAGCATGATAACTGAAGGTAGCAGCTTGTCGCCAACAGTAGCCAGGAGTCAACACGTGGCTATTCTCAAAGAAAACATGTTGAAGACTTTTTCAAAGCGCTGCTCTGTGTGATAATAAGCAATATATGGGCACATCTGCAGGTTCTTTACCTACTGTATTGGTACAGTGAACGTTTCTTCAAACAGCAGTGGAGCAATCTTTGAGTCCTGTAAACAACAGGGGTTACTATGATTAATGTAAAGGTACTCAATGCCCAGACCTCGGAAAGATGGAAGACTAAGTTGGTCTTGCCTGGATTCTAACTCATGACCTTATGATGATACGGCAGATGTCTCGGGTATGTATTGAACTCACTGAGCCATCATGCAAGAATTCATATATATGTGTCCCCACTTATCATTTCTGCACTGCAGACTACTTTCTCTAGCAGAGGTGAGGCAAGTAAGAGAATTTACTGAACACGTGCATTAGCTATTGCTGTATTTACTACTGGTTATCAAGCTCACAGTAAAGTGGAAATTTGCCACAAGACAGTGTGTTCAAGGCACCATTATTGGTCTCTTCTTTAAGTGTCACTAAACTTAATGCTAGTCCCTCAATAGAGTGCCATGAAGCTATTTTTTTCCATTTCCCTACCTTATTACAGCTTATCGAGATAGTAGCTGTGCACACATGTAGCCTTGTTTGATTACTGTGTTGCTCTGGATTAACTCGAAAAATATATGGTGTAGGAAAATGCTTCTTTTACATGATCACCTCCATTCTTTTTGGACTGATGTTTGACTGGTGCACTATGCACTGGGACTATGCTAACCAGGCCCCAGTGCACATGCTCTGACCCCTAAAATATGGCTATACTCCCAGTAGCAACTTGTGTCAAGGAAAAGTAGTTGGTCAGCGTGGGGGCAGTAACAAAACAAATAAACCAAAAAACTTACCTGCCGCTCACTGCTCTTCTTCCCCTCTGGTCACAGGCTGAGACTCCCCTACGGCCAATCCAGACGTTGTCCTTATGGAGGTAATACCCATGAGAGCAGCGTCAGGATTGGGCAGAATGGGCTGGTTTTGCGCTCCATCGGGAGCTGGGAGCCTGTGCCTGCTGTTGTTCTCCAACCAGTAATGCAGCTGGGTTGGAGAGATGTTGGTGCGCATGTCAGTTTGACCATCCTAAGACGGCCGGCCAAACCGATATGCACACTGACGGCAGTGCCAACCACTCCTCCGTCTTCTCCTACTTGCTGCTGTCATCATGATGGTCCCACCCCCTAAGACTCAGGGCCCACCGTGAAGAAAGAAAAAATGATTATAAAATTGTTTTATTATCATTTTATTTTTCATTTTCCTCTGAAGGCAGGTGGGCGACGCTCCTCTGCCATAGCGAAAGAGCCAATCAATCAATCAATCACGGCATTTATAGAGCGCGCTACTCACCCGGGAGGGTCTCAAGGCGCTGGGGGAGGGGGTAAGTTACTGCTCGAACAGCCAGGTCTTGAGCTGCTTCCTGAAGGAGAGATGGTCCTGGGTTCGCCGAAGGTGAGTGGGGAGGGAGTTCCAGGTCTTGGCTGCCAGGTAGGAGAAGGATCTTCCTCCGGCGGTGGCTCTGCGGATGCGTGGTACGGTGGCGAGGGCGTGGCTGGTTGATCGTAGCTGGCGGGTGGGCGTGTAGAAGGTCATGCGGTCGTTGAGGTACTTGGGGCCCAGGTCGTGGAGGGCCTTGTGTGCGTGGGTGAGGAGTCTGAACGTGATTCTCTTGCTGACGGGGAGCCAGTGCAGGTCTTTCAGGTGTCCGGTGATGTGGCTGTGTAGGGGGATGTCCAGGATGAGTCGTGCGGAGGCGTTCTGGATGCGCTGGAGTCTTTTTGAAGTTTGGCTGTGGTTCCGGCGTAGAGGGTGTTCCCATAGTCCAGTCGGCTGGTGACGAGTGCCTGGGTGACGGTCTTCCTGGTTTCAGTGGGGATCCATCTGAAGATCTTGCGGAGCATGCGCAGGGTGTTGAAGCACGAAGATGAGACGGCGTTGACTTGTCTGGTCATCGACAGGGAGGAGTCCAGGATGAAGCCCAGGTTGCGTGCGTGGTCCGTTGGCTTGGGCGCGGTGCCCAGGGCCGGGGGCCACCAAGAGTCGTCCCAGGCGGAGGGTGATGAGCCCAGGATGAGGACTTCCGTCTTGTCTGAGTTCAGTTTAAGGTGGCTGTTCCTCATCCAGTCGGCGACGTCTCTCATCCCGTCGTGTAGGTTGGCTCTGGCGGTGGTGGGGTCGTTGGTGAGGGAGAGGATCAGCTGGGTGTCGTCGGCGTAGGAGATGATGTTGAGGTTGTGTTGGCGTGCGATGGCTGCGAGGGGGCTCATGTAGACGTTGAAGAGGGTTGGACTGAGTGAAGATCCTTGTGGAACGCCGCAGATGACTTCGGTGGCCTCGGATCTGAACGGGGGAGGCGGACTCTCTGGGTTCTTCCGGCGAGGAACGAGATGATCCATTCCAGTGCTTTCTCTCGGATTCCGATGTTGCTGAGGCGCTTCACTAGGGTGCGGTGGCAGACGGTGTCGAACGCCGCGGAGAGGTCCAAGAGGATGAGGGCTGCTGTTTCCCCGTTGTCGGTTAGGGTTCTGATGTCGTCGGTGGCTGCGATAAGGGCGGTCTCGGTGCTGTGGTTGGCCCGAAACCCGGACTGCGAGGGGTCGAGGGATCCATTCGTCTCGAGGAAGGCGGCAAGCTGTCTGTTGACGGTCTTCTCGATGACTTTGGCCAGAAACGGAAGGAGCGAGATGGGACGGTAGTTCTTGAGGTCGGTGGGGTCCGCCGTTGGTTTCTTCAGGAGGGCGGTAAGCTCGGCGTGCTTCCAGCTCTCCGGGAAGGTGGCGGTGTGGAAGGAGGAGTTGATGATGTCCCGGAGATGGGGTGCGATGGTGGCGTCGGCTTTGTTGAAGACGTGGTGTGGGCAGGGGTCGGTTGGTGATCCGGAGTGGATGGAGTTCATCGTGCGGGTGGTGTCTTCGGTGCTGATCGGGGTCCAGTTGCAGAGGGTGGTGGTGGCGGGCGTTGGTTCGGCAGTAGGGTGCGTGGTCTGTGCGTCGAAGCTGTTATGTATGTCGGTGATCTTGCGGTGGAAGAACGCGGCGAGTGAGTTGCAGAGGTCTTGCGAGGGGGTGATGTCGTTGTTTCCGGCGCTGGGGTTGGAGAACTCTTTGACGATGCTGAAAAGTTCCTTGCTGTCGTGGGCGTTGTTGTCCAGTCGTTCTTTGAGTGCCGACTTCTTGGTGGCACGGATCAGCTGGTGGTGTTTGCGGGTGGCGTGCTTGAGGGCGGTCCTGTTGTCTGTGGTCTGGTCGAGTCGCCAGGCTTTCTCGAGAGTGCGGCAGTTCTTCTTGGATTCCTTGAGTTCGTTGGTGAACCAAGGGGTTTCTTGCTTCCGGGTCTGCTGGGAGGGTTTTTAGTGGTGCGAGGTCGTCGGCGCAGGCGGTCAGCCACTTGGCGAGGTTGCTGGCTGCTTCGTTTGGGTCCGTTGTGTTGGTGGGTGTGTTCTGGCTGAGGGAGGCGGTGAGCTGCTCGGCGGTGATCTTGCTCCAGCTCCGGCGGGGAGCCTGTTGCGGGTGGTGGTGGTGGTGGGTCGCAGTCTTTCTGAAGCTGAAGTGGACGCAGCTGTGGTCGGTCCAGTGGAGTCCGGTGGCGTGGCTGAAGGAGATGTGCTTGCTGGAAGAGAAGACGGGGTCAAGCGTGTGGCCGGCGTAGTGGGTGGGCGTGTTCACCAGTTGCTTGAGTCCGAGGTTGGCGAGGTTGTCCAGCCACCGCTGTATACTCATGACTGACATATCTAACTTACCTGTAAGTCCTTAGTATATGGTACAAAGTGTACACAGGGCCTGCAAGTTAAATGTCACTAGTGGAATGCAGCACCTATTGTTCCACCCCAAAATTGACAATCAAAACATGACTGCAGGCCTACCTCCGGTAACTTGGCTGTGCAGGTTTAAATTCGACATGTCAAAATAACCCCTTTTGACAGGCATAAACCCTTCTTTTAAATATTAATAAGTCACCCCTAGGCAATCTTTAAATGATCATAAGGCAGGGTGCTTGATATGTAAGCAGGACATGTAAAGTTAAATGTTAAATATGTTTTTATGGTGACAATGCCTTAAAATCTATTTGCATTGTAGCACGATTAGCTGTTCCATAGGAAAGCACTGGGAGTTAATATTTACATTAAATAAAGTTCTCTCTGCCTTAGGAACCAGATAAAATGTCTGTCTTGGACTTTTTAACATATTGTTAGAACTGACATCCTTGGAGTGGTACTCCCTCAGACAATTTCTCTTCACCCTTCCTGTTTTGCTGACTTTGTTTTACTAGGCTTTAGGACTCTGTGCACTTCACCACTGCTAACCAGTGCGAAAGTGCCTTTTCTTCTTTCTCCCCCTTCCAACATAGTAAAATTGGACCACGACTAATTGGCACATTTAATTTACTTGTAAATCCTTAGTAAATGGTACTACATGCACCCAGGGCCTCTAAATTAAATGCTACTAGCAAGCCTGCAGCAAACTGTCTTTTAAACCTAGCAAAATAAACCTCTTGCCAGAGCTAAACCTTACATTTTAATACTTATAAGTAACCCCTGAGGTAGGCTCTAACGGCTCACCGGGCATGGTGCATTGTATTTAAAAATTCAGACATGTGTTTCTTATGTTTCACTTGTCCTAGTAGTGAAAAATTCCTAAAGAAGTATTTCACTGTTGTAAGGCCTACCTCTCCTATTGACTAATACCTTATTACATTTAATAAGTGATAACTTTGGATTGAGGGCAGAAGAGATATGCTCTTTACGCTCAAATGAATAGTAATTTAAAGTTCTCTTTAATGGTAAAGTCAGATTTTAAGTCACAATTCTGCAAATGCCACTTTTAGAAAGTTTGTATTTTCTTGTCCCAACCATTAGTGACTTCTGCCACTGTCCTGGGTCACATGACTGTGAATGGTCTGCTGGAGTTTGTGCATTGCTTCCAGACAATAACACAAAGAGGGCTTGGGTGTGGAGAGGATGGGCCATCCTGGCAGGAAGGCTGGAAGGGGCTGTACCTAGCCCCACTCACACTTCAAAGGGTTTTGCCTCATGCACACACAAAGGAATCTGTCACCATACCTACTCTGCCTTTTTCCACCCCATGCTGTTTGGAGCCTTCACAGGGGAAGAACTTTCCAGAACTGGCACCAGGTATCATTGGACCTCCAGAGTCACTCTTCAGAACAACCCTGGACCTGTCGAAGTTACAGAAGAAAGATTGCATTACTGCCAGAGGCCTGCCCTGCTGCTTGAAGGAGTGCCTTGCTGTCTGATAAGGAAGCCTGGACCTCTTTGCCTTTATGCCAGGCTAACCAGAGTGAACCCAAGGGTCAGTTAGCTGGCCTCCTGTGTGAGCTACAGGGACACAATAAGCTTCAGAGGCCTCCTGGCAACTGCCCAGCTGACCTGCTGCACATGAACCTACCTGGACCTGCAACTGGACCTGCCTGAGCCCTGCTGGCCTCTGCTGGAGTGAGTCCTGATTCCCAAGAAATGCCTCCCCAGGTCTTGGACCCTTGGCTGGTACCAGAGTGTACTCCTCTTAAAGAAAAGGTGAAATACTGATGTTTGGGATCCGTTCATGGTAAGACTCTGCCACCCATGATGATTGGGTAATGAAAACTTCTGGTAACACCTTCCCTTCACACTGACAGTAACCTCCACCGATGACCAGCAAAGCAAAAGCTACAATTTACACTACAGCAACGACAGCTAGCGACAACCACCAATCAGAAGCTACTTCAACGACCACCTGCGATGTCGAGCCAGCTGTTTGCGATACAGCAACACCCATGTGGAACGCTCAGCCTTCTCTTTGCAGACTCTTCCAACGCAAACAGACTTTGAAGGTAACTTTTCAGCCATCCTAACCTGGATCCTGACTAACATGGGCCTTATGTACGACCCGCACTCCATCCCAGTCGGCCTGAACCTGTGGCTTTTCCCCATTCTAGTACCACCAGATGACTGTGAGTGGTGCTTTGTATTGCTTGGTGCTATACTTACCTTAATTGTTTGAATTTGCATATCTCTGGTTCTGGTGGTTGGATTTAGGTTGTTTTGGTATAAAATAATTTATTCAATTTTACTCTAGTTTTCTAAATTGGTGTGGGATTTTTCTCATGTTGTGTTTTCACTTTATTATGGTTTGTAGGCTGCAGAAATACTTTACACATTGCATCTAAGTTAAGCCTGACTGCTTTTTTGCCAAGCTACAGAGGGTTAAGCACAAGTTAATTTTGTGACTTTTGTGGTTCTCCCTGACAATGATTGTGATTGTTTCTTGAGTGGGGCTTCCATTCCCCTCAACCAATAACCCAGTTTCTTACAAAGATTTATTCCAAATCCAACACAGTCAGATTTTTAACAAATATTTTACAAAAGGTACTTTTAAAAAGTCACTGTTAACCTGCCTAAAGCCTCTAGGAGCCCATTTGCCTGAGCTTCCAACTGTCATCCAGGAGCTGAATAGCTTCTTGACGAGGTGTGAATAGGCACCCAGAGTTGAGACAAAGGTCTTGAGTGTGGAGGAGAAGTTGACCTTCTCTTGACAGGATGGCCTGGCGGCTGTGCCCAGCTCCCAGTATATCTTCAAAGGATGCCTATCCTGTCACTGGCAGATGTAGCTCATACCTGGACTTGCCTCCCTTTGCCTTTCTAGCTAGCCAGGCACCAATCCCAGTGGGAGAGGAGATGTCCCCAGAACTGGTTTTAAGTGACCACAGGGGTGGGTTTGCTCATTTCTCTGGTGACACCTCTAGGGTGGACATAAACACTCTGCACAAGGTTCTGCCTTGTTGGAGTTAGGTAGAGAGGGACACATTGGTATTGTTTGCAGTAGGGCACACAAGAGCTGCTGCAAAAGTGGGTGTAGTTACTTCTGGGAACTTTTTTCCTTTTGGTTGGGGAGGGGTCAGGCACACACATGCTAGAACCAGGCATAAAACTGGCACCACTGGGCACCCTCTTCAGAACACTGCTGGATCTGTGGAAGACTGAAAAAGGAATCCAGCTACTGTTGAGACCTGTGAGGAGAACCATAAGGGCTGAACCTGCTCCCATTTGTACCCAGGACAAAGAAGTGGACTTCAAGGGTTAGTTGGCTTACCGCCTTAACAGGAGACAAAAAACCTGCAAGAAGCCCACTTTCCTACAAAGCCCAGCTGACCAGTTTTAACTGGACCTGCCCTGGGCCCTGCTGGTGACTTCACCTGGAGTGAACCTTGACCACCAAGTCCTGTTCCTGAGGTCCTGTAGCCTTTGGCGGCATCAAAGTGTACTCCTCGTAACCATATCTCTAAAAGTGGGTACTTAAAAACATTCTACAATCTTTTTGCCTGGAGAACCATCTAGGGACTGAGACCAACATGCCTGCCTATCCTCAATGCGTTCAACACCAGTGGGCTGGACTTCCCTGTAGCTCTCGCTATGTTCTCCACTCAACATTAGAATCAGTTGATGCCGAGGCCACAACAGAGCCACTTGCTTCTTTGTGTGAGTGCTCATGTAGATATTTTTATTTTTTAATTTGCCCTTCTAAAATTTTTGTCCCTATGCTGTAATGATAAATTAAAAATGGTGAAGCGCATGCCGGAGTTCACGATATAGCAAAAGACACACAATTGATGGACGGAATGCAGAACAAATCGAAACATTCACCCCCAATAAAGAGATCTGGGTTAAATCCATTATTCTTTTGCTCACCATGCCACCCCAGTTTAGACCTGGCCATATGCAAATCAGTCTTGACCCTGTGCCTCATGGGAACAGTCCATCCCGAACTGCCAAGCCAGGTCCTCCCTGGACTGGAAACAAGCATCCTAGGACCGGTTTCAGGGTGTCACCCCTCATCAGCCAGGATAGCTTGATTCCAGTGACACAGTGAGCCGGGGACCCACGTCTGGGCATACCCGGTGCACTTAGGGCGAGAAAGCAAAACACACACAATTGTTGGGCAGAATGCAGAACAAATCAAAACATTCACCGCCAGTCAAGAGATCTGGGTTAAATCCATCATTCTTTTGCTCACCATGCCACCCCAGTTTAGACCTGGCCATATGCAAATCAGTCTTGACCCTGTGCCTCATGGGAACAGTCCAGCCCGATCTGCCAAGCCAGGTCCTCCCTGGACGATATAGGCATGTGCATGCATGTGGCAATCATTTTGGGATGGTGAAAAAGAAACTTTTTGCTGTTCCAAGATGACTGCAGTGTGCATGCTTGTGCTTTTGACTACATCATTATGCACCAGAGGCAATTTTTCTTTACCCTTACAACATACCCAATGGCCATTTTAGATCAGTAAATTAAAAAAGCATTGGCAAAGCCAATAGGTCTCGCCTTTGCTACCTGTTGCTGACATATTGGCTGTGCCAATTTCTTTTTTCCCTTTTCCACAGAAAGCTGCTGCACATGTGCACATGCTGATGGCCATCTGTGGAATACCCAAAAATGTCAATGCCAATAGATTGATGCTGGATAGCAAAGGTGAGACCTATTGGCTTTGCCAATGCTTGTTTCATATCAGACATGTGGATTTTGGAAGTGTACTGTGACGTTAAGCATTCTAAACAAGTTTCAGCCACATGTGCTAGGATAAGTTAAATCCAGTGAAGCCACACTTCTGTTAGTCTGGCCTAATTATATATTAGATTATCAGCCAGACAGTGAGAAACGTATTGCAAACTATCAGTAATATACCGACCCACCCTATTTAGTGACGTAAGTGCAGTTTTTCGGACTGTTTAACAAGACAGCTAAATATACCATTCTAAACATTTCTAATGTAGCATATATGCTACATTACCAGCCAAGAGCCCTGCAGCCGATTATTCCACATTTAGAATTCTACAACTGTTGACATAAATCATTATCAGCAGTTTTGTGGTAGTGACCATTATGAAAATTATTGAAAAGATGAAATCAGAATTTTGAATGCCCATTTAAGTATTTATGATAGGAGGTATCGGTAATCGTGTCCCAAGCAATATGGGTAAAATAATGCTACGGTTCCTTCTTCTGGGCTGGGGTGCAAACTCATTCACACCTGTTAAAACCCCTGGCTGACCATATGTGCCACCATTAGAGCC
This sequence comes from Calotriton arnoldi, assembly GCA_963921515.1. Taxonomy (NCBI): domain Eukaryota; kingdom Metazoa; phylum Chordata; class Amphibia; order Caudata; family Salamandridae; genus Calotriton; species Calotriton arnoldi. The sequence goes on from CAWUFW010002901.1 coordinate 730,756, forward strand.
TTGAAGAACATTGCACAATCTGCAGGCTATGAGTGGGAGAGCTGGCCGGCTGGGGATCAATCATTTACAATTGAATAGCTCGGATATTAATTACCTCTTTTCAAGTCGAGGTCTGTTAGACCTGGCTTTTACAGCGGGTTTATCCCCAGATTTTTTGCTTTGTGGCCTTCTGTTTCTGACCTGTTTTTGTTGGTTTTATGACTCTGGGCACTTTACCACTGCTGATCAGTGCTAAAGTGCATATGCTCTCCCTTTAAATTGTATATATGAATTGGTGTTTCCATAAATGGCTGATTTGATTTACTAGTCAGTCCCTAGGACAGTGCACTGTGTGTTCCCAGGGCCTGTAAATCAAATGCTGCTAGCTGGCCTGCAGCACTGATTGTGCCACCCACATAAGCAGCCTGTAAATGTAACTCAGGCCTGGCAGTGCAGAGCCTGTGTGCAGTCTGGTACTGCCATGTCAACTTGGCAAGTGCACACACTTTCCAGGCCCTAACCTTCCCTTTTCTTACATGCTAGTCACCCCTATGGTAGGCCCAAGGTACCCCTGTGGGCTGGGTGCAGTGTATGTGAAAGGTAGGACATGCCCTGCTGTGTGTGGCATGTCCTGATAGTGAAATACTGGCAATTTCGTTTTTCACTATTGTAAGGCTATCTGTTCCCATAGGATAGAATGGAGAGTTTCCTTATAACATCTTATAAGCATAACAGCCCCTGGGAACCAGATAGGAAAATAAAGTTTAGTATGCCTGAATGTTAAAATGCATCTTTTAGTGATGGTGATTTTTACATTCTGTGTTTGAAAATACCACTTTTAGAAAGTAGGTGTTTTCTTTGCTTAGCCATTCAGTGTGCCTCTGCTAGGATGTGTATTGACTGTCTGGCTTTGGAGTGACAAGGGCTGGGGATGTGCAGTGGCTCCAGAGAGTCTGGATGAGTCAGCCCTAGGCTGAATATGCCTGGTCTGCATTTGGAGTGATGGGAGGAGTAGCACCTGTAGCTGAATAGGGCTGTGCCTCCCTTCCACAATGATGGCTCCGCCCCCTGTGGTGTGTCTGGTGCCAGGGCTCACACTGACAATGGAGGTTGTTGTGCACTTGCAAAGTGCCCCCAGAACTAGTTTGGACTCGGCTCAGAGCCCTGGGCCAGGAGAGAACAAAGAGATTTACTGTATAAAAAGAGGGGCCCAGACCCCAGACTTTTAGATCACTTCTGGGAAATCAAGAGGAGCCTTTGCTAAGGAGAAGAGCTGGAGAAACTGAGGAGGAATACTGCCCCTGTGCTGTTTGCTGCCTGGGGTTGGCCTGCAGTGGCTATTTTCTGCCAAGGAAAGGGAAAAGGACTTTGCTGTTTGCTGTGTCCTCTGCTTGAGGAAGATCTCCAAGGGCTTGAAACTGAGCTTGCCTCCTGTTCTGAAGTCTCAGGGACATAAAGACTTCACCCCCAGCTCCCCTGAACTTCCTCGCTGGGAGTTCTAACCTGCCAAGAGGTGCCTGTAGCTGTTCTGGGCCTCTGGAGGTTGTTCTGGCAGTTGGGAGCTGGAAAAGCATTGCAACAACGATAAGCGGGATGCATCCGCACCCGTTTCCGACGCATCGCCGAAGAAATCGACGCAGTGCCTGCCCACAGCTCGAAAAATCGCCGCACGCCGCATCGAGTGCACCGATCTTCGAAGTCTGAGATCACCGCACCGATTACTACGCAAGCCCTGCTGAGCAGCTGCATGAACCCATGCATCATCCCGGATCGTTGCATCGCATCAAGGTGCCAAGTCTGTCCCATCGTTGGGGGACGCAGTAAGAAACCAACGCATCACCTCCCCAAGCAGTAAGAAACCAACGCATCACCTCCTCTTCGATAAGGAACCGAAGCATCACCTCCACTGCGCAGCAGTAAGGAACCGACGCATCACCTCCCCCGGAGCAAGGAACCGACGCATCACCTTCCCTGAGTGTAAGGTACTTTGTCTGAAAAGTGTTGCATCTGCAATGTGCTTTGAACTGAACTATTTCTACCATTTGAAAGTCATAATTTTATTACTGTATTGTGGATTTGTTATGTTTTGGTCTTGTTTGGTTTAGATAAAGATTACTTATTTTTCTAAACTGGTGTGGTGTCCATTTGTAGTGTTTTCGTGTATTACTGTATGTGTTCACAAATGCTTTACACACTGCCTCTGAGATAAGCCTGTCTGCTCGTGCCAAGCTACCAAGGGGTGAGCAATGGTTATTTTATAAGTGTATCCCCTTTACCCTGACTAGAAGCAAGGATCCTTATTTGGACAAAGGTACCTACCTCTGACAACTAGAGACCCCCATTTCTAACAAGGTCCAAAATAGAGTCCCCAATTATCTAACTATTTGTTAATTTCCTATCTAGATTAGCTGCTTGTATGTGGAGGAGTGCTTCAAAGCAAGCTGGAGACAGTTGTTTTAAGGAGTAAGACAAAAAGAAGTTCTCTAAAATATTTCTGAAACTGAAAAGTCCTACCAATGGAATCAGCTATAGTACATATAGAATTATTGATGAGTAACTCTGAGTTATGGGGATGTTATTTTGCCAAGGGGAACCGAGTAACATCAAATAGCTCGAGTTCTCTATGATGTCACCCAGATCCCAAGGTGAAAAGTATCCCTGTAACTCAGGTACTCATCTATAATTTTATGTTATGCATAGCCCTCAAAATTATCTGCCATTGGGTATAACTGCCAAGCTGAGGCAAAGGAGTAATGGGGAATCCATACATAATATGACCTCTCTTCCCTGTCGCAAATGTTAAAACAATACCTTACCAGCCATTCTAAAACAACCCCCACCAATTTCCTTGCCTTCTTTTCCTCTCCTGCAGCTGTGCTTTTTGTTTTCAGTCAAAACAGACAAGCAGCACTGCGCTGACAGGCTCTCAGAGAGCACTCTCAGATTGCAAAAAAGAACTTTACAACATAGTAACAGGGGGCAATGAGTGTTCTTATCAACTGGTGCTAGGTCACAGCAGTCAATACCAGATTTGGATTTATTTTTAAATAGAGAATTGTAGATGGGCAACAGATGAATTAGGAGGATGCTTTTCACCAAGAGGTTCTGGGTGAAATTAAACAGACAATGAGAGCCATCTATAATTGTATGTTAAGTATGGCCCCAAAAGCAGAGGTCAAAAGCATCCCCGTAACTCATATGTATTCATCAATAATTTTATGTTACATATGGCCACAAAATTATCTGCTCCTGCTTTCAACTGTTATGAAGAGGTAGGGAAGTAATGAGGAGCCGTACATAACATAGCCTATCCTCCCTGTCCCAAATGTAAAAAGAAAATATATGGCCTCCTGACAACTAACTCCATATTCTCTGTGCCTCCCCTTGCCTATCCTACAGAGGCTGTGCTCCCTGCTTTTCAGAGCTGATCTGCAAGGCTCTCAGAGAGCCCAGTCACAGCAGCCTGGAATTCCTTTATGATGTAGCAACAATGGGTAGTGGCAAATGTTAAAAACTGTTGGTATGTCATAGCAGTGAGTTGCTGGATTCTAATCCAGTTTATCACAGTAGTAATTTTCTCCCAAAGCCATAGATAACAGTTAAATTAATTTTAGCCCTTGAAACAATGAATAATGTGATGCACTAATGGAGTTGTAGCATAAATTTGATAGAGACGGGGGTCAATTAAAATAGACTACTCTAACGTTTATTTAGTTCTCTAAATAGAATTATTTAAAAAACAATGAATCATAGAAGGTACTGTAGTTGCAGATTGGAAGAATTCTTGAAGCATCATTTCTTTAAAAAATCAATTCTAATTGTTAAATTGCTCACGTATCTCTGTAGAAAACGTTTGTGGGTTTATATTTTTTGTGCATCATTAACAATGTGCTGAATATATTTCTACACTCGATTATACATGTATAGACTGATATAGTACTGTTGTTTTTTAAACAAATTCTCTATGATATATAGAAGTGCATTTTTTGGATATGTGTTAAATAAGCTTCAATTTAGACTTAAACAACATCTTGTCCAAGATGGAGGTCACTCATGTCTCTTTACCCCTCCCCGCCCACTCCTCTCCTTAGTTAGGTTGATATGAACTGGTTTATTTCCACTGTTATTGCTATTCTTCTCTTGATGAACTTTCAATCACAAGCTGATACATTACCAAGGTCCTTCCACTGGTTCACTCTACCTATTCATTCAGTTAACACATTGTTCATGTACCTAGTCTTGTTCTAAAATTTCTGGGTGACATTAGTGGTGAGGGTGCAAAATAATTATTCATGTAGTGATATAGTGCTCGAGTGTTCAGGCAAATATAATGTTTATTTTTCATGTGCTCTGATTTGCTGATGAAATGCTACATCAGCTCACACTACAGTGAGTCTGCAGATTGGGTAATTTCATGTGCGAAAATAATATATAAAAACCCTTGATTTTTGGGTTAGCCAGAAGACTTTCCTGATCTACTAGAAATGCTGTTCGTTTCTTGTCGGATTGTGCTTCCCTGTTGGGAATTAAAATAATTTCAGATTTTTGCATTCCCTATATAACTTTCATTGAAAGCCTTTATCGAATTGCCTCTGTATCACCTAGTTTTAATGTATGTACCTGATTTTTATATTTTGGGAGGAGACTTAATGCGGACACATTGCCTCATGAAACTGTGGTTCAACATCGTCTCTGATCCAGTGAATAAGGGCATTCTGTTTGAGGTAAAATTTTAGGGTGTCTAGAATTTCAGCATATCCCATGTGCCCACACCTCTTCCAGATATCAAGGCATCTTCTATATCTAACTGTGGGTCATTAGAAAGAACCACAGGCCATAGGTTTGTGATATTGCAAGGAAAACCAACATTGATATTGTCATATAGACAGTGTTCTCATATGCAATGCCTCTAATAAGCAAAGAGGACGTATATCCGAAAAGGTAACTGACAGATCTGAAATATATCAGGTTAAGGAGAGGCTTTATGAGTTATAGCAAATATTTTACCTTTGGGCGTTAGTTGTTTGAAAGACAGGGAAAGACCATTTATCAAGAGCATTTATCATGGTATTATACATGCGATAACCAATCGCTGGGAGACGCATCACATGTTCATATTATAACTGAGAGCCTGTGGGAGATTCAATCTAAATGTCTTCATCCTATTTTGAGGGAACACTTAAAGGTGAGATCAATTATTTATGGTACAAATGCAGTACTGTGGGGATAACATGTGAAATAGAACCATGCTTTAACAAAACATTTAAGAGAAACCCCTTTAACTATTACGTGGGAATAGCTTCTTTAATATAAATTAAATATAATATTGTATAAACATAATGTTTAACATGCTAATCTTGGCCTGCATATCACAGTGGCATCTTATTAGCCTTCTGCAAGTCCCTGGGGATCCTTGCTTGAGTGTCAACAGCTAAAGGCAGAAACAGACTAGGACGTGCCTGTTAGATCCTCTTATGGTTTAGAACCACAGTCCTTGCTTAAGACATCCGCTCTTCACACTTCATTTCAGCACACACCTTTAGTATACTGCTGGACTCTTCTTTAACTATTATTTTCGCCATGCACCGCACCTACAAGTCCCCCATTTCCATGCACCACTCACGCAGAGCCAGCACTAACAACCTAAAGCAAATTTCCCTTTTCACATCAAATATCAAAAGTATAGAAAACATGGGAGAACTCAGGCACATGCACACTCACTGCAAAGTATGACGCACAGAATACATAAATACACAGATATTCTCCATCCTATTTGGCAAGCCAATTGAACACACAAGACATGAGGAGCCATTCATAATTTCACCTTACTTTCCTCTGTGCGGGAACAGCCTACTCTCAAGTCATGCATACACTTTACCTGCTCCTTCTACTCTTGGTGCCCCAAATAATTAATTTCTATCTCAACCACAGAGCTATACAGCATGAGATTCCCAACCTAGGTATCATAGTCTCTTTCAACTCTAACAGCTGCTTGGCTTCAATCTCCCACATGACACAACAATCAAGACCAGGTAAAACCACCTTTACATGCAGAATTTCGCCTTCATCAGTCAACGACTCAATTTGAATGCAGAAACAACCTAACCCTTATCTGCTTCTCCTTGCCCCGCCACATTCCCCACACCACTGTACCTTAACTGGACAGACCATGCTGCAATTGATCTCACTCAGCCCAAATCATTACAGCCAAAATCATTGAAGGATTGATTCCCCTCCTTAAATCCCAGCCGCATTAATGACTTGTCGGGCCTAACTGGGCGAACAACATATATCAATGTGCTACTCAGCACTACGAACGACGAAGGCGTGCACTTGAACTTTACGTGTTAGACATAGCATAACATAGTATCATAGAACATAACATCGTTTGGACCCTCATTACAAATGGGTTGGTAACTGGTGCAATATTTATCACACCAAATAAAATATGATTCTATTGAGTCATAATTTATCAGATGCGATAAGTACCACCCAATTACAGGTTTTTCCCTGATAATGGATAGCACCATCATCTGCACGCCCCAGTATTTGCTGGACATTTCTACCCCAATAAATATCTGCAGTTTTGAACTGCCGAAATATATACAGAGGATACAATTTTTATTGCAATACATGTAATTCTGTTATGTGTAGTGATATGAGTTAGTGCACATATCAGAATTTAAGGGCCGAACATAATGAGGACCTGATGTCCTCAAACATTAGTTCGCAGCCAAGATGCACTCCCTTGCATCCTTGAAATCCTTCCTATCAGAGCCAATTCCTTCAGCCCCTTACTGCTTCCAGCAACTCACAGAAAGCAAACACAATATATGGAAACAGAAGAAGACAATGCATACATAACAGTTCGAGACAGACATCTGGCCTCTCAGGATTTCACTCAGAAATATCATCTCCAGAGCTAAAGCAACTCACAACACCAACACCATATACACAGCATTAAAATAGACTCACCACTGGAACATCCTACAAATGAGTGCTTCATGATCAGCAGGTTCCTTAACGAGAAAATTAACAAGCTCAAGAAGCTGATTGATGACTAAAGAAGCAACTTGTATTCTCCTCATACAAGCTCGCAGTATGTTGAAGCAGACACACTTCCCCACCATCATCACTGATAAGTGTCATGAGTTGTAGACATCCTTAAGACCAGGCCACATCCCATGAACATGATATCATCTCGTCTTTATCAGAGAAGTCTGTTCTGCACCCCACTGCTGAGCATTGCAAAACCTCACTGTAAAGACCCTGCTATTACTGAAGAACGACAACTTCGATCTGATAACTTTGCCAGTTACCAACGAATCAACCTTCTTCCATTTCTATACATCATCTCTAAGCAATCAGTCAGTTTGCAGCCCCATTAGCAGATCATGATTAAGGCCCTCTTCCAGAACTATCACTCACCACTCAGGCCACAGTCTAGCCCAGAGACAGCAGACATCCAAATGGCTTAAACCCCCTGTCACTTCAATGACAATAGCAACCTCTGTCTCCTTATCTTCGTGGATCTCTCTGCAGTGTTTGAAAATGCATTTTAGTCTCAGGATGAGATGGGGCACCAGAATATATAATGTCATATCTTTGTATTTGAGATTTTATACACAATTGCATAGAGGAACAGAACACATGCAGAGTGGAGTTACAAGAAGGATGAACACTAAATCTAATTGTTCTCTCATACGGTTTGGTAAGTGTTGCCAGGCTTCTTATGACAGACATCATACTAGACGAATGAGGTAGTATATTCCATATGTAGTAAATTGAAGTAATATATGCGATAACTGTTGGGGAAACCCCTGGGTATAACTGACCAAATAACTCAGTTCCAATTAAATAATGGAATTATTAACTGGGCATAGATTAATCCTTCTGCTCTATCTTAGGTAGGATTAGAGTACAAGATGTAGTAGAAACTAAGTAGTTATGATCAGTTCGGAAATCAGCCACATTTTAGCGTTCATTAATGGTATTTCAAAGTATAATGCTGGTAATCTGCATGAATAGGAATATGGTATGCCAGTAGTTGGATTTTATTACAAAAGATTGTTATAGGATTTGATTGTGTTGTCAAGCCAATGAGGCAGATAATACGATTGACCGATGTTGTATCGCTCTAGTGATATCTGTAGTGATTATATGGTTCAAAATATCTGCAGGATTTTAGCCCTGAAGACGTTCTTAATGAAAGAAACGCATTGGCTAATGGCTGCAAGAAATTTTAATAATGGCACAATCAAAGAAGAAATAATGTTTAACAGAGTAATTGAACATGTGGACTGTTGCATTTTCTGGCAATTTGGAAAAATTTCCATTTAATACATGAACGTCGTCTATTTCATGAGGGTGCAGAGCACTTGCTGTGTTATTGCTCCTGTGAATGGTGTTTGACTGTTTGGATTTAGGGGCTGAGGTGATTGATCTCGATTGGCCCTTGCACCTCGTTTTAGGAAATTACTTGGTTGGCACTGTTCATGATCTAAAATATATGGTTATTACACCGATCACCTATAGTAAATAAGTTGCTGAAGGCCAGGTCAAATCGCATTTGTTTTGTTTGGGATTGTGTGGCTTTCCTCAGAGAAAAAGGAAGGACCTTATAGTTTAGCTTCCAATGGTCAGTGCCTTGATACCTTCACGGGTGACAAGCAGCTCTCTATAAATCCCCCTTACATTACATTACATTACAAGTAGGGAGAGTTGCTGTGTGTTTGGGGGAAAATCCGTGCACTGTGAAAACTCTGATCACTTCTGTGCTTATCTTACATTCGAGATAAGAGCTCACAGTGCAAGCCTTGTCCATGTACCTGTTGGTATTAGATATTAATAACAGCCTGGTAGCAGGCCAGAAAAAGCTGCAGGAATGTGGGGCAAATTGATAGTTGGAAGGAGTTGTTAAAAAGCAGTAACCTGCCGCTTAAATCCATGGGGTTTTCAAGTATGATACTTTATTAATATCAACAGGTATCCAGTGCTTTAACTAGGCAGGTACTTTCAAGTACTAAGGGCTTGATTCACAGAACTAACTTACGTCAAAAACGTAAACGTAAACGTAAACGTAAAGTTAGTACTTTTTAGGTATTCACAGAATACACTTACTCATTTTGGTATTCACAGAATGAACTTACTCATTTCGGTATTCACAGAAGTTAGTAGTCCTCTTTAGGACTACTAACTTCTGTGAATACCGAAATGAGTAAGTTCATTCTGTGAATACCAAAATGAGTAAGTGTATTCTGTAAATACCTAAAAAGTACTAACTTTACGTTTACGTTTACGTTTACGTTTTGACGTAAGTTAGTTCTGTGAATCAGGCCCTAAGTACCTGCACTTGTTTAATTTGGACGGGATACTACCAGCATTCAGTGGCGGCTGCTATTTATTGTGGGTGGCGGGCGGGGGGGGGCGAGGGTGAGTGGGGGTCTTAAATGAAAATAAATAATTTTAAAAAACACCGCCTCTCGCTCCTCGGAAGCAGGAACCAGGAAGCACCCAGACTCCTGACTCTCTTAGCCTATCACAACGCTGCAATACAGCGTTGTGATTGGTCTGAGCACCGTGGTTCGGCGCACAGACAGGGAATGGGGGCCTGGACATGTTCTGCACCCAGGATGTAATACAGCCTGGGTGCAGAACTTGCAAAGTGCTCATGACGGTTTGGCCGGCCCGAGAGGGCAGGCCATACAGTTATACACACTTTAGAGTGGAGCAACCACTCCTACTCTTGGCCGCTGCTCTGGCAGACCAGCCCACCCTGCACCAGGAAACGGAAAACGAAAATGACTGGTTATTATCATTTTAGTTTTCCTTTAACTACTGCTCACAGAGCAGTGGGGAAACACTCCTCTGCCTTAGCGGAGGAGCCAGCACTTCTCAGCACTGCTCCAATTCTTTTAATTGGAGAGTATCAGCATTTCTCAGCAGCAAACAGGTACTCAGGGACTGCATTTCTAGATTTCCATCCCAAGCACTGCATGCTCGCTCCATATATGTTGCTTTCTTCTCCAGTCATCAAACAGTTATTTCTTGGAGGGATTCATTACCAGCAGAACTTCCTCAGCACAGCTGACCCCTCCCCTTATCTCTAGGGGAAATTTGATGCCTCGTTTCACCTTGCTCACATTTTATGTTCAAAATCTTGCAGGAACTAGACATGTGCTTCAGTTTCAGCAATTCTCTGCTATTGTGTGTATTGTTGGTTTTGTCCCTTTAACCAATGTTCCAATTAGTTCTGGGAATTAGGAATGGATTTCGAGATCTGCTAACAAATAATATTTGTTTTGGCGTTAACAACCTTCACTACAAGTGGGCCGATTAGCATCGACTAATACCTGGGACAAAATATTGTAATTATGCAAATGTGAAATTTCATAAGGACTAGGTGCGTTATTGATAATCTTACATGAAATATGTAATCAGAACATTTCTTAGAATAATGATTTTCCAAGCATTGTGGGTTTTTGAGATGATAGGTAAGCAGTGTTGATTACTGGTGTATTACGATTTGGTAAACAACATATGCGAGCAACTATTTCTATGTAAACTAAATATGTACTGATGGATTTTAAAGCTATCCTGGAATTTTAATTGAAATTGGAAATATCCAGGCCTCTCTAAATCCCACAGCCAGATGTTATTTGAGGTGTAAATACAGCAGCCCATGTTAAGATATTAAGGTTCCACTCATCGCTTCGGAGTTAGACTACATGCTTGGTAGATGGTGAAGTTTTGGAGCTCTGTAAAGATGACTGAAAGTGGCATGAAAATGATACTCAATACAGGGGCCAGTGCGCTTCCCCACTTAAGTAAAACGGATAGTGATCTAATATATCTTAGTCCTGAATGCAGCTGCCCAGCTAAACCCTACATGATCTCACGGGAGCGACATGTCAGCCCACTTGAGTCACTGAATGTTGTAAATGCCATTCAGATATTGGTCGGTCCGTAGTTATTGGTTGATTACAAATGTCGTCCATAAGATTTGGCGTTGTTCTAGTGCACATGCATAGCCAGGTTTATTTATGCAGTCAGATAAGTATGCATGGGGAGAGGTGCACTCTGTTAGATCTTGAAGGGCTTTCAAGTGCCAAAGCTCAAGTCTCGCCACAGTTAGCCCCATCACCTTTTGTATCAGTTTGATCGGTCATCCTAATAGGATGCGTCTATTGCTTCCCTGTGGCAGGCTGTCATATCGCCCCGTCTGTGGTCTGTCCAGATCATCCTTTCAATCAATCAATCAATCAATCAATCAAGGATTTATAAAGCATTCCAAATCACCTGTGAGGGTCTCACAGCTCTGGAGTTGCTAAGTGATATCTTTTTATTTTAGATGAGGGGAAAGCAAAAAGAAGACACTTAAAAACGGGGGAAAAAGCAAGGACAAGACAGGAGCAAGAGCGATGCAGTAGCATGGAGAGAACTGACGTGGGGCTTTCTCAATGGGGTCGAGCTGAGGACTATAGGGAGCGGCAAAAAGGCAGCAGGCAGGAGCAGGCAATGAGGGAAACAGGGAGAAAACAATGAAAATGAGGGGAAAGCAAGGAGAAGGCACTCAAAAAATTGGGAAAAACATAGAAAAAGCAATGAAAATGAGTGGAAAGGAAGGAGAAGGCACTGGAAAAACAGGTGAAAAAGCAAGAGAAAGCAGTGAAAACAGGGGAAAAGCAAGGAGACACACTAAAAAAACAGGGAAATAAATCAAGAGAAAGCATTGAAATGAGGGAAAAGCAAGGAGAAACATGAACATGAATGACTAACTTGTAAAGTTTAGGGTATGAATGAGAATGTGGCTGTTAGACCTGGCACCATTGGCGTGGGTCTCCCCTGCATTTTTTGCTTTTGCCTCCTATGTTTTTGCTGTGTGTTGGACTCCGTTTTGCGGGTCTAGATGCTTTGGGCACTTTGCCACTGCTGTTCAGTGCCAAAGTGCAAGTGCTCCCTTTGTAAAGTGTTGTTATGGATTAGTGATTCCATGATTGGCATATTTGATTTACTTGTCAGACCCTAGTATAGTGCACTGTGTGTGCCCAGGGCCTGTAAATCAAATGCTACTAGTGTGCTGCAGCACTGATTGTGCCACACACAGAAGCAGCCTGTAAAATGTAACTCTGGCCTGTCATTGCAGAGCCTGTGTGCAGTCTGGGACTGCCATGTCGACTTGGCAAGTGCACACATTTTCCAGTCCCTAAACCTTCCATTTTCTACATATTAGTCACCCCTAAGGTAGTCCCAAGGTACCCCTGTGGGCAGGGTGCATTGTATGTGAAAGGTAGGACATGCCCTGATGTGTATGGCAGGTCCTGATAGTGAAATACTGCCAATTTCGTTTTTTACTATTGCAAGGCTACCTGTTCCCATAGGACAGAATGGGGAGTTTGTTTATAACATCTTATAAACATAACTGGCCCTGGGAACAAGGTAGAAAAATAAAGTTTAGTATGCCTGAACTCAGAATGTTAAAATGCATCTTTTAGTGAGGGCGAGTTTTAGATTCTGTGTTTGAAAATACCACTTTTAGAAAGTAGGTATTTTCTTGCCTAACCATCCAGTGTGCCTCTGCTAGGTTTGTGTATTGCATGTCTGGCTTTTGGATGACAGGGGCTGGAGAGGGGCAGCGGCTGAATAGACCTGGACTGCATTTAGAGTAGGGGGAGGAGATTTCCTTTCACCTCAATGGACCTGGTCTGCCTTCAACAATGCTGTCTCCACCTCCTGCTGGGAAGCTGCACCAGTGAGGACAGAACTGGTTTTGGCTGGGTACAGACACTCTCTGCCTTCAGAGAACAAAGGATTTTGGTGTACAAAAAGAGGGGCCCAGACCCCAGACTTTTAGATCGCTTCTGGGAATCAAGAGGAACCTTTGCCAAGGAGAAGAGCTGGAGAAGCTGAGGAGGAATACTGCCCCTGTGCTGTTTGCTGTCTGGGGTTAGCCTGCAGTGGCTGCTTGCTGCCAAGGAAAGGAGAAAAAGGATTTTGCTGTTTGCTTTGTCACCTGCTTGCAAGAAGATCTCCAAGGGCTTGAAACTGAGCTTGCCTCCTGTTCTGTTTGTTTGTTTGTCTCTGGGAGCTGGAAAAACGGCGCTACACCGAAGACGCGTGACGCATCCGCACCTGTTTCTGACGCATCGTCAAAGAAACCGTTGCAGCGCCTGCCGTGGCTCGAGAAATCGCCGCACGACACATCGGGTGCATCGATCTCCGAAGTCCGAGGTCACCGCACCGATCCCGACGCAAGCCTGCTGTGCGGCTGCACGAAACCACGCATCATACCAGATCGACGCATCGCATCGAGGAAACAAGACTGTCGCATCGTTGGGGGGACGCAGTAAGAAACCGATGCATCACATCCCCACGCAGTAAGAAACCGACGCATCACCTCCTCTCCGGTAAGGAACCAACACATCACCTCCCCTGCGCTGCAGTAAGGAACCGACGCATCACCTCCCCCGAAGCAAGGAACCGACGCATCACCTTCCCTGCGTGTAAGGAACCGACGCATCACCTTCCCTGTGGCCATTTTGTTTGTTTTGCGTGACGCATCCAAGGTACTTTGTGAGAAAAGTGTCGCATTTACAACTTGCATTGAACTGAACTATTCTACCATTTGAAAGCCTTATTTCTAATACTGTATTGTGGATTTTTGTCGTTTGGTCTTGTTTTGGTTTAGATAAAGATTACTTATTTTTCTAAACTGGTGTGGTGTCCATTTGTAGTGTTTTCACTGTATTACTGTATGTGTTCACAAATGCTTTACACACTGCCTCTGAGATAAGCCTGTCTGCACGTGTGTGAGAAAGTGTCCTATTTCTTGCATGGTATGCCCCCACTTTTTGCTGAATTGCTGATGTGCTTTGACTGAGTGTGCCCTGGGCTCCTGCCAATCAGGTACCCAGGGCCTGTGTTCCTTCCCTTAAACTGCATTGAAGCCTAAACCCAATTGGCATCTCTGGCCACAGGTAGGCCCCTGGTAAATGGTACCACTGGTACCCAGGGCACCGTGACCAGAGAAGGCCTCCAAGGGCTGCAGCACTTATTGTGCCACCCTTGGAGGCCCTGTACCCTGACACACACACACTGCCTTTGCAGGCTGCGTGTCTTGGTGCAGAACAAAGTGAAGAGTCGACATGGCACACATCCCTGTGTGCCATGCCCACAAACCACTGCCCTGGCATACCTCAGTCACCCCTCTAGCTGGGTGCCCTATGCCAGTGGTGAGGGTACAGGTGCATGAGCCCTGTGCCCCTACAGTACCCAGGTCCATTCCTGGGCACTGTAAGTGCAGTGCTGCCCTTAAGAGTATATGGTGCTGGGAGTTTGTCATTACGAACTCCACAGCCCCATAATGGCTACACTGAAGACTGGGAAGTTTGGTATCAAACTTCTCAGCACATTAAACCCACACTGATGCCAGTGTGGGATTTAATGTAAAATGCACAACAGAGGGCATCTTAGAGATGCCCCCTGAAACTCGACCAACTCCCAGTGACCTGACTGAGTGGCTGCCGAGGCTGCCACCCCCAGACATGTTTCTGTACCCCTGGGTCGAGAGCTTGTTGCTCACGGGGGCCTGAAACAATGCACATCCTGGGACGAGGTGCCAAGCCTCCTCCCCCAGGATGGGCAGGGTTCACGAAGGAGAAGCTTCAAAGGCATACCGCCACTGGTTCCACCCCCCCCTTTGGGCGGGAGACCCGGCGGGAAAAACACCCGTCAACTCCACCCCTAGGGTGGGGGAGGCGAGGTGAAGCACAACCTCGAGTCCCCGCCATCTTGAGGATGGGGGGACCCAGCCAACCCAGGACAGGCTCCTGCCCCCCTCCCACTGGAGAGTGGCAGAGTAGGGGGTGTACCCACCCCAGGGAAGGGACCCATTGGTCCCTGCCCTTTACCTACCTGTAACGTCCCTAAATTCAGTATTTAGGGGCACCCTGAACCTTCCTTCCTTAGATCCCGATTCCGAAACAACAAGAAGAACAAGAGGAAAGAAGACCAGCCGTGCAGCTGCTAACAAGAGGACGACACCAACTGACCCCGGCCTTTTCAGTGGTCAGCAACCTCAAAAACCCCAGAGGACCTGACTGCCTTGCTCAACTAAAAGACTGGGACTCCCACGAGCAGTGGTTCTGCTCTAAACATCCACAACCCCAGGCCAGCCTGAGACCGCGGATCGTGCCCACTCTGCACCCGCTGAGCCCGGTCCGAGCCAAAGTGAACAAAGACCACGAGGACGTCCCCCCGGCGACTGTGACCAAGAATCCAGCACCCAAGGACTCCCCTCGACACTCCTGATGACGCCTGCAGCCTCAACACCAGGGACACCTCCAATCGCGACCAGCAGAGGGTAAGATTTCCCGACGCCTAAAGACACCCCTGCACCCGGCGCCCCATGGCCCCCTATGCCCAACTCCTGGGTGTCTACCCCTCCTACAGCATCCCAACTTACCTCTCAAAGTGGTGGTCGCACCTGAAGAATCACCGTCCCCGAGTTTGCAGCCTTTGTTCGTCTTGCAGCTTTCCCATTGAAATCCATTGGGCGCCCGACGGCCCAAAAGCCCACTGCACCCGGCCGCCCCAGTGCCGCTGAGGGTGCACCAACTACCCTGTTCGACTTCCCCACTTGCCCTGAGTAGGTGACCAGGAGCTTTGCTCCCACAGCCGAGTGGCCTGCCTGCCAGCAGCCACCAACCAAAGGCCCCCCGCCCGCCATAGGCTAACGTTGGGCCTACTCTCTCTGCACCCGGCCGCCCCTGTGCCGCTGAGGGTGTAACAACAGTACAAACCTGAACCTGGGAGACCCCTGAGTCTTGCCCCAGAACCTTAACTCTGCCATCCGAGTACTTACCTGAAAGCCGATAACTTGCATTTTCTCCATAGGGTAACATTGACTGGTTTTCACTTGGAAATTCTTCTGTCGAGTTTTGGAACTTCGAAGTATTCACTAAAAATCGTCCGAATACCAAAATCGAAATTACTCACCTGTTCTCAGGAGAGATCGCAGTGCTGGATTTAGGTACCCAGCACTGATTAGAAAAAGTGATTACAACTGTGATTTTTCGGTAACTTGATTTTCCTCCATAGGCTAACATTGCCTGGTTTTTGCCAGAAATTCTTCTAAGTGTCGATTTTTGCAACATACAAATATTCCTTAAAAATCGCCTGTGTAACAAAAACGATTTCTTTCAACTGTTTACAGGAAATGCACCAGGGCTGAATCCAGGATCCAGCCCTGAGTAAGAAAAACGTTCGTAAAGTAATTCTATTACAGTTTACTTAAAAATCCCATTGAGCTCAATGTTATAGTATACCAAGTATTGTGTTGCCTATTGCAACCCCTGTGCCATATTGCATTTAAAGTCTATTGTTCATTGAAAGTATTCAACAAACAGCATCTTATTTTGAGAAAGTATTTTTATGCAAACCTGTGGTTCTAAAATAAAACAACAGTATATTTTTTATACAAAACAATTGGCCTAGAGTTCAGTTCTTGAGTGTGTGGTTTCATTTGCTGACTGAGTGTGTACATCACATGCTTTACACTGTCCTCTGATACTGCCTTACTGCTCGACCAAGCTACCACTTTAGAGAGTAAGGTTCTATCTAACTTTAACCTCTGCCAAACCTCTGGAGACCCTTGGACTCTATACACACTGTCCCTCACTTTGGTGCAGTATATATAGAGCCAGTTTCTTACAACGTGCCAGGCTACCAAGGGGGTGAGCAGGGGTTATTTTAGGAGTGTATCCCCCTTGCCCTGACTAGAAGCAAGGGTCCCTATTTGGAGAAAGGTACCTACCTCTGCCAACTAGAGACCCCCATTTCTAACAGTGGCCTACACAACGCATGCTCATTTTACTGACACATACATTTTTGCATGGTTCTAATCACAATCATATGCTAAGTTACCATATTGTTTTTGAAATATGACTTCAAGAGTTGATTCTGGTCCATTGCAAAACATGGTGGCTCTATGCCATAGCCCTTGTTTTCCACACACTTAAAAGAGATATGAGGGATTTAGCTGTATTACAGGCTTGTCTACAGGAGCTAAGGGACAATAGGTTGTGCCTCTCCAAAGGAAAGGGATTACCAGTAACCTGCATTCCTCGGGGTTAAGGTGAAATGCATTGATTGTAAATTTTATTTTCAAAGGAAACTTTAACTATTTAAAGACAAATTGCGCTAAAAACGCATTCTACAAGAAATATGCAGTCTTTAAAGGTGCGATAAATTGAGGTTGAAGATCCAATATACATTTGTAATGTATTAGGGGATTCGAATTTTAATGTGATCTAAATAAAACCTTTTTCATGTATAATATTGCAGCTGGTCTGAACTCTGTGCGTTCCTTTATCTTTTTACCACTTGCAAGGGCAAGGGGTAGGTTAGGGATACCCACCAACTGCCTTCCATTAAGTGGGCTGTTGTTTGGCAACTTCTACTACTCCTAGAAACAGTTGAAAACCCAACACAAATACTAACAAAGCAACCAGGTTTCGACTTGAAAGAGTAACATTAATATACCAACTACTGATTTGACCTCTTTGTTGCTCCCTATTTGAGACCATGCACATATGAATAGCGCAGGAAAACTACAATCCAGGTTCCCATTATATAGTACTCATCTGTCATCGGCTGAAGTCGGTAAACTGAGTTTTACATTCAATTTTCTCTCAATCTTAAAAACTTTCATGATGGAAAAGACCACTGAAGTTAGATAGGCCAATCCTTAGTCATTAGACATCCACCAAAAAAAACCTCAGATGTGCTAACTGGCCACCTTTGATTTTCTATCTGGGACTACAATGTAAATCATGGTATTCCTGGATATCAAAGCTCTTAAAATGTGCACATGCACTAGGAGACAACTATGTGTGGGACATTAGTAAAGTTATTTTTGGAAATGAACCCTCATTTTTGGATCTATCTCTAGCAATACAATAAATAATTACAGGTCTGCTGTGCCATGGCACTCTGTTACTACAGGTGATTTTTCCTTTAAAACACCTCTCTTAATGTACATAGATGGAATTTAAACAAGGCCTAAAACTTCTAGTATTTTATTTTATGTTTCAATAAAAAATTACTGTTTTATAGTACTTGAACCAGCTATGCTTACTACTAGTGTGCCACTCTCTGAAGGCAGTAACTACTGGTCTGAAAATTCATGCTTTTATAAGGAGATGGAAAGATACTATGTAAGAGTATGAGTTCAGTGCCTACAATATCAATTGTATATTCATTATACCAACGTCTATGAGTACTGACAGCTAGTTAATATGCTGAAAGGCAACATAAAATGCCTAGAGAGAGAAATAAAGAAGTAAGGAAAACGAAAGAAAGAGGTAAAGAAATAGAGAAGGGAACAAAGAAAGAAAGGAAATATAAAAATAAAGGACAAATGAAAGAAATAGGAAGACAGGCAGACAGAGAACCAGAAAATGGGGAGGGGAAAACTGGACAAGAAGAGGAAAAGGAAGAAAAGATGAGATGAGATGGAGGAAATAAATTGCATTTCTTATTGCAAACAAATCCCATGAAAAATCAAATGCTCCAACAAACAGAAGCCAGATGAAAAGAAAGACACCAGAAACACATTAAACATTGAATAAGTTCTCTTTCTTCTTGTCTGCCTTCTTTTTGAATGTAGTCTTCCTAGGTCCTGTTTTAAAGAGGTGGTGGTGAGTTGCCCATTTTATCCTGTGCATTAACCAGTGATTGTAGGATTTCCTCACCCTCCTTTCTCCCCTATGCCTGCCTTATTTTTCTGCACCGTCTCTTTGCATTATTGTAAAAACAATCAAAAACACTAATTTCAAAATGGCTAACACATTCTTAAACAAGAAAGTGCTCTTGCTCTCCATAAAATGATCCCATATTTTTATGAGGTCTCTTCTCTCTGTCATGGTCACGAATTGGTTTCCACCTTCTGATACTGAAGCCAGAAAATCTAGGATGACCCTAAGAATGAATGGAAGCAGATATTGTCAGCTCTATTTGGCATCTTCAAGTCAAAAGAAGTAGTGTGCCAACCAAAATCTCAAAAGTTCCAGAGCTTTAGCAGGACCAACCGGCTTCACACATCTGACTCTCTTTTCCATGGGGGCAGCTGCAATTTCAGCTGTGTACCATCAGGAGAAAGGTCCCTTTTTGGATTGGGACTTAAAATCTTTTTGAACTTATCTACTTCCAGTCTTTAGTGGGACCACACTACTGGATGTATCCGACCCTGGCGCCATCTCTGTCAGACTCAAATGGTGCCTAAATCCTGGTCTACTGTGACCATTGACTACTACTGTGGCTATGCATATGTGGTGCTATGTTCATATAAATCTTCTCATAACGTTCTTGCAAATTGACCCAGCAAGGGCATTTCTAAATAAACTGAGTCAAGAACATTTGTCAATGGTCATGTGGAGTTGAGGGACCTGGAGGTCCGTAGAGGATGTGGGGTGCTATCTGAGCATCCTGTGGGTAGCGCCACTCGTGGGGGAAAGATACATAGACACTAATAAGAGTTTTATTGTTCTTATAGTTTGGATGTACTCCGCTATCCATCTCCATTAAATGACTCTTGATTTTCAGTAGACACTATGAAACTACTGACCACAGAGAAATGTCACCTATAATAGGTGTTTTATGTTATGTTCTCGATAGTTTGGAGTGATGTGCTGGCCCAGCTGGTATGTAGGTGCATATACACATAAGTGAATCCACCTAATAAGAACATTTAAAAAAAAATCCATGCAGCTTTTTACAGAAGATAAATAAAGTGTTCAAAACACCGTTCCCACACGTCTGTTTAGCAAGAAGTCAGTGGGACCGAATAACCTTTACAAATTAATCAAACACAAATGTAACTTATTATTTAAGATTGTGAATAATTTTAGTGACGCTGTAGTCTGTCCTGTCACTGTTTATAGGGACACTGTTTCAGAACGTTTGTAAAGTTCATTTCCTTTTATCGATTCTAATAGAATGGCAGCTCATGCCCTACCTTAAGGATAACAATGGCTGCCTAGGAGCTTCCAAGGTATTGTGTTTATTCTTAACTTATTCTTTGCTATTAATGTTGGGGGATGTACTTAAATAAGCAGGAAATTCCAAAGAGATTCGAAAATTATGACCGAGGACAGTCCTGTTGTCCTTGTTCCATTCATTGCAGTTGCAATCATATAAATTCAGCTGCTACACGTATATGTGCAAATTGTCCCTTTCAAATGACAGAGTAGAACAATATGCTTTCTTCTGAGTACAGGGTCAGCATCTCTATGCTATGCCCCTTTATATGCATGTATACAGTATTTCTATAGCAAAAACCGACCCAAAAGGTAGCAGAGAGCTGTGCATGGTCAAAGATAAGGTTAAAGTCAATGAGCAATAGGAGAGGAAACTCGGTTGTGGATGATTAATGCATTGCGATGTAATGTTCTTTAACAAGGTGAGTCTTCAGCTCTTCCTTATATTGGAGCAGGCTTTCCTGATGCAAAAGGGGATGTTTTTTCAGATCCTGAGTGCACAGATAGAAAAGGCCTGTTGACTTGTTTTTTTTTCACACTTGTTAGTCTGCAGTCTGATGGTGTCCTTGCTGCGGGTGTGCCGACAAATGGTAAATTCTCTGCAGCTTAAGATGTGGTGCTGGTCATGATTGCTTTGTAAATGATGCAGCTGGTTTTGAAGATACTGCTGGCTTGCAAGTGGAGCCCTATGACATGATTTCAGGTTTTTGAAATTGAGATGCTTGAATACAAGCCAATTCTTGCATGCAAGTTATAAAGGGATGCCTTTCTCAGAAGATTCATTTGAAGAGTCAAACTCAGCCTCCAAACTGTTGTTTGAAATTCGAAACTTTAAAAATGCATCAACACTGCTTGGCAGTCGCCTGCTACCCTTCAGCTAAGAACTTTGAGCATAAGCATAACTGCAATGCATTCTCAGGCTAGATATCCACTGAAATAGTCCTGTGTGGACATATTTGGTGCATCATACTGCAAGTTTCTTAAAGGCTAGGCAGAGGCTTGATGCATGCTATGCTACTTGGTTACTCTGTTACTTCTGCTGAATTACTGAGCTCAAGATTTCAAAATATACATATATAAAGTGCCAATAATAAATCTCTAATCTTCATTGGTGCTGTGAGAAAGGTTATACACAAATAAACTACCTCTAAAAATGCAGGTGAATACAGTAAAGACTGTTTACTAAGCACACCCCTGCCCAGTATCAACATTTGCATTTGCTATAAAGTCATCTTTGAGGACTTTCCCTTGGTGATGCAAAGTCATCATCAATTATTTGTGTTTAATAATATATTAACTTGCAACATACTTAACTATTACTTATATGTGTGCACACGTTATTTTACGCTTTTAGTGAAACAAGTGATGTATATGTTTTGATTTAGCTATAGTTGGGATGTATGCATCTTAAAACTAACATGAGTGGGCCCAGGTGTCCAACTCCATTTTAAAGTCAACGTTGTATTTTTGTTTAGTGAACATAACTCTATTTCTGTTTCCGGTACCAGATTCACAGTGTTTTCATTAAAAATTAATTTCTGTTTGTTGTGTGAAGGTCATGTTTGTTGCAATGAATTGGTTGAAAATGATTCTCATCACCTGCACAAGAGACAGAGGAAGTGGATACTCCTTTGCAAGATGGTGCACAGACAGAATATCGATGTTGGAATATCGATGTGCCAGAATATCGAGTTTTTAATATCGAGGTGGCACAATATCGACATGCAAAAATATCGATGACCAGAATATCGACATGAAGGTAAGAAATATCGTTATTTTTAATATCGAAGTTAGTAATATCGTTAGTAAAAATATCGTTGTTAATAATATCGACATTTATTTTAGTGTTTTGTATTTTACTATGTGTGTTTAAAGTATGTGATGTAATTATTTTGTATAAGAATAGCTTGTTTTTTTATGTATGTGTGAAATTTTTAGAAGTAATTAATTTTATGTTAATTAATTTTTGTGTATTTTAGTTCCGTTGCGGGTTGTGGGTTTATAGGGCAATAGAGTGGAAAGTAATTTACTTAGAATACATTTATTAATAATTTTTAGAAGTTATTAATGTTTTTTAAATTACATTTTGCGTTTTAGTTCCATAGCGGGTTGTGGGTTTATAGGGGAATAGGGTGGGAAGTAATTTAATCCTGATTAATTAATTAATATTTTATATTAATTAATATTTATGTATTTAATATTTTATATTGTTAATTGTGATAATTTAATTGTTATTAATTCGTTATTAATTGGTTATTAATTATTAATAATTAATTGGTTAATATGTTAATTGTGTTATTTTTTAGGAGCAGGTTGTGGGTTTATAGGGGAATAGGGTGGGAAGTAACTTAATTATAATTAATTAATTAATATTTTTAATTATTATTTATGTATTTAATATTTTATATTGTTAATTGTGATATTTTTTTATTTATTAATTAGTTATTAATTGGTTATTAATTATTAATAATGAATTAGTAACTATGTTAATTGTGTTATTTTTTTAGGAGTGGGTTGTGGGTTTATAGGGGAGTAGGATGGGAAGTAATTCAATTATAATTAATTCATTAATAATTTTTTATTAATTAATATTTATGTATTTAATATTTTATATTGTTAAATGTGGTTATTAATTTGTTGTTAATTAGTTATAAATTGGTCATTAATAATTATTAATTAATTATTAATTATGTTGATGTGGTCATTAATAATTATTAATTAATTATTAATTATGTTAATTGTGTCTTTTTTTAAGAGCATGTTGTGGGATGATAGGGGAGTAGGGTGGGAAGTACTTACATTTTAATATTTTTTTAAATATTTTTTATATATTATTTATTTTATTTTATTTAATAGTGTTGATTCTGTGAATTAATTTATTACTGATTGTTTTTAATTTGCTTGTTAATTGTTATTAGTTAATTAATTAATTGTTAATTTATTATGTTAATTGTGTTATGTTTTACAACAGTGGTGGGGTTATTTATAGGGGAATATGGTGGGAGGTAAATTATTTTTAATTAGTTATTTATTTGTTAATTAATGTTTATTATTTTGCTGGAGTGGGAATAGTAAATTATTCCCCTCTGCTAGCCAACACTTTCCCTACTGTTGCACTATCTGGAGTGGGAATAGTAATTTTATCCCCTCCTCTAACCAACACTTTCCCTACTGTTGCACTCGCTGGAGTGGGAATAGTAATTTTATTCCCCTCCGCTATCCAACTCTTTCCCTACTGTTGCACTTGCTGGAGTGGGAATAGTAAATTATTGCCCTCCGCATCCAACAGTTTCATACTGTTGCACTCGTTGGAGTGGGAATAGTAATTTTATCCCCTACGCTATCCAATACTTTCCCTACTGTTGCACTCACTGGAGTGGGAATAGTAAATTATTCCCCTACGCTATCCAACACTTTCCCTACTGTTGCACTCGCTGGAGTGGGAATAGTAATTTTATCCCCTCCGCTATCCAACACTTTCCCTACTGTTGCACTCGCTGGAGTGGGAATAGTAATTTTATTCCCTCCGCTATCCAACACTTTCTCTACTCTTGCACTTCCTGGAGTGGGAATAGTAATTGTATCCCCTACGCTATCCAACATTTTCCCTACTGTTTCAGTTAATGTAGTGTAAAATGTTGTTTTAAAATTAAAAAATTATTTTAATTTATTATATATATATTTTATTTTTATGTTTATGTTACAGGTGTACGTATATAAATATGTATTTATAATTTGTATTATGTTTCTAACATTTTATAATTTATTATAATAATTATTTATTAATAATAAGTAAATATATATAATAATTTTTATATATGTATGTTTAATTTATTTTTACATTACATTTATTATTTATAATAAATAAATAAAAAAATTCTAACTATGTTTTAATTAATTATATGTATTATTTAATTTATTTATAATTATTTATTAATGATTTTTAAAAAAACGATATTTTGAACGATGATATTTTTAACAATGATATTTTTGTTTTGATATTTTTGTACTTAACATTGTAAAGATAGGATGTCGATATTCTTGACATCGATATTTTGAACACGATATTTATGTAGGTCGATATTCCTGTCGTCGATATTCTGTCAGTGATCCTTGCAAGATATTGTAAAGGCTGAGATGATGGAAGAGTCTGGCAATGTATTATCATTGAGAAGGAAGTCGATGCCAAGTACAGCGGGAACAATGATTTTTGACTGGTTCTTACTTAATGAGAACCTATGGAATATATCTCTTAGACTTAATTTCATGTTTTATCTGTGTGAAACTGAGTTTTGATTTTCAGAATTGCAGGCAGATGTTCCCTTTCTCTCTCTTTATTCCCAAAGATTCTTATATTTATGCTCATAGACTTACTTTCTAGAGTAAGTACTTTTCTCTTTTTCTTGGTTGCAACCTTCATTTGATTCTACTTTCAGTGCTCCATTTACTGACACCAGCTGCTTCAAGAGTTTCAAATATACCCACAACCTTAGCTTAGCTTTAGGGAGTTTCCCTTTATGGAAACTGAAATTTATCTAACTTTCCATATGCTTTTTTTTAAT
The DNA here is from genome assembly GCA_963921515.1 of Calotriton arnoldi. Taxonomy (NCBI): domain Eukaryota; kingdom Metazoa; phylum Chordata; class Amphibia; order Caudata; family Salamandridae; genus Calotriton; species Calotriton arnoldi. The sequence continues at coordinate 755,333 of CAWUFW010002901.1, forward strand.
AACATGTACTTGCATTTGCCGAATTGAATTGCCTGGGTATATATTTATACATCCTGTATTCAGGTGACTACTGATCTATGATTAACTCATTCAATTTGAAATTATAATTTTACTAATTAGTTAATAACCCTTAATGGTTTGCAAAATTAATCTTCTTTGTCATTTTTGTGGGGCAAACTCTGCTTTACTGTAATTTATATATTGCTGTATTCATAATTTTAGACTTAGTTCATGATAAAGGTCCATCCCAGTGAACATAGCAGCGATTCAAGTTTGTGCAGTGCAAACACCAACCTTATCTTTCACGCTATCACCCTCCTTACCAAGCATGGTATGAACATGGGGCCAGAAGAATTGTCCCTGGCCCACACTTGCAGATCCTCCGACCCTTCCTTGCAGTGCAGAGGTCAAAATCCTAGTTGGTTTGTGAAGTGTTTAGAACTACATAGCATAAAGAAAGCATACTCCTTGTGTGTATGACTGTCCCTGTGGGCTCAAACATGATTGACCCAATGTCCCAGGACGCCTTCTGTTCCCTCTGTAACAATGTAACTCCAGAGTCACAGTGAAGAACAGCCCAAGAGAAATCTGTTTTACAAGGATCTAACAGGTTATATTCCTGAATTTCAGAGATATGCACATTTTCCTGGTCTGTTAAGTCTGAACTCTCTAAACTGACACACTTAAGTGTGCTGTTGCAAGATTATGTTTTCACTTAAATAGGGTACACTATCATGATTTCAGAGAAAATGTGGGGGAGAATTTACATCCCCTATATAAGCCTTTGTTTATGACTGCACTGTGTTTACAGTCAGATAGTGACTGAAAACAGTATATATTATGTATAACCTGGATGCTCAATGTTGCAACTGTATTTTCATCATGTTACTTTGTTACTTTATTTAATTTACTTGCTAACCACTTTTATTGTGCATACATTCATTTATTGAAGGTATTACTAAAATACTTATTTCAGTTGCATTAATTGTGTTATACTATTTTTCGTTTCACAATTCTAAGCACATCTTTTGATCTACCCAGAGAGTCAGAAAGGCTTTGAGGGCCAACATTCTGCTACAGACCAAGATCTTAGTGTCTCACTTATTGAGTAAACCTGCACCCTCATCATTAATATTAGTACATTGGCTCTATAACTGCAAGCATTGTGAAAAATGCCCAAAATACACATGCTCACTGACAATTACTCAATGATGCATTTATTAAAAGAAACAAGATTATGTGTGTTGGACGTGGGCATCTCTGCAGGGACACTCCACATTTTTGCCTTCCTTTGCTGAACCCATTTCTTTTGGCTGTTAGGACCCTGTGCACTTTATCCATACTAACCAGTGGTAAAGTGCTCTCTCCCTTAAACATGGCAAAATTGGCCTACTCCCAATTGGTACATTTAATGTACTTATAAGTCCCTAATATATACAGTACTACGTGTACCAAGGGCCTGTAATTTAAATGCTGCTAGTGGGCTGCAGCACCCATTGTACCACTCACTAAAGTAGCACTGCAACACATGCAGCCTGTAGTGCTGTTCAAAACTGCCATTTCGACGTAGCGAAATAAACCTTTTGCCAGGCCAAACACTTCCTTTTCACTATTTATAAGTCAGCTCTAAGAAAGGCCCTAAATGTTCATAGAGCAGGCTGCGTGGCATTTAAAAACTAGGACATCTGTATTTACGTTTTACATGTCCTGACAGTGAAAAACTCCCAAAGGCACTTTTCACTGTTTTAGAAACCATCATATTGAAACATAGAAGACATTCAAGTATCAGATGACAAATTACTGTCACCATTTTTCTATTGCTCCATTTGAAGATCAATTGTGCTGTTCGTGTTGCTCACAAATATAGATTAATCCTTCTTTTTCTATTTTCTTGGAATGTGAGACTTAATTTTGTTTTCAGAATATAAAACGAAGAGGCCATACAGATGAGCTTCTTTCTCCAGCATCCATCACCAAAGGAAGTTACATTACCACAGTTCCAGCATCCATTGGTCAGACCCTCCAGGATTTCGCGATTTCGCGATTTGCAAAAAAATCGCGAAATCGGCAGTTTTGTAAAAAGGCCGCGATTTTTACAAAACTGCCCGCGAAATTCGGAAAATGCGATCTTTTTTTTCCTGCTAACCACAGAGGAGAGAACCACAACAGGAACCTTCACTAGGCTGAAAGAGGACAGGTCCCAGGAGCAAAGAGAAAACTGCTGAAGTTAGACTCGAAGGCGAAAGGAGGTAAGGCATTGAGACGAGAGCTCGGCAAGGCGTGTATGGCAAGCACACCAGACGCAGGGGCAGTCAGCCTGTCTCGGAGCTACTGAAGATCAGTTCTGCTTCTTTACTATCATTGCCAAAGCACGCATTCATGTTGTAGTGAAGTTCTGTGGGTCTGTTCCACATTTTTCACTGGTTCTGTGTGATAATTTCACATGCAAAAACGTTGATGCTCTTTGCATGTTATTCCATCGAAACGGGAAATTGCCTAGTTAGTGCTTTAATTAACTATTTTGAGGGAGATTTCCCCCAGTACTTGCCGTTTTTTTTGTTTTCCCTGCTCGCTATTTCAGCAGAGCAAACGCTGATTTCCATCTCCTTGATGAATTTACGAGAGCTTTGCACCCAAAATCAATGGCAAACAAAGTATGTTGTTTTGCGGTCAGTATTTTCCCTGTGATGCTTTTCTCTGAAGGGGTTTCCCATCTGTGAGGCGCAATCCCCCAATTTGCTGCTGGAATACAATCCGTACCAAATCAAAAAATAACCATCCACACGTACATTTCACTAATGAAATTTAAATAATGCCTGGTATAATAAAGCCCATTTTATGCGTGAGCCATTATTTCACAAAGCTGACTCGCTAGAGATAAACATGTGTAATGCTGTATGCTACATGTGCACTGCCAATTGCATGGTACAAACACATTGAGCAGAGCTCCCTCCCGCCAGAAGATGCTCCGCTGAGTGGCATAGGCTGCTTCACACTGTTATTCGACCCATGTGGATGTCACTGGTGCTTGCAATGAGCAGGTTAACATGGGTGACGCTGGAAAGCATAAAAGTCCAGTCTGCAACGTGTAGACAGTAAACGAGCAGACTGGTGGGCCAGGCCATTCTAGGCCGCAGCCAGACTCTTTGATGGTGTCTTAGTGCTATGGGCAAAAAGAAACCGCTATATTATTATATTAATTTGCATGGAGGAAGAGGTTCTAAATCTATAGAACTTGTGTAAACATGGTTACTAGGAACGAGATTTCAGTAAGCTACATTTACTAATTAAACCCACATAATATACACTGTAATGGGAGTAGTTGTGGAAAGAACAGATTACCTATAGTAACCGACTATTCGGACAGGAATAGTGATTCTGTCTCTGCATTAAATCGAAATATTATTGAATGGAAATGCTTCAGCATACACTTCTTATACAGCAGGAATTTATAAGGTTGCTTGTGTTCCTGTGCAGTGGGGACATTACTTATGTTTGTGACAGGATTCTTGTTTGGGACATGGCCAAGACAGATTTGCATATTGCTGTTTCTCTTTTGCAATAAAACATAAGAGCTAAAAATAATTGATACCCATTGCTATCCAGTTCTTAAGAAGTGATGGCCCAAACATAACCATCGATTTTTTTACTTGGGTTGTGAATCTACTGACATCATTTGACTGATCATGAGGTGACACAGCTCGGAATTTGAAAACCTGGACCCATCTTACCTTCAGTCTTGGGATCCTAAAGAGGGGTACATGTTTCCTGTGTAATATGTAAGCTGCTGAAACAAAATAAATCAGAAACAGCTCAAACAACTGCCTGTGGACCTCCGACCATATCACCCGTGTCCCAATTTCTTGCACTGCCTCTCATGCAGTAAATGGGTAGATTTCAATTCTTTCTACACAGTCAAGACACTATAATTGATTGCAATTTGGTATTCTGCTTCACACTGACAGCATCCTCTTTGGTTTTAAGATGCCTCTGTGTATTATGCACAAGGAATAGTACCAGGGTGTTAGGTGTATGCTGAAGTCGACCTATGAGGACTGGACCAGGTAAGCAGGAGGTGACTTCCCTATGCAGTCTGTCTCACTTATTTGGATCAGCCACTACGATCCTGCGCCCTAGGGTGCCTGAGGAAGAGGTGTACTGCCTCACAGATCCGGGAGGCAGCGGTGCCCCGGCAGGGGTGCATACTTGGGCACTAGAACATCCCAGGGAGAAATACAGCTTCCTCCCACGAGGTTAGGACTGGAGCTGTGCTTTTGTAGGGCTGCAGATACTTTAAACATGCCTATTGCAAAGTGGGATACTCTGCTAAAACAGTTTCCATTGATTTCAGGCTGAAAATGAATGATTATGAATAAAATAAAGTGCCGCAAAAATGCCGCTAAATTTCCATATTTGTGCCGCTAAATTTCCATATTTGTGCCGCTAAATTTGCTAATCCATGCCGCAATATCCTGGGGGGTCTGATTGGTACAGGAAGTAACAGCAGTTCCTGCCTTTTGCCTACTTCAATCTATTCCTCGGGCTTTATTTCACCTGTGCTTTCCCAACTAATTGAAAGCACAGACAATGCATGTTCTGCACGCAGACACCCACACAGCATCATCACAACACATCAATCAAACTGTATACACATCCCATTAACCACTACATACCCTCATACTACCAAACATACACTCGATCTCATGCTATACAAGGCACACTCAGCACTCCTCCATTTTCCAGACATCACAGGTGCCACATCAACTATCAAAACTTTGATGAACTACTCATCAAAGAGTCATGTCTCACCCAGACATCCTTTCACATCCTAGATGTACTTCTACACAACGGCTACTGCATCAAGCCAGAACATGCTCAAAAGAAGTGAGGCGGGCTTGCTGTAATACAATAAGTCCTGCTGGTTCTGCATCACTGGAAAGCAAGCACCACTCAACTCCATGAAGCACCACTTTCCATTATTCACAACTCAGTTCTTCACCTCTTCCTCACCTACAGTCCTTCTGGGCAGAACGAGGACTTCATAGATGAATTGTCTGACCTCTTCGCTTCCTCGTCCATCCAACATGCCCCCACCACTGACTTGCCAGACCACTCTAGCATGACAAAAACAAGAGACTAAAGCATCAACAGATCCCGTTATAGTGGCTCACTATTACTAATTAATTCTGACAGGTATCCCATCAGTGGTACCCTTTGGAACTCAACATCAACATGGTGCTGGCTCTTGTTAGTGCAAGCTGATTGCCACCACACGGTCACCAAATTACCACCACTAAAATGAGGTGAAAAAGCAACAACAGGGTGCTGACCGCAAGCAAATCTGGGAAGATGTGGTAGACTGCCACATTTTCAAATGGGAGGGAACCAGCATGTGTTTTATACTCTTCCTGGCCAATGAGAGTGGTTACTTAGAAAATCAACTAGCAGCAGTTCAATCATATATGAATATTTGAAGAAGGATTTATATCTACAGTTGTGCAGCTTGTGCATTTTTACACAGACAGAAACCCCTGGCACGGATTACAATTCTCATAATTGATCCTCAAGCTAGCTTCTGTGGTTTAGTGTGGAAGAACTTATATCAATTTATGTTCAGAGAAAAGTCCTTGCCAAAGAAGAAATGCATTTCAATATAGCTCTCTTTGCTTTGATTTTTGATCCATTACATTTCCACACACTACTTTTTTCTTCACTATTGGAACACAGAGATATTCGAAAACGCAATTAACCAGACTTTTTTAACTGTGCACAGTGGGTAGCTCCTCTCGCTGCAGTGTAATGCAAATCTTGCAATCACACAAAAAAGTTACTTTGAAGCCTGCTCACTCTAACAGAGAATTATCAAACTGTCATTCCAACCATCATTGTATGACTTAATTAATAACTGAAAGCGTTACCTAATGCTTACCTTATTGCATTTCAATTGCATTATTATATATTTTCCAATGCTTAATTTGTGATGAATTTAAACGTGTCACAGAATATTGAAAAAAAATCACTCCTCTTGGTATATACAGTGATAAACATAATGTTGATGAAGATGAGCTTGCATTATAAACACTGCTAAAAATGTCAACCGTACCTCCCACCAAAGCAGACCTGCACCACAAACTGCGATAGCTACAATATCGCACCTGCTTGTGATGTTCCCCATTTAAAAACTTTAGACTCTATACTTAGTATTCAGTTGGTAACCTTGTACTAAAAATGATTCTGTCCCAAGCCTTGTTGCTGGAAACATTTTGTGAGAAATGGCTTTTCAAGTAGCCATTTTGAAAACTGTACCTCACAACTAATTTTAAGTGTAACTTTCACGCTGGAGGTACTTGTGTAGACTTTTGTAAGGAAAAGTTGTACAAGATACCCATTTCATGTGCTTTGGTCTTATAATTAATGTGTTTGCCTACTTTAAACCGTATATCTGCATCACAACAACTATAAATGGACATTTTCAAACGCATATATTTTGTTGTTGTTACGCTTGTTGTGACATTTGTGTAAGGTGGATGGTAATTCCATATGGCAAATATCTTCATCAATTTAAACCGAAAGTATGTATATTCACCCAGGAATAAAACGAGAGCCAGGTATTTTAACGATCCACTTGCACGGTTGTATTACTTAGTCACCTCTTCACTAATAAGTCGATATAGTGTTTCATATAATACCTGATAACACATGATCCGTTTTTGGCCATATTCTCTGTAGCCACAAGCCATTTAATATGGGAAAATGATGGTAACAAAATAGTAAAAGTTTCAGAAACTGACGAGAGTTAAAGTAATAAAAGAAAGGTAGGTCATAGGCCAGTCTGTGTCGCCTGAAATATCAGACACAGTTTTAGTTGTAAATCGTTGATTACTAGAGATTCTGACCAATCACAAGTACTGGAACCTTGGAGTAATTTTCAACTCTGAGCACTGCTTTATTCCTCAAGTCAATGAGTTGGATACGGACATCAATCTGGACAGAATCGGCCTTTGATAGGATAGCACCCCCCCCCCCCCCGGCAGAACGAAATTTGGCACAGTCGCCACTGTTGTTGAATAAGATGAGACAGGAGGGGGTCCATTTGTATTTAGAGGTCAGCTCCCAACTGATAACATCAATGCAGTGACTGGTCTCTGGACACAAACGTCTCTGCACCACCCCCAACTCACCTGAATCACTCACAGCTCAGGTCTGTCACAATGGTGCCAAGTTGTTTGTTGGGGGTGGTGTTTGTGTGTGGCAGCAGGGGGTGGGAGGACATTACAAGGAAAAGGTCTGATGGGGTGTTAAAAACCGTATTGAAAAGTAATTCAAAACACTTAAAAACCTGAATCACTGGAGCCACTGGATGCTGCTGTTTGTATGACCGTAATGCTAACAGCCCTGTATGTCTCTCTGAAGAATGGCGCCCTAGGCCTGGGCCCAGCTCGCTCATGCCAAATGCTGCCCATGAATCTGGATATCTCTCTGCTTGGCAGAATTCTTTCGCTCCAGCTGACCACTGTGTGGAGCTAGGGAGAATCCCAGTGATTACCTGCTTAGATCTTTGTAACACGTTTTCAATGGGCTTCCTAAGAAACTTATTGACATGCTCCAAAGACTCCAGAATCAAGCGTCCTGAATGTGTTTGAACTTGCGGCAGCAGAGCCACACTACACCAGCTTTAAAAGCACTAAGCTGGCCCCTCTGTGAAGCTGGATAACGTTTTTAAAAACTTACGCCGTTCTCTAGGGTTATGGGGGCAGAGGCCTAGAAGATCTGTGGGGACTCGATAACCCTTATGTGCCTAAAAGAATCCTGAGATGAGCAACTCTAACCCTTATCCCTCAGTGAGTCTTCAGATAGATTTAACAAAGAGGCATCCAGGGAGCCAGGTTGTGGATTTTATGGAACCCAAGCCTACCAGAGGAGCCAACCTGCAACCTTTTCAAAAAGGCCTGAAAATAACTATTCAAGAACACTTTTGAGTAATTACACACTTCTGTGGACAGTTACCAAAGAATATTGAAAGGGCACCCTCAATCAATCAAAGGTGTGCAGAAGCATCATTGAATGTCACACTTAGCATTCTAAATTAAATTAAAAGAGGTTTAAAAACTCCAACAAAGCAATATAAACAATTACATTTGCTATACCATTCAGTAACTTTACATGTAGATTTCTATTTTAATTTGGGCAGACGCCCAAAGGGCCCATTGCACTCATTCATTCCATTCTTAAGAGCTCATGTGATCCATTTTCTACTCCACTCACATAATCTTTTATTCATTTCTAAATACACTAAAGTAGTTTTTGTGATATCCCAAGGATGGAAGATCAATGGATAGGCCATCAGACCCTTTGTTCAGCTTTGGGCTGGCTGTGACAATGAGACCTCGTACAATACAATTGGTCCAAAATCACTAGACGCTGTCTGGACTGACATAGTGAAAGAAACATTTTTTTTAATAAGCATTCATAGCAAACTAGTTTTTTCAATGCATGTCCTTCATTTAATACCTAAACCAAAAAAGATTTTTGAAGTGTGCATGATGAATAAAAATGTTGAGAGCTCAGAACACGGCTTAGGATTTCTAAGCACAAAAAGTCCTCATTTCAGAATCCGATCCTGGCATGGCCCAGGGGAGACTTTATTAACACTGAGTGATTCCCTACTAATGCTGCTCTAATTTATGCCCCCAACGCTTATCATCTGGATGTGACAGTGACAGAGAGCTGAGGTATGCGATCTAAGCAGAACGGATCCTTCCAGGAGAGCTGAGGAGTGTTGTGAGATGGCTTTATTTACCTGGTCCTGCACCCCCTATTCTTAATATTCTAAGCATGCGTCCAAAGCGATTAGTCAAATTCCCAACTTCGTCAACGGCACTAATGCTGATACTTAACCAATTTGTGGGAAATAAGAAATGCAAATTGGGAAAAATGACATGCAGTGCATCATCATGACAAGCTTAGAAAGAGCAGTAATCAATTGCCTGGATCCAAAAGGGAGCGTGCACTTTGTCTTGACCAAACTGAGCCACTTCTCTTAATATCAGGCGCGGCTATACATCTATCCCCTGTGCCAAGTATTTAACAAACAATTGAACCATGGAAGGGGAATAATGCTTCCACCCTTTGTCACTGTCAACTGTAAATCAGGTCTGGGAATACTTTTTTCACAGAGGTGTGTGCGTAGGGGTGCTAATCCATGAGTCAAATAATTCATTAAATGACACAAATTTAGCAAATTTAATGAGAGTCCTGAAGAGAAGTGCATGAGCTGTTTCAATACTTCAGGGACTTGCATACTACGTAGAAGCGTTATTTCTCTGTCGCAGCAAATCGCATCTTCTTCCATAAGGAACACGTCTGCTGCTTGAGCAGATGAATGATCTGAAGATCCCATTGTTCTTAAAGCAGCCCCATGTCCTCTATCCGACCGCGGTCTTTCCATGAGTTACATATAGGCAGTCCAGTCATTGGCTTTTGCAGTCAGGCAATCTTTTAAAATGTTTATGCCTAATCTATACGTTGGCAAAGAGGGAACTCCATCTCAACAGCTATGGATTTCCCTCCCAGCCAACTTCGGGTGGACCATAGATTTAGCGACACCAGAGACTACTCTGTCTCCGCTGTGGCCAAACCCATACGATGTCGTGATGAAGTAAGGCCATCAGAGGTTTGGCTATGTGTTTGCCCTTCTACTCTAGATGGGTGGACATACAACTGATTTTTAATGCCTGTTACCTCCTGGAAAAACCTGGCAGTAAAGGGCATTGAAAAGTGGTCAATTCCCCCGCCTTAGGAGCAACCTCCTATGGTGGGGGAGGGGGCCATTTTTTTTAAGTTTAAAAAAAGAAAATCCCACTTTGGGATTTTCTTAATAAAAATAAAGTTGTAAGTTTGATGGACGGCTCCGTCATGTGGATGTAACCGTCTGTCAAACTTACATTGCTTTTCCAGGAGCCGCCATGACAGTGATTCCTGAAAATGCAAGAGATGTCCACAGGGGGAGTGGACATCTCGAAATACAGTGGGTGGAGTACCCTTGCCATAGCAGGAGTAAAGTACTTCGCCATGGTGATGGTAATAACTCCGCCTACCATAATATAAATCAGTCCCTTTGTCAGCTCCTCACTGATGCTGCAACCTTCAGCCACAAGTAAAACAGTTCATTAGGGCATAATATAATGCACCCAAAGATCAATACCGACCCCACAACTGAGACATACCTGGTTACAGCAAACATAAAATATAAAACTTCACCTTTTTTGCAGAGAAAAAATACAAAATAATTTTAGACCACCGCTTACTGCAGAGAATGTGTATATGGTCTTGCTATTCAGGCGAATGTTATCAATACATATTTCACAGGAGGAAAGTATTGAGTCAAGCCCTCTTTCACATTTTTGTAAAGAATCTCAATGTGATTGGGACAGTCTGGCTTTCAAGAGTATGTGCAGACGGCCAGCTACCCTCATTGATGGGACACTGCTTTGTACTGCAACAGCAGTTCTCGGAAATATGTTGTACTATAGACATGAGAGCAAGTGGAAGGAGGTGAGGAGCTTGTTGGGAGAAGTGGGGACCATAAGCTAGGCATGAAGTGGCATCAGACTGAGGCACTCCCAAAGCCGGTACCCAAGTTATGTTCATTTTACTGCAGTAGAGCCGCCTTTGTCCAAAAGACAAGGTCAACTACTTACATTTAGCTCTTCAAGGATTTGCATGTTTACGAAAGTTTTGTTTTAAATATACGTGGTTTAAAATAACTGTTCTGAAATCATAGACCTCCAAATAAAAGTCAATGTTATGCACCAATGTAAATCATACCGACAGTGGCATGGGCCGTGCAGGTTTTCAACTGCTGGGCGCCACATAAAGTTCCCTGCTTGTTAAACGCATGGAGAGGGCACAGCATATCTGCTGTAGAGTAAAATGCTAAGTCATGATTAAGGGGAAATTAGCTAATTTAGAATATAATGAGAACTAGGTATGAGAAAATTGTCTACATATTATAATGTAATAATCCTAGTCAGGGTTAATGTAGCACACAGATGTGTCTTCGCACTTATAGCTGTATTGCAAGGGATGCTTTGCAAGCAGGGATAATTAAGCAATACATCAAGCTCACAGGTCAATCGCTCCAATGCATTAACATTTGAAATGAGCAGCATTATACAGCAGCTATATCACGGATGCTGCTTGGACACCATATTTCATTAGGCACTTGCGTGGTCCAGAGTTTCGATGATCCATGGACCCAAGAATGAATACTTCTTTGAGCACAGTGATGAGACACGTTATCCACCGTGTAGTAATACAAATGATATAGGTAAAGTGCAATCCCTAGGCTGGCAGTCATAGCTTGATGAATTTTAGGATGGTTCATTGCATGAAATGAGTGGTCAGGAACCGACTATGAAGGAAAAAGCTGTACCTCATCAAGAGGAAAGGGCTGTATCCTTCCCTTGGAGTCGGAGGGGGTACATCACCCTTAATACATATCAGTCTTGGGCTGATGCTTATTCATGGGTACAGAAATTGGACACAAAAGGCTGATTGGCAATGTGCACATTAATGTCAAATTAACTTTATAGGCTGTGGTAAACCTCTAATGATCAGCATAAAATAAGTGCATCTGAATGCTGCTCGGCTCAGAGAACACTCATTGTGCCCGCTTCATCACGGATACCTTTTTTGGCGCAGTCAATCAATGACAACTAAAGCCTTGCACGTTTACATTTTTGCAAGCGATTTAAAACTATAGTACTTTAATACTGCCAAATAATACCATAATACCAGCATTTGAGCGCGCAGCTACCTCATGTGAGGTGTCCCGGCGCTGGGGCCCGTCGGGAAGATTAAGCCAGCTATTGCCCAGAGTCACATGGTGCTGAGCCAACCTGCCGCCGGCGATCGAACCGTGAGCTCCCATGTTCCGGAGTCAGCCGCCCTGGCCGTTGCACCACACCTCTTCCTCAAATGCTCGAGGTCCTTCGTTAGGTGATTTTGCAAATAGTAATTCACTGGAAACCCCAATGCTAAATGCAGAAACATCCTTCTCAATAAGAAGGAGCTATTAGGGAGCTGTTCAAGTGATGCATCTATACAATAGGCAGGTATTTAGAATCATTGTGCTGTACACCTTCAACCTACGAAGGCTTCTCCTACCCTCAGAGCCATGAGGATGTCTCTTCAGGTCACTGATGAGGAAGAACCAGGCATTCCTACCACCTAAGTTCTTTAAATTGATTTCATCATGAATCTTAGACAGAATGAAGTCTAGAAAGGTAATAACACAAACAGAGGGTCCCTGAGTTTCCAAATAAAGGGAGAGGGAGGCAGGGAAAATAAGAACAAAAACAAGACAGAACCTCTCCCTTTTACAAAATCAAACAATGGGTATACCTCCTACCATGAAAATACTGCCACTGTCCCAAGGGTAAGAAAAAATTAATATAATTCTTCCATTTATATCAAAACATTATTCTTTATTTTGTATAATTTTCATTTCAATTAGTTTAATCTAATCAAAACAAAGATGAACATAGACAGAACCCCATCGCAACAAAACACACATTTAACCATACCAATCACACCAACACCAATCATACACATACATTCATGTCAAAAACAACAACTAAAGCTTCACAAATACATAATGATACATAAGATACAATTAATGTAAACGATACAAAAACATCATATTACAATGAAGGACAGAAAAAGCACCAACGGGACAGTGGCAGTATTTTCATGGTAGGAGGTATACCCATTGTTTGATTTTGTAAAATGGAGAGGTTCTGTCTTGTTTTTGAAGTCTAGAAAGGACCAGTGGCCCCAACTCAAGGACTTTTAGGGTAGGTAAGATCACACTGGACATTTCCCTAAATCAATAACGAGGATCAAAAATATTCCAAGTATTTTTCATTAATTTGGGTCTTTAATGTAAGAGAGTGGTCTGGTATGAAGACTTGTGTTTTATTGGGAATGGCACAGAACAGAAACTGCCAATGGCATGGTAAATAACTGACTATTCCCAAATCACACCGACATTTACAGATGGCATACTAGCCAAAATGTATATGTGGGCTGCAGTGTGAGTTCACACCACCCACATGAGTGACTTTAAAAATATAGCACCAGTGTTGCCCCTGAAACCCTGAACTGCTGTAACCAAAACCTGCAACAAGCGTGTGCCAAAGTAAACCTCTTGGCTAAATGTACAAGCCTACTGAGATTAGCAAGTCACTTACCAGTAGTGTCTAAAAGCCAACAAGGTCTCGCTGCATAATGTACGGAAGTTGTTATTGTCATGTACTGGGATTAGCATGTCCCTTTAGTTAAAATATTCAAAGTACTACCTCACTGCAGTAGCCTTACTCCATTGTAAAGGCCTGCTCAATAATATAGGTCGCATGTTTCACATGTTGACCTAGGAAGGGGAGTGTGAAATCGCCCTCTCAACATTTTATCATTGGAAACAAAAACAACAACAACAAAAAAAATATATATATATATATGTTATGTTATGTTATTTTAATTTGTAGCGCGCACGGATACTCGAGAATGTCCCGGCGCGAGCAGAACCCAAGGGAAACAGTGCTCAGTTAGGCGAAGAGAAAAGTCTTTAATTTCTTCTTGAAAAATGCAGTGTCAGAAATGGAACGAAGTGCCAGTGAGAGAGCATTCCAGGCGTCTGCCGCCTTTCTAGACCAGGATCTACCTCCAAGTCTGTGAAGTTTAAATCTGGGGACCTGTGCCAGATGAAGAGACATTGACCGCAACTGTCTAGATGGGGTATAAAAGGAGAGCCGTTTTTGGAGGTATAAGGGTCCACTACCATGAAGAGCCCGATGGGCGAGAGTCAAGGATTTAAATTTCACACGATCCGCTACCGGCAGCCAGTGTAGTGAGTATAGGTGAGGTCGCGCACTTTCCCATGAGGGGATGTCCAGCAGAAGCATAGCTGCTGCATTCTGAATGACCTGGAGCCGTTGGAGCGAATATCCAGGTATACCCACGTACAATGCGTTGGCATAGTCGAGTCTAGACAGAATGAGAGCGCAGGTAACTGTTTTGCGTGCTGCCAGCGGGAGGAGGGGAAAGAATTTTCTTAGAGTCTTTAAAATGCTGAAGCAGCCTCCTACTAGCCTATTGATGTGGTATGAGAAGGATAGACTCTCATCAAACCAGATACCCAGGTTCTTTGCTGGTTTTCCCACAGAAGCAGGCACAGGGAATTCAGGAGGCCAAAGGGTGGCACGGAAATCCGAGGGGAACTTACCAAAGAGAAGAATCTCAGATTTCTCCTCGTTGCACTTCAGTTGTGCCGCTGCTAGCCATTTAAAAATGGAGGAGAGACAGTGATGAATCTGCACTACTGATTCATCCTTGTTGTCCCAGGTAAAGAGCAGCTGGGTGTCATCAGCATAGGCCATTACCTTGGCACCTAGGCTTTCAGCCAAAAAAACCAGGGGTGTCAGATATACATTAAAAAGAAGGGGGCTCAAACAGGACCCCTGAGGGACGCCTGTGGTCACCGGCTGAGCAGTCGAGCAAGAAGGAGGGATCCAAATCTGCTGCGTCCGCCCTTCTAAAAAGGACTTAATCCAGCCCAAGGCCGTGCCTGAGACACCGACCTGGGTCAGGCGCTGTAAGAGAAGGGAATGGGGGACCGTGTCAAAGGCCGCCGAGAGGTCGAGCAGGATTAACGCTGCTCTCTCCCCGGCGTCTCGACACTCCCGAATCGCCTCCCCCACCTCTACCAGAACCGACTCGGTGCTGTGTGAGGAGCGGAAGCCAGATTGTGATGGGTGAAGAAGGCCCTCTCTCTCAATATAATCGGTAAGTTGGCTATTGATGACCTTTTCACAGATTTTAGACACAGCCGGCAACAGAGATATAGGTCGGTAGTTCACCGGGTTAAGTGGGTCAAGGGACGGTTTTTTCAGAAGAGGTAGGATCTTAGCCTGTTTCCAGGCCTCCGGGATCTGCGCTGTCTGGAGCGAAAGATTGATGATCCCGTTAACCTCACCGTTTATTGATTCTGCCACTGCAGCGAGCAGTCTGGCAGGGCACGGATCAGAGGGGGACCCTGATTTCAGACTCTTTAAGATTTTTAACGAGTCAGCCAGAGCGACTGACTTAAAGGAGGTCAGCTCGCACTCTTTCTCTTTGGTAGCTAGAGAACCCATGGCTGGATCGGCCACCACCTCATCATTATAGGAGAAAGTGTTTTGGATGACGCAAATCTTCTCGAGGAAGAAGTGCGATAGAGTTTCACACCAAGTAGGGGAGGTAGGGGTAGCCATAGTTAGAGCGGGGGGGTCGTGAAGCTTTCCACAATCGCAAAAATTTCTTTCGCGTTATTCTTGGCGGCGGAAATGCGGTTGGTATAAAACTGATTTTTTGCAGTAGCTATAGCTGCATAATAAATTTTTTGCTGGGTTCTCAGTTCCAGCTTGGCAATAGGGCAATACTCCCTGCGACGCCAGGTACGCTCCAGAACATTGCAGTCATGCTTCAGACCTTTCAGCTCTGGACTGAACCAAGGTTTGGACGGGGACTCTCGAGAGAGGCGTATAGATATATATATATATTATCCAACAACAGCTTACACGGCACTCTCCTTGGTACAAAAATATATCTTTATTGAGACCTCCTTCTCCGCCACCTACGCGTTACGGAAAACGCATAGGTGGCGGAGAAGGAGGTCTCAATAAAGATATATTTTTGTACCAAGGAGAGTGCCGTGTAAGCTGTTGTTGGATAATACTTAATGCGAGAGGTGGTCCTGTCTCGCCACGAGCACCAGCTGGAGGGTGCTCCCCCCGAAAAGGACCGTGTTTGTTGAATATATATATATATATACATATACATATATGGCATAGAACATCTCATGAGTGATGTAGTGTGTGAGGTCATAAACAGTGCTTGGGGGCGCAAGTTATAGTTAGCTCTGCCAACTATAACTGGTGAGTTTCTTCGTTTTTTAAGTTCAAAATGTAAATGTTGTCACTGACATATTCACCTACCTATAACGTCACTTTAGCCTTTGTTTTCTTCAGTAAATTTCTAAGGTGCTTAAAAAAATAAATGGATCTTTTTATCATACGATAACATTACTTTAACCTTTGTTTTTTCGAGTGAATTTCGAGGGTTTTTTTTAACTAGCCCACGCAGGCAGTCAACCATATGCTGCACATGACTTTTCATCAGAGACCCCATCCCTTGGGGCCAAATACAATTAAAAAATGGAAGGGGGCTATGTGGCCCCCTTCCGTGCCTTATTAGGCCCCAGGGCCCTACCCCTGAGGCCAAATATATAAAAAAAAAGGGGAGGGAGGCCTACCTTCAACATAGGTCGGTGCCCCGTTGCCCACCCAGGGCACCCACCATACACATGTTGGGGCAGCAGCAGGAGCCCCAGGGCCTCTGCGGCCCCAACCGGCACCCCACATGCTGCAGGAACCGGCATTGATCCTGCCCGCCGCTGGGAGCAGCTTTTTATCCTGCTCCCTCCGGGCGGTAGCAATATCTTGATCTGTTTCCAGTGCGGGCAGGGAACCAGATCACAAGTCTTCTCCCAGATGGTAACAGCATTTTAAAATCACCCACCCGCTGGGAGTAGACTTTGCGTTTGCTCCAGTTTGGCAGGAGTTTTTAAAATGATCCCGCCGAGCAGGAAGAAACACAAGTTTCCCTGCCCACGCTGGTGTGGGCATGGAAACTGCTGTGTCCCGGGGCCGGGCTCCCCGGGACACTGAACGTGAGCTGGACCCAGGGAATAGGGTCCCCATGGGCCATTAAAGGCTCAGGGCAGGGGGTGGCCTGTGGCCACCCCTCCCTTTAAATGTAAGTAGCAACCATATGGAATTGGGTCCCCAGGGTCTTTTAAGGGCTCGGATAGGAGGACTGCATGGCTCTCTCTATTTAGTAAATGCTTTGGGTTCTGGGAATGGGGTCCCTGGGTGCCAAATGCAGCCTAGAGAAGGGGGTCATGTGCCACACACCCACCTTCCCTTAATTAAAGAATTCAGCCCTGGGCTGATATTTTTTTCCCGAAACTGCAAAGATCCGCAAGATCGTGGAAAAAATTGCTGTTTTTAAAATTTTGGCCCCAGGTAGGTCCCTCTGGTTCACCCAATTGGGCCTTGGGTGGGGCAGGGTATCGCTACCCTGTCCTCTTTTTTTTTTTCAATAACTTCAGGACAGGGGACTAAGTCCCCGAGTTTTGTAATGGTTGCCAGCAATATTTTTCTCCTGTTACTGGCAGCTAATCAGAGACCTTGTTCTCACAGGAGTCTGACTCCTGAGGGAGTGAGATGGCCCAAGGGAAAAAAACTCCCTGGGCCAGAGTGCTCTATTCTTTAAAATTGGGTTCAAGGGACTCTCGCGTCCTGATATACAAATAAATATTAACCCTACTTTTTAAAAAAACTACTGAACTGATTTACACCAAATCCCCAAAAGCACAGTCTGCGTACCTAGATCTAGCTTCCTGCCAAATGTGGTGTATTTCCACTTAGCAATGTTTACTGTAGCCCTGCCTAAAGAAGTCTATGGAAAACGCATGGGTTTTTTGAATATTGGGACACCCACCTTGTTTCTCAGCCCCTGCTTAACAGATCGCCCCAAAACTTTCTACTATGGCACAGAAGACGACTGAGTGCTGCAGAAGGTGAAAGAGGTAGCTATTTGCCAGATTGGGTCCTTTTTGTGGTGAATAGGACTCTGGAATGTAAGATTTTAAAGCAAGATTGTATGCGCCCTGGATTGAGGTATTTCACTAGCATGGGAGTCTTCTCTGCTCCCATATGCATGCAAAGCTGCAAGTATATGGAATCATGTTGGTAGCTGCTCTAAAACATAGTTGAGCCTTTTTGTAAACACGCTTCCTATTTGGATTGAGAATAGGTAATTGTGACAGATACAGATTGATAGTAATCTGGTTTTCTTTGTCTCATAGAAACTGTGTAGGATTTGTAATATTGTGTCCTGAAGAAGGTGGGGTGAAGCATTTCGAGTACCACCGAAACGCTGCGTCGACAGAATTGCTTTTTATTTATTTTTAAATTGTTTCATGACCTGTTTTTTGCATTGTTTTTAAATTGTTTCATAATCTGTTTTTAAATTGCTCGTATAATATGAAATGAAACTTCCTGCATGAATCTTACGATCCAAAGATGTATTAGAAATGGTCGAAATGTGCGAAATATGTTTTTAATAGATGTGTATGATTTTATGTAAAGGACACAATTTGATTGCATAAAATAAACCGATATTTCTCTGTGTACAGCAAGACAGTGTTTATTGATATTTTCAAATTTGGATTTTTATTGTATAAATTAATGTTTAGAGCACTCTCAATGCCTTTTGGTAAGCAGGTCTGAATCCCACTTAAGACGGTTGCACAAAAGGGAACCCTGATTTTAGATTTATATCTACCCTGTCACTTTTGGTGGTGTGGGGTGCCTCTAGCTGTTGGTGGATTTCCACATCCCAGGCCTTCAAATGATGGGACCTGAAGTGTTATGCAAATGTTCACCATCGAAATTAAGAGCAAAGGCTTCCACTTATTCTCCTTAACAGCCTACATGTTGTTGGTACAGTCCCAGTTGGACAACTGAATGATCATCAGCAAGGATCATGAAAACGAATTTTCAGTGTGTGCTTTGAGGGATATTCACAAGAACGTGCGATAATCATCGCCAAAATAGGTTAACGCAAGTCATCATATCGCCGTCTAGAGCGGGAAAATAACCCTGTGTTAACGTGGCATTCACACACGGCGGTAACATGCGATAGTACCCCAATAACGCGGCAAATGTCCGCGATAACACTACCGGTACGGCGATAAAAATCTCAACCCGAACGTGAAAAAAGTTGCGATGTGCCCAACCGCGATAGAAAAATCAGCGACAAGCAGCGGCAGGCTTGCAATTCCCACGTCAGGCGGGTAAAATCACCATAAGAGCAGCAAAAAAACCAGAAAGAAATAAAAAAGACATAACAACTGCGAAGCACAATGGAGGGACCTGGAGCAAGTACAGAGGACATCCCGAACCCCACAAGCCCCATGGAGGACCAGCCTGGGACCTCGGGGCCAGGGAAGGGCAAGGAGAAGAAGAGGAAGACGCGTTTCAGTCCGCAGGAAAACCGGATCCCGATAACGGAGGTGACACTCCCACCATCCAATTGCCATTGGTGAAATTGTCAGCACTAAATGTTGCACATACACTTGTCCGAGCGATGTGCCAATGCAGAGGAGTGACATGCACACATGGAATGTGTCTAGGAATGAATTTATTTGCACATGCTGTGCCTGTGGTCACTCTGACCTGTCCCATGACTGCAAAGGACAGTCCCCATGTGACGTGCCTATGTGAAGAAATTGTGAATGATAGTGTCCCTTCGGGCTATTCCAGCTGCTACTGCACTGGGGTGTGGTCCACCTGCCTCATCTTCATCATCATCGTCCGGTGCATCAGGCACTTGGATCCATGGGGCATTGGTGCCTACACATATGTTGTGCAACACACAACATGCAATGATCATCTTGCACACTATTTGCGGGCTGTACAGGAGTCTTCCACCTGTGATGTCCAGGCACCTGAAACGTGACTTCAACATGCCAAATGAGCGCTCCACAATGCCCCTGGTGCATATGTGGGCCACATTGTACTGCCTCTGGGTGTTCGGGGCTCGGAGGGGTGTCATCATCCACGGGCAGAGTGCATATCCTTGATCACCTGTGACAGGGGAGAGAGATGTGTCAATCAGTGGTTCGGCATTCTGTGTTGGCAGGCTCATTAGTATATTGGTGTGTGACGTGTGGGACTTTGGGATACATGTCTGACATGTCTTGCATGTGGCAAATGAGCGGCATCCATGTGTAGTACGGTGCCTCACAGCTGCTCCTCACTCCCCCCGAGCCAATTACTTGTGTGCGCTGCGCGGTTGCAACACTTGCACTCCTAGGACACACCATTGTCATGACTGTCTGCGCATGTCTACAAGTCTGACAACGACACTGTGATATTGGCCGTTGAAGGTGGTCGGCCACGTGTGTGTAGGCCTATGGTCAGGATATGGCGGAAACGGAGACACACGCAGTAGTTGCCTTGGTGGCCATCCCGGAAGTGAACCACGACCTGAGCGCTGGGCTATTGATTGCCACTCCTACGCTGGCCCAGCCCACTCCGCTTACGCTTACAGGTGGGCGGGACATGGCTACATGTCCAGGGTCTACCCCTCTGCCTGAGGTAACATGGTAGCGCCCACTGTCTACGACACTACAAACACCAGCAGCATATGTCCACATGGACATGTCTGTGCTCTGCATACTTAAGTCTGTCCAGCACATCCCCACCACACTTGGCATTGTGTACATTCTGATTCATGGGTCACTTGCCTCCCTCGCACATACTTGGTTCCTGCCTCCCACCACATCCTGCTATTGTGTGGCAGAGGTGCCATTACGTGGATGGCTTGTCTGGATGTCTGGCCCCTGTTACCACATTTCCATGTGTTGTCGTGCCTGGTAGGTGGGCAGGTTGTTGGCATGTCGTATGTGATGTTGTCACGTGTGCATTCCCACAGTTGTGAGTTGTCTGATTGTGGAGTTGAGGTGTGTGGTGTGTTCCGTTGGTACTTACCGATGAGCAGTGCATTTCCGTAGGTGCCATCCTGGAAGCGCTGGTTGATGATGGACTGTTGGAAGATGTATGAATCATGCACACTGCCTGGGTAGTTGGCGACGACGTTGGTGAAGAGTCCCCGGTGGTCCACTATTGCCTGCACATTGATGGAATGTGTGTGCTTCCTGTTGCGGTAATTGTGTGCAGTGTCGGCAGGGGGCACAAGTAGGACATGTGTGCAGTCAATTGCCCCCAACACGTGCGGGAAGCCAGCTATGGCGTAGAAGCCTTGCTTGGTCTCCAGCTGTTCCTGCGCAGTGTGGGGGAAGAGAAGGTACTGGGGTACCAAGCTGATGATGGCATCCAAGACAGGTGTGAGGAACTTTGATAGGGCTGGCTGTGAGACTCCTCCGACTCTGGCAGTTGTTGGTTGGAAGGTACCAGAGGCCAACAGGTGCAGCACAGCCAGCAGCTTTGTCTGCGGAGGGATGTTGGTTCTCCGCTGTGTTGGTACCGTCAGCCTGTGGGCGATGTGGGTCATAATGCAACAGATTGAGAAAGCAAAAAACTCAACCAAAGAACTTTTTGGGGTAGTTGAGAAACTTACCACTGCACCCAAAAATAAAGTTTCAGGGAACAGTCAATCTCTCTGTGATTGTATTTCTAGTGCTTTCAGAAATAAAGTTGAGGACATATATAACATCTTCAAGTTGACCACACCCAATAAAACAGCGAAGGAACCCTTGAGTAATGAGACTGAAAGGAGCATCTTTTCTAATTTCTCAGAGGTTTCAAACGAGCTGGTAGAAGAATTGATACAAGGAATCAAATCAGGATCCCCACTTGATCTCTGCCCTCCTGCGTTGCTAAGAAACATTGCAAGGGAGGTGGGCCCCACTTTAACCAAAATATTTAATAACATGTTTGCCTCAGGCACTTATCCGGCGATTTGGAAAGATGCAGCCATCTTGCGCTAATAAAGAAAGCTAATCTGGGCCCATTATCAACTAGCAACTACAGGCCAATTGCTAGGCTGCCCCTCCCAGCAAAAGCAGTGAAACAATTATGAACAGCCAGTTAACCGAATTCTACAACAAAACGATTTACTCGATCCATCCCAGTTCGGTTTCCATCCAGGTCACAGTACGGAGACAGCACTGATTAAGGCAACAGAGGAGATAAGAGCAGTGATGGACAAAGGAGGTGCGGTGGTACTTATCCTCTTGGATTTGTCAGCGGCCTTCGATACCGTACATCATGACACGCTGCTCCAGAGCCTTGACAAGCTAGGGATCAAGGAGCTGGCACTGTCTCTAATATCATCTTTTCTGAAAAATAGAAGACAGACAGTGACTCTTGACCATTTCAAAGCAACACCCTATGTGCTCCCATGTGGGGTTCCCCGGGGCTCCTCGTTGAGCCCTTCCTTATTCAATATTTATGTATCGGAACTGGCTCCGTTAGTTCGAAACTTTGGTTTCAATCTAACATCATACGCGGACGATACCCAGATTGTGATCGCGGTGTACAAAAATTCCCCTTCCCCAGCAACTCAAATTCAAAAATGTATGAGGGAAATCAGCGGATGGATGGGAAGGCATTGCCTCAAGCTTAATTCGGACAAAACCGAAGTGGTAACCTTTGGCAACCTCCAGCCGGGCTGGGACACTCACTGGTGGCCGGCAGAAATTGGAGAAACACCAAAACCAGTAGAAAAAGCCAAAAACCTAGGGGTTCTGATAGACAGTAAACTCACCTTCACCCAACAAACGAATGCGACAGTTTCAGCATCTTTCTACTTGATAAAAAAACTAAAGAAGGTTCTCCCCTTTATTCCCACTGAATCCAGGAGAACAGTGGTCACCACCATGGTGCTATCGAAGCTGGACTACTGTAACGGTCTCTATCTTGAATTACAAAAACAACATTTAAAAAAGCTTCAGATGGTGCAAAATGTGGCAGCTAGGCTCCTACTGAACATACCAAAATATGCATCAGTTAAGGAAGAAATCAGAAGACTCCATTGGTTGCCAGTGATAAAACGAATTAGGTTCAAAGCGCTTTGCTTAGCCTATAAAGCCCTGAATAACATAGGACCGGCTTCATTGAAAAGCCTATACTCATGGTATAACCCGGGCAGACAATTGAGGTCCTCCAATGTCGGGCTGATGGTAGTTCCCAGGATTCGAACCGCGAGCTGGGGTGGCCGAAGCATAGCCTATGGTACGGCTAAAATCTGGAACACGCTACCAAAGGAAATAAGAGCCTCCAACTCCCTGGGCGCTTTTAGGAAAAAGCTAAAGACGTGGCTTTTCCAGAATTAAGATACGCAGGAGAGGCAGAGTTGGTTCAGTTCAGCGCTAAGACACCTCTGGGTAATCGTGCGCTATAGAAGTTATAATAACATAACACAACAATGCGGAGGGTGGTCGTCCTTTTGAGCCTGTAGTGGGCAATGACTTCCTCTGGCGTTAAGTCTCCGAGGCTGGTGCGTTTTCGGAAAGGACTGCTGTCTCATTCTGCGCTGCCTCAGTGGTAGTCCGGGGGGTGGTGGTCTTGGGGGGGTGGGGCCATTGGGGGGAGCCTGGGGGGGTGGCGGTGGGTGTTGTGGGACTCTTGGGGCTCCGAGCTGCATGATCAGTAGCTCCATGACATGTGTTGGTCTGCCGATGTGGGTCTGGGCTGGGCTCCCTTTCTACTGCAGGTTGTCGTCCTGCTTACCACCAGTAAAAGGCAGGGGTTGAATCCCTGCTGCTAACGTGCCTTATCGCCTGTTTTTGGGTCGCATCGCAGATCTGGCTGGTCGTTGTGAATATCGCGAAGTGGATTTTTCGTGAGTTTTTGCACGGGAACGCCTACTCTGCATATCATTAGCGTTAGTTGTCTCTCTCATACGTGGCGATGTTTTTTGCGGCAGCTATCACTGGTAAACTGGCGATGTGGGGAGTTTGCACCAGCTTGTGAATGGGGCGATGATTCTTTAGCCACTTTTGCTGCGCTAAAGTGCCGTTAACTCGGCGATGAGTCCTTGAGAATATGCCCCTTTGTCTCTTGAGAGGACTTACAAGCCAATAGGCCCAGGACAAGCGTTTTTTCTACATGTCTCTCTAGCCTCATTTTATGTTTGCTTAATATCATTTGGGTGCTTTATATCGCGTGCAAATGTTTCCATGCTAATGCTGAAACTCTGACAGCAAAACCTGAATGTGCACATGCTCCCCTTCCCTGTCCCTCGCTGCTGTGATAAAGTTGGTGAAGTTTTTCTGTAATAAAAATGTGTTGCATTAACACAAGCTTAACACATGGACATGCTAGTGCTGTTTGTAGAGAGAAATCATGTTGATTCACATTTAGATTGATTGTAGCTGATGTATACCTGAATCTCAAAATGTCTAACGTTGGTTGCCATCTTTGTTTTGTGATATATGAACATTTATTTCTAAACAAGCTAAAGTTCTCATTGTGAAATGTGATGTTCTTTTTCCTTCTTCCACAAGTGAAGAAATGTTTTCTTTTCTCTGTGGTTATCATGAAATGTTTTAATGAATGGCACATTCACAAGACACCTGTAGTTGCATAACAGTCCAAGTGTCTTATCTAGTTACAGATAGTGTACATTTGAAGGGCACAGCGAGAAGCTTTTATTGTGAGAAACCCTGAGAATTTAGGGGTTAAATTTATCAAAGAGTTGTGTTGTTCTTGGGCCACGCAACAAGGCGCAAGAGTGACGCAACTCTTAAGTTAGATTTGCCAAGCCATGAAATGTACCCTTGCATGGCCCTGGGAGGTTCGATAAATCTGGAATAACGCAAAGCAGCGCAAATCGCTTCGTAGGGCTACTCTGTCCCAGGGAGATGTTCCATGGGTGAAGCGTGGGTCTTCCCATGCATCCACCCATGGATTTTGGCACATTCCCAGATTTACCCTTACTGGTAGACCTGGGAATGCATCAAAATGCTATGCCTTACCAGGTGAGGTGTAACGAGGAGAAATATCTTTATTTCTCCTCATTTTTCGTTCCTTCTATGTGTGCTTCCTTCTGCCGCACACATAGAGGAAAATGCCTCACTGGATTGTTTTTGTGCAGGAAGGTGTCCCTTCCAGCACAAAACCAATCCTGCTTACAATGCAGGCAGCCTTGCACCATGGTGCAAGGGTGTCTGCATTGGATCTAGGCAGCACATTGTGCGCCAGCGCTGGGAAAAGACAGGACTGCACTGTATACTGGTAACGGCTCAGTCCTGCCCTTTCCCTAGCATGCAATACAGGAAGGTGGCTTGCTGCACTGCAAGATTTTTTGATAAATATGCCCCTTAATGAGTATGTAATTGTGTCATTTTGCTCTAATCTGATTGAACAGTCATATGAGAACTGCGTGTAGGTGTGTAAAACGTTAGCGTTTGTGTGTCTTCAGTTAAGAGTTGAGAGCAGGGCAGAGCAGATTAAAGCAGAGCAGACTAGTAGTTTTTTAGATTGAAAGGACTGATTTTTCTTTTCTCTTTTGAGGTGACCCCAAATTGGTTAGTCCTTTGTTTCATAAGATTTGATTCAACTAATTTACATATTAATTGTAGCATATGCATTTTGATTATTAATTGATACTAATCTGAATTTTCTTTCTGTAAACCATTAACCTTTAACTAACTTTCATGCTTTGATACAAAAATACTCTCTGCCCTATTTGTGGAGCCTAATCTGCTTTAAATGTAGCTTAATGTATACATTTGTTGACCAGGCTCTACTGTGGATCACCAGATTTTTTAGGCTATTAGCACTGTTCCCTGTACATTGAAAAAAACGCTTTATGGCTCACGAATTTTAGAAAAGCGCAAAAAATACACAGTGTTTATTAACCTAAAAATGTCAAGACATGCCTAGTGTTGGTCATAGCGCCAGGATGGCAGTATGTAGTTGCTTAATTTGTTTACAAGCTGTACAGCGCATGGCATTATGTTCCATGATTCCTTCAATCTTCTGGATGAAAGTACCCAGGACAGTCAGTTGCCTTCATGAGATGCCCTCTGCCGGGTGTTTGTCGACTGGATGAGTGTTTCTTAGGTCTTTGTGTTGTTCCGTTCTGCTGCTCTTAGTCAGTAGAAGAATATAACACTTTGATGTCCTTCTTGGGATGATTTGCTTCTCTGTCACATCATTTCTCTTTACACATTACTATTTAGGCTTTGTCTAGCCGCTGTCCACTCCAGGTATTTGTGGCTGTTCTAGTAAGTAATTACTTATCACCCCCTTAAGATTTTGAGTTAAGAAACTACAGCACAGTCATTTCAGGTGATCCGCAGAGGCTCATTTCGGTGACTAAAAAAACCTGAATTTGAAATGACATGTGAGCTGGAATGGGAGGGCGACTTACTAGGTGAGTGGCACACTTATCAACTCCTACAAATGTATCGAAATTAAAAGGAATGGCTCAAGAGAGGCAACCAAGATGTGGCAGAGAGCTGTGTCTGTCTCTCTCCATCTCTCCTTGAATATACACAACCTGACACACATAAACATCCAAGGATCCTCTCTTTAATGTAATGAAGTGAGTCTTAACTGCTCTACGTCCTCATGTCCCTTGCTACTGGGTTACGCTGTATAGAGGCTTAAAGTATTTGTTTCTCTTTTTGCTTTTTAAAAACACTCACTCTAAAATACTTAAACATAGTATGGGGCTCAGTCATTGTAGCACCACGGTCCTCACACAGATAGCGTATGTTTGGCTCAGTCAGTGTATACCAACACTATGAGTACAGAGTATTTTACACACACACACATGCACGTATTTTAGTGAATAATTGGTATTTTGTCACATTTTGGTGGCTTACAGACAATTTACCTCTAGTAGGGTTATCAAAGAAGGCCTGGTGAGATAATGCTCCAGGATGCCATCTTTCATCTGCAGGCTAGGAGCTTATATTCTGAGAAGGCCATGGCACTCTTCAATCATTTCAGGGCTGACTGAGTACCATTAAATTGGTGACAGAAAGAATTCTGTTTTACAGTGCTTAGAAATGATATAAGAATCGGTATGAAGTGATACTTAAAAAAGGTATTAACATATTCGTCACAAGGATCTTTTTAAAATGCCAAATTGTCCTAAACCTATGTCTTGGTGGTGACTGCTCATTTTCATCAGATGGAGATTCAGGCAATGCTATAGGAAAATATCACACTCAGGAGGATATTCTCAAGAACGTGCGATAATCATAGCCAAAAAAGGCTAACGCACGTTTTCATATCGCCGTCTATCGCGGGAAAATAACTCTGTGTCAACGTCGTATTCACAACACGGCGGTAACATGCGATAGTCTCCCGATAGCGCATCACATGTCCACGATACAACTACCGCGACGGCGATAAAAAAGGAAACCCGAACGTGAAAAAAGTTGCAATGGGCCCAACCGCGATACAAAAATCGGCGACAAGCAGTGCCAGGCTTGCAATTCCCACGTCAGGCAGGAAAAATCATTACAAAAGCAGAAAAAAAACCACAAACAAAAACAAAACAACTGCAAAGCACAATGGAGGTAGCCGGAGCAGGAACAGAGGACGAGCAGAACCCCACAAGCCCCCCGGAGGACCATGCCTGGACCTCGGGGTCAGGGAAGGGCAAGGACAGGAAGAAGAGGAAGACGCGGTTCAGTCCGCAGGAAAAAAGGATCCTGATAACGGAGGTGATGGAATACCATCAACCACTGTTTGTCACCTCCAATGTGTCATTGGCGACAAAAAATGGAATATGGCAGTAATCGTGGACAAGGTGAATGCAATCGGAGTGCTGAGGAGGACAATGGAAGAGGTCAAGAGGCGCTGGAATGATGTGAAGCGCAAAACCAAGCAGAAACTCGCCAACAACCAGAAGGCAGCAATGCAGACTGGAGGTGGGAGTCCAGCGCCACAGGAGGAGCTGGACGAGATGGAGGAAATGGTCTCCACAGTCATCAGTGTGGAGACGGTGGCACGAGTTGGGGGACCGGACACTGCTCGATAGGAGCCGACACAACAGCAAGAGGGTGAGTAACGACCAGGGACTGGGGGGACGGGGGTAGATGGGCACAATGGCACACATGCACAATTAAGCATAGCACAGTGCACACCCACGATTACTCTGGAGCATGTCCCTGATCCCCTTGGCACACTGCAGCACACCTAGAAACTGCAAGTAGGCCCCCGTCGACTATGTGCCCAGAGGGGCCCTCCCCACACATCACTAATCTCACAACAAACCCATGCACAAGTACAAACACACATTCGTGATGTTGTCGAAATGTCCACTGTCCCGCATCAAATAGGCAGCTCCTCCCAAACAGTCACAATGTACATTGTCATGCAGTTTGTATGTAAACCTGTACAATGCATCAACATTCATGTGAAAACAATGTTAAACTGCATCTCCCCTTTACATTGCAGAGGGTGAATCAACACCTCTTGCAGAGCAGACTGTACACCTCTTCACTGATGATGAAGAGGACCTCCCCTCCATCGACACCGACGCCCTCCAACGGCTCATGGACAGCTTCGGCACCCCACCTCCAGGAGCAGGGCAGCCCAGCTGCATCGAGGAAACCCCACCCCCTGCACAGACCACACAGCAGGAAGCACCCACCACCACGGCTGTCTCCCAGGACCCCCACGAACAACACATGGCCTTCCAACGCCATGTGTTAGGGTGCCAGGAGAAGATGGCTGATCAGGTGCGGGTGGGGTTCGACCTCATGGCAGCCAAACTAGATGCCATACGTGGGTGTCTAAGTCCCATCAGGGACCACTTACAGTCCTTGACGGACACCCACAGTCCGCTCCATGCTCTCCAACGAACCATGGATGACATCGCTGGAGTCCTGACTCAGAGACAAGGACAACTGTCTAGTCAGAGTGGCTCCAGCGATGTCAGCCGGGAGTTGGGACACATGCGGAGGATCATGGAGAACAAGGAGCGGATTCAGGTGGAAAGAATGGCTGCCACGGCTGCACACCAGCATGATGTAGCTGGGATCTACCATGCCCTGCAGATCCTTGTCATGGCATTGCTGCCACAAGGCCTGGCGCAGATGAATGCTTCTGCTGCTTCGACATCCACATCTCCGCCCCCTGATGTGTCAGTGCCTCACAGTGCAGCAGCCAATCCACCTCCGGCCCCTGATGTGTCAGTGCCACACAGTGCTGCAGAGAAAACACCACCACCCACATGTGAGGCACATGAGACGAAGATGCAGATGAATCTGCCTTACTGGTAGTAAGGAAGCGGTAGCATTCTTCTCCGTCATATGGCCTGTTTCTGCTTGGTTCTGCATCATCACCTTCCACTGTCCCCCGGTGCACTCTGCGACACTCACCTTGGACCTCGACATAGACTGCCATATCCTGTTTGGTCACCAATGACACAGCTATCAGACTGCGGACTGAACTCTTCCTCTTCCGATGTACTTGTCATTCCCTAAAGGACTCTGGCTGGCCCTCCACGGGCCAACAATGTAAAGTGGGGTTTGCATGTCCCTGTACTGCTCCAGCTACAACACTCCACTGTATGTGCATTAAACAATCAAATTCACACAGATGTGTCATGTCTATGATCATTCAAGTACGGAAGTATGGATGAATGTCGGGTCAGTGATTCCCCCTTACGTCCATGTTGCACATGTTGTGGGACTTGAGTCACAGGGTGCAACATTACCGATTGCGGACCGGGTGGCGCCGACACCACATCAGAGACACACGCATTAGTCACCTTCTTGTCCAGCCCAGAACGGAACCACGCCCAGAGCGCCGGGGTCATCGTTCACACCCCTACGCTGGACTGGCATACGCCAGGCCAGCCCACTCCGCTTACGCTCACAGGGGGGGACGACAACGCTACATGTCCCAGGTCTTCCCTGTAGTGATCTGCTGATCACAGGTCTAGTTGTCAGCATGCCACAGCCACTCCCTGAGGGCTGGTTCACACCCACACCACACCCATCCAGGACATGCGTCACAGGACATGTGACCCTGCCAATAAAACGGGCCGGGCGCACGCGCCCGAGGCCATTTCCACTATTGAGCTGAGTGTGTCCGTGTGGTCATTATTTATGTATGAGGGCCTAGGGCCCTACCACATCACATTCCCCACTGCCGGAGGAGACATGATGGCGTCCGCACGACGAGACTCAATCATAAAGGGCCCATGACTTGAGGTGCACAGAGTTGGTGGCATCCGAGGCACTTAAGCCGGCACGGGCCTATCGCCACGTGGCGATGACTTGAGGTGCACAGAGTTGGTGGCATCCGAGGCACTTAGGCCGGCACGGGCCTACCACCACGTGGAGATGACTTGAGGTGCACTGAGTTAGTGGCACCAGAGCTGAGCGGGTGTGCAGCCTGCGATGATACGTAGGCCTCGATACGCCATCCTGCCAATCAAGATTCGATTTGAATTGTGAGCCCAGCTGGACCACAGTGTACGCCGAGGGCAGCAGGCTGCACAGACATGACTCCGCGGCACGGTGCTGCAGGGTGCGCTGGGGGCCTGTGGCGCAGAATCCAGCGATCGGCTGAGGAGGTTGCACCGGCACGTGGTGGGCCCTCTTGGAGACACGCCGGTGGCGGCAGGTGAGCATTGAGGCCTGGGTGGGCAGGGGCGGGCACTCATCGCTGGTTGGCGGACTGGTCTGGGGACCAGGGCTGGGATGCAGCAGGTGCACAGGATCGCGTAGGCACCACCGGTCACGGCGGCGCCCTCGTGGCTGGGTGGGGGGAGTGAAGGTGCAGGGGTATCAAGCTGATACAAACCGTGATGCTTACAGGTATGAGTAATCCTGCATCATGAGACCGTAACAGAAGTTAGTGTGACCGTAACCTTCCTTTTCTTTCCTACGAAGGATACGACCACACGTGTGTCACTTGAGTGCAGCTCGGTTCCAGTGGCAAAGTGAGTACCAGACCTACATCTGGGCATAACTGTTGCACCTAGGGCATCACACTGAATTATCCAAAAAAGTGATAAGTGAAATGCTTGAATTAATATCAGCCACTGATAATTACTTAGGACTGCATCCCAGTCCATCGTTTTGTCACCCACAATGCCACCTCAGATTATGCCCAGCCATATGCAAATCAGCCTTGCTCCTATTCCAACAGAAACAGTTCAGCCTGAACTGCCAAACTAGGTCCTCTCTCAATGGGAACACAAACAACTCTGGACCAGTTTTTCCCTAGCTGTGGTTCATAAGTTGGGTGTAGCTTAGCTCCAGTGGCAAAGTGAGCATGGGATACACATCAAGACATACCCGTCACACTTAGGGCATCATACTGAAGTATAGAGAAGGTGTTCTTTACTTTAAAATTGTAGGTCCTGCTTGGATGTAACACAGAATTTTATGGAGAATGCCTACTGCTTGTGCCATAGCTACCAGGGGCCTGAGCTGAGATTCTCTCAGAACTGTGCTTTGACCTAATTAGGATGTGTTTATTAAGTTGGTAGGGGTTACGTCCTCCCAAATTATTAACCTATTTTCTCACAGTTGTTACTAGGGGAATGTAGAGGGAAGGCAGAAGCATGCTCAGAAAGAGAAATACAGATAGGGTAAAAGGGCTTAAGAGTCACATTATCGGCTAAAAAACAAATACAAATCAAAGCTAATATTGCAGCTGAATCACAAAGCTATCTACTTACCTTAGCTATTGGATTGGCTCAATTATCCTGTGTTATTAGTATACATCTAGGCTTTATATTCACAAAATGTCTATTTACACTGCAGTGGAGTGAGGGGCACTGTTGGATTGTTTGAAGTAGGGCCAACCAGAATTGCTGGAAAATTGGGAAGGGTTGCCCCCGGGAACATTATTCCCATACCAACCATAAATGTGGTACTCCAAGGAACCTTCCGCAGAACATGTTATGGCCCTGTAGAAGATCAGAAAAGGACTGGGCCCGCTGTCTGTGACCTAATTGGAGCCCTAAAGGACCGGACCCATTCATTGTATCACAAAGGACAACGAAGTGGACTCTTAGGGTCAGCAGTAAGGGTCAGCTTGCTGACATCCTGTGTGGTTACAGGGACACAACAAGCTGCAAGAGGTATTGCTCCTCAAGTGACCAGTAACAACTGGACCTGGACTGAACTTTGCTGGTGGCCTCTGCTGAAATAACTCCTGGCCCTTTAATGCTGTTCCTGTGGTCCT
Source organism: Calotriton arnoldi (assembly GCA_963921515.1). NCBI lineage: Eukaryota > Metazoa > Chordata > Amphibia > Caudata > Salamandridae > Calotriton > Calotriton arnoldi. The sequence goes on from CAWUFW010002901.1 coordinate 787,132, forward strand.
GGGAGCATTAGAAGTGACCTGGACCTCTCTAGAAATCCAGAAAAGAGGGGAGTTGGGGGACATTGTGGCAAAGGTGTTAGATTTCAAGGTAAAATCTTTGACTGGGACAGACTCCCTTAGTGTAGTCAAGTGGCCAGCTTGAAATCACACACAGGTCGACCGCTTCCATAGACTATCATTGGCCCATAGTTGTTCTTGATGCTATTTTTACTTAAAAAATTGAAAGATTCATATCACCGGTTCCCCTTATTGGATTTTTTGTCACATTGGTGTCAGTTGGTTTATCAAATTTTATTCTGTCTTTCTAATTCAGTTTTTTTGTTGTTGTTTAGAGTTTTGTCTTTGTTAGACTTGACAGCCTTATGGTGGTCTTCTCCCAACTTTTTACCTGTCTCCCTCCATTTTCTGACCTTATTTTCGCTGGTTTTAGGACTCTGGGCACTTCACCACTGCTGACCAGTGCTAAAGTGTGTGTGCTCTCAGCTAAACATGGTAATATTAGCTGAACCCCAATTTGCATATTTAATTTACTTATAAGTCCCTCGTAAAGTGCACTACATGTACCCAAGGCCTGTAAATTAAATACTACTAGTGGGCCTGCAGCACTCCTTGTGCCACCCACATAAGTAGCCCTCTAACTATGGCTCAGGCCTGCCACTGCAGAGCCTGAATGTGCAGTTTATCACTGCCACTTCGGCCTGGCAGGATATACCTCTTGCCAATCTAAATCTTCCCCTTTTTGTACATATAAGTCACCCCTAAGGTAGGCCATGTACGGCCCACAGGGCAGAGTGTACTGTATTTAGAAGGCAGGACATGCACTTTTAAGTTTTACATGTCTTGGTAGTGAAAAGTCCCCAGTTTTGTTTTTCACTACTGCAAGGCCTATTTCTCCCATAGGATAACATTGGGATTACCTTAATACATCTTTTAAGTGTAATTCCTAATTGTGAAGAAATAGACTTTTCAAGTTTGGTGTCACTGAACTCATTATTTAAAATCACAACTTATGGTGAAGTTGTATTTTAAGTTATAGTTTAGCAAATGCCGCTTTTAGAAAGTTGTCATTTACTTACTTTAGCCCTTCTGTACCAGCTGCCTGTCTCTGAATGCACGTCGGGGGTGGGTGACAGCTGGGCTTTCTGCATTCCCTTTAGACAACTACACACAAAGGGAGTTTAGGTGTGACTGATGGGCCATCTACATCCTGAGGGGCCATGCTGAGCAGGATGGGAGGGAGGGGCTGACACAGCTGAAAAGGCTGTGTCCTGACCCCAAACAAAGTGCTGCATAACCCCCTGTTGTGAGTCTGGAGCCAGGGCAGGACGGGAGGACCTCTGTGCTCTTCAAAGCTTTCTTTGAAGTCTCCCCACTTCAAAGACACAACTGGGTATTAGTACTCGACCTCTGACACCATGACTTCACTTGAACCCAGAGTGACTCCAAGGGCTTGCTGGATTGTCTCCTGTTCTAAGTCTCAGGGACATCAAAGACTTCAACTACCTGCATCTGCATCTGGACTCTACAAGCTGTGAGTCTGCCCTACCAAGTGGTGCCAAGCCAGTCGTGGACCCTTGGAAGTGTGGCCTAAGGTGCTTCCACAACCAGAACCCATGTAGCCTCATCAGAACTGGCTCATCTTCAGCTTTGCTTGTATCGAAACTGGAGCATCCTTGTCGAAGCGGGGAATTACACATTGCCTCTTAAGTTAAGCCTGACTGCTCTGTGTCAAGCTACTAGAGGGGAAGCACAGGATAATTTAGGGTGTGTTGTGACTTACCCTGACTAGAACTGTGTCTCCAGCTTGGACAGTGTATACCTCTGTCAACCAGGAACCCAATTTCTAACAGTCTTTATTACTATTTTGAAACTGTATAAATGCTTTAAACATTGTCCAAAGTTAAACCTGCCTGCTCTGTGCCATAGCTATCAGGTGGGCTGAGCTCAGGTTAATTTAGTAGCTTTTGGGATTCATCCAGATGGGATAGTGTTATTTAAGGTCGGCAATAATCCACTTTCTAACAAACAAATGTTACACAGTGGTGGTTGCACTATGTAGCTATAGTTAGTTCAGTGTCTTGTTGTTTTGCTAACAACTTTAGGGCCATTTGATGAATCTACATGAGGCTTTCGCAAAAAAATGTTCATCTACCTCAGCTCCTTCCTGAAAGTTTTGCGTGGATCCATCTAGCGGGGGCTAAGAAAAAGGAGGGCTCCCAATACATTGATTTCGCAAAGGCCATGTGGAGAGGGAGGGGGCGGCTGCCCATGAAGATTTGGATATAGGGCCTGCGAGTGGCCAAGTCCTGCGGCCAACTTCCTGCCACATATGACCATGGCCATGTGGAGTGTGGAAGTTGGCCAAATATGATCCCCCCAAAAATCCAATGGAAATAAACAATGGTTAAAGAGACATTATAGATAGGTATGGTAATAAGAATTTAGCTTACATTAAAAAAAGCACAGACATTCACTGAAAAAAACAAAGATTAAAGTGACCTTATATTTAGTTGTTGAAATAAAGTAAAATCCAATGTTTAAAAAACAAAATACATAGAAATTTGCTAGTTATAGTTTGTTGAGCTAAGTATAACTTGCTTATGAGCTTACTAATTACAACACTTATGACATGTTTCACAGATAATGTTCTAGAATCAGATGACAGAAGAAAACAATTGGGACCTTGCACACAAAACCTTGGCTATTGTGAAGCTATATATGCACATACTTAACTCCATTAGCTCTGAATATAGTCACATATCTTTGTTTATAACTGCTGCACATGAACCAAATAGCATGGTGAAAACCGTACATGCCGATCCACAGAGTGTTATATGCTATGAATTACCAATGTTGAGGGAATGGAGGGGCATATTAACTCACTCAAGGGTGCGACTGTTGTGAGCCCCTTCCTCGACAATGGCAATAAATATCATATTGCACCTTTTGCATCTAAGTCAGTGTGTGTGTCAGTGTGTGTGGAAGTGTGTGTGCGACTAAAGTCATGAACGATCAAATATCTCGACTGTGGCATCGCTTTAAAAATAAATAATCCTCTTGTGAAACTTGAATACTTGGGGATGCACTGTACAGAATTTCTTCTCCTAATAATTACATGGTCCATGCCACACTAAAAATTACAGGCAACAGAGTCTATCCGAACATGACCCAGTGGTTAATAGCTGTTCTGTCACCAGGTCATTGATCCAAGGAAAATTGTAAGGTAGAAAATATCACCATATCTAAAAATATCCCCCAGCTCAACACTCAGCCTTGGATTTCCCGGACTGCTGTGTTTTGAGGACTACATTGCAAGATTTCTGAACAGAGCAGGCCATTCCTGTTTTAAGACTCTTTTGCATATTTCAGAAATAAAGAAAGAAAGAGACACAGTTTTATAATTCGTAAATTGAAACAGAACATAAAATAATTTCTGACATTGTCATCGTAAAGAATATTTAATAGAAATTATGCCTAATGACCAGAAAACTTAGCTGCAGACTAAAACATTACTTTTTAATATATGTTCCTGAAACAATTCCCAAAAATTAAAATGGACACATGCGTTGCATGTTGAATCCATACTGACACACGTTCTACTCCATGTAGTAATGCTTATTACCACCTAATGTCTATAGAAATCAGCATGTTGCAATAACACATTCAATTATGTTACTAATTTCTGTATGCAAAGCAACTACTTAACCATCATGCCTCAAATTTCTCAAATAAATTGTGTTTGGAAATCCAATCTTAAACCCTAGTCATGCACCTGGTAATTTTAAAGGGGGAGGCACTGGAGCACTATATGAAAATCGTTCCTGAAGAGACAGGAAAACTTTTTAACGCGGATTGGCAAAGCCAATAGGTCTCGCTTATGTGAGATCTATTAACTCTGTCAATATTTTTTTAGCCATGTTGAATAGCCAGCCAGCTGCAGTAATGCATGACTGAAAGTGAGAAAAAAAAAGAAAAAGTGCTCTGACGCACTCAATCAATGCTGGCTCAAATGCTTTTTCAAATGCACAAAAGGCAAAATGCGATTCGCTAACTTGTTAGCGAATTGCAATTTGCATTTGCGATTCTGTATTTGGAAGGGGCATGTTTAGGGTGTCCCTTCCAAATACCAAATTGGTATGGTATGCATTACTGTTTGGTTACCAAATTCCAGTCGCAAAACAGTAATATTTTACCACCAGTTAGAATTGGTGGTAACCCATTCGCAAATGCGAAGGAGTCCCATTAGGACTTCTTTTGCCTTTGAGAATGTTATAAAAAAAACTATATGAGCAGGCAGTGGTCCTTTGCCCTTAAAAAATGAAGTTTTATTGTTTCATTTTCTTTTGTTATACATATCCCATTTTCCTTTAGGGAAAATGGCTACATTTAAAAAAATACTAATTATTGCTTTATTAAAAAGCAATCCCAGACATGGTGGTCCGCTGACCCCAGTAGGCCCCAATTCCTGTGATGGTGGTGATTCCTAATGGCTTGCAAATTGCGACCTTCCTCATAAATATTCACAAGGGAAGTCATTTCGCGAACCTACAAGGAATCGCTATTTGGGAATACAAACATTCATACATTAGGAATACTGATTTCCTATTTACAATTCAGAGATAATCCCAATTAGGAAATTGGTATTTCTAATGTTTGTACATCTGGTCCTTTGCTTTATTTTCAGCCATGCTGAACAGCAGCTGCTCCGGTGTACAACATGGCTAAAAGTACACTTTGGCAAATCCAATAGATCTCACATATGAGTGACGTTCTGAGTTTGCAATGCTGTTTTTCCTGGTGGGAGGGAGCAGGGAAAGCAAGAATGCAGGGGGGGGGGGGAGTGCAAGCAAAAATACAGTGGTGGTACAAGCAACACAAGAGGAGGACAGGGGTTAAGGTGCATCCAAAAATGTGGGAGGAAGGGGACAGGGAGAGATGGCCTGCAAACAATCGCAGTCTACTGGAGTGTTACAACTAAAATTTTAAAAAGTATCTCAGAAAGCATGAACAGTGGAAGGACACTAGATGCTGAAAGGAAGCAGTACTTGAGCCATGCTACAGGGGAGGGACAAACACACGAAGAGGAAGTGAAGCCGGCACGCGAGGAAGGAAGCAAGGAAATGAGAGTGATGATGAAGCCAACTAATGGTAAGCATTGGGCAGGCTCTAAGCCTCTGAAAGCTAACAAAATGACTTGCAAGCGACAGCACATATGCTGTCTCAGACGAGACCTAAAAAGATGGAGAATGCACAGAGATAGTGCAATAATGTAGGCTATGATACTACTAGTGACTTTGCAAGGTCTCTGTCAAATGTAGTCAGACAAATGAGAAAAGTGAATTATTCTCATCTTCCTTTTTACCTTCGAGGCATCTCTCAGTTTTGTTTATCAGGCCTTTCTCAATGGGCTGGCAGGCTCTATAAAGTGCATCACATAGATTTCAATTTTTTTCCCATTTAATCACTTAACACTTTGCTCTTTTCTGCTTTGAAAAGCAGGTTGAGTATGAGTGACAAATACACATCACAGTAAATAGTTTCATATACTTTAGGAATAGCCTTGGCTTGGAATCAGAATATTGCGCAGCTAGAAAACTGAGGGATAAGCCATCTTGCAAGCTTAGTTTCAAATGCGAGCTTGTGACTGGATGATATACACCTGATTTCATATCCTAACAAGATACCTGTTGGGCCAACAATTGAAAGAAACTACAAATGGAAATCTAAAGATTAAGAGGATTAGAAATTTCCAAATAGTCATAAATGACCAGAGGAAGAAGCCACAATCTGTGTGTGAGTCCAAAATAAATCCCTTTAATGAGTAGTATATAATCATATGACCAACAGTTCAAGAAGAGCAATACCTGCTGTGATAGATGGACTTTTATATTAATATGAAGCTTTAAATATTGGTGTGTTCTGACGAGGGGAGTGAAACATATCATTAATGGATAGCCAAGTAAAATCTTACAACTATCTGTTTTAAACATGTCTCACAAGTGTCTTGCAAGAATCCAGAGTATGGAAGAAACTTTACAAAATATGGGTTTTTACTTTTTCACACAAACGGGTTTACTGCGAGCACCCAATATAAGTGTTCTTGTTGTAAATGTAAAGTGTGCCCGCGTAAAATGATTAATATTTTCATATTTCTAATTTGCAATTTTGCTTGGTTTATTAATTAGGAGTTTTCTTCAGATGAGCACATTTAAAATTGGTGTAGAGTTCATCACATCAAGATCACATGTGATCTCTTTAGAAGAACTAATATTCTGATCTTGAAATATGACAAAGAAAAAGACAGCCTACAATTAATTAAAGAGACCAGAATGCATTGAGAGAACACTTGTTGACATGTTGCTATGAGGTGGGTCACCGTGTTTCTATGTTCACATTATGTACAAATCCAACAGTAATACATTATTTGAAACAATGAAAAAAATATTTTGGACACTGAAACAAAGAATTTTACCTTTTGTGCTCTTCGCTTATCGGCCCTTTGATTTTGATGATAAATTCGGCTGAAGTTGGAGACAATAACTGGCACAGGCAGGGCGATGACCAACACTCCACTGAGAGAACAAATGGAACCAAATACTTTCCCTGCGATTGTCTTCGGCACCATGTCACCATATCTAATAGCAGAAAAATATGAAGTGTGTTACTCTGCGGCAGATATGTACAAAACAGATATTTTATTTATCAATAGTCCTGTTACACATTTAAAAGACCCACAAACTACAAATTGCTAAAGCTGGTTTAATAAGACAGAAAACCTCCATGCTTTTCTTTTTATGGCAAAGTGTCCCTTTAAAAGTAAACATTAGTGGTGATCATATGTAATGTGATTCCCCTTTTGTAATTGCCTCTTCTTTATTTGTATGTAAAACATTCCTCCTCCTTTTAACAGTTTTTCTTTATAACTCTGCTTTCAAATCACATCATTTACTCTCCTTCATTGTCTTCCCAACAATGTATTATCTCTGTTTTCTGATATTTTATGACTGAAGACTCACAATTCACATTACTTGGAAACTTAACAACTCCTCAATGCAAAACTAGCTGTTATCAATGGCTTGACAATTACAACCCACTGGAATCATTCCACCCAAGCATTATGGATTGCAAAAGAGACATCACATGCCCTGTGTTACTTATAACATCGCAGGAAGGGATATCGCTAATCCTTTAATCACAATGAAGGCCACTGTATTTTTTTTTTTTTTTTTAAATCTTTATCGAAACCTGAGGCTGCCATATGTATTAAATAGCGATTTGTAACCTGCATATACCGCTGCTAAGCTAAGCAAAAGTTAAGATCACATTTACTTTTTTAAAAATCACTAATAAGAGGTGTAAGAGTTGCAAGCACCAACAGAGGTGGAGCACTGATCCAGCAATTACCAAGAAAATTGATAATTCCTCATCTCTGAGTGTATTCTCTGGGTTCAACCCATAATACCCATTGATTTCACACAGCTGACGTTTCCTATGATTTTTATTGCAGTGATGCAGAATTAACCACGCCACATGAGGGCAGTCGTAATGAGATTCAGAGCGGTGTGGAGTAATAATTACATGTGAAGCATGGATGGATTCCTTACAAACATATATAATCATAAAACAAACTGAAAAGTGAGGTTGCAAAACAAAATCTAAGAAACCCTGACATTTGTAAAGTTATTGTAAGCTCTACGAAGGACAAGCTATACTCTGCAATGGACAGCTCATAACCTCACACATTACATTAGTGATGATATTTCAAACAGCATCACAGCTAACAGCTCACTGCTGACATCTCTGGATCCAAGGAATAAAATGGTCCCTTGTCCAACTAGTTTCCTTTACTTTTCAATTTTCCAAAACTAGGCTGTATTTGCTTCTAAAGTTGCAAAAGTTAGCAAGGAGTGCTCTCTAATTCTTGGAAAATGATACACTCTTACATAGACGAGTGACTAATTCATTCTGCATCTCCCACAGTTGTGCCTCTTAAGACACAATCAGGATTTGCCTGCTCCTAGTATGACTGATTTCTAATCAGCAGAAAGAAGTTCCATTTCAGTCCATCTCAAGATGTGAATTTCATCCTATCTAGGGTGTAGACATCAGAGAGATTTGTTCATCTTTCACGGATGAGAGTGACAAAGTGGGGACTTTGGCTATCCAGTTTTGTACACTAGTGCAGTGCTCCAGCAAGGGATTGGCTTTGACTACAGGGAGATATGGTAAGCACCACAATTGACAGGTTCTAATTTATAGGCTTTCTATACATGGGACAGATCCTTAGTTTCTATTTTCTTTCTTCCTTGCCATTGTGTTTTTTTATCCCCAAAAACAAAAGCCCACTTTGGGATTTTCTTTTTGAAAATAAAAAACATTCTAAATTCGACACACGGCTCAGTCATGTTGATAAAGCCATAGTGCAAACTTACAGCGCATAGGCAGGAACTACCATGATGGTGGTTCCTGCAATGTTGGAAATATCCACTGGGCAAGCGGACATTTCTAAATTTGGTGGACAGGTATTTCCTCCGTCGCCCTGGTGGAGGTTGAGCTATTTCAACAAACATTAAATGAGTCCCAGAGTTTTCAACTGTGGTTAAACTAAATCCTGCAAATCTCAAAAGAGAAGTTCCACTGTTCCTTTCTGAACCTGTAAAAATTGCAACAGATTCACCAAGGTGGGGTGGGTACAACCTTGGGGTTGGTCCTTTTCAACTCTTGGGAAGTTGCCTTGCTTAGACCCAGGACACTTCTTCAATTGGAGAGCTAGTAGCAGTTCCGAACATGCTTCTCTGGTTTTCTCTGATAACGCTGATTTCTCTGATGTGCGCTAGCTGAGTCCAGACCAGCACCTTCCGATGATTTGGAGGCTGCTTTGGAGAGCTTCACCAGCTGGATCAAAAAGGCTGTGGATCATCTTTCCCCTATGGCCCCTGTTAAACTAACCAGGGATTCCCCTTCCAAGCCGGGGTTTTCGCAGGAGCTTAAACAACAAAAACAACACTGTAAAAAATTAGAACGCCAATGGCGGCGGGATTACTGCCCCTTGGCGAAGCTTAACCTTAGGACAGCACAGAAGCTGTACTATACCTCTATCACTCAGGCCAAAAGCCTATATTATGCAGACTGCATTGATCTAGCCAGGAACAACTCCAAAGAAATTTTTTCGATTGTCCAGAGCTTCATGGCCCCCAGAGCTGAATCCACCATACTTCCCTCGTCCAACGCCTGGTGTGAGGAACTGTCAAATTTCTTTATTGATAAAATTCGCTCTATTCAGGCATCCTTCACTCCTGGCAATCACCTTATGGTCAGGCCCTCGTCCCCGGAGGTGCCGCATGCTGAGTCTCCCTCACTGACGGCCTTCTCATCCATCGATCTCCCTGAGTCCTTGAGGGTCCTTAAGGCCTTGAAGTCAGGCTCCCTGACTGATCCCTGTGCAGTCAGACTTCTGACTTCAGTCGCAGAGTTGGTGAACCCAGAAGTAAACAGACTCGTCAATCTGTCCCTTCAGGAGGCCTATGTTCCCTCAGCATGGAAGCAGGCCAAGATCCTGCCCCTTCTAAAAAAACCTTCATTGGATCCTCTGAACCCAGCTAATTACCGCCCTATTTCCCTTCTTCCTATCATAGCGAAAGCTTGCGAGAAAGTGGTTAACAAACAACTTACCAACTTTGTTGAGGGTGCCGGACTTCTTCACCCAGCTCAATCAGGGTTCAGAGCCTCCTATAGCACTGAGTCGGCCTTGGTGGAAGTCTCAGAAGCTATTCGGGAGTGTCTGGATGCAGGCGGTAGGGCAGCTCTCATCTTATTGGACCTCCGGGCAGCATTTGATACTGTTCCCCATTTTCTGCTACTCACCCGCCTCGCGGACTTGGGGATCTCAGGTGCTGCCCTGAGCTCGCTGAAATCCTTTCTGGAGGGGCGCACCCAGCAGGTCTGGCTCCCCCGTTTTCCTCCTCAGCCTGGGAGGTATCTACTGGAGTGCCCCAGGGGTCCTCTTTGAGCCCCTTCTTTTTAATCTTTATGTCACCCCCCTGATCCACTTGGCTGAAAAGTTGGGAGCCAAAATCATAGCATATGCTGATGATACTCAGCTCCTGTTTACCTGGGAAAAGAAATCAGAGGGCTCCACGTCCCCGGCCAGAAACTTTCTGTCAGCAGTTTTTCGCTGGCTTTCCTCAGCACAGCTTAAATGCAAAGAGGATAAATCGGAAATTCTCCTCTTTGGGCACTTTGCCCCCCAGTTCAGAGAAACTCTATGGCCAGCGGAATTCCCCATGCCTGTCTCAACGGGGCAACCCGCTAAGAATCTTGGAGTCTGGTTCGAGGAGAATCTCTCCTTCACCACCCAGATTAAGAAGTTAGCTGGGAATTGCTTTGGGATACTCAAAACCCTTAGCAAATTTCTCCCGCTTCTCCCTAGAGCATCTAAGGAGTCGGTGATTCGAGCTTTGATACTCTCTCGGATCGACTACGCAAACGCTCTGTATGTCAGCCTGCCGGGCTACCTCTTCAACAAACTACAGGTTGTCCAAAGTGCTGCAGCGAGACTTGTTTTTAACATCTCGTTGAGATGCAGCGCCAGCTGACATTTGCGTTCCCTTCATTGGCTACCCGTGACCGAACGAGTCAAGTTTAAAGCTCTGACCTTGGCCCATCATGCTCTGTATGCCTGCGGCCCCACCTACTTGCGGAAGCGCTTCTTGTTCTACACCCCCACCAGATCTCTCCGCTCATCTTCCCAGCTATTGGCCCATACCCCCCGTTTCCGACTCACAAGAATGTGGGGTAGTTCACTTACAGTCAGAGCTACCACCGCTTGGAACTCACTTCCTCTGGCCCTTTGCAGCATCCAAGACTTTCGTCTCTTCAAAAAAAAATTGAAGACTCATCTATTCGTCTAACCTGGGCTCACTTCTCCCTCTCTAGGCTCGCGCCGGGACACTCCCTGGAGTATCTGTGTGCGTTATAAGCTCAAATAACATAACCTAACATAACATTAGAACAGGCAATTCTGATTCAGACAGCCCACTCAGTGGCCAAGTCTTACATAAAGAGCCATTAACATGTGTGGCTTCTCTAGCTCGTTGAGCTATCCAAATCACCCCTTAGAAGGAACAATATTTAGCCCTGACTCCCTCCAATCTTCAGGGAAGTCTCAATGTGAAGAGGATCACTCACTTACATATTTCCTCTGTCTTACAATTTCAACTTATCTTGTCCAATTTTTCGAACAATTTGCAGAAGGTTTGTTACTCCAGAGTTGGATCTCTTTGCAAGCCATGACATCACTCTACTTCCCTGTTATCTCTCCCTGTTTCCAGAGTTGGATGCCTGGAGAGTGAATGCATTGACCTTTCCTTGGCCTTCCCTTCTCGTGTATGCCATCCCTCCAATATCTCCAGATCTCTGAATCTTAGTGGTCCATTATGGGCCCAAAAGAGCTTGTTTCTCCTATTATCCTGACCAATGTCTACTCCAGAGTCCTCTCCTGCCTCACAATCTCCACCTATCTATCTGGAAGCTGAAAAAGGGCTCTTCAAGATCTAGGCATCACACCTTCTCTTGCAGCATCTTTCCAGCAATATTTGTGGCGTTCTACTAGACGATCATATGACCTATATTGTAAGTCTTTTTACTCCTGATGTTTAGGCAAATATCTGGATCCCTGTACTAGTGAACCTAGGTGGGATCTTCAATTTCAACCCTCTGGGCAGGGGTCTCTCTAATATGGAACAATTTTGACCTTTAGAAGATTTTTCTCTTCTGTGCAACCCGCTTTGATCAGTTGTACATTCTTGGGATTTACTTTTGGTCCTCAAGGATTTACAGCATCCACCCTTTGAATTACTTTAGGTTGTCTAAAATTTCTGAATTTTAACATTTTTGTCTAGTGGCCATTCCTATAACACACAAGTTGCAGGATTTGGGATCATTCTCTTTAAAATCTCTCTATATGCATTTCTTCCCAGACAGTTTGGTTCTTCATTTGAGAGCAGGTTTTCTACAAAGGTGACCTTCTCTTTTATACAGACCAGGAGATTGTTCTTCTTACTTTTTCCCACTCCTTTATAAGCTAAGTAAAAGAAATCACATCTTCTGGATGTCACAGGGCAGTGAAACTCTTTCTCTCTCAGTCAGCTGAATTCAGGGTTTGTGACATTTTTTTGTCAACTCTGTTCCTTTTAAACTGCGTCTGCTTCCTCCCTAAGCTGGTGGATTCAGGCTTTTATCTTTCAGGCTTATCACTCCCAAGGAGCTTCCTTACCAGATACTATTAAGGGGTGCTCAACTCATGGAATGCCAGTTTCTTGGGAGGAAGCAGGAGGACCCTCTTTTCATTTGTCATGCGGCGACCTGGGCGGTCCCTTCAACTTTTCTGAAACACTACCATTACAAATTAATGAATCAAAAATGTTTGAGCTTTGATACTTAAGTTCTAATCGAAACTATAAAACTTTATTTATTCTTCTGTGATTTCTTTTTAATTAAATACATATATGTTGGCATTAATTAGGGTAGAGATTATATGTCAGGTTGCAACCTCATTAGCTTTAGTATACACTCTTGAAAGTTAGGTGTGGGAGGAGGTAGGATTGAAATGTAATATCTCGACTGCTTCATTAAAGTAAGTTCTGGGAGAAGGAAGGATAATCAGAGTAATTAAGATTACTGGTAAGTAATCAGGACATTACCTCTAAATAGTAACAATTTAATTTCTAAGTATTCTGCTTCTTCTGATAGTACTGCTCAATATCATTGTAATATTAAATATATATTACATTTTCATTTATATAACTATGTCTGTGTGTATTTTTGCATGTAATTATTCATTTTTTTGTTGACGGCATTTTTATGGTGCATTGCCACAAGTGCAAAGGAGTGCGAACAATTTCAGCAAAGGAGAGGAATGACGAATGGTCCACTAATATAGGAATTAACAAGGGAGTAAAATATGCAGCCTTTTAAAGGCACACATTGCCAGGGCTGCCCCGCCCTCCCGGGCACCAGGTGTTTCATTGGGCGGTCAGGCGGGGGGGGGGGTGGTTCCACCGGCCGGTTTTGTTGCTCGGGTCCTGCCGACCATGTTTCTGCTTGCAGCGCTTCTAAATAAACCATGCACAAACTTTTTAAAATACGCTTTAAATGCGCTTTAAAACCATTTATTTATGCATTGTTTAATCACAAGCGCTGCAAGTGGGAAACGTGTCAAGCAACAAATGCGGCCGCCATGGCAGTGAAACTGGCCCCCACTCCGCCACCCACTGACTGCCCCGCAGCCAGCCTAGCCCTGCAGATAACACTCTGTATCTTGCCAGTTTTGAATAGGGGTCTGAGTCCTGCTCCCGTCTCCAATCTTAGCAGTAACAGACAATAGCGGCCCGTGGAGGGAGTGCTGCGGGGTGGTGGGCGGGGCAGGGGAGGAGCAGGGTGGGGGGTAGTAAACTACGGCATACTGCCGAACAGAGGTAAGTAAACAAATAAATCGAATTTCGTTGCGCGCGCTGCATCGCATTTGGCAATGCAGCGCGCGCAAAGAAATTCGTTTTATTTATTTATTTGTTTACTTACCTCTGTTCGGCCGTCTGCCGTAGTTTACTACCCCCCACCATGCTCCTCCCCCGCCCCGCCCCACCGCCCCGCGGCACTCCCTCCACGGGCCGCTACTGGTAACAGAGTGATAACTGCTGCACACCAGAACTAATACCATGTATGTGCCAGGGTGAGCCTGAAAACAACTGGCAGGTCACTGCCCTGACACACAAGACTGGTCATGCGATCCCCTCATGACCATCACAGTTCCCCTCTCCTCCAATGTCATCTTCCTCCATTTTGCATTTATTGGTGGAATAAATCTTAACATATTATGATATTCTGTGTTTTTAGTCATCCTTAACTATTATCTTAGCAGAAACCTGCCTTTTCTGGTGTTAGGCGTGAGAGAACAGAATGAGGTGACACTGAAAGAATCTTAAGCCTCTCTTGCCCTTTGCAGTAACCATGCCGTGTGTAGTGACAGCAGCTTTTAAAGGGAGGCCTGACATTGTGCTCTTAAATCATGAGCAATTTCTTCTCCCTCCAGCACCCACTGAGTCATTGCACCAGCCTGCAGCTTTGGGGTGCTTGGAATATTCGGCCAGCTCTAAACAATTTCGAATGGTACATCTCACTTAAGTCAGTGATTGGACCTTGTGGGTTTCTGTTGACTGCAAAATAAGTGTTGCACTTGGTGAATTTCGGATGCACAGCGAACTACTTGCTTCTAAATTTGGAATGTGTGATCCTTCCGTTCCATAAAAGCCATGTTTGCAGATCACGGAGCATTTCATTAACTCTGAATCCGGAGTGCGTGTATTCTTAGATCTGAGTAGGTACAGTTTAGATGCAGGAATCTCAGATACATCCTTGTAAGGGGCCGCTGAAAAGACGCCATTACTCTTTCCCTGTTCGGTCAAAACTTGAAACATCAATAAATCATTATTTGGTAGATTGGTATATTTTTAAGGATCAATTATCTTTCATCCTCGATGAAAATAGGAAATAAGTATCTCAATTCAACATACAAGACATCGTGCTTGCTTACGTCAAGGACAAAGGATTTCACCAGCCTCGAAATGTGTATTTTCGTGTGTTTTCTCCATAAAACAAATTGAGAACTAGCCGCACACCTGCATCCTGCCCCCAGGATCATTGGCGTAGCAAGGACCTCAAATTGCTTTGGTCCGAATTAAAGACTTTGAAGGGGGTCGAGCCATTTGTGCTTCACCAGAATGGATATTATCACCATAGTGGTGCAGTTAGACTGGAACGTACCTTCTGTATCCTAGTAGTAAATAGGGAGCACTTCTGGGGTTAAGGCAGCGGGCAGTAGTAAATAGGGAGCACTTCTGGGGTTAAGGCAGCGGGCAGTAGTAAATAGGGGGGACTTCTGAGGTGAAGGCAGGGGGCAGTAGTAAATAAGGGGGACTTCTGAGGTGAAGGCAGAAGGCAGTAGTGAATTGGAAGACTTCTGAGGTGAAGGCAGCGGGCAGTAGTGAACGGGGCACTTCTGGGGTTAAGGCAGCGGGCAGTAGTAAATAGGGAGGACTTCTGAGGTGAAGGCAGAGGGCAGTAGTGAATGGGGGGACTTCTGAGGTGAAGGCAGGGGGCAGTAATAAATAGGGGGGACTCTGAGGTGAAGGCAGCCGGCAGTAGTGAATTGGAAGACTTCTGAGGTGAAGGCAGCGGGCAGTAGTGAATTGGGGGACTTCTGAGGTGAAGGCAGCGGGCCTCCGTCACTTCAGGAATGATGCTGTAATCAATAGGCCGGGTGAGAAGGGTCCACACTTTGTGCATTTATTCCCATAATTAGGCAAGGACTGATAAGCTTGGTGGATTTGTAATTGTGACAGCAGCACTGCAGTATGGCAAAAGTGCACAGGAGCCAGTTTGACCTCTGTATGCTGCACAATTGTACTTACAAACCCCATACCAGCACAAATAAAAGCAACCTAGTGGGTACACAATCACATTTCAGTATAAGGCAAACACTGCAACCAGGCCAGACTTCACAGGCAGGCTGACTGGCTACCATTTTTATTGCAAAGAAACTAAGCCTGGGCGTAGTTCGCGAAGTAGCGCTACGCGAAGCTACGCAAAGTGCAGTTCGCACTACGCGAACTACGCGTAGCACTACGCGAACTGCGTAGTGCACTGTTCGCAATGATTGCACAGTGCCGGATGCTTGTCCGCACTGTGCAATCATTGAAAACGGCATCTTGCACAGTGCGAGCTGTCTTTTACTGCCGCTCGAGTAGATTTTTACTCGAGCGGCAGCTTTCTCAACGCTGACTGGTAGTTACTCATCGCGAGCGGTCGCGAGCATACGCGACCACTCGCAATGAGAAACCTGACCTCCCCGCGTTGAGAATCTCGCCGGGATGTCATTTTGCTTGCTCGCGGTCGCCAACTTGACGTTGAGGACCGCGAGCAAGCAAAAAATGACCGCTGCACTACGCTACGCTACGCGTGTTTGCACTGTGCTACGTGCAATTCGCGTTGTGCGAAGTAGCGCAAACTTCGCAAACTACGCGAGCGTAGCGTAGTGCTTTGCCCAGGGTTAAAAGAACTCAGCTGCCTGTACATTAGTAAGTTTTAGATTTGCAAAGTAAGTACTGCACCATATCTGTGCAATAACATATTTGCAGGTTTCTTAGGCAGTAGTACCACCCCTGTTTTTCATTTTGTGATCACTTTACACATCAACATCAAATGAATTCCAAACTTAGTCCATTAACAGCACTACCTACAGAAGAAGCTGAAAGCTTCCCTACAAGCTACAACCCTCCAACGTATTTTCTTCACAAATTAGCGGGCAAATGACTTTCCAGATGCAAAAATCAATTACCTTGAGACTCTCACTCACCACAAAATGAAGAAATGGTCTCATCATTTTCCCAAAGTACCAGTTTCAGGTAAAAATCACTGCCAATCAAGAAACTCTTCAACCCTCAATAGCGGGGACTAGCAATGACATAAATCTGCCTTTTCGAGCAACAGATGATCAATACAACTTCTGATCTGCATTTAATTTTGCCACTATGCAGGCACTGTTCTCAACTCCCCCGCCCCCTCCTTAATTTCCTTTGTCAGTTTCATCTGTATCTACCGACACATTCTAGCATTCACAGTCAAAAGTTGGAATTTGAAGAAGAGTTGGGGACAAATGGTGAAGATTTAGAGGTACTGAAGAAGGTCATAAACATCAAGAATTGTGAGGACAGAGGGATTCAGAGTGGTGATAAGACAGAAACACGGGGGCAGGAGCAGGTGGCGTGCCTGGGAAGAGCAGTTCAATTACCCAATTGTTAATTCATATTTGGGTTTATAAAGTTGCAAGGCTTTTTAGCTGAAAAATTTGCATTTTTTAAATAAAACTTTGCAAGCTTGTTAAAAAGGAGAACAATTTAGCAAAAATAAGTTTTGCAGAAAAAAGTGGTCTATAACCCATTTTTTGTTGGAGAATTCACTAGAAAAATGTTTTTGCAGATAAGTTCTTCTACAAAAAAGTTTTGGGAGAATTTCACAACCCTTTGCAGGTGAAATTTAAATTTCGCACACCCTTTTTCCCGTTACTGAAGTGCACTACTGTTTGACAAAAAATGACTTGAAAGAGGAGCTTGTCAAGTTCTCCCAATATCCTGCGAGAGCTAGATCAGAGATTTATGGGTTCTTAGCTCTCTTATATTTTTGACAACTGAAAATTGGCAAATTGTCTTTGACATAAGCCTTTTGGAACAATCTGTTTAACCCGTTTGCTGCTGCTGTCGGCCAACGGCCGTCGCGAGCACTACCTCGGTAGTGCTGCGCACGTCCGTTGGCCGACGCGGCCCCGCCCGTTTAATAGAACGTTCCGCACTGGCGCGGAACGTTCGAAGCAGCAAACGGGTTAAAACACTTTACAGATTCATTGAAGGTCCACCTACTGATCCCTTGTAGTGTGTTGCCTACTATCCTCTCAACAAACTGTTATTTCATTCTGTAGGTCCCATCTCTGCGAAATGTGGCGATGTTCCGATTGGAAACCTAAAAAAAGATAAATTAGGTACCAGAGCACATAGCTTCCTGGAATTCTGTCAGAAAGTCAATGCTGAAGAATGAAGAAGATGTTTAAAGGTGACTACGAAGAGGCTGAGCCCCTGGTGCACAAATACAGAATGTCTCAGGACAAAAGAGCATCGGAGTATTTTCTACAAGGTATTGGCGCATGGATGCTGTGACATAGGAGAGCCTTTAATTTTAAACCCTGGATAGGTCTGATACATTGATATTCCTGAAGGAGTCTTGGCATATTAAGGACGTGGCAAAGCTGCACACGACTGTATTTACAAGCAAATACAGTGGTAGCTGAGCGGTACTGTAGATTGGGGTTGGGTCGGGCTGGACAGAA
Source organism: Calotriton arnoldi (assembly GCA_963921515.1). NCBI lineage: Eukaryota > Metazoa > Chordata > Amphibia > Caudata > Salamandridae > Calotriton > Calotriton arnoldi. Next base: position 805,067 of record CAWUFW010002901.1, read on the forward strand.
AATAGGCCCGGCACCAAGTGGCCCCCATTAGAGAATCAGATCGCTAAAAAAGTTTTGCACATCTGGAATACAGGACAGTTGTAAACCTATAAAGGCAAGCTGTATAAGGGGTGTGCAAGGTATGGGAGACTGCATGCAGGCAATATTTGCCGCAATATGATAGGAATCAACAGTAAAAACCAGCCCACTTGGCCATGAAACAGGCTCACAAACAGCCAAAAAACCAACCCATAGCTTGATCTGTGAGACCAGCCCATTGGGCACTGCCAAATTGACCTAAAAGCCAGTCGGACCGTCCATTGGCAGTGTTTTGTTGTGTGTGATACATCATGCTAATTCCTGCTAGTAATGTCTATATAAAAATGCAGAGTGGCCGTAATGCTCCTGGCTGTAGAAAGATCACCCTGAGATCTCTACTCCTATTTTATGAGCATTCAGCAGATGGGTCTATGAGTGTGTCGCCAGATGGGGTCTAAGGAAGAGATAGTTATTTTTCATTCAGAGACACGCAACCCATTCATAAGAAGCGGGTTCCTGGTTGCACATGAAGCAGATCTGTTGATTCAATGTCAGTTTCTATGCACTTAAAAAGTATTTTCAGAACTTAAGAGTCTCGATTAAGGGGCTATGGACGAGTTTAGAGCAGCTATCTACTGAACAGCTTCCGGAATTTTAGTGTATCATGGCCAGGCTTTACCATACAGCCTCAGGCAGAATCTGGAATAAAAGAATAATAACTAGAGTGCAAGCTAACATGCTTATTGCATGACCACTTACAAAATTGTGGAACAGGATATCCTTACCCATTATGTAAAGTGACTTGAATGTAGTTTAGAGATGCACTGACACCTGTCTTCCATGGAGCCAGAACAATGTGTCGGGAGAAATATACATTCATTCTTGTGACAGGAATGATCCCATGTTTTCACACTTCTTTACATCATTTAACTACCCTATCTAAACTTACTGCCCGTTCAATTCAAATTCAAAAGAGATTTAAAGGAATTGAGGGAAGATGCATCCTAGGATAAGTGTCAGTAAAATCCCTGCTGTCACGTGTCTCTGTTGGTTTGTGCGACATTCAAAGATTGTGTGAGAAAAGATACTGGACTGGAATGCTTTTGAAGTGGACTGGACTAAAGTGGATGGAGGTGGGTAGAGTTGGATGGCAGAAAGGAACTCATTTGTCACTAAGCAGTTCTGGCTTATATTGTTTTTTTTTATTTTATTTTTTTATTAAAAGCCTGTAGGGACAATTTTAGTTACACTAGCCGCACTCCCAGAATAGAAGTTTCATCGCACAGTAGTAAAAATAGGAGTGTGGGAAATTCCTATAGACTAATTTAGGGTCTCTTGTCAATGACATGCTAATTTTCCTTTTACAATGCATGCTCTGTATGAATATTTTAAGATTATCCCCCATCCTCCTAGCCTCATCACACTATCCCACTCGTTTATGCCATGTCACTAGGTTCTAGTGTGACACCACTCGCTACTACCACCACAACCACACCTGCAAGTCAGCCTCAATGGTAATGTTGATTGGCCTTAAACCAGTTGATCTGTGGGAATTGCAATTGGAGCCCTGCTACAGTGTGGGAACTTCACCCAGGACCCATGTTCACACCCCTAGAGACATTCAAACCATATGCGCTGGCCCCGAGTGTATCCTGCTCGTCGTTGTTTTGCCTTGTGTTCACCTCTCCAGTGTCATAGCCAATGCCGTAGTTGATGGTGGTCAGCCTGTTGCTTAGTCCTCAAACTCTGTCAAGGTTTGATATTATCATGCTCTCTTTCTATAACATATAAAAATAGGGCTACCCTGTCCTCCAGAAATGGAACATGGGTACTAAACAATATTTGCACCACAATGGTTTCCTAGGATTCACTGAGCTATACATTTTTGTTTTATTATGGCCAAAGCTCTCTTGTATCACTGAATCACATATGGAGAGCACCTAGAGTACTGAATGGTCCTATTATTTAACACAGACAATACACGGGGCCTGGATCATTTTGCCATTTCATACCTAAATATTTTTTAAAACAAAACAAAAATCACATATGTTATTCCTACGATAATAAGGGTGTACCATAAAAAACCTTCAGCAAGTGGCACATGTATCAGACGTAATGCAATGTGCCAGTGTATCACACTCACTGTGATACTCTGTGCTACCTACACCAGATGGATGTTTATTGTGCTCCCTAATGTGCTCTTTTCATTGTCTTCCAACATAAGGCCTTTTCACATTTGTGTTGAAAGAGACAGTCTTCATTTTTGTTTATCCAGTGAACCCCTTACCTGGTTGTTTTTATTTAATTTTTATGAATTTTTTTCTCTTTTTGCTTAAATGTGTTGCAGACTTTTTAGTTCTTTATTTTTTTTATTGTAGTGTTCTTGAATGGGCTTGCTGCACACATCTTACCAGGGTGACCACCTCCACCCAGGTCATTACAGACACTGTGCTCAGTCCTAGACTTTTGTGTGTTCGCATTATGCCTTCTCGAGCTTTGTAAGCTTGTTTAGCTTTCATTGAGCAAATCAAAATAACCTGAAATCTATAATTGGTTTGCACAAATTTCAGGATTGTAGACATTGTCTGTCATGACTGATGGACCTGGTTTAATGATGGTCAGACCAGCAAGGACAGGCAGTAGAATTCTATGTGGGTGGTGGTGATGTGGTCATATTTCTTCATGTCCCTAATGTGATGTACTGTGGCATGTCGGATGTCCTTAAGCGGGCCCAGTGTGGAATAAGAGGCCATGGATCAGGGCATTACCACCATCCAAATGTGAGGGTATGAAGAGTTAAACAGATGCTCAGTAGTCCCTTTCTGGGAAGAATGGCATCACGTTAATCCAGGTTTTATTTAGGTGATGCTTATTGTTCTTGACAAATTGCACAAATTTAGTTCTAACGTGGTTAAGCTTCAGGTAGGGGCATGACATCCAAGACTGGATGAGGTCCAAGCAGTGTTTGAAGCACTAGATGCCGGGAACAGAGGAGAATCCCAATATTGTCCTGTGACATTTTCATATTGGGGATTTTTAGGCTGGTATTGGTGAACGGGGTCCCAAGAGTCTCCATTTAGTGGTTAAAGATAACAGGAGACAAAATGGAACCCTGTGGAATTCTGCGTGTGAGAGGGGTCTTCTGGGACCTGGAGGTCCCCATTTGCATGAACTGGTGTTTGGATAAATAGGATGAGAAACAGTACAGAATGTTTAAAGGGAATCCCATTCGAGACTGCAGGGTGTGGCTAAGGGTAGAGTTGTTGCCAGCTGCTGGCAGCTGAGAGGTACAGTAATATCAGAAGGAGGTACAGTAAGATCGGGAGGAGGTACAGTAATATCAGGAGGAGGTACAGTAAGATTGGGAGGAGGTACAGTAATATCAGAAGGAGGTACAGTAAGAACGGGAGGAGGTACAGTAATATCAGGAGGAGGTACAGTAAGATCGGGAGGAGGTACAGTAATATCAGAAGGAGGTACAGTAAGATCGGGAGGAGGTACAGTAATATCAGAAGGAGGTACAGTAAGATCGGGAGGAGGTACAGTAATATCAGGAGGAGGTACAGTAAGATCGGGAGGAGGTACAGTAATATCAGAAGGAGGTACAGTAAGATCGGGAGGAGGTACAGTAATATCAGGAGGAGGTACAGTAAGATCGGGAGGAGGTACAGTAATATCAGGAGGAGGTACAGTAAGATCGGGAGGAGGTACAGTAATAACAGAAGGAGGTACAGTAAGATCGGGAGGAAGTTCAGTAATATCAGAAGGAGGTACAGTAAGATCGGGAGGAGGAGGAGGTACAGTAAGATCGGGAGGAGGTACAGTAATATCAGGAGGAGGTACAGTAAGATCGGGAGGAGGTACAGTAATATCAGGAGGAGGTACAGTAATATCAGAAGGAGGTACAGTAAGATCGGGAGGAGGTACAGTAATATCAGAAGGAGGTACAGTAAGATCGGGAGGAGGTACAGTAATATCAGGAGGAGGTACAGTAAGATCGGGAGGAGGTACAGTAATATCAGAAGGAGGTACAGTAAGATCGGGAGGAGGTACAGTAATATCAGGAGGAGGTACAGTAAGATCGGGAGGAGGTACAGTAATACCAGAAGGAGGTACAGTAAGATCGGGAGGAGGTTCAGTAATATCAGAAGGAGGTACAGTAAGATCGGGAGGAGGTACAGTAATATCAGGAGGAGGTACAGTAAAATCAGGGGGGTACAGTAAAATCAGGGGGGTCCAGTAAGATCAAGAGGCAGGGCTCATCTTTATCTGCGGTCTTCAAAGCGTGTTGTCTTTGATTTGTGAGGTAACATGATAGTCAAATGTGTTCATATTTCATAAGGGCTGTAGCGAAGGGTTAAATCATTTACCATCACTTTTTCCTTCAAAGTGAGATGAAGCTCTATAATTCTCCTCAGCATCCTTCCCCAAAGGGTTTGCATCTTCGGTCTTAACCAACATTTTCCAGAGTTATCACTTGGCTGTCCTGCTAATGCTAAAAAGACCAAAGTTGAGCGTCTCGAATGTCACAATCTATTTGCGTTGGACAATGACGCCCTTGGAGTACAGGGCACACCCCGAAGGCCTTTGCAGCACTGTTGACAAAGAGACCTTGCTCTTCGGTGGGGAAGAAGAAAGAAAGAGCAACTATACACGCATTTAATGTTTTTGTTCTCAATGACAGCACAACACATGCTTGATAATGTGACCTATATTTTAGTGCTGAGCATATGCAGAAGCAGTTAATTAGGTGTAAATGCCCTCTTTTGAAGAGTTAACAGCTGTTAAATGTCCACTGGTTGAAAAAAGGCACCGAACTAGGGTAAAAGCTATTCCTGCCCGGCAGTATTCGGGCGCTGAGTCGTCGGAACCAGCCTCTAACCGCTCGCCCACTCACACGCATGCATTGTAAATGTCCCCATCTGCGTCCTTCTCCCAGCTTCGTACTTCTCCTAAAATTAGAATAAATGCATTCAAAAGATAGTGTCCATAATATAGGCTTTCTGAAAGGCTAAGCCAATGCAGCATTCAAGTAAAACTGCTATTAATAATAAAACATATTTTTCTTTATCCTGTTTTGCCAAAGACCTGACCTTGAAACACGTTAACAATTCAACAGGTTTAATCTTTTCAAAAGTAGCTCTTTTTAAAGACATCGGAAAGTGAACCAGCAGAGTCTCCATACTATATCTGCACACACATCTCACCAAGGATCCCTTAGCAGGCTTAATCAAGATGGGCACATTTTTGTTCAGAATGCGCAAAAAGGCTAAATCATTTAATTTCTGAATTGGCTGGTAGTGGCGTCCTTGGGGAAGTTTGTGGTGGTGTTGGGGGGCGAGGGGGGTCGTTAATGAATGGGATTTTTGTCAATGTCCCACCTGTAAATGACCAGGGTGACCCCGTGCACCCCTTCCCTGCACCCCACCACCAGAGACAGACACTGCTCTCTCAGCTTGGGAGCAGCCATGTTGTTCCTTTTACATTTCACGTTTTACCTACACTTGAATTCCCTAAAAGTATTTGCTTTTTACAAGATGATGTGTTTCTGCAGTTTTTCCATGCAACATTATACTCATGTATAGTGCGTGGTGTTTAAAGAATCGCTCCTAACTAGCTGTGAGAGTTCAGTTTGTCGGTGGGTCACGGTGGAGAGCTGTGGAGTTCAGCCCAAACCAGGACAAGTTTCTCACGGTAATAAAGCGATACGAACACATGCTCATCCAATCCTTGGACTCTCTGCATAGCACATAGAGCAATGGTCTGGTGATCATGATTATATGTGGCAGTGTTTGAAGGAGGTACACAGTTGTCAAAATATTGGCAGGGTGAAAGTTAGAGAAAATGCAGTGTGTCCTGGTGGGCGAGTGCATTGTGTGTGCAAAGACTGGTAAAGTGAAGGAGATGCAAGGAAGTATGCGCAGGAGAGAGTGAAAAGATGGTGACGAAGAAGAAAGAGACCAGGCGTGAGATATGCAGACTGTTTTAGAAAGATAGGAGGACAAAAAGAGTGTAGATGTCTAACAAAGAGACTGCAGAAGAGAGTGGTATGAAGAGGAGAACGGAAATGATTGAGACACTCTGAAGATCTTGCTTCTTCCACATACTATAGTAATGTTTAATTTACAGTCTCCTTCAAATTGTTTAAATTATATATGTATATAAAAACACACATGCACACACATCTTCATGATGGCTGATTGTAGGGGACTGCACCAATCATATCTGCAGCCCCTTGTGTGCCCCCCTAAAAATGACATCTAGGGATGCCATTGTTTGGTGGAGGTATGAAATGCAACAGCTTTCTGCACTTAAATTGCATATCAGAGAATTCACCTACCAATCTGCCTGCACATAGGGCATTCTGTAGTACTAGGTGCCTCCTGCATTTCCATATACCATAAAGTCTGTGCTGGGAGCAGAAGCGGCTCCTCCGCTAAGGCGGAGGAGCGTCGCCCCACTGCTATGCAGCAGGAAACATAAAATGATAATAACTTGCGTTATTGTCATTTTATTTTTCCTTCTGCTGCAGCAGCTTTCTGGGCGGGGCGGGGCTGCTCCGAGGACAGAGGAGCAGGGAAGGAGTGGTTTGCCCACTCCTAAGTGCACATGACTGTTTGGTCAGCCCTCTCGGGCCGCACAAAACAGTCATGCTAACTTCCCATATTCTCTATGCAGGCTGCATTACAGCCTGCATGGAGAACATGCCTAGGCCCCCATTCCCTGGCTAAGCGCCGATCCACGGCGCTCAGACCAATCACAACGCTGCATTGCAGTGTTGTGATTGGCTATCGGTAGCCTGGGAGCCATGTGCTTACTGCTGCTTCCTGTATCCTGCTGCAGGACTGGAGCAGGAAGAAGAGGACGGAGGAGAGGCGGCGCCGGACGGCTGTCACAGGTAAGTGGTTTTTTATTACAGTTTTTTTGCCCCCCAACCCCCTGCCCCACCCACCACCTGAGCCCGGTAGCAGCCGCTACTGGCTGGGAGTTGGGGGTTGCTACAGTTAACCTATTTGGGGAAATTTCAATTCAGAATGGTCTGAATACAGGAAACACCAATTGGTTTCAGCAACCACCTTTCAACAAAATAAAACAGTACTGCTCGCTATGTTTATAACAGACTGAATAGTTGCTGAGCAGCCAGCAAATAACTGGGTCTGCCCTAACAGTGCCAGAAGTCTTTGCAATTCAGCCCTATGCCGTCCTATGCAACACGAGTGTAGTGCTGGGACTTGAGGAGCACTGCAGTTGTAAGTGTTGCACTGTGAGACTCACAGGCTATTTGTCTCCCATGTATTTGCTGGCAGATGTGGTTCACATGAATGGTGGAGCCATCTCTCGGCCTGCATCTACAACCCACAGAGAGGGAAATGTGTCCACTGATCACAGCTAATGCTGGGTTCATTTACTGCGATGTTAACTATGTCAATTTACCAGTGCATTGTTTCCATTAGTTCTTTCTTCTTTTAACTACTAAAGCTAAGGCAAGTTATTTATTCTAATTTACTCATCTTTTGGTGAGTGTATCTTACTCTTAGTGGGATTTACTTCAAACTTTCTGGCATTTTTTAGAATGATACACAGCTCTCAAACGATCTAGTTTTTGTATGAGTAGCTCACTCAGGCCAGTGTTTTTCTTTTCATTCTGGTCCTTGTAGTCATGAATTTATTACCTGGACTACATGCATCAGAATGCAAAGGCTAACAAAACATGGACTAGATGGGTTACACATACATCGAATTGGGAAATCTGAAAACTCTGATATTCCTAGCAATATGGGCATAAATAGCAAGTGATCCCGAATCATGTGTGACACCTTCATCCAGTCCTGGCTTTTTAGCAAACAGCACTTTGCAGCAGTGGTGGCTACAAGAATAAACAGATGGTGGGGCGCTACAGCACCAAGCTCACCATACACTGCTCCCTCGGTGCGCACCTCTCTCCCGATCGGTGTCCACGAGCAGGAAAGGGAAGGACTTCCTTCCTGCTTAGTGGACACCAATGCAACCAATCCTGGAGCTGCTCTCATAGTGAGAGCAGCTCCAGGATTGGTGGGAGCAGGCTAACACAGTGCTCAATTTGAGGCTGGGTGCCTGTGCCAGCAATCCCCCGGCTGTTTCACAGCCAGGGGATTCCTGGTTGCGCACTGTGCATGTCCGGCTGGCCGTAGCAATAGAGCCGGCCAACTCGACATGCGCACAGCAGGGGCAGCTGTAATCCTGCAATTTCAGGATTCAGCTCGCCCCCTGCCCTCGCACTACGGCTTTTAATTAAAATGGCATTAACATGCCATTTTACTTATTCTGCTGTGCCTGCTGCGCTCGCAGCAGGCGGGGCGACGCTTCTCTGCTCAAACGGAGGAGACGTCCCTGCTTTGCATGCTGATAATTATGAACCCGGGTTTACATTTATAACTGTAGAACTACGCATCTTAAAAACAAAGTGCTCTTGATTATAAACACAGGACTGGCTGAAGTAGTCTCAAGTGACATGAGGCCACTTGACAACAGTTTCTGTGCAGCTGAGCTCTTAGCTTCAGCAACACGAAAGAGGTAATAGCAGAAAGAAGGGACAATGATCCGTAGGCTGCAATGACAAGAAGCTTAAAATAAAATTAAACAGAACCAGTTTTACTGTAGAATGTGATCTAAATTTGCATTTGCGCAATTACGCGAAATTTTGGGAAAATGTGAAATTATGCATTATTATGCAAAATCCAAAGCTAGCATGAGATGCTATATTTTAGCACAAAATGGATCCTTGCATTCATTTTGGAGGCATTTGGCACTAGAATAGCCCACAAAACAGAAGTGCCACAAACAGCAATCACTTGCATTCTGGTCGCTCTTGTTTCCTTATACTACATTTTTACCACGAAAGGAGCATAATTACACAATATGGCATAACAGCATAATTTTATGAATTTTGAGTAACAAGTGTAATGCAAATTACCAGAATTGCACAATATTATGCCCGCTTAATAAAGATGCTGCACAGGCCTACTTTAGATTTTCCCCATTCCAAGTGTAAGTAGCTCATTCAAACACATTTTTTCCTTGCATTGTGCTATTTGTCATCCTGAATTTATATTGGTATAAAATAACATAAATTACACGTATCAGAATCCAAAGAAAAACTTCCACTACTCCACTAACATCTACTACTCTACTCATGCAGGAAGTCGGGAAACCTTGAGAGCTCTTCATGACTTCCTGAAGAGATGTATGGAGAGGGCAGGTTCTTAAGATGCTCTTGCAGGGCACCTGTATCAAGCCATGGTTCTAATCTCTCAGGTGACACTAACCCCGTTGATTATTGCAATAAATCCACGAGCGCCGCTGGCAGCTGGCCTCATACATGACTAGCAGCTCCAGACAGTACTAGGCATTTAGCCAAGATTCTGTTGCATTCTGGGACATGCAGGTTCACCTTTAACGTAGTAAGTATGGACTCACAAATCCAGACATATTAATTGATGTTGGCCAAAGCTCGAGGACTGTAGTAAGGTGTTATGCAGTACAGCTGCGAGTTGGCCCCATGTCACAGGTGACACATTCCGTTCGTCCTGATTTTTTATTAACCAAGAATAGTTTGCCTGCAGGAATGTTTGAGCCAATATAGCCAAAATTAAAAACAAAACTGAGCCTCCCAGAATGCAAAATATTTTCAGCTTAAAAATGGCACTGACTGAAACAGTGATATGAGGTTTTCCAGGTCCATCTGCAAGTAGCTTGTACAGTCCATGTTTTTTTTTTGCATTCTGGGATTTGAATTCCTGATTTTATTAATAGGTAAACAGGACCACAGATCACAGAATGCAAAGAAAACAACCTGTACTGGAAGAACTACTTATGCTTGAACATGGCAAACTTAAGAGCTCTGCTCAAAGGGTCACACATGACATGGTGGCATTTGGCAGTTAGTTTCGGACGCAGCCTATATGTTGTTCCTCTCAGTTCTGTGGACTGTCTTGAAACCAATCCCCATGATTTTATCAGCAAGACTATCAGAGATCTAAAGTTTTTAAATTCCATCTACTAGTAACTCATCAAGTCTAGTTTTTCCTGTGTATTTCTACTAATTGTAGTCCTGTTAGTCTCATTAGAATACATCAAAACCCAGCATAAAAACTCGTCTCTAATTTCCTAATTAAGTCAAGTTATGGTATTTCTGGTCACTTGTACTAGTAAAATAACGCAGTTGCTCATCTACAAAAACTTGTTACAGTTGAGTTGTGAAGTCATAATGCTTGCTGTCAAAGCCAGTAACCAAGGTCAAAGGCAAGTCACAGAGCATCATTGAAGCTGTAGTTTAAGTTATAAAAACAGGAACTGGCTTTTTAGCTTTTTGATCTGTTTTCTGAAAAGAACAGTGATCGATAGAAAGGGGAGATTTATAGAAACATGTTGCGTTTGTTTTGCACATATTTTATTACAGGAATGAAAGATTGTCTCTGAATGCTGCTTCTCATTCTGAGCTACAGCCTTTTTAATCTGATTTATATTACACTGACTCTAATATATTTTTGCAATAAATTACTAACTGCTTCTTCATGTGTTTAATTTCACATCACTGACTCCATTTTATTCTTCATTCTGCAACCATACTATCACTTTTATATGAAGTAGCGAGACCCAAAGAATTTAAGATGTTAGTAGAAAGAGTGTTGTGTGACCATCTATTATAAGCAATACAGTACCTCCTGTTGTATATTATAAGCATGCTGTTAATCACCTTGGACTTCCATGATCTTATAGAGCAGCTCCTTGTGACTTGCCATAACCTTATAATATACAACAGGGGTGGTTTATCCCATCTATAAATTCAGGACTACAAGTCGCAGATGCTGAAAAGAATGAGACTGGATGAGTTATATGCATAGCAAAATTGAACGTGTGAGCTCTGTTCTACTGACCTTAAGTAAGAATATCAATCAATCAATTCTTTTATTTGATCCATTTAAAATACAGATCATAAAAAGTACAAATGCAAAAGGAGACAATAATAAACATACTAGGCCCAAATTCATTTGGTAAAGGACCCCTTGTGTAACTCTTAGACTTTGCCCATATGTGCAATACAGTACTCGGATAATTCATAACCTTTATAGAATAAAAGTCAAAATGACATAAAAACAGGCAGTGCATCCCTAAAACCTTTAAAACAATGGAAATATACCTTTTAAAAGCATTTCTCAGGAACTAAATAATGACAGTATATGACAAACCAAAAGATTGAGCTTGGTTACTACCTAGCCATCTTATGAAAGACTAGGGTCCCAGGAGCTTCCTCCTCCTTACGCAGGCCCATAAGAATGTGGCTATCGAAGAACATGTGAAGGGGTCAGAGAGATTCTTTAAAAATTATAATGCTGTTTGGCATTGCCTAAAATGATGACGTCTTAAGATCGGAAGGATAAAATTATCTTGTTCTTCCTTGTAAAGCACACAAAACAGAAATATATGTAGGTCAGACTGCTGTGATCTATTGTCACATAGGCACGGTATCAGTTCAATGTGCCTAAACTTTCTCGCAGGAAAACCCAGCATCAGGGAGATTAGGTTCAGTCGGAACCTTCATCAAAATAAATCTATGTTGTAATATTCCGATACTCTCTAAATAAGAGTACCCCACCCCCCCCTACGATGGGCGGTGTCAACTGATATAAAAGAATGGTTTGTTTTGCACAGTTTCTTTCCTGTCGATCATAGGCAGCCTTAGATAAAAAGGTAGGCTTTAACTTCTGCGTCGTGATCTTCGTGCACGGGCTTGGGTCGTTGAATAATTCCACAAACCCAAGTGTGGTCAGGGTTGACCTTACATACTGCAACCACGTGATTTTATGTATATTATCCAATTTTAAGCAATTTTTTATGATGATTTGTGTTAGATTTACAATGTCCCTTTGCCAAATTGAGTGCCATAATATAATCGGCGCTAACCTAATGCTGTTTGACACATAGGGTAATCCCAATTCTGAGTGGGAGAGATAATTTGAGCAGGAACTGGGGAGGGAAACTAGTCTCTTAAAAATTCTGTCTTCAAGAATTTGGAGGGAAGCTATAGGAGCCGTACCCCATACTCCTGCCCCATAGGTTACAGCCGATAGCGTCTTTGCCTGGTATATCTTATTTATTGGCTCTAAAGGTCTTGTGCCCAGTTTCTTTGCAAATGACGTGATGGCTACCATACTCCTCTCCTTTACTAGGGCCCTGTTTGCCACCATGCTTGGCCAGGTTTGGTTTTTGTCAAACAGGACTCCTAGGTATGGAAAGGTGTCTATCACCTCTAGATTGCGTGATCCTATGTGGAAGTGTGATACTCCTTTATGGGTAATGGCTCCTGCTATAAAGACTGAGGGGCATATTATCAAGGGCTGGCGATAACATTATCGCCGCTTTAGCGTCCGTTTTCGGGCGAAAAGCGGCAATAATTCTATCGCTTTATTAACAAGGACACGCTAGCGCGTGTTTCCTTAGCGCCCGGTTTCCTATCGCCTCGCCTCGCTAATGAGATGCAAGGTAGGCGTGCCCCTTACAACTACATTATAAAATATCGCTGGCGGTGCTTCGCTGTATTTACAACGAAGCCCCGTCCGGTTTAGCGCTGATTTTTTTCGCCCTAACTGGGCCTTAATGCTGGAATTTAACGTCTGTTAAATTCCAGACTAAGGCATACTTAACATGGGAGGTGGATTGTGTGGCTAAGACCACAGGCCCTATCATCAAGGATATCGCCGTTTCCCATGGAACATCGCTGGAAAACCAGTGTTGTTCCATGGAAAACGGCAATATCTCTGCTATCGCTGGAATTTTTATCGCCTTGGTGATACGGGTTGTTAATAACGCGCTAACCGGGCAATAAATTCCAGCGATAGACGGCGATAAATAAAAAAGCGCTAAGCGCGCTTTGCAATATTTATCGCCGTCTATTGATAATATGCCCCAAAGGATTTAGATTCATTAACCCTCAGATCCAGTGACGTCATAAATGACGCATATGCCGTTATTAAATGTTGGAGAGCCACCCCCTTTCTGGCAATTAATACCGCGTCATCGGCATAGGCCAATATCGGGACAGAGAGTGTGTTAAACACGGGGACATCTGTTGTTGAGCCCAAAAGGGCTGACTCGACCCCCTTTGTGTAGATGGAAAATAAGAAGGGTGCGAGGACGCACACTTGCCTGCCTCCCCTAGTGTTCTTAAACGGACAAGCACACTCCCCATGTTTGCCATAACAAACACAATCGTTTGAATGGGAATACAGTTGGCGAATTAAGTTAATTATAGTTGGCTCAATCCCCAACAACTCCATTTCATTCCATAGTTTGGAATGGCTCACGCAGTCAAATGCTGCTGATAGGTCCATGAAGGCCTTGAAGGTATTGCCACTCTTAGCTCTGGTATATTTATCTATGGTCAAGGTTAAATTTAGGCACTGGTCTATTGTACCCCTGCCTCTTTGGAAGCCATACTTCGCCTGGATCAGAATATTCTTCTCATTTGCCCACTCCTCTATCCTGTGTAACAACAGATGGCCCATGAGCTTTTACTATTTTTAGTGCTAGCTGCTTGTACAAGGCTTTCCCAGGCCTCCTCCTTTAGGCACCTTTGTTATGTAGTACTTTCGTAAGGTCCTTATCAGGACACTATCTCTGGGCTGGGTTTTCAGGGCTTTATGGAGAGCTTTTAGGGATTTTGTACATGCATGGTCAAACCAGCGTCTCACTGGAGCTTCATCCACCGATTTACATCGAGTCAGAGCCAATTTTACTTTTTCACGCAAGTCCACAAACTGCAATAGCAGTGAGACAATGGAGCTCTCAGACTCCAGGCAATTTAAAACATTCCCCATAATATTAAATAAAATTTGCAGGATAATTTTCGTCTTATCAATTTGACTCCACTTTAGTTGATAGCCATTCTTCCTAGCCAAGGTTGGCCTCTGTATTTTTAGTGTTGGCATTGTTTTCCTGATGTCCACTGTCAACCGAGTAAAAAGGATTGCGTGATCGCTGAAACTTGAGAATAGTCTGTCCACCTGAATAAACTTATCGCGAAGGGAATTGGACACTAATATAAAATCAATTGTGGATTCATATTCATTATGTCTAAAAGTCTTTTCAAGGTTTCCCATTAATACATCTGCCCTGTTGGCTATTTCCGAATTTCTGGCATATAACATCCTGTTTAAGGTGTTTCCATATACATGGTGGGAAAAGTGATAGATTGGGTCGGCCGAGGTGTCTTCTAAGCCACAGACCTTATTCTGTGTGTGTGTACATGGCTGGGCGTTGAAATCACCGACCCAGATGATATTAAGGCCTTTTTTACCACCGGGTCTACTAATTTTGGCAATCTCTTTGTCTAATGAATCCACCACTGACTGCATATTTCCCCCAAAATTATTATTATAGTTATTTATTAGGAGCCATACCTGATCACTATCACCCTCAGCCAGAAGAAGATGGAATTGGGGACTCAGGTTCTCAAATTTCTTTATTTTTATTGACAGGGTGTTTGAAATTAAAGTTAATAAACCCCCTCTGGCTCTACCTGAGGGTGATTGCTTTGCATCTGTTTGGAACGAGCAGTACTCATTTAAAAATACATGGTCAGTGGCCCATGTCTTGATTTTGCCAGTGGACTAGGCAGTGTGGTTGCCCAACTTCGAGCCAATGCCAGACACGTTCCAGGAGGCTAATTTTATACTTTCTTTTTGCTCCATAATCTGCAGATCTGGGAATTTTGGGCCCCCTTAAATGATAACATGGGATCGTGCCGTCCCTCCGTCGTGGTTATGGACAGCCATAGATAGTCAGTCACAGGCCTTTAAGTCTATCAGGGGGTCAAATCTATTTTCTAGTCTTAACTCACAGCCACCCTATGTTTCCAGATTTTCCATTTCCCGCCATCCCAACGATCAAATCTCTCCTTGGCCCATTATTAGAAAGTAAAGTGTGGCTATAAAAATACTCCAACGGTAGGGCAGAAATCTAAGTCCCGGAGAAAACCGCTTCATGAAGCTGATCTAAGAGGAACCTGACTACATGTTTATTGTTAAAATTTACTACCACACAGTCCCCCAACAACATATTCCTTGAGGAGCCCACCCACCCCACTCTCCTGGCCATGATGATGTGGTTTGACAAGCTCCCACCTCCTCCTTCAAAGTTACTGACATGAGTGTATAACCAGTATAGGATTTTAGCCATAAGTTGAGCCGTTGATTCCCCTTTACCCTCCCTTAAAACCGGTACGTTTGCCAAGACCAGAACAAGTGGCGAGGCTACTGGGGGAAGGTCTAATGTCTGGTGCAGCTGGGTTTTTGGCCCCCGCCTATCTTCGTCTGGCCTCCAAACCACAGCCCTCATCAGTTCCTCCCCTAGGATCATTTAGACTCTGAGAAATGATTGTTCTGGTTGAAACCATCTTTGGGCCTTCCGCTGGCTTCTCTGGCTGTATGGGGGTTGAGGGACTACCGCGACTGCCAGGACTGCCGGGGACTGCGCATACAGAGCAGCATCCATTGTAAGGGCCACAGGATTTGTGGTATGTACAAAATCCGGATCAGCTTCCCCTACTGGGGGCCTCCCCTGCACTTGCTTGTCACTCCCTGGACAGAGATTTGTCAGAATGTCCAAACTGCTTGCTCCACTTTTGTCAAGGAGAGATAATCTTTCCTATATCGTCGTTAGTTTGTGGCTCAAGTAGGAGGGTAACCATATTTTCTAGCTTTTTCCACATGTCCTCGTCTTTCATCCGATATGAGGGATTAATGGGGGGAAGTTGACCCATACTGTTTTCCAATTCTATGGGTGCCACCACTTTCGTCACTCTGGTGGTTCTCGTAGGCTTTTGTTTTTGACTCTTGCCACCCTTTTTTCTCTTAGCCGATTGTTGAATCATCGATTCAGGCAAAAGAGGAAACTCAGCTTCACTTAAAGTCACTTAAAGTCACTACGGGGCTATTTATTCAGTCAGGGGGGGGCCCAGCCCAGCCTCCTCCGGGCTCCTCCGGGCATGGACGGGCCCGCCCTTGGCCTGGGCTTTGCCCGGGTGCGTCCCGTGTGCATCACATGCTGCGGGGCTGCGTTGCGCTATTTGGGCACGATCCAGCAACCAGGAGGAGCTCGAGATATGGAGTCCCTAGCAGTGTGGCAACAGGCTAAAACACGGCTCGCTCCCCCACTAGCAGGAATCGGCTCATTGGCGACTACCAAGAGGTAAGAATACTTTTGCCTGTTTTAGTATCTAGTGGTTTGTACAATGAGCACTGTTTTTTAATTAGCTGTAGACTCATTTTTTAATAATAATAATAATAGTCCAAAATAAATCATGCAAGGGCATGTTGTGCGGAGGAGGACGGCAAAGGATATTTTCTGTAACTTCCTTTGATATCATCAGGTAGGCAAAGGGCTTATGGCATCACTTTCAGTTCCACCGCTTCCATAATTTTAGAGACATTTTGCCAGAGAGGAAACTGGACATTAGCGAGTCTGGTGACCTCTAGACTTGATTCATAATCCTCTTAAGACTTGGTCTCCACTCTTAAATAACAACGCCAAAAATAGAGCCGTGCAATGGATGAATCACTTTCCAGGCTAATAGTGCTCGTTAATATAGAGAGAAATTAATGTCATTACAAACCCTGTAGTTTTTGCATTTTCCAGAACAGCACCAAGGAAGGAATAGATTTGCCTGCTCTACAAATCATAGCTATGTTTGCTTCCTAACTTGATTATTCCTGCTGGTGATCTAAAACGACGTCCTGCGGCTTCGACCGCAGGCTCTGAATTTACACTTTAATAATGGCGACTAATTAATTTGCATTATGGTTCAGAAATAATTACACTTTTTATCTTAATTTTAGGTCTCGAATCTATCTTTAAAGCACAATTAATTGCCTCTCCGCGTCATTCCAGGTGCAGCAAAGATAAGAAGTAAAATTGCATTTTCCCCTTTGAACCTCAGGCAGAGCTGAGCCAAGCAATTAAGGACCGAAGCTGCGAAATCACGATTTTATAAAGTGGACGAAAACATTACATTTAGTAGTCAGAAACTTAATTTTCCCGGATCCCCAAAAAGAAGCCATCATTTTATAAGATTACGTGATTAAGCACATTTTTGGGGTGTATGCAAATATAGTGCATGACATATTGAAAAGCTATTAATGCCCAGTTACCAAAATATATATTTCTTTTGAAGTGGAATTTAAAATCACATAATAAAACAAGCTAAGCAGTATATAGGTATAAAATTAAATAGTTTACATTTTCAGCAAAGTAAAATGAATTCATCTTTGTTGTAACGTTGTGTTGTCTCTCATTTGGTATGGTTTTTGTTTTCCCGTATTGCTGATCATATCTTGAGAGGACTTGAACACATGACATCTCCGGTGCTTACTAATATGTCAACAACCAGGTAGTGAGCATATGACTTTCGTTCAACTTGGTGATTTAATGTTAATAAATTGTGGCCCTCTTTTTTTATTTTTTTGCAATTTTATATAGCTAAATCGACCCGAAGTTATTGGAGCGCTTTACATGAGCACCAGTTACATTGCACATTCATTTTTTGGTAGGCACATGGAGATTAAGGGCCATATGTAGGTAGCTAAATACCGGTCGGTAACGGCCGAAATTCGGTAAATCTCCCGTTACCGACCGGTATTTAGGCAATTGAGATGTAGGAGGCCGGATTTAAGGAATCGGTAATTTACCGATTCGTTATTTTAAGGAATCAGTAAATTACCGATTCCTTAAATCCTATGTAGGGAGCACTCAAGTGAGTGCATTTTTGGTTTCAGGATTCGTTATTTACCACCAACTACAAGTTGGTGGTAAATACTGAATACCTTTTAAAAAGCAATTTTGTGCTTTTTTAAAAGTGCCATGTGGCAGACAAACATGCCCTTAGGGCATGTATGTGCGCCACATGTGCACACATGCACGATTCAGGGGTGCAACAGGGTGTCAATTTGACACCCTGCCACCCTTGAATATGCTCCCCTATTACCGATTCGGTATTTACCGAATCGGTAATAGTGAATGGCTTCCCATTCATTCCTATGGGCCTCCAGGCCCATAGGAATGAATGGGAAGGTATTCCTTATTACCGATTCGGTAAATACCGAATCGGTAATACCGAATATTACCGAATCGGTAAAATTTACCGAATGTTTACCTACATTCTATTTACCGATTCTTAAATACCGAATCGGTAAAATTCGGTATTTAGGAATCGGTAAATAGAAATTACCTACATATGGCCCTAAGTGATTTGCCAAGAATCACAGGATGTTGAGCCACCACCAAGACTGGAACCTGGTTCTCCAGCTCCAAAGTCGCCAACTCTGGCCGTTACGCCACAGCCTCATTACGTATTACTACCACCTAGATGTAAATCTACTCTCCTGTAAGGTGGGTGGAAAAACGGACTAAGTTGCATATTCTTTTGCAAGGTCTACGGAAGACAGTCATGTGGAAATGATTTCGTGGGGTGGAGGCGCATTTGGTGTCATCTTCAGATACAGGGAGGGGGTGCCCTGGAGAGTGTCTGGCTTCTCTATGACCTCTGCACACCCTAACAGCCAGGTCTTGGTTTTGGACATCCTCGACAATGCCAATGATGCACACCACCAAAAAAAGATCATCAAATGACTGGTCTAAATATGACAGGGTTTGCCCTTCGTCCACTGGATCCATATCACTGGCTTGGAACTTGATATTGGTGGTAAAAAGGGTAGACTCATTTGCATGTGGCACTCCCCCATGGAAATGTTTATGTAAACAAATACACACTGGTGGTAGTGAAGGGCAGTGTGTAAGACAAAGAGATGATCCCCCACCTTGAGCCCAAATTTTATTGATATAGCTTTTTTTTATAAGACTGGGCACCAAGAGGCAAAGGGACATTTTGCAATAAAACAAAACAGTGACACAAATGTCTCACATTGAACAGTGACTCAAAGGTCTTACATTGAACAGTGACATTACATTAAGAAGGGAACAATGTAAACAGGAGGAAACACTAAAGAAGAGCAGCAGAAATAACGGGAAGGAGACAGGGCTAATAGTTTAGTTTAGTTTAGTTTTTAGATTTATAAAGCGCCTGGTTACACCAACTGGTGTGTCCCCGCGCTATATCCTTCAACTGACAATTCCAAGAATCATTTGCCTGCAGTTCGAATATGGCTCTTATCTACTGTGTAAAAAGCCATGTTTTAAATTTTTTGCGAAAAACTTTCTGTGATTGTTCCTCCTGAAGGGACATGGGAAGCTCATTCCAGCTCTTGGTTGCCAGATAGCTGTAAGAACGTGCGCCCATGCGTGCTCTTTTTATCCTTGGGACTTTGACCTGATGTGTCCCAGTAGATCTTAACTGGCGTTCCGTCTTATATGGTAGAAGTAGGTTGTGCAGATATGTAGGGCCTTTTTTCTGCAGAATACAATGGCCAAAACACAGTGCCTTGAACGTGATCCGCTTCTGAACAGGCAACCAATGCAGTGTTTCCAATGCATTCTTAGAAGGTGCCCTTCTTGGCAGATTCAGAGCCAGACGGGCAGCTGCATTCTGGATGGATTGCAGTTTCTGAAGACCTTTTTTAGTTGCGCCCAAGAGCAGCACATTCCCGTAATCCAGTCTTGTCGTGACCAGAGCATGGATCAAGGTTTTTCTGGCAGAAATAGGAAGAATGTCCAGGGTTTTCCTGAGGGTCTTCAGGATTCCAAAACATTTCCCTCTCGTTCTTTTGATCTGGGCATCGAAGGATAGTTTAGAGTCCATCCATACTCCCAGATTTTTCACCTCAGTCTTCGGAGACGGAGCAGGTCCTAGCATAGTTGGCCACCAAGCCGGCGACCATATAGAGGGAGAATTTCCTACTATTAATACCTCTGTCTTACTGCCATTTAGACTTAGGCAGTTATCTGACATCCACCCTGCCAGGTCTTTCAGGCAGTCTGCAAAACTGTTAGCCGCTTGAGGTGAATTGGGAGCCAAAGTGACCACTAGCTGAGTGTCATCTGCGTACGACACAATTGAAACTCCATGTTTTTCTACAATATCGGCCAGGGGTGCGACATATAGATTGAAGAGAGTTGGGCTCAAAATTGAGCCCTGTGGCACCCCCTGTGCCAAGGTAATGGGTTTGGATCTGTACGCAGATTGTATCACTTGATAGCTGCGATCCTGTAAGTAAGATACCATCCAATCCATCGCAGCCCCCACCACACCCCCTCTTCTGAGACGGTGTATGAGCAGCTTATGTGACACCGTATCAAAAGCCGCGCTCAAGTCTAATAAGACCAGCGCAGTTGTCAACCCTTCGTCCACTCTCTTCCGTATCGTCTCAGTAGCAAAAAGCAGAGCTGTCTCTGTTGAATAAGTTGGTCTAAAACCAGATTGGGTGGGATGTAGTAATTTATTTTTCTTTATGTGTCCCTCAAGGTGTATATTAACCACTTTTCCCGCAATTTTGGAAAAATATGGTAGCAATGAAACCGGTTGCAGATTTGCTAATACATTCCCATCCACTGTGGGTTTTTAGATCTCGTCCTGAGCCAGCGCTTGCGCTGGTCTGGGCGAGACATTTTGTAGTGTGGGCTTCAGAAATGCGACCACAACTTTTGGCTGGCCTAGAGCATGCGAGAACGTGCACAATAACGCGCTTTCCTCGCATGCTCCAGGCCATCTGCCTTTCCTGTCACGCTCTCCCAAGCGCCTCGCTCTGCCCCTCCCCCACCACAGAGCGAGCGCTTGTTTTTTATAAACATAAACTAACAGGAAGGATTGCTGCTTGGCTTTTTATGTACAAATGAAAAAGCTTCGTAAAAATGCATTCCATGTACTGACATGAAATGCATTATTACAAAGCTTTTTCATTTGTTCTTAAAAAGTGAAACAGCACAATCTTTCCTGTTAGTTGTAAGATTATTGATGAAGTGCCAAACCTCCTCCCATGTCCGCAGAGACTGCTTAACAATGCATTAAAGACACATTGTGTCCAAAACGCGCTGCCTCTGCGGACATAGGAGGAGGACGGGCAATTTATAAATAATCTAGTTATACTTATATGTGTAGTAACAGCCCCTTGCATCTTTCAATAATGCGCAGCCCCTCGACGGATATCACTCAATCTTTGCGCTTTAATGAAAGTTTCTTTATTTGTACAGCGTTTTCTACCAGATATTATACAGGAGCCCTCTGCTAACCTCTGCCAATAAACATAAGCATCCCCTTGCATCTTGTAATAACAGCCCTTTTAAAGCCCATTTACTGTCACTTAATGTAGTTTTCTGGCTTTAATGCAAAGGGAGCGCACATGCACGAGCTGAGGGCCATGTGGCATTCCTCTCGCTCGGCCAAGCGTGCGCGCCTCGCTTCAATGCCCCTCCCTCTCCCCCACCACAGAAACGTCTGCCATGCTTCTGTTGTGACCCTTTTGATGCACGGCATTGGAGGAAAACATGGGCATTTTGTTGTTTTTTTCACGTTGAAAGTTTTAACAGACACTTCGAGACTGTTCTTGGCATGATGTCAACCTGCGCCTCTTTCAACTTCAAAAAGTTATTTGGTAGCTTTGCAAGGAAAGTTATATCATCAAAGGAATCTGCAAATATACCTTGGCACAGGCGCTTGGTGGTAGCCACAATACACATATCTGCACCACCACTCCACCACTCAGCATCACAACAGCACCACTCCACCACCTCAGCACCACTCCACCACCTCAGCACCACTCCACCACCTTCGCACCACTCCACCACCTCCGCACCCCTCCACCACTCCACCACCACTCCACCACCTCCGCATCACAACACCACCACTCCACCACCTCAGCACCACTCCACCACCACTCCACCACCTCAGCACCACTCCACCACCACTCCACCACCTCAGCATCACAACACCACCACTCCACCACCTCAGCATCACAACACCACCACTCCACCACCTGAGCATCACCACACCACCACCTCAGCATCACAACACCACCACTCCACCACCTCAGCATCACTCCACCACCACTCCACCACCACTCCTCCACCTCAGCATCACTCCACCACCACTCCACCACCTCAGCATCACAACACGACCACCTCAGCATCACAACACCACCACTCCACCACCTCAGCATCACAACACCACCACCTCAGCATCACAACACCACCACCACTCCACCACCTCAGCATCACAACACCACCACCTCAGCACCACTCCACCACCTCAGCATCACAACACCACCACTCCACCACCTCAGCATCACAACACCACCACTCCACCACCTCAGCACCACTCCACCACCACTCCACCACCTCAGCATCACTCCACCACCTCAGCATCACAACACCACCACTCCACCACCTCAGCATCACAACACCACCACTCCACCACCTCAGCATCACAACACCACCACTCCACCACCTCAGCATCACAACACCACCACTCCACCATCACTCCACCACCACTCCACCACCTCAGCATCACTCCACCACCACTCCACCACCACTCTTCCACCTCAGCATCACTCCACCACCACTCCACCACCTCAGCATCACAACACCACCACTCCACCATCACTCCACCACCACTCCACCACCTCAGCATCACAACACCACCACCTCAGCATCACAACACCACCACTCCACCACCTCAGCATCACAACACCACCACCTCAGCATCACAACACCACCACTCCACCACCTCAGCATCACAACACCACCACCTCAGCACCACTCCACCACCTCAGCATCACAACACCACCACTCCACCACCTCAGCATCACAACACCACCACTCCACCAGCACTCCACCACCACAACACCACCACTCCACCACCACCTCAGCATCACAACACCACCACTCCACCACCTCAGCATCACAACACCACCTCATCATCACAACACCACCACCTCAGCATCACAACACCACCACCTCAGCATCACAACACCAACACTCCACCACCTCAGCATCACAACACCACCACCTCAGCATCACAACACCACCACTCCACCACCACAGCATCACAACACCACCACTCCACCATCACTCCACCACCACCTCAGCATCACAACACCACCACTCCACCACCTCAGCATCACACCACCACTCCACCATCACTCCACCACCACTCCACCACCTCAGCATCACAACACCACCACACCACCACCACTCCACCACCTCAGCATCACTCCACCACCACTCCACCACCTCAGCATCACAACACCACCACCTCAGCATCACAACACCACCACTCCACCACCTCAGCATCACAACACCACCACTCCACCACCTCAGCATCACAACACCACCACCTCAGCATCACAACACCACCACACCACTCCACCACCTCAGCATCACAACACCACCACCTCAGCACCACTCCACCACCTCAGCATCACAACACCACCACTCCACCACCTCAGCATCACAACACCACCACTCCACCAGCACTCCACCACCACAACACCACCACTCCACCACCACCTCAGCATCACAACACCACCACTCCACCACCTCAGCATCACAACACCACCTCAGCATCACAACACCACCACCTCAGCATCACAACACCACCACCTCAGCATCACAACACCAACACTCCACCACCTCAGCATCACAACACCACCACCTCAGCATCACAACACCACCACTCCACCACCACTCCACCACCACAGCATCACAACACCACCACTCCACCATCACTCCACCACCACCTCAGCATCACAACACCACCACTCCACCACCTCAGCATCACACCACCACTCCACCATCACTCCACCACCACTCCACCACCTCAGCATCACTCCACCACCTCAGCATCACAACACCACCACTCCACCACCTCAGCATCACAACACCACCACTCCACCACCTCAGCATCACAACACCACCACTCCACCACCTCAGCATCACAACACCACCACTCCACCATCACTCCACCACCACTCCACCACCTCAGCATCACTCCACCACCACTCCACCACCACTCTTCCACCTCAGCATCACTCCACCACCACTCCACCACCTCAGCATCACAACACCACCACTCCACCATCACTCCACCACCACTCCACCACCTCAGCATCACAACACCACCACCTCAGCATCACAACACCACCACTCCACCACCTCAGCATCACAACACCACCACCTCAGCATCACAACACCACCACTCCACCACCTCAGCATCACAACACCACCACCTCAGCACCACTCCACCACCTCAGCATCACAACACCACCACTCCACCACCTCAGCATCACAACACCACCACTCCACCAGCACTCCACCACCACAACACCACCACTCCACCACCACCTCAGCATCACAACACCACCACTCCACCACCTCAGCATCACAACACCACCTCAGCATCACAACACCACCACCTCAGCATCACAACACCACCACCTCAGCATCACAACACCAACACTCCACCACCTCAGCATCACAACACCACCACCTCAGCATCACAACACCACCACTCCACCACCACTCCACCACCACAGCATCACAACACCACCACTCCACCATCACTCCACCACCACCTCAGCATCACAACACCACCACTCCACCACCTCAGCATCACACCACCACTCCACCATCACTCCACCACCACTCCACCACCTCAGCATCACAACACCACCACTCCACCACCACTCCACCACCTCAGCATCACTCCACCACCACTCCACCACCTCAGCATCACAACACCACCACTCCACCACCACTCCACCACCTCAGCATCACAACACCACCACCTCAGCATCACAACACCACCACCTCAGCACCACCTCAGCACCACTCCACCACCACTCCACCACCACTCCACCATCACTCCACCATCACTCCACCACAACACCACTCCACCATCACTCCACCACCACCTCAGCATCACAACACCACCACTCCTCCACCACTCCTCCACCACCACTCCACCACCCCTCTACCACCATCACTCCACCACCACCACTCCACCAACATTAAACACATTGGCAAAGTCAATAGCTCTGCCTAAACACTTATAAGGCCCCAAAGACGAGACCTATTGGCTATGCCAATGCTTGTTTCTTCAGTGGGCGCACCATTGCTCGCTTCCACCTATCAGGTAGCTGACCTTCCTGAAAGGAGGTGTCCAGCAGTTGTTGGATATAGGGCAGTATCACCCCTAGTCCTGCACCAATCACTTTAGGAGTAGCTGGATCGTTTGGGGAGCCTGATTTTATGCTTTGTACTATCTTTTTCAAATCTTCTAAAGGGGAGTAAAAAATTGTCGAATACTGTTTTCATCCCAATCCTGTATTTGTTCTTTATGTTGCATGCAGCCATTCCGAGCATCCTCAGAAAAAGTATCGTAAATTTTAGATACTTTTTCAGCAAAGAACTCTGCAATCTCATTGCATGATTCTTCCGAACCAGACGTTGGAGTTGTTGTTCTATCTAATGAGGATAACTCTTTAAATATGCTAAATAGTTCCTTTGATGAGCTTTCTGCTGTCTCAATTCTTTCTGAATAGTAGGTCACACGAGTTTTCTTTATAAGTGAGTAATATTGTCTAAGCTTAACTCTATATGCCACTTTCTCTAAGTCCGAGAAACCGGCCCTCCATTTTCGTTCCTGCCTTTTGCATGCCTTCCTAGCCAGCCGTAAAGCTTCGTTAAACCACGGCGCGCTCTTTGTTTGCCTTTGTGGAGTACTATTGGTCCATGGTGCTGCCACATCTAATGCGTCCATAATCCATTTATCTACTCCTTGGCTTGATTCGTTAATGTTACTGCCTAGGATAGCGATTATTTGCTAGTAGGGCCTGGGTAAAATTGCTCTCGTTAAATTTTGCCCATTTCCTACGTCTGTTGTTAGATGGTGGATCTCTTTTTGTAGGTGGCCTTAATTGTGGGATGAGGAACGTCACAAGATAGTGGTCTGACCATGGAACCGCTATTGGATGTTTAACTGATAGCTCTTGGCAGTTAGAAAAGATGGGATCTAATAAGTGTCCTAATTGATGTGTCGCGTGTGTAGACTTAAGTTCTAGTTGAAGCCCCGCCAGCTCCTGGCACAGAGATTGTGCTTCTTTGCACATTTTATTGTCAAAGTGTAAATTTAGATCTCCCAAGACAATCAAGTTGCCATGGTACAGTGCTGGTTGGACTAAACTTTCCAGAAGGCTCTGGCTAAAGTCTGTACTTGTCCCTGGAGGTCTATAGATCAAATAACCGTTTATGGTTTGTTTATCATTAGGTTTTATTGTAAATAAGGCCGCTTCACAATCATCTATGTCCGTCTTCGTCACTGTACAGCTAAGTGTCAGTTTATGAATTATAGCTATACCTCCTCCCTTCTTCTTAATGCGATCCACTCTAAGGATCCCATATTCAGATGGGAGTGCTTGTAATATATCGGGCGCAGAGGATTCCTGTAACCATGTTTCGGTAATGAACAGGACAGCTGGGTCTCTCTCTAAGATGCATTCGTATATTTCAATTTTATGCTTACTCAGTGACCTGCAATTTATAAGTAGGCATTTCAGTTCATGGGCTGCCTGTTTTGTATTCTGTTTAATAGTAGGGTTTAGTTTAAATGGGCAGTATGCACACTTCTTTATTTCTTGATCTATGTCTAATCTATGTCTGCAGTTTGATGGTAACTTTGGTTCTAGTTGCCTAAGTTGGCTGCTGGAATACCGTACTTTGCTGCGTAGAGGGAAATGGGCAGCATTTTCGGCCCCTGGCCCCGGTAGGACGCGGACGGGCGCAGACGGGCTTGCCTTTGGCGCACCGGCGGCGCGTCCGCTGCGCGTCCTTGCTGTCATCTACCTTTGTATGCGCGATAGTCGCGCCACTAGACCGCTACCTTCGGCGGAAGTGTATCAGAGAGCTTCAAGCCCCGCCCTCCGCTCAATCGGCACTATCAGCCGCGGCGGACCAGGACGTAACGGGCACGAACACGACTTGGTGAAGTAATCAAATGAGACCAAGGTAAGACTAAGCTGAGAGCTTAAAAAAACATTGTTGCTAAAAAGGACTTCAATCCGGCGATTCTAAAACAATTTAAAAGCACTATTAATTCTTAAAGGTTCAGTTGAATCATGTCAATACACGCAGCCTTGTTACCTGCTGCTATCTCTTGCGCCCTCACTCTCGTCTGCCTTTGTATGCACGATAGTCGCGCCACTAGACCGCTACCTTCGGTGGAAGTGTATCAGAGAGCTTCAAGCCCCGCCCTCCGCTCAATCGGCACTATCAGCCGCGGCGGACCAAGACGTAACGGGCACGAACACGACTTGGTGAAGTAATCAAATGAGACCAAGGTAAGACTAAGCTGAGAGCTTAAAAAAACATTGTTGCTAAAAAGGACTTCAATCCGGCGATTCTAAAACAATTTAAAAGCACTATTAATTCTTAAAAGTTCAGTTGAATCATGTCAATACACGCAGCCTTGTTACCTGCTGCTATCTCTTGCGCCCTCACTCTCGCCTGCCTTTGTATGCGCGATAGTCGCGCCACTAGACCGCTACCTTCGGCGGAAGTGTATCAGAGAGCTTCAAGCCCCGCCCTCCGCTCAATCAGCACTATCAGCCGCGGCGGACCAGGACGTAACGGGCACGAACACGACTTGGTGAAGTAATCAAATGAGACCAAGGTAAGACTAAGCTGAGAGCTTAAAAAAACATTGTTGCTAAAAAGGACTTCAATCCGGCGATTCTAAAACAATTTAAAAGCACTATTAATTCTTAAAAGTTCAGTTGAATCATGTCAATACACGCAGCCTTGTTACCTGCTGCTATCTCTTGCGCCCTCACTCTCATCTGCCTTTGTATGCGCGATAGTCGCGCCACTAGACCGCTACCTTCGGCGGAAGTGTATCAGAGAGCTTCAAGCCCCGCCCTCCGCTCAATCGGCACTATCAGCCGCGGCGGACCAGGACGTAATGGGCACGAACACGACTTGGTGAAGTAATCAAATGAGACCAAGGTAAGACTAAGCTGAGAGCTTAAAAAAACATTGTTGCTAAAAAGGACTTCTAAAACAACTTAAAAGCACTATTAATTCTTAAAAGTTCAGTTGAATCATGTCAATACACGCAGCCTTGTTACCTGCTGCTATGGTTAAAGGGGAGGGGAGAGCCTGGAGTCGGGAGGGAAGGCAAGAAAAGAAGAATTAGAGAGGTAGTGTGAGTCAGAGGGAGGCAAGTAAGAGAATGGCCAAGATGGCCGCCGGGTGAAGAGCTTCGGCCGGGAGCTCCTCCGACTGGGAACTGCCTCTGGCACTTGGCCCGAGTCTCTCTCCCCCTTCTGCCTCCTAACCTACGGTGGATCTTATGCCCGCACTCCGGTGCCTTCCTTTCCCCCTGGAATGATCCGGGTGGCCTGCTGCACACCCTCCGAGTTTCCCGAGGGAGCGCCTACGGAGCCTTTGCCATCATGGCCGCTGGCTCGGCGGAGATGCCTCGCTGCTGTGGGAATGTGAGCTAGCGGCTCTCCCCCCTCCGACCACCACCCTCCTCCAGGACTCGACCTCCTGTTTTACTCACTGCGGACCCCAGGAATGATCTGGGCGGCCTGCTTCACACCCTCTGAGTTTCCCGAGGGAGCGCCTACGGAGCCTTTGCCATCATGGCCGCTGGCTCGGCGGAGATGCCTTGCTGCTGTGGGAATGTGAGCTAGCGACTCTCCCCCCTCCGACCGCCTCCCCCCTCCAGGACTCGACCTCTTGTTTTACTCTCTGCGGACACCTCCTGGAATGCCCCGCGACGCCTTCCAGATCTGCCGCCCGACACCCACCATCAGGACTCGACCTTATGCTTCGTCTACTGCGGACCCCTCCCGGATCATACCGCGACGTCCTCTCGATCCGCATTTGAGACACGCCAGTAGCGGTGTTGATTTCTACTTTCAATTCCACCGACACGCCTCGTTGAGCGGTGGTGGATGGCGGATTCCCGGGTGTGTCTGACTGCGGTGCTTGCAGCCTGACTGAGCTCCGGTTTCCCTCCCGAGTGGCTGCTCCACTAAAAGAAGGCCTCTCAATGACTCTCAGGCCAATCTTTACTCAAGGTACCCTTTTTATGTCCTACCTTCAATAACCGAATATCATCGATGGGACAAATCGATCCCCTAACTTTGCCTGACCCTAAAATGGCGACTAAGCTTGTAACGCTCGCACATCTCCAGATTGTTTTTCATCTGTACCCACGCCTACGTGAGTTAACGCCTTGCCTCACTCATACCTGATCCGCAACTCACCGCTTGCCAGCTGCCCATGTGTTCCCTGGGTACAATAACAATCATCATTATTGAATCTGTTCTCCCGGCATATAAGATGGCGCCCGCTTGGTGGCAGCTTGACATTCCACATCATAGGTGACGGTACACCCAGCAACCCCGCACTTCTGTCCCAGATAGTACAGAAGCCTGCTCAACCTCTCCCCATCGCAATGATGGTCCGATCTGAAGTTCAGGATCTGCTGAGGGAGACATGGAACACGATGCAGCACGGTACCCCCACATTGCTGAGATGACCTAACGCGGTGACCCAACTTGACTCTGGACTTAATGTCTATGAGACCCTATCTAAGCGTTGGGTCCATTTACCTTCTTGGGCACCCACGAGGTTTTTCACTCCCACTGCTGATCTGTCAGATCTTATCCGCTTCCCAGCCCCCTGTTCCCCCCCCCCCGCCCCCTTCTCTCTTTCCTCTCCTGGGGGCTTGTTTCTTCTGTATTGGACTTTACAACTGTAACTATTGTAACCATGAAAAACTGTTTTTCTTTTCCCTGACCGCTGAGACCTGAGCACCATGGCTGATGCCCGGTGGAGCTGCTAGACAGCTATAGAGGAGATCCGCCCTGGCTTACCACCTCGGCCGTCACCTACCCAGCCGGACATTGGGCACAGTTCTTCCCGTCTCCCCGCCGTTGTCTACTCTCTCCCCCTCCCTTCGTCTAATTACTGTTACATTGTTTTTCTGCCCATGTTCTACTATGCTCTGGTAACGTATGTAATTTGTAATCTGTAATCTGTAACGTAACGATCCTCATGTAAAGCGCTCTGATACCTACGGGTCTAGCCAGCGCTATATAAAACTTCAAATAAATAAATAATTAGAGGAGAACTCAAGAGCATGAGAGGAGAGGGCAGTGAAAAGGGAAGGGAAAGGAGAATAGGGAGGAAGGAGGTAGACAGTGGAGGGACGGGAGAGATAAATACAAGCAGAGGGTGGGAATAGTAATGCAAATAGTTCGAGGCATATAGCAGCTCATAGGGTCAAAGGTGGAAGTGGAGATAGACGCAAATGAACGGATACGCCCAAACACATCAGCTCTTTTGCGTGGGGGTACAGTCTGAAGATGTGTGTATGTCATATCTCAGAAACACAATCACTCATTGAAATTGACTTAAAATTCAAAACACAACTACACTTTATCTTCCAATTACCATACCTAATATTGAAACCTCCAGTGGCACAGCTTTGGCATAGCGCTTGTACACAGATGAAAAAACCCCACAAACTGTATGTACACGCACACACACACTTAAAGCATGCATGCGTGCCACCACCTATAGCAAATCCTTTGCACAAACTATAACAGACATAGAGCCACCAATATATGATGACCAACAACCAAACAGGCACTACTGTGCACATACAGCCATAAATAAAACCTATGCAGCAGGATTCACATGGTGAAGTACATGAGTATAGCATGGTTCCAATACAGTAGGGCTCATGGTTATGTGCATCATTGGTGCACAAAACGGTGAGCAGCAGGACAGCCCAGGACAACGAGCCTCAGGGAACCACAAGGTGATGAGACGCTACTGCGGGTCTGCATCAGTGGAGGAGTGGATGGAGTGCATCTTTGGCCACAGTATGCAAAGGGCGCCCTCTCCCTCTTAGCGCCGTTGCAAACCATTAACTACGTGCACTATGTGCGAACAGGGATAGAGCATCTTTTACAGAGAATGCGTTGCACCCAGGGCAGCTGTGAAGTTATGGCTGCCCTAAGGGCAATGCATTAGTGAAAGGCGGAATGTCTCTTTGAAGCATCCGCTCTGTCTTTCAAAGTACAGGCAGTATGCAGCAAAGGGGTCCGAGATCCTCCTGTAAACTGGTGCAGTGAGTGACTGCAACTGCAGCATGATCTTGGCGAGACCAATGGGACACTTTTTTTCCCTTTCAGAGGGCCACACTGACCGTGCGTCACCTCTTTGTGGAGCACCGTCAGAATGCCTCCTTACTGCCTCTTTGCTTAATACGGCATGGTCGCAGAGGCAAAGTGTTTCCCTCATTAGCATGGGGCTGCTCCCCCATTTTGTGCTAGTATTACATGGTGAGGTCTAACCCCCACACATAATACTCCACTTTCCTACACTCAGCATAGCTGTGTCATTCGTGATAGCTTCAACCAGTCTCAGGCTTTTGTACAGCATGCTGTTATTTCCAAGCCTATAATTATAATAGGGAACATGTTGGCAGCTTTTAACCTAATCTGAAAGAACTTCACTGACTCCCGTCCATCATTTTCAAGGCCTTCAGTATCATATACAAAGCAATAATAAACAATGCTGCCTTTTTAACAGCTGGGTTCAATAATTTCCCGGGAAGCCTGGACATTGCCAGACCAGAAGAGAAATATCGCAAAAAATAAGACGCAAGCCTTTGATATTTACAGCCCTTGTCATCCATCCACACATTAGCAGTGAGCACCAACTCCACGTTTAAGAACTGTCCTGAAATACTGTGAAGAGGTTATTACTTTAACGTGAGGGATGTTTGTATCACAGGGCCATGAAACCTATTGGAAAACAGGTGCTTGATAAATAAAATATACAAATACATTAATTAAAAAATTACTTATAAGCAGCCCACGCCCTATACTGCTTAGGCTACATATTCCCACTAACGCCATTTTTCTTGTATACAGTCTTGCCTCATGCCCGCTTCCTTCATTGAAGCTATGTATGAAAGCACATTGGAAGCATTTCTCTGTGAGCTGACTAATGGTGTTTGGAATTGCCCATAAGCACAAGGTGCATGCTATACATCTTTCAACATTACCCAGGAACCTGAGTAAAAATAATTCAGATAAAGATTCTCATGGGCTCACACTGAAATCCTCAATGAAATTGGAACGCCAAATTTAATAGATTGCTTAATCTAACTACTACTGTTTAAAGCTAATTATTCCATCCACTCCTTCGGATTTGTGTCTTTGGATCTTACCAGAACCATTCAGTCACAATATCAGACCAACTGAGACAAATATTGGCAGCCAGGGGACCTATCACTGCACCACCTGAAGTAATCACCAAATAGCAAACAAAGTTGCCCACCTCAAATGACCAGCTACCAATTGACCATACATTAGACAATTCAAGACATAGAATGAGAGACAACACAAGACCAAAGTGTAAAAGAACAACAATTTAAACACAGGACCAAAGGAAACAAGACGAGCCAGTCACTGCTTGTGTTTTTTCCCTTTTTTATTCCATTCCTCTGCGTGCAAGCGCAGCCAATGCATTTTGCCTAAACATAGGCTTCCTCAGGGCAAAATCTGGCGAACTGTGATCTAATCCTTTGTTTTGAATCACAACATTGCAATCTATCACGGCGTCCTCATCAGTATAACCAGCGTTAGCAGTTCAATAAAGCCAATCTCACAAGTGCTTTGATCCTGGTACCGAATAAGTATGGTAACATGGTATCATAAATGATGGGTTTGCAAGCAGGGAGTATCCAATTAGTGCTGTGTTCGTTTGATGTGCGTGCATATGTTATGGTTTGCATGGCTGTTGTCTGAGGTATATATACATATATGAGACCCCATCGCTCAGGTCCTCTCTTTATTATAAGTGGATTCCCCGGTGCCCACCCGAGGAACCCACCAAGCAAAATGTTGGGGGCCACAAGGGGCGTCCCAGGGCCCCCACACCTCCAGCTGGCTCCCACTTGGTGTGAGAGCTGGCATGGCTCTCGCCCAGAGAGAGCGGCTATCCCCAGGTGGGAGAAATATGTGTTCTGTTGCCCTGCCCGCACGAGTGTAGGAAGGGAAACAGAACAGAAATTTGCTCCCAGTCACCTTTTTAAATCTCCCCAGGCTGGGAGCAGACTTGCCCTCCCTTCACATGCTGCTGCAGGCAGGGAAGGCATGTTTGCTCCCATTTGGTGGGAGATTTACAAATGCTCTAGCCAGACAGGAGCAAACAAATGTTCCCCTGCCAGCATCAGAGCGGGCAGGGAAACTACTGTGTTCCGAGGGTCGCTCCCCAGACACAGTAACTGAGACAGCCCAGGGGGTGGGGTCTCCTGAGCCTTAAGAGGCTCAGGGAGGGGACTTTGGTTCTCCCGAACATTTAAAGTTAATTTCAGCCCCAGGGGATGAGTTCTCTGGTGCTTACAAAGGAACAGGGAGTGTGACTGCATGGTCCTCCTCCCTTTAATTTATGTTACGACCCCAGGGGATGGCGTCCCCGGGGTCTTTTTAGACTCAAGGAGGAGGGCTGCATGGCCCCATTCCCTTTTTAATGCATTTTGTCCCCACGGGATGGGGTCTCCAGAGCCTTATAAGGCTCCGGGAGGGGGAGGGGGGGTCGCACAGGGTAATATTTATGGATCTATCTATCTATCTATCTATCTATCTATCTATCTATCTATCTATCTATCTATCTATCTATCTATCTAACTAACTAACTATCTATCTAGCTCTCTATCTATCTATAGCTAGATAGGGAGATTGATAGGAGATAGATAGATAGATAGATATTTTTACAGAGTAACGGTTGCCATTATCTAGATGTAGTTAGGCCATACTTTCCCTACTAAGTTTGGAAAGTTTCAGGGTGATCCGTCAAGTGAGGGGCTAAGAAAAAAGATGGGATGGAAGGGGTGGGAGAGGGAACACTTTTTCCCCAATGCAATTTTCATAGAGAAAATTGGACAACAATACAGAAAAAATAGCTGAATAGAAGTACACTAAATTTGGCAGAAAGCTAGATCTCCATCTAGAAAGTGTTTTTTGTGTCATTTGGCCTAAATCTGATCAGCTGTTTTTGAGAAATTAAGGTGAAAAAATAGGGATATCTAGCTCTGTGGGACTCCCAGGCGAATGTCCACCTGTGGAGGTTGGGTCGGGAAAGTTTTGGAAAACAGGGAGAATCAGTTTTATCACAAGTATCGGGTGCAACATTGGTAGGACGGCATGTTTGCTCTCGGACTTTATCATTGAACACAATCCGGTTTTAGATATTAAATTGGGCACTTCACTCGCAGGAATATTTTTTCACTCAGCTGGTTCATCTTTTCAAAATGGAAATCCATCTGTTCAAGCTATCTCCTTTTTTGCATGATGAACTAGATCTTTTTCTGTATGGTGAACTATACCTTTATTCCTAGCACAACAACTCATAATTTTCTTGTTAAACAGCACCAAGGGTGTTTTGTAACAGTATCATGAACAGTTTGTTACATAGATAGTGTAGCGACTTGATGTTTATGTTTGTTTATGTTTGGTTTTTATATCAGTTACAAACATCAGCCCCTGAAGAAGGGAGAACATCCTGAAATGCACTGGGCAATTTTGTTTTGCAATGATTGTATTTTCAGAAATGTATGATATATTGTATGCATTAACAAATTAAGTGCAGCAAATAGATGTGCACAAAATAGTGAGAGGTGGACTACAGGAGTGGTCTATGTATTAGTGATCAGATAATAATTATCATGATTTGAAATTTAAAAAGCATAAAGACATTTATTGAAGTCAAAGTTATGAATATGTTTGATTATTGTTTTTGATATATTTGTTTGCGGTGCCCTCAGGTTCCAAAGAACGATTATCTTTGGCAGCATTGATAGTCAAATTAACAAGCATTTCCTTTGGGAATTGCCTGCTTCTTACTTCATTCCTTCCGGGGGTCAAGTAGAGATCCTTTAAGAATTGCGTTTTAGTCTAACTTGATTGTGTTTATTTATCCGGTGGGGGCCCTCCCCAGCCAAATTAATCACCCACTTTCTGACAATCATAACCTCAATAATTTAGCCATAATATGTTGAAGTTTTATAAATCATGTATGCTATATATACATTTTGACATTGATGGCAAGAATTGGCTCAGCTTCATATCCTTTAATACATGTGTAGTTCACACAATAACTCTATGGCTGGGTATCTATCAAATTGATAATAGGTGCATTGTCATGCACCACTCACGCTGTACAGCGGGTTATGCAAATCAGCAAATGACTGTATAAGCTCATCCAGGTAAACCATGTTTAATCCACATTTATTCCATAACTTTGAACATTTTCCAAGTTCACAGCAGAGGCGATGTATTTCCAAGCTTCAGATGCCAAAAGACACGCTCATCCAAGCTTTATCGATTAGCACGATGGAAATTTACAATACATCCTGGGCAACAAGATGAAGATTCACCCAATGCATTTCGGGCTATAAAGCCCTTCTTCAGGGGTAACTAGAATGTAAACGTAAACCCATCAGTATCAACAAGAGAATCTTAAGTGACATATCTATAATCATATACAAATCCATTATAAATGGGTGAACATTAACCTCTGTGTCCTGCCCTCATTCAAAACCCTCAATGTATTACATATCCAAAACGTGCTGAATATGGGTATCTATCAAGTCACCTTATGTAATGCTCAGCAGCCTGCTCTCCAGAGAGAACACAGGGGCTCCTGATAAATCGGAGCCCTCAACATTAAAGCTATATTTGTCCTCAAATGACACTAATCTGTTGAAACAATTTCAGCTCTGTGATGCGGCCAGTCTCGTCTAGAAGTCCTGAGGCACTAACAGTGCTTATTTTCCAGCCCTGAAATGTCTGAGTCAGTCTTTTACGGCGTTGTGCGCATAATTTATTGTTTAGTGGCATAGATGTACACGGAGAGAGGACAAAAAACAGACTATCATAGCTCGACTTTTGCAAAGGGTTAGCATATACAAGCATGGGCAGCTAGTTGGCTTAACTCTTAACTGCCCACATGTCCGTGCATTTTTGGAGCTCATTAAACTCAATGAACTTTCAGGAAGTTTGGATTCTGACGCTCAGACCCGTGGAGCATGTAGAGGTTTCAATAAACAGCAGGCTAACAGTTTCTGCCTGGAACTATTCACGATTTCATGGAGTGTTGGAAAGGAACCACTGCAGGTGGAAGCAAATGAAACTAAGCGCGCAGCATGCACCACTTCATTTTCAGCTGGAACCTCATCTCGGTGAGATGAGCACCTGCTTGTAGAACTGTCTAGTGTGCAGATGACAGATCTGAATATTTGATGTGAAACTGGACTGTCTGTTGGCACCTGCTTTACCCGCTTGCGTGGATCATCTCAATGGTGAGGCCTGGTTTCCCGCCAGTGTCTGTGGAGAGGAGCAGCCCTTTGCCACTGGTGTGCTGGAGCCTCGGGTACTTCTGCACTACCAATTCACAACCAAGTTATTTCCTTTTGCATACTGCAATCTGCAAAAGTAGTGATGCTGAGCTGTGATGGCTTAATCATTTCATTACCCAACTAAAAGCAGCACGAACGAGAGGTCAGACACTAAAAACACAATGTACAGCAAGAGCTATTCCTGTGAAAGTACTCAGTCATATATAGGCGATGTGGTACATGTGAAATCATGAACAGCATAAAATACACAACGTTCAGTACATTTTGTCATCAGATGCAACCTCCAATGGCTTTAAGGTGCTAACACAGTAAGGCCTTTTCCTTTTAATGATACAAGATTCTTTGGACAATGTAACCTCATGGGTCAAGGATCATCGGTTGTCAGTGGTGCTCAGAAACCGTGTGCCCTTAGTCCTACTAATGTAGATTTGTTAACAGTTCCTAGTCAATGGACTAGGGGCCAGATATACGACGCTTTCATTTTGCGAGTCGCAAATTGCATCAAATTGCGACTCGCAAAATGCAATGTACAACAGTGTCTCAGACACTGTATGAGATTCCCAAAGGGGTCGCAAATTGCATGCCTCATCAATATTCATGAGGCAAGCGCAATTTACAACCCCATTGGGAATGGCTAGCACTCACAGGGATGGTGGCCTGCTGGAGTCAGCAGACCACCATGTCTGTGACTGCTTTTTAAATAAAGCCTTTTTTTTTTTTTTTAAAGGCAGCTGCATTTAAAAAAGAAACATGAAACCTTTCAGTTTCATTTTCTATGGGCAGGCAGTGGTCACTGGGACCACTGCCTGCTCTTTAAAAATATTTTCGCACCCATTCACAAAGGCAAAGGGGTCCCCTGGGGACCCCTTCCCGTTTGTGAGTGGCTTACCACCCTTTTGAAAAGGGTGGTAAACTGTGAGTATTTAGCGACCGCAAATGCGGTCACAAAACAATGATACATTGGTGTGAGACTCGCTATTAGGAAGGGACACCCTAGGCGCGCCCCTTCCTAATAGCGAGTCGCAAACCATATTTTGTGAGTCGCTAATTGGTTAGCGACTCGCAAAATATGGTTTGTACATGGAGCTGACCTTTTTTGCGGTCGCAAACCAGCCAAATTCCCGTTTGCGACCGCTAAAAACGGTCGCACATCTGCCCCTAAATGTTATCAGCCTGTCACAGTGAGTACAGCACAGTCTCACTGTGTGAGGTTAAAGACAATGTAAAA
The DNA here is from genome assembly GCA_963921515.1 of Calotriton arnoldi. Lineage (NCBI taxonomy): Eukaryota > Metazoa > Chordata > Amphibia > Caudata > Salamandridae > Calotriton > Calotriton arnoldi. The sequence goes on from CAWUFW010002901.1 coordinate 842,737, forward strand.
CATTACAAAGAACACCTTGAGAAAATACAGGGTACTCCCTGTAGTGGCTGCTACCGGGCAGCAGTGATGGGGCAGGGAGGTGGGGAGTAAGAAAAAAAGAAAAAAAGGGAAAAAAAGAAAGAAAGAAAATTACACTTACCATCCTGGTGGCCGCCTCTCCTCCGTCCTCTTCGGTCGACGAAGCAGGAGGCACCCAGGCTCCCAGATTCCCCTAGCCAATCACAATGCTGCTGTCACCATGACTGGAGCATCATCATTGGTCTGAGCGCCATGGTTCAGTGCTCAGTCAGGGGCAGGGAGACTGTGCATGTTCTCCACCCAGGCTGTGCATTATAGTCCAGTGGAGAACATGCAAAGTGCGCATGACGGTTTGGCCGGCCCAAGACGGCCGGCCAAACCATCATGCGCACTTAAGATAGTGCCTACCACTCCTCCCCCTGCTTTGTGGGCAGCACAGCCCCGCCCACATCTTTACAGAGACAATAATGAAAAGTAAAATGATAATAACATTGTTATTATCATTTGATTTTTCCTGTGGGGCAACGCTCCTCCGCCTTAGCTGAGGAGCCGCCTGTAAAGATTACTTCAACACGATGTATGAGTAAAAGGTATCCTTTATTCTAGTTGGTATTCACACCCCAGCCTGCTAGTCCCAACTTCAGACCTGGCTCCAACACAACAGCTCTCTCTTTTGAAGCTATACATTTCAGGCTGAAGCTTGGGAGCCACAGAATTCCATGGCAAATAATACATAGGACAAGTATTCTTACAGTGGCTTACAGGACAACACTTACAATAGCTTAAAGCCACAAGCACAGAATACCACACATCTCCCTCCCAATAATAACAGTTATGAAAACTATAATACAGAATAAAGAAAAGAAAAGAATGAAAAATATCTAATACTGAACATGGAAAATCTCAAATACTGAACATAATCATCCAGATACTCGGGTTTGACACGTCGCCTCACACCATTATTACCACTCTCACAGACCACATCTTGACTCCTTTCACAGAAGCCCGTACCCTTTTCTTTACAAACATTCGAAGGAACATCAGAAAGTTTGGCAACCCTGTTTAGATTCCACACTCTGTGATCTTCTGTCCTAATGGCGTTCTTAAACACTTTAATGACTTTCATAAGTGGCAAGAACTTTGAACCTTGAGGAGTGGAACACTTACGAGGATAACCAATTTTGACCATATCCCCCACTCTCACAACCGTTTCCTACACAGCCTTTCTCATATCAAACAATTTTTTATTCATACACATTTTCTTCACTTCTTTCTCAATTCTTTCTTTGTCCTCCTTTTCATGCCCCAAACCTTGTGATTTCCTGAACATCCAGGAAGGACACAACATGGTGCAAGCCTTTCTCTTACGAAATAACTCAAATGGAGTTCTCCCAGTCATGGAATGGGGGGATAATCTGTAACTCTTCACCTTGTTTTAAACTTCAGTATACCAACACTTTTGATTGGACAAAGCTCTTTGAATGGTTTCCTTGAGTACTCGGTTAAACCTTTCAACTATTCCGTTTGTTTCTGGGTGGTAAAGCGCAGACTTTTTGTGTCTAATACCCCTGTCATCCAAAAATGAGTGCATTTCGTTCGAGGCAAATTGAACTCCATTGTTGGACAACAAGGTTGAGGGAAAACCCTCCTTTTCAAATATGTTGTCCAGGAATGCTATGACATTTCTGGTTTCCACTGAGTTGGTAATTTTGACTTCAGGCCACCTAGAACACACATCTAGGAGCACAATCACATACTTGTCTACGCTGGTGTGTTTAATGGGACCCAGGATGTCAATAACTTCTTCCTCTCAAGCCTCTTTGGAAGGTCACCTTAATGTCATGGGTTGAACTCGGGTTTTCAACACTTTATCACTCTTACCACACTCTACACATTCTTGCACAATCCTCACCATGCACATGTCCATCCCAGGCCACCAGTAAGTTTGCCTAAGTATTTCCTTGGTTTTGGAAATGCCCGGATGGCCCTCATGGGCGAAGTCAACTAATTGCAACCTCGGATTGGTTGGTGGAATCAATCTGGTACCCCTCATCAAGAGACCATTTTGACATGCTAACTCATCCTTTTCCCGAAAAAACCCGCTCAGTGCTTCATCCACCTTGGCGTGTTTGCTCCAACTCCCTCCTATGCCACTCAACACAGCTTGTAGCGTAACGTCTTTCTCAAGTTCACCTACCCATTCATCTTCTTTAATTATGCTTTCATTGACAAAACAAACATCGTAATCATCAATATCTCTCAATTCATCCTCTTGCTCCTCGTCCTTAGAGTGTCTTCCATTGACCAAGCGTGAGCAGCAATCAGCTAGGTTATTCTTCGCACCCGGAACATACACTACCCGAAACTCAAATTCTTGAAGAGCCACCACCCATTTCCTTATTCTAGAGGATACATTGTCTAGACCTTTCCTTTAAAAAATCTCCTTCAATGGCTTTTGATCAGTTTTGATTGTAAATTCGCACCCCCACAAGAATCTGCGAAGTTTTCTTACCGCCCAGAATATGTCTAAAGCCTCTTTCTCTACCACAGAATAGTTGAATTCAGCCCCTCTCAAACTTCTGGATAAAAATAAAATGGTTCTCTCCGCACCATGGTGTTCCTGCATCATAACAGCCCCCAAGCCTGCAGAACTGGCATCCGTCATGACAACAATCTCATGACCTGGCTTGAAACTCCTTAAGCAGCTGGGTTTGGACAATAGCTGTTTAACCGAGGCAAACTCTTTCTCACATTCTGAATTCAACGCAAAACTCACACCTTTTTTTAAAAGCAGTCTCATATTATGCGTTCTGTCGGCAAAATTGGGTATAAATTTGGCAAAATACTTAGACATGCCTAAAAAGTTGACTACTTCCTCCTTAGTACTAGGACTGGCCATGCAACTGATGGTATCCACCAACTCCTTTCTAGGTTCGATGCCTGAGCCAGAGATTTTGTGACCCAAATAATCAATTTCAGTGAGATTGAATTTACACTTTTTTGCATTAAGGGTAAGACCATTAGCTTTCAACTTGCTTAAAACTTCTCTTACTCTTCTGTCATGTTCTTCCACATTGCATCTAAAACCCAGTATATCATCTTGGCAGATCTTAATTCCCTTGACGTCCTTAAAAATATGCTCCATCATTCTTTGGAAGTCTGCCACAGCGGATATAAGACCAAAAGGCATCCTAAGGAACTTGAAGGTCCCAAACGGAGTTATGAACGCCGTTAGGTCTTGGGAATCAGGATGCAACTTTACCTGATGATAAGCTGATGCCAAATCTATGGAAGAGAAGAACTTAGCTCCTTCCAGTAAGGACAACATCTCATAGATGTTAGGCAGGGGATAGTGGTCCACAACCACACACACTTGTTAAGTTCCCTTAAGTCTATGCAAAGTCTAGACTCCCCATTGGCCTTAAATGCCATAACAACTGGAGCCAACGACTCCGTGGCTTCAACTTAGGTGATGATACCACCATTTAAGAGCTTATCAAGTTCCATTTTCATCTTCTCTTTTACTTTAATGGGCACACCCCTCACCTTACTAATGACTGTTACTGAATTCTCCATTCGTTTTATCTTATAAGAATACCCTTTCAACCAGCCTAAATGTTCATCAAAAACCTCTGGAAATTCTCCTTCACAGGAAGAACCACCCAACTTCACCTGACTCAGTGGCTCATACATTTTGTGTTCTTGGCTTTCATGTACACCACACAACATGTCCTGTTTCAACCTTACCGATGGAGTCTCATTGGGATCTAGTACAACTCTGAGATCTTTCTGATGTTTCCAACTAACCAATGAATCACCTCTCTCGGAGACATACACCTTCCCGGCGATGACTCTATCTTTAAAATTAATGCTACCATTGAAGTACCCTGAAAGTTTGATGGGTTCACCCCCATAACCTTTGGCTTTAATATCAGGTTTGTGTAGCACCGCCTTACTTTTCAAGTGTTCATCATACACATCCCTAGGAATGAGCGTGATTTTTGCCCCAGAGTCAAACAACATCCGTACAGGGATATTTTCAATTAGAACTACCTCAAACGGACCACTTTTATTTCCTTCAGAAATCCTCAAAACTATTTCTTCTACCTTATACTCTTCCCCACACATGACTTTTTTAAAGTTGCCACTCTGACAACATTTCGATACGTGACCCCTTTTTTTGCATTTCTTACACGCAGCTTTCCACCCGATGCACTCCTTAAAACTCGCCACATGCCCATACTCCCCACATCTGTAACAAGTTCCCTGAAACTTCCTTGGGTAAACAACATCCTTGTTGTAACTACTTTTGTTGTATTGCAAGTTACTACTTCCTCTTTTGTTCTGTTGAGAGTTTGTCGCACCACTTTGCTTATCTTTGAACTTATTTACTACTTCCACATTTCCTTCTTTATACCCCTCATCATCCCGTTTTTTAAGTTCAGCTACACATGCTTTGGTATGTTCACATGACTTTGCTATGGTAATTACGTCTGAAAGAGAGGGATTATCCTTCTCCCAACAAGCTTCTTTGACCTTATCCAAAGTGCACCCTAACATAAATTGATCCCTTAGTCTTTCTTCATAGTTAGGCCCAAAATTGCATGTGGAAGCTAATTTCCTTCGTACAGTAACATAGTCCTCAACATTCTCCCCCACTCTCTGCATACGTCTTGCAAAATGATGTCTTTCCAACACTGTTGATACTTTAGGCAACTAATGTAAGTCTAGTTTCTTTAGACAAATCTCGTAATCCTTAAGGTGATCCGCCTCCTGTGTGGATAACTGTGGGAGATGCTGAAAAATCTCTTGCCCTTCTGGGCCTAGACAGTGAAGAAGCAGGGACATTTTCCTTTTGGCGCTGAGTGAAACGCCACATACGCGGGCATAGTGTGAAAAAATATTTTTCCACTGTTTCCATGGAATAGGAGGATCACCTGGACTCAGTAAGAAGAATGGAGGAGTGGTACGTTTTGCATTGTGTTACCACCATGTTTGTGGTTATAAAAAATGAATAAGCCCAGGTATCCTGAGAATCCACCTGTAAAGGAAAGGTTAGTGTAGGTAAGAGTAAATGTTGTAAATACACCTGTAAAAGAAAATCTCGTTAACATATAATAGCAAGTTTAATTTTCTTTAGTGTGCCTGTCACTGGTCAAGTTAAAAAAACTATGTTGACAGGCAAAAATAATAAGTGTGCCTGTCACTGTGAAGGTTCCCTTAATGAAGATGAGGGTGGAATGTATCCCACGAAGACAAAGACACCCAGCACAATAAGAATAGAGTAGAACACAGGATTGTCTTTGGAATTTTACTTTACAAATAGCTTTTAGCTGCTTGACCACGAAAAATTCCAGAAAGGATGCACCACAAAGGAAGAGAATTGCGATTCTAATAGGTTTACTGATTATAGAATCGGGATCTTATTCAAGACAAGGAGGCTAGCATTGTGCATTTAACTTTTTTTCCCCACTTCTGAGCAGCACCATTAAAAGCTCATAGAATCCGAAAACATCACAATCAACAAAGAATCTTCAAATCCATAAATAGCATGCAACCACCATCTTCTTCCTCTTTCGTTTGCCTCTTCCAGCTCTTCTTCACACCAAAAACTCTGAATTAACCATTTTAATTCTCTACAACAAAACATATAAACAAATTTAGCAAACATAAACAAACTCATAATGCTTGTACCAAAAAACTCCAAACTTAACTGATACTCAATAAATAATTCTTACACATATTAGAATTATGCCACACCCAAGGGAAGGGTGGGTGGGATAATGATAGCCTCCTTGTCTTTAATAAAATCCTGATTCTATAATCAGTAAACCTATTAGAATCGCAATTTTATGTCAAGTCAGGAGGCTAGCATTATGCATGTTCAAAGCTTTCTAAAACACATTTTGAAACATGTTCAACTGATTTCAAATAAAATAAAATAAACGTAGAGACAGAAGACCAATCTGCTGCTTTCATAATATCCTCTAGTCTTCCACCAAACATACTCACCTTACTTGCCATAGCCCCATGTGCAGAATGCGCTGTGAACTTAGACACATCGACACCAGCCTCCTTCATGGAAAATTTAACCCATCTAGCAATAGTCGCACTAGAAACAGCCTTGTATGGTTTCACATAAGAGATCAAGACCTGATCTACTCCAGCTCCCCTTTTTTCCAACATTCTGCTTTCATACTCCTTTAAACAGCGAACTGCACACAAACTCGGACAATTGTCAAAAACTGGATAAAAAACAGAGCTTGACATAGTCTTAGTCCTCCTACATAACTCAAAAAGCACACCATTAGGCTGATAACAACTATGGGAAATCTCCAAAGCCTTGACATACGAAACCCTCCTGAAAGAAATAAGACACAATAAGTTAGCTAACTTCCAAGACAACTCCCTAGACTCCAAGATCTTATTACTTGGCCAACTCAAAAACAACGCAAAACCAATGGGGATGATGGACGGAGTGTTGAACATTGCAAGCACTCACCCCCAGTCAACTGATCTGGGTTTAATCCATCATCATTCTTTAGCTCACTCCGCCACCCCAGTTCAGACATGGCTATATGCAAATCAGTCTGACCCTGTGCCTCATGGGAACAGTCCAGCCCGAACTGCCAAGCCATGTCTTCCCTGGACCGGAAACAAGCATCCTGGGACCGGTTTCTGGCTTACAGCCGTCATCAGCCAGGCTATCTTGAATCCAGTGGCAAAGTGAGCAAGGGAGCCACGTCTGGGCAAACCCTGCCAACTTAGGGCGAACATAGCAAAACCAAAGGGGATGATGGACGGAGTGTTTAACATTGCAAGCACTCACCCCAGGTCAATTGATCTGGGTTTAATCCATCATCATTCTTTAGCTCACTCCGCCACCCCAGTTCAGACATGGCCATATGCAAATCAGTCTGACCCTGTGACTCATGCGAACAGTCCAGCCCGAACTGCCAAGCCATGTCTTCCCTGGACCGGAAACAAGCATCCTGGGACCGGTTTCTGGCTTACAGCCGTCATCAGCAAGGCTATCTTGAATCCAGTGGCAAAGTGAGCAAGGGACCCACGTCTGGGCATACCCTGCCAACTTAGGGCGAACATAGCAAAACCAAAGGGGATGATGGACGGAGTGTTGAACATTGCAAGCACTCACCCCGGTCAACTGATCTGGGTTTAATCCATCATCATTCTTTAGCTCACTCCGCCACCCCAGTTCAGACATGGCCATATGCAAATCAGTCTGACCCTGTGCCACATGGGAACAGTCCAGCCCGAACTGCCAAGCCATGTATTCCCTGGACCGGAAACAAGCATCCTGGGACCGGTTTCTGGCTTACAGCCGTCATCAGCCAGGTTATCTTGAATCCAGTGGCAAAGTGAGCAAGGGACCCACGTCTGGGCATACCCTGCCAACTTAGGGCGAACATAGCAAAACCAAAGGGATTCAAGATAGCCTGGCTGATGAGGGCTGTGAGCCCGAAACCGGTCCCAGGATGCTTGTTTCCGGTCCAGGGAAGACATGGCTTGGCAGTTCGGGCTGGACTGTTCCCATGAGGCACAGGGTCAGACTGATTTGCATATAGCCATGTCTGAACTGGGGTGGCGGAGTGAGCTAAAGAATGATGATGGATTAAACCCAGATCAGTTGGCTGGGGGTGAGTGCTTGCAATGTTCAACACTCCGTCCATCATCCCCTTTGGTTTTGCTTTGTTTGCCCTAAGTGGGCAGGGTATGCCCAGACGTGGGTCCCTTGCTCACTTTGCCACTGGATTCAAGATAGCCTGGCTGATGAGGTCTGTGAGCCCGAAACCGGTCCCAGGATGTTTGTTTCCGGTACAGGGAAGACATGGCTTGGCAGTTCAGGCTGGACTGTTCCCATGAGGCACAGGGTCAGACTGATTTGCATATAGCCATGTCTGAACTGGGGTGGCGGAGTGAGCTAAAGAATGATGATGGATTAAACCCAGATCAGTTGACTGGGGGTGAGTACTTGCAATGTTCAACCCTCCGTCCATCATCCCCTTTGGTTTTGCTTTGTTCGCCCTAAGTTGGCAGGGTATGCCCAGACGTGGGTCCCTTGCTCACTTTGCCACTGGATTCAAGATAGCCTGGCTGATGAGGGCTGTGAGCCCGAAACCAGTCCCAGGATGCTTGTTTCCGGTCCAGGGAAGACATGGCTTGGCAGTTCAGGCTGGACTGTTCCCATGAGGCACAGGGTCAGACTGATTTGCATATAGCCATGTCTGAACTGGGGTGGCGGAGTGAGCTAAAGAATGATGATGGATTAAACCCAGATCAGTTGACTGGGGGTGAGTGCTTGCAATGTTCAACACTCCGTCCATCATCCCCTTTGGTTTTGCTTTGTTCGCCCTAAGTTGGCAGGGTATGCCCAGACGTGGGTCCCTTGCTCACTTTGCCACTGGATTCAAGATAGCCTGGCTGATGAGGGCTGTGAGCCCGAAACCGGTCCCAGGATGCTTGTTTCCGGTACAGGGAAGACATGGCTTGGCAGTTCAGGCTGGACTGTTCCCATGAGGCACAGGGTCAGACTGATTTGCATATAGCCATGTCTGAACTGGGGTGGCGGAGTGAGCTAAAGAATGGTGATGGATTAAACCCAGATCAGTTGACTGGGGGTGAGTGCTTGCAATGTTCAACACTCCGTCCATCATCCCCTTTGGTTTTGCTTTGTTCGCCCTAAGTTGGCAGGGTATGCACAGACGTGGGTCCCTTGCTCACTTTGCCACTGGATTCAAGATAGCCTGGCTGATGAGGGCTGTGAGCCCGAAACCGGTCCCAGGATGCTTGTTTCCGGTCCAGGGAAGACATGGCTTGGCAGTTCAGGCAGGACTGTTCCCATGAGGCACAGGGTCAGACTGATTTGCATATAGCCATGTCTGAACTGGGGTGGTGGAGTGAGCTAAAGAATGATGATGGATTAAACCCAGATCAGTTGACTGGGGGTGAGTGCTTGCAATGTTCAACACTCCGTCCATCATCCCCTTTGGTTTTGCTTTGTTCGCCCTAAGTTGGCAGGGTATGCCCAGACATGGGTCCCTTGCTCACTTTGCCACTGGATTCAAGATAGCCTGGCTGATGAGGGCTGTGAGCCCGAAACCGGTCGCAGGATGCTTGTTTCCGGTCCAGGGAAGACATGGCTTGGCAGTTCAGGCTGGACTGTTCCGATGAGGCACAGGGTCAGACTGATTTGCAAATAGCCATGTCTGAACTGGGGTGGCGGAGTGAGCTAAAGAATGATGATGGATTAAACCCAGATCAGTTGACTGGGGGTGAGTGCTTGCAATGTTCAACACTCCGTCCATCATCCCCTTTGGTTTTGCTTTGTTCGCCCTAAGTTGGCAGGGTATGCCCAGACGTTGGTCCCTTGCTCACTTTGCCACTGGATTCAAGATAGCCTGGCTGATGAGGGCTGTGAGCCCGAAACCGGTCCCAGGATGCTTGTTTCTGGTCCAGGGAAGACATGGCTTGGCAGTTCAGGCTGGACTGTTCCCATGAGGCACAGGGTCAGACTGATTTGCATTTAGCCATGTCTGAACTGGGGTGGCGGAGTGAGCTAAAGAATGATGATGGATTAAACCCAGATCAGTTGACTGGGGGTGAGTGCTTGCAATGTTCAACACTCCGTCCATCATCCCCTTTGGTTTTGCTTTGTTCGCCCTAAGTGGGCAGGGTATGCCCAGACGTGGGTCCCTTGCTCACTTTTCCACTGGATTCAAGATGGCCTGGCTGAGGAGGGCTGTGAGCCCGAAACCGGTCCCAGGATGCTTGTTTCCGGTCCAGGGAAGACATGGCTTGGCAGTTCAGGCTGGACTGTTCCCATGAGGCACAGGGTCAGACTGATTTGCATATAGCCATGTCTGAACTAGTGTGGCGGAGTGAGCTAAAGAATGATGATGGATTAAACCCAGATCAGTTGACTGGGGGTGAGTACTTGCAATGTTCAACCCTCCGTCCAACATCCCCTTTGGTTTTGCTTTGATCGCCATAAGTTGGCAGGGTATGCCCAGACGTGGGTCCCTTGCTCACTTTGCCACTGGATTCAAGATAGCCTGGCTGATGAGGGCTGTGAGCCTGAAACCAGTCCCAGGATGCTTGTTTCCGGTCCAGGGAAGACATGGCTTGGCAGTTCAGGCTGCACTGTTCCCATGAGGCACAGGGTCAGAGTGATTTGCATATAGCCATGTCTGAACTGGGGTGGCGGAGTGAGCTAAAGAATGATGATGGATTAAACCCAGATCAGTTGACTGGGGGTGAGTGCTTGCAATGTTCAACACTCCGTCCATCATCCCCTTTGGTTTTGCTTTGTTCGCCCTAAGTTGGCAGGGTATGCCCAGACGTGGGTCCCTTGCTCACTTTGCCACTGGATTCAAGATAGCCTGGCTGATGAGGGCTGTGAGCCCGAAACCGGTCCCAGGATGCTTGTTTCCAGTCCAGGGAAGACATGGCTTGGCAGTTCAGGCTGGACTGTTCCCATGAGGCACAGGGTCAGACTGATTTGCATATAGCCATGTCTGAACTGGGGTGGCGGAGTGAGCTAAAGAATGATGATGGATTAAACCCAGATCAGTTGACTGGGGGTGAGTGCTTGCAATGTTCAACACTCCGTCCATCATCCCCTTTGGTTTTGCTTTGTTCGCCCTAAGTTGGCAGGGTATGCCCAGACGTGGGTCCCTTGCTCACTTTGCCACTGGATTCAAGATAGCCTGGCTGATGAGGGCTGTGAGCCCGAAACCGGTCCCAGGATGCTTGTTTCCGGTCCAGGGAAGACATGGCTTGGCAGTTCAGGCTGGACTGTTCCCATGAGGCACAGGGTCAAACTGATTTGCATATAGCCATGTCTGAACTGGGGTGGCGGAGTGAGCTAAAGAATGATGATGGATTAAACCCAGATCAGTTGACTGGGGGTGAGTGCTTGCAATGTTCAACACTCCGTCCATCATCCCCTTTGGTTTTGCTTTGTTCGCCCTAAGTTGGCAGGGTATGCCCAGACGTGGGTCCCTTGCTCACTTTGCCACTGGATTCAAGATAGCCTGGCTGATGAGGGCTGTGAGCCCGAAACCGGTCCCAGGATGCTTGTTTCCAGTCCAGGGAAGACATGGCTTGGCAGTTCAGGCTGGACTGTTCCCATGAGGCACAGGGTCAGACTGATTTGCATATAGCCATGTCTGAACTGGGGTGGCGGAGTGAGCTAAAGAATGATGATGGATTAAACCCAGATCAGTTGACTGGGGGTGAGTGCTTGCAATGTTCAACACTCCGTCCATCATCCCCTTTGGTTTTGCTTTGTTCGCCCTAAGTTGGCAGGGTATGCCCAGACGTGGGTCCCTTGCTCACTTTGCCACTGGATTCAAGATAGCCTGGCTGATGAGGGCTGTGAGCCCGAAACCGGTCCCAGGATGCTTGTTTCCGGTCCAGGGAAGACATGGCTTGGCAGTTCAGGCTGGACTGTTCCCATGAGGCACAGGGTCAGACTGATTTGCATATAGCCATGTCTGAACTGGGGTGGCGGAGTGAGCTAAAGAATGATGATGGATTAAACCCAGATCAGTTGACTGGGGGTGAGTACTTGCAATGTTCAACACTCCGTCCATCATCCCCTTTGGTTTTGCTTTGTTCGCCGTAAGTTGGCAGGGTATGCCCAGACGTGGGTCCCTTGCTCACTTTGCCACTGGATTCAAGATAGCCTGGCTGATGAGGGCTGTGAGCCCGAAACCGGTCCCAGGATGCTTGTTTCCGGTCCAGGGAAGACATGGCTTGGCATTTCAGGCAGGACTGTTCCCATGAGGCACAGGGTCAGACTGATTTGCATATAGCCATGTCTGAACTGGGGTGGTGGAGTGAGCTAAAGAATGATGATGGATTAAACCCAGATCAGTTGACTGGGGGTGAGTGCTTGCAATGTTCAACACTCCGTCCATCATCCCCTTTGGTTTTGCTTTGTTCGCCCTAAGTTGGCAGGGTATGCCCAGACATGGGTCCCTTGCTCACTTTGCCACTGGATTCAAGATAGCCTGGCTGATGAGGGCTGTGAGCCCGAAACCGGTCCCAGGATGCTTGTTTCCGGTCCAGGGAAGACATGGCTTGGCAGTTCAGGCTGGACTGTTCCGATGAGGCACAGGGTCAGACTGATTTGCATATAGCCATGTCTGAACTGGGGTGGCGGAGTGAGCTAAAGAATGATGATGGATTAAACCCAGATCAGTTGACTGGGGGTGAGTGCTTGCAATGTTCAACACTCCGTCCATCATCCCCTTTGGTTTTGCTTTGTTCGCCCTAAGTTGGCAGGGTATGCCCAGACGTTGGTCCCATGCTCACTTTGCCACTGGATTCAAGATAGCCTGGCTGATGAGGGCTGTGAGCCCGAAACCGGTCCCAGGATGCTTGTTTCCGGTCCAGGGAAGACATGGCTTGGCAGTTCAGGCTGGACTGTTCCCATGAGGCACAGGGTCAGACTGATTGGCATTTAGCCATGTCTGAACTGGGGTGGCGGAGTGAGCTAAAGAATGATGATGGATTAAACCCAGATCAGTTGACTGGGGGTGAGTGCTTGCAATGTTCAACACTCCGTCCATCATCCCCTTTGGTTTTGCTTTGTTCGCCCTAAGTGGGCAGGGTATGCCCCGACGTGGGTCCCTTGCTCACTTTGCCACTGGATTTAAGATAGCCTGGCTGAGGAGGGCTGTGAGCCCGAAACCGGTCCCAGGAAGCTTGTTTCCGGTCCAGGGAAGACATGGCTTGGCAGTTCAGGCTGGACTGTTCCCATGAAGCACAGGGTCAGACTGATTTGCATATAGCCATGTCTGAACTAGGGTGGCGGAGTGAGCTAAAGAATGATGATGGATTAAACCCAGATCAGTTGACTGGGGGTGAGTACTTGCAATGTTCAACCCTCCGTCCATCATCCCCTTTGGTTTTGCTTTGTTCGCCATAGGTTGGCAGGGTATGCCCAGACGTGGGTCCCTTGCTCACTTTGCCACTGGATTCAAGATAGCCTGGCTGATGAGGGCTGTGAGCCCGAAACCAGTCCCAGGATGCTTGTTTCCGGTCCAGGGAAGACATGGCTTGGCAGTTCAGGCTGGACTGTTCCCATGAGGCACAGGGTCAGACTGATTTGCATATAGCCATGTCTGAACTGGGGTGGCGGAGTGAGCTAAAGAATGATGATGGATTAAACCCAGATCAGTTGACTGGGGGTGAGTGCTTGCAATGTTCAACACTCCGTCCATCATCCCCTTTGGTTTTGCTTTGTTCGCCCTAAGTTGGCAGTGTATGCCCAGACGTGTGTCCCTTGCTCACTTTGCCACTGGATTCAAGATAGCCTGGCTGATGAGGGCTGTGAGCCCGAAACCGGTCCCAGGATGCTTGTTTCCGGTACAGGGAAGAAATGTCTTGGCAGTTCAGGCTGGACTGTTCCCATGAGGCACAGGGTCAGACTGATTTGCATATAGCCATGTCTGAACTGGGGTGGCGGAGTGAGCTAAAGAATGATGATGGATTAAACCCAGATCAGTTGACTGGGAGTGAGTGCTTGCAATGTTCAACACTCCGTCCATCATCCCCTTTGGTTTTGCTTTGTTCGCCCTAAGTTGGCAGGGTATGCCCAGACGTGGGTCCCTTGCTCACTTTGCCACTGGATTCAAGATAGCCTGGCTGATGAGGGCTATGAGCGCGAAACCGGTCCCAGGATGCATGTTTCCGGTCCAGGGAAGACATGGCTTGGCAGTTCAGGCTGGACTGATCCCATGAGGCACAGGGTCAGACTGATTTGCATATAGCCATGTCTGAACTGGGGTGGCGGAGTGAGCTAAAGAATGATGATGGATTAAACCCAGATCAGTTGACTGGGGGTGAGTGCTTGCAATGTTCAACACTCCGTCCATCATCCCCTTTGGTTTTGCTTTGTTCGCCCTAAGTTGGCAGGGTATGCCCAGACGTGGGTGCCTTGCTCACTTTGCCACTGGATTCAAGATAGCCTGGCTGATGAGGGCTGTGAGCCAGAAACCGGTCACAGGATGCTTGTTTCCGGTCCAGGGAAGACATGGCTTGGCAGTTCAGGCTGGACTGTTCCCATGAGGCACAGGGTCAAACTGATTTGCATATAGCCATGTCTGAACTGGGGTGGCGGAGTGAGCTAAAGAATGATGATGGATTAAACCCAGATCAGTTGACTGGGGGTGAGTGCTTGCAATGTTCAACACTCCGTCCATCATCCCCTTTGGTTTTGCTTTGTTCGCCATAAGTTGGCAGGGTATGCCCAGACGTGGGTCCCTTGCTCACTTTGCCACTGGATTCAAGATAGCCTGGCTGATGAGGGCTGTGAGCCCGAAACCAGTCCCAGGATGCTTGTTTCCGGTCCAGGGAAGACATGGCTTGGCAGTTCAGGCTGGACTGTTCCGATGAGGCACAGGGTCAGACTGATTTGCATATAGCCATGTCTGAACTGGGGTGGCGGAGTGAGCTAAAGAATGATGATGGATTAAACCCAGATCAGTTGACTGGGGGTGAGTGCTTGCAATGTTCAACACTCCGTCCATCATCCCCTTTGGTTTTGCTTTGTTCGCCCTAAGTTGGCAGGGTATGCCCAGACGTGGGTCCCTTGCTCACTTTGCCACTGGATTCAAGATAGCCTGGCTGATGAGGGCTATGAGCCCGAAACCGGTCCCAGGATGCTTGTTTCCGGTCCAGGGAAGACATGGCTTGGCAGTTCAGGCTGGACTGTTCCCATGAGACACAGGGTCAGACTGATTTGCATATAGCCATGTCTGAACTGGGGTGGCGGAGTGAGCTAAAGAATGATGATGGATTAAACCCAGATCAGTTGACTGGGGGTGAGTGCTTGCAATGTTCAACACTCCGTCCATCATCCCCTTTGGTTTTGCTTTGTTCGCCCTAAGTTGGCAGGGTATGCCCAGACGTGGGTCCCTTGCTCACTTTGCCACTGGATTCAAGATAGCCTGGCTGATGAGGGCTGTGAGCCCGAAACCGGTCCCAGGATGCTTGTTTCCGGTCCAGGGAAGACATGGCTTGGCAGTTCAGGCTGGACTGTTCCCATGAGGCACAGGTTCAGACTGATTTGCATATAGCCAGGTCTGAACTGGGGTGGCGGAGTGAGCTAAAGAATGATGATGGATTAAACCCAGATCAGTTGACTGGGGGTGAGTACTTGCAATGTTCAACACTCCATCCATCATCCCCTTTGGTTTTGCTTTGTTCGCCGTAAGTTGGCAGGGTATGCCCAGACGTGGGTCCCTTGCTCACTTTGCCACTGGATTCAAGATAGCCTGGCTGATGAGGGCTGTGAGCCCGAAACCGGTCCCAGGATGCTTGTTTCCGGTCCAGGGAAGACATGGCTTGGCAGTTCAGGCAGGACTGTTCCCATGAGGCACAGGGTCAGACTGATTTGCATATAGCCATGTCTGAACTGGGGTGGTGGAGTGAGCTAAAGAATGATGATGGATTAAACCCAGATCAGTTGACTGGGGGTGAGTGCTTGCAATGTTCAACACTCCGTCCATCATCCCCTTTGGTTTTGCTTTGTTCGCCCTAAGTTGGCAGGGTATGCCCAGACATGGGTCCCTTGCTCACTTTGCCACTGGATTCAAGATAGCCTGGCTGATGAGGGCTGTGAGCCTGAAACCGGTCCCAGGATGCTTGTTTCCGGTCCAGGGAAGACGTGGCTTGGCAGTTCAGGCTGGACTGTTCCGATGAGGCACAGGGTCAGACTGATTTGCATATAGCCATGTCTGAACTGGGGTGGCGGAGTGAGCTAAAGAATGATGATGGATTAAATCCAGATCAGTTGACTGGGGGTGAGTGCTTGCAATGTTCAACACTCCGTCCATCATCCCCTTTGGTTTTGCTCAACTCACAAACAACTTCAGAACCAAGTCGGCATCCCATAAAGATTTATACTTAGAATCCCGAGGCCTCTTAATCCGAATGCCTTTCATAACTCTACAAACCAAAGGACTCCTTCCAATAGGAACACCATGTCTTATAGAATGGCCAGCAAAAATCGCCGACCTATAACAGTTCACAGTTCTATACGACATTCCCTTCTCACACAAACCAGCCAGAAAATTAGCTACTTGAATGTCAATTGCTTCCAAGGGATCCAAACCCCTTTTCAAGCACCAACGAAGCCAAACCTTCCGGGCCCCTCTATATTTCTTTCTTGTCTCTGACGCCCAGGACTCAAATAATAACTCTGCAGCCGTTCCAGAAAGATCCGTGAATGCTCTTGAACTCCTGATATCTTCCGAACTAGAAGGTTGAGAGAACCCAACTCCACCAAAGGGTGTTCTTCTCCTTACACATTCCTCAAAAGACCTCTGAAAGCCAAAATCAAAAGAGGCTCTGTCACTGCCAACTCCATCACAGAAGGGAACTAAGGTTGACTCTTCCAAAACGGAGTTACTAAAACTAACTCGCATCCCTGCTTCCTCACCTGAACCAGGACTCTCTGAATCATAGAGAATGGGGGAAAGGCATAACCCTTCACCCCTCTCTAATCCTGCAGGAAAGCATCCACTGCCATGGCCCATGGATCCAGTCTCCAACTCACATGACTCTCCAACTGTTAGGTTAACCTTGAAGCAAAGAGATCCACCTCCAGTGGACCCATTCTCCCCATCACTCGCATGAAAACCTCCTCTTTCAGCTTCCAATCGCTGTAATCTATCATATTCCTCGAGTTCCAATCTGCCAGCACATTCTTGACACCCGGTAAATACTCTGCCTTCAGACCTATTTTGTGCTCCAGACAAAACTCCCAAATTTCCTTCGCTAACTCCGCCAGACCCTTTGACCGAGTTCCCCCCAGTCTGTTTATGTAAGCCACAGCAGACACATTGTCCATCCTGAGCAGCACCGACTTGCCTACCAAACCTCTCTTGAAACTCTTCATACAAACAAGCCTGCTCTCATCTCCAGACAATTTATATTTCTCTCTTTCTCCAACGGGGACCACACCCCCCCAGTCTCTTTCCCTAGACATGATGCACCCCAGCCAAGATTGCCTGCATCCGTCTCCAAAACAAATTCTGGGGATACTCCAAAAATTGCTCGTCCATTCCACGCAACCATGTTATCTCTCCACCAAATCAATTCTTCCTTCGCTTCCATAGTTACATACACCATGTCTCCATACCACAAACCTTTTAACAGCCCTGATTTTTTCAAACGCTGTAATGCCCTGTAATGTAGAGGGCCCGGAAAAATCGCCTGAATTGATGAAAACAATACACCAATCACTCTTGCCAAATCTCTCAAAGATACTCTCTCCCTGTTTATAACCTTCTTGTTTTATCTTCTTCACTTTTTTCTCCGGTAGACACAATTGACACGCAACCGTGTCCACCACAAAACCCAGAAACTCCACCTTTCTTACAGGGACCAAAACTGACTTTTCCAAATTTATCACAAAACCTAAACGTTCCAACATGCTCATAACAAAATTCAAATGTTTGTTTAGAATCCCAATATCTTGATTCATAATCAAAATATCGTCCAGGTAAATTATCAACCTGATACCTCTCTCCCTGAAGAAACCTACCACAGACCTCATAACCTTGGTGAAACGCCAAGGGGCAGAGGAAAGCCCAAATGGAAGGCTCTGAAATTGAAATAATTGACCCTTCCACCTGAACTGTAGATATTTTTGACTTTCTTTTGCTATCGGAATAGTGAAGTACGCATCCTTCAGATCCATTTTCACCATCCAATCTCCTTCTTGCAGAATATCTCTCAGAAGGTGAATACCCTCCATTTTGAAATGACGATAAGTCACAAACTGATTCAAACTCCTTAGATTTATTACAGGTCTCCATCCTTTGTCCTTCTTTTCTACAAGGAACAAAGTACTTATAAAAACGTTGTCTTCCTCCCTCACTCGCATAATTGCATTTTTCTCTAACATCATACACACCTCGTTTTCTACTATTAATAATAACTCTTCTTGATAAACCAGCTCGTGTGGTTCCTTTACCTGAATTGGGACTGAATCGAAATCTATTCGAAAACCTTCTACAGTTTCTAGAACCCATGCATCCTGGGTTACCTCCCTCCATTTTTCCTTGAAATATCTCAATCTTCCTCCTACACTTATCGGGATAGAAAGAGAACCAGTCTTCATACTCACCCTGGTTCTGACTTTGTCCTTGATTTTGTCCTCTTCTCTGATGCTGTGAGCCCGAATTCTACCCCTTTGCGGGAAGAAATAAAAACTTCCTTGACCTCTCGAATAACCACTTCCTTGGTTCTGGTATTGGGCTCTGAAATTTGCTTCGCCGACAGCTTGCCCTCTTCTACCGGCCCGTCCATAAAAACCACTGCTGTTAAAGACCCTGCGCATTGAATAATGTGCCTTATCCAGACTGGTGAATGTACGAACATACTTCGTGAAGGATTTAAGCATCCCTTCACCAAACAAAAGTCTGCGTGCCTCATCGCTGGACTCCTTATTGGCCAAGTCACCCAACTTTGGGTTAATCCTCATTAGGATAGTCTTCCTTCTCTCCGAAAGAATGCCAGCATTAGCATTACCTAAAAAGCAGATTGGCCTCTGGCACCAACCACGCAATAAAGTTAGATCCAGATCCAAATTTTTTAGGTATGCCTCCTCAATGGCATCAAAAATCTTAGCCAAAGGCCCCAAAATGTCAAGTACCTTGTCTTGACATTGTTTTCATGACCTGTCCAATCCCTTCCTTGGATCCTTACCCATTTTAAATAGGTAAGTAATGAGCTCCGGATCTATATTAGGAGTCATAGACACTTTATCCTCAATGACAGGCCTTGAACATTACGCCCGCATAATGTTTCTCTCTTCCTTCTCTAAAGGTTTCCTAATTCTTGCCTTAATGTAGTCTGCCACATGGTCAAGTGGCCACCAGTCCTTACCCCTAGGGTGTCTAACGTCTTTGGGACTGAATAAAAGCTCCCCGAAAGGATCCACCTCCGAATCCTTATTTTTCTCTCTTCCACTATTCTCAATCTCTTCTCCTAAGCCATCCTTATACTCTAAATCCAATACGTATTCATCCATCTCATCTTCACTGATGTTATTTGCATCACCCGATGCTCTCCCTTGCTTCCCAGTGTTAAACTGGCTTCCCTCTGTATCGCGTCGGATACCTTTCCGTTGCGAGCCGCTTGGGACTCCACTCTAACCTTGCTTCTCATTTAAATGTTTCTTTTTTCTTAAACGTTTTCCTCCTGGCCCTCTTTCATTATCTTCTCTGAAAGAGAGAAATACTCTTCCTCCTCATTAATTCTTCTCTTACCTAGAGCCTGCTTAACAGACTCTTGAATTGCCTCCTTTAGCTCTTTATTAATAATTTCTCTTATTATTTTCTCCTGTCCCTCATTATTATTCTCCATTTTGGAACTCAAAAATATATTTTTTATTTCCAAAATACTCCACAACACCTAATCTTAATCTTTAAATCACTCGTTTAAATTTCCATATGCTATTTCTCCTCAATCTCTGTCAAAAAACGTTCTTCACAACTGTAAACTGCCGTGCCCTTGGCACGAAGCATAAACGATGCCTCGTTGCCAAGGGAACGGCCTCGCAGAGCTACTAGCTCTAGAAGCAAATTTGCTTGCTCAAAAACAAGCTCTATTTCCTTTGAAAAATGGCCCCAGCATCAGCCAATGAGAGAGCCCCCTTCACGCGCGCGGGCGTCACGAAGCTCGCTCTCCTAAAGCTGTTCAGACGCTGGGAAGCCTCGAGACTGTTTGTGCGAGCCGTCCCAATGAAGGATTCGAGCACTCGGTAAGCGCGAGCAGTCCTTTGAAAATATACTTTAACGTTAGCAGACTGTATTACGCACTTGGCAAAATTTAAATATTACTCTTTTACTTTACCGCTTGGCCTCTAAAACGCTTCCCATTGCTAAAAAGGCAATATTAAACCAACTAAAGATACTTTTCTGAACCCTTAAATCTTAAAAAATATAATTTTCCTAATCCAAAATTTTTTCTTATTTTCTAAAACAACTAAAGTATTATAATCAGCACTCAATCATACACCCATAAATTTGGTATCAATGAAATAACTTCATAAAACAGCCAATCAACAAAAAACACTCATAATAATTCCAATAAAATTATCAATACTTATCTGCTCAGAAGCAGCAAACAAAAGAGGAAGAAGATGGTGGTTGCATGCTATTTATGGACTTGAAGATTCTTTGTTGATTGTGATGTTTTCTGATTCCATGAGCTTTTAATGGTGCTGCTCAGAAGTGGTAAATAAAAGCTAAATGCATAATGCTAGCCTCCTGTCTTGACATAAAATTAGACCGCAGTCTTGAAAGAAATGTCAACACTCCAGTGTTCCTGAGTGACTGATAGTAAGAATGAGGTTGGCGGTCTAGTGTTTCAAAGTTGAAAGTATACAGGAAGAGAACATGACGTCTGGGTGCATGTGCCAGTGAAGGGAAGAGGCAACCACAGGAAAAGACAACAGCGCTCACGCTGTTATAGAATGATCAGTGAGAGGCAACCACGAGAGAAGGTAGGCGCTTAGCTGGGAAGAATGCAGGGCACGTTCGGTAATGGCGGGGAGGAGCAAGCAGCCGTTGGGTGTCAAGTGCGTGTTAGTGCATTCTGGGAAAGAATGTACGGGTAGTTCAAACCCACACAAAGGTGTGTGGCTCAGCGCATACGGATAATTCAAAGCTACACAACGCCGTAACGTACCGTAACGTACAGCGAATGCACCATGCGCTGGAATATCTTCCACCATATACCTCACAACAGGCTGCCCTTTTAATCAGAACAAAATCTCCACAGGACTGTCACAGAACACTGAAAGTCCTCACAATGAAAGTACAAACTCTCCGGCACACTCGCAACTCCGCTGGTGGCCTCCTCAATTAAAGTACTGTTACTGTTGACGGCAGCCTCAATTAAAGCACAGTCTTTCTGGCACAATCACAACTCAGCCGGTGGTCTCCTTAAATTAAAACACTGTTTCTACGGGGTCACTTGTTGCAGACAAACGGCAAGATTTACATTGTAGAAAGTCAGCAGATATAATCTCTATCATAAGCAAAGGCCCTTTTTCACAGCTCGTGGGTAGAGTATACGATACCAGAGGTTGTTCAATTCTTGTAGTTGCTGCTGAAGAAGGAGTTTCTTGTTTTTCTTGTAGTTGCTGTTGTTAGCGTTGGGGTGTATAATCCAAAAGGGGTTCTTTCAACTCGTCGCCATTGTAAAGATTACTCCAACATGATGTATGAGTAAAAGGTATCCCTTTATTCAAGTTGGTCTTCACACCCCAGCCTGCTACTCCCAGCTTCAGACCTGGCTCCAACACAACAGCTCTCTCTTTTAAATCTATACATTCTAGGCTGAAGCTTGGGAGCCACAGGATTCCATGGCACAGATGACATAGGCCAAGTATTCTTACAGTGGCTTACAGGACAACACTTACAATAGCTTAAAGCCACAAGCACAGAATACTTCACCGCTGCTGGGTACTCCAGAAAAAATGTCTCTCCTGAGCTAAACCCATCTTTTCATTCTGTCTGTCCTAAATGCCATATGCCTCCTTTCTCATTGTACTTAAGAGCAAAGGGAGGCAACCAAAATTTCAAGATGACTGCTACAAAGATAAAAGTGTATATCTCCCACATTCTCTGAACTATATAACTTTTCCACAGACTGCATACCCACTTTCCTAAAAAAACTGGAATTTTTGAACAGGTTCTCTATGTAAAAATATCTTCCTCTCCGTCTGAAAAATCTACACCACTGCAATTGAAGATTACAAAAACCCTTCTTTGCCTTTCAAAATCACTCCAAAAGATAACATCAGTGTCAATGGTCATAAGACGTCATTTCCAGTAATTTCAGTATCACATTGATGTCATACCCTCCACATTCCTGGGTGCAGGAGTGTTCAGAGAGTCCGCTGTCACTTCATCTAGTCTCACATTTTAGACAAGTGATGTCATTGTTGACCGTGCGATCCACATGAAGGCCCAATGTGCCACAACATGACCACAGATCCTATGCAGGGGCTCTTTTCAGTGTGTTGATCATTCCCTCCCCTAGAGGCAGCAGAGCTTCATTGGAGAGTGCTGCAATATTTATTCGTTTATTTTATTTGTAAAGTTGGAAAAAGTTCACACCAGACCCAAACTCTAGAATAAGAATATATTAATTTGGTTTAAAACATTTTAATAAAATATAAAAATAATCCTTATTGTCACTTTCTGTGCCAGTTATCAGCCTCGATGGATGGACAAGCTGTGGTATAGTGAAAATCTGCGCTTTCATCTCTAACAACACAGATGTAGTGTAGAGTCTATTCAAGTGATCCACGTCGGTGGCACCCTCCTTAAAAGGTAAAGGAGGTGAGATACAGGGGTGGAAATATACACCCTGAGAGACCGTTGTAGGAGTTTTGGGCAGAGAAGGAGGGGTGATCTTTTGATATGAGGCTTTCTTGGCTGGATAAAGACCAAACTACAGAAATGACAGACATAAGGGCTACCAGCAACTAGAAAAGAGTGTGAAAGAAAAGAAAATGCTGCCATCCCTGTTTGATGTACCACCTAGATTGAGTGACGTGTAAAATTAGATGGGGCCATGAAATTCCAAATCAAAGAAGGTATGACACACCTAGGTGTTCGCCATTACTCACTAGTTCTGCAAGAAAGCAAGGCATTGTGGGTGGAGGTGGGGAGTTAACGGGCTAGGAACGTTTATGCCCACGTAGGCCTCAGGTACCAGTTTGTTTTACCCTTCTCTTCTGCTCAGACCCCAAGGCGACTGTCCATTGTGCGTGAGTTACAAGCAGAAGTAGAAACTGGTGAATAAATACGCCCCATTACCAGGTCAGAAAAGGCTTGAGTATTAAGAAAGGAGATGGGACACTGAGTGGCAACAAGGGGTTCAAAGGGCAAATGGAAGTGGCTGCAATAGGATGACTTTGGGATAAAGAAGCTTAAGTGAATACAGGTCACTGACACTCTTAGGAGGGTTGAGAGCAGCAGTTGGGTGTTATACCCAAACCCTCTGCACAATACGTCTTAAAGAGGAGGATTTTTAAAGTCTTTCTGAAGTGAAAAATAAAATGCGCACACTACTCTGCCTCGGTGAGAGAAAGCACCATAGTTTCTGGGCACTGCGTGAATAGGATTGTCCTAGGGTTTGAAGGCTCTTGGACAGATGGGTTTACAGCTCTGCACGGGGCTTGGGATCCTGGGACTACGGAGAGTCAACCTATCAGGCACCGAGAGTGTCAAAGATGAAAGCTTCCTAGATGAGCCATGTTATAGTGAACACACAACATGCTTCTAACATGAGCCATTGCAAAGTAGTAGGATCAGAATGGCATGATGGGAATGTCACATGCCTGGAGTCATACAGGCTGTTGTATGTTGCACGGATTTTTACCTTGGCCAAGTGAAGCTTTGGAGGCTCCAGAGGAAGACGATGCGGTATAGCAGCAGGAACAGAACCAGAGCGGGGAGCACCAGGCATGGTTTGTGGTGAGAATAACATGTTGATGCTCCTCAAAATAGGTCATTGGAATTGATTAGCCGGGCAAGCAGTAACTCAGTGTCTAGAATGAGGCACAGTGATTTAACATTCGAGACAAGGATCGGTGCGATTCCTGCTGCAAATATCTGCCAGCTCTGGATGGAAATGAGGAACTGGGACAAAGAGAGTAGTGAGGCTGCTCTACTCTCTAGCACTCCGTGCAAATGTATTTAGCTTTGGCTGAGGGCTTCAAGAGTTTGCTGCTCTGTGCCACAGTGATACATTTGTGTCTATACTTAATTTGATCTTGACCCGCTGAAAGCTAGAATCACACAATTTGGTAAAGTGGGGTAGCCAGGATTAATCCCAGGTATTCTGGTTTCACATTGTGCATTCAGCCACTGGATGTATATGCTTCACTTCCCCACACCCA
This sequence comes from Calotriton arnoldi, assembly GCA_963921515.1. NCBI lineage: Eukaryota > Metazoa > Chordata > Amphibia > Caudata > Salamandridae > Calotriton > Calotriton arnoldi. The sequence goes on from CAWUFW010002901.1 coordinate 866,711, forward strand.
CCTTACCAGCTCCGTCCCCCAGCATCCCCGGCTCCGACCGCCACCCTGCTGGCATCAATGTGGCCTCGGTCACATCACAGACAAAACCCTTCGGCCCCTGGGAAAATGTTTGTGAGCACCCATGAGCTGATGCTTGAGTGCATTTGGGGCTTTATCAATCTAGTGCGAAGCTAAGTAGAAGCGGGTGCAACGAAGGCAGAGGGAATTGGCATCAATAATTGTCATTTGTTTGCGAGGGATAGCAGACAGGTGATCGGGATATGTGACGTGGGCATTAAAAAGCCATGCTATTTCGTTGGGTTTCTGGACTGTAGCAGGTACATTATATGCTGGAAACGTTCACCTGCTGACTGTTGTTTGGAAGTGCCCTAAAATGATGGGTGGGAATGTGCCGTGAAGGGGCGAGTTCTTGCATCAGCCTTTAAAAGACCTGCAGGCCACCGTGATACTGTTTCTTTTTAACTTCCGGGTACAAAATGAATTCAAACCAACATAGCCTGGGTATGAACACAGCAGAAACTTCTAAAAACTTGCCATACACAAGCGAGGAGAAAAGAAGAGGTGACTCCATGTATTATAGCTTTTCATATATTTTGGAAACAGAAAAAAAAATGGAAATGGTAAGCTGAGCATCAACACGGAAAAAAAGATGAATGAACAGACGCAAGACAGTGATTCTGGATAGTGAAAAGAATATAAAATATTTCTGGTACCCACCAATGAGGGGTGAGGCTAGCACACCCACCTACCTCGGGATATATTTAGTATTTTCGACATCTCGGCTGATGCACATTAAAGGTCACAAAACCCGCGGCTGTGATTTGTGAAAAAAGAGAGAAGATGCGTTTTTTGAAGACCTTGATGTGCGCGAGGCCACATCGCATGACAGACAGAGCTGTCAGCGCGCGCACGTCAGATGAAAAACTTGGGCACCAAATCAACCATGTCATTAAAGGACAGAGCCCATTTCATGCCAGGATTCTCTTGCGTGAAAACATATTTGTTTTCCCACTTGTCTGAGCTGTGTGACCTCAGACCAGGCATTCAACGTCTATAGGCATCATTTGCTAGTTCCTGTCTTTGTTTCTCTCTTCTCAATGTGAGGGTGAGGGATTCCACACCAGAACATATCGCAGCCGGCTGGAAGGTCATATTTTTATACAAAAATATAGGGTAAACAAAAAAGGAATCTGAGCTGTAAAATTGCAGACACTCAAATGGAAAGTACTAGTAGTAGGGAACCGCGCAAACAGTTACGTCCTCGCTTTATTGCAATGGGGGCGCTTTTTACAAGCACTGGATTTCTTTCCTTTCATAAATAAGCTGGGAGGTGCAATTACTTGTGTTATGTTTCTAGTATGGGCATCGCACGCAGCTGCCACTTGTGTGGCACCGCAGTGCTCTTGCGGTGTTGGAGAGTGGGTGCAGGCTGCAGCCTGCGCACGTGGTTGGTATGAGGGCTGATGGGGTCATCAGTGGAAAGAGTTGAATGTGGTGCATCTTAACTCTGGTTGTGCTCCATTCGGTTGCAGTGGACTTGTAGACTTGGTTAAGGAGGTACATGAGTGAGGGTGACAACGTCACTCAAGGTCACAGCCTCTAGTGCTGAAATGTTCACATACAAACCGCAGTTTTCAAGCGTTTTAGTCTAGTTAGGACAATGGAAGAAAGGGAAGACAGCAGCACCCAAAAAGCATTTGTTGATCACACGAAAGTCCAGGACTGGCAATAGTGTCTGTAATGACCTGGAGAGAGATGGTCTCCCTAGATGGGTGGAGTGTTCCGATGTGGAGAATTTTGGTGTGACCCAGAGGGGCCCAGCCATACTACAGTGGACTCACAGAAGCCACTTTTGCAAAGACGTTAATATCAAATAGAGTGCTCTTTCCATACATACACCCTTGAGTTGTCTTCCAAGTATACATTGATCGTGCCACTGTATGGACAGTGATTCCTCTGTGTGCATCGAATTGAGCTGGGTGTGGGTCACGAGTTCCAACATTACTGAGGTGGAGGAACCTCCCAGTTGAGATTTGAGGAAACAAAGCATCTCCTGCCAGAGCTCGGAGTCCGATTGACAGATTCATCTGGCCTTTCTGTACTGACCTTTTGCTGGAGGACCAATGGTGTTAATCCTAGATCCTAGCAATGCTTCGAGTGCCATGTTGAGCAGCTCAACCAGATGCTTCTGGTGACCGATCGCCAGTGGAATGGTGGCTGAATAATGGGGAATTGAATTTGTTAGACTGGTACCAATATCCACCCTTTGCATATGTGTAACTCCAGGAAGTTTACTGCGGGAAACTATGCAGCATGCATTTGTCTCGTGAAATAATGTCCTATGCACAACTGAAGAACTATGACACTGGCATCAACCTCATGTGAAGCAGTAGCGCCCCTGACAAGATGGGCATGGGGCAGCAAGGAAGGACAGGCCGGGTTTCAATGATCCATGCATCGAAGAAACTTCCAACTCCTCAGGTAACCAACACTGAAGGTATGACCACTTCTTCATGATGCATCTGCCACGAATCCTACTTGTTATGAATGAAGCACTGGTGGTGACAAGAATTGAACTGGTTATTTCAATAGATAAGATAAGACCAGCTCATTGCTCATGGCAAGCTTTGTCCAATGCTGATGGAAAAGGTACTTTTATTTTGAAACCGAGTATTTAACAGGTTAAAGACTTGAAGGTCTACTCTCTTGTATTTTGGCACTAGCAAAAATGTATTCTGATTCTAAAAATCTTTAGCTGTCACATATCTTCTAACACTTTAGTTGTAACCTGTAGGGGAAATACAGGGGAGTCAAAAGACCGTAGATATGATGCACAGAGAACATCTGAATTCTACACCTATCAGACTGACCCTATATTTCGATTACATTCTTGACCTTCTTGCAGGTTCTCACCCTGAAACATATATAGGCTCAAATCCCTGACAGAACTACATTGATGGCTGATCTCTGGGTTTCTTGGAGTGAAACAACCTAACAACAATTGGAAAAATCCACAAACGTGCATCTTTTGTAGTTGTTCCCGTCCATGGTTTTGAGGAGGTTTCCTCACACTGAAATTAAACAACACAGTTTGAATTTTAGATGCGAATAAATCCAGCTATTTATGAGTGTGAATTTGTAATAAAAAATGGTAGTATTTATACATTATAAAGTTTCTTGGATGAGCACACAACTTTATGAACCTGGCCCATCCTTAAAAAGGCAGCTGTTGCTACAAACAGTTCTAGTTTCCTTCCCGCATCTGACCCCTGTCATCCGCACTGCACATTCTTCGGGCACTGCCTGTGAGCACGCGCTGCCATTAGTCAGGCTGAACAGTTCCTCACTTCATGCCCTGTCTGTTAATTAATCTCCGCAGGACGCTGATTGACCTCAGCTGCAGCACGCCTCCCCAGCTGCTAGAAGGCTGTCATTTTGGTAAAAAGGGCATATTTGACTATTTTGAATTGAATGACTTCACAAGGGCGTGTAGGCCTTTCCAGACAACGTTCTTTTCAGTGAAAATGAATGCTGATGGGCATCCGTTCTTTGGAATGCGTCTAGAGCTGCTGTTATGACTTCTGCAATCATGAGCAATTCCCCTGTGATGCCACCACTCACTGGATGTATGACAAGGCATACACGCCAAAGAATAAACAAAGAGGTAAGTAAACAAACCAAAAACATATATTAGCTGCAACCCACACTCTAATAGGGACGGATCGGAGGCAAATACAAGTGAATGAATACCACATAGTTTACTGAAATCAGTAACATATCCTTGCTGTTTCTGCAATCCCCAAATCACCCAGGGAGGGACTTGGATTGGCACTGGTTCCTGCTCTATGAATATCTTCAAGGTGACTTCCACAGGGTGATCCCTGAAGGTCTGTCCCCACACAGGACCTGTCATCTCCTCTATAGGTCATTGATTTTGTGCCCTTGTTTATTGTCACAAGGACACCCAGGGAAGATGCCACTCCCTTGTTACAGCACATTGTGTGACTGTAATGTGATTACTTGCTACATTGACTGAAACCAACGAGCCTGCACGTTACTCACCTGGCAGCACCTGCCCATCCCAGACACGTGGGAGTCTATGTTCACCCCCACGCTGGCTAATGCTGTCCACAGTTTGCAGTGCAGGCTGCACATTGCGACACATGCAGTGTGCAGTTTGTCAAGAGGGAGTGCAGGTGATTTTTCAGACTACCCTGTGTGTATTGCTACATGAGTCCAGTCCAACCATCCGAACACCACAGCGTTTGGTGGCCTTTTCGTTTTTGTTTGTTATGATTGTATCATGAACACACTTTCAAAGTTCTTAAGACAGCTTTGTCAGATTCCATCTGCTACAATTTCTTGGAGTTTTCAAAACATATACTTTGTAGTATTTTTGCATACCATTCACGGTCATTTTAATAAGACCTCTCAAAGCCTGTGTGTTTTTGTTCTACTATCAGGTAACAGAGGTGTTATTAGCAGGAGAAACAGGAGATTAGCAGCACTGACAAGAGGTCGCATACCATAATTGAACATTTCATGCCTCTGCTATACGATCTCCGTGCAGACATTGCCCCAGATAGGAGGCACATGCATCCTTTATTAAGCAAACAATTCTCAAAGGGTGAGCACGGTGGCAATAGTTTAGGGTAAGCGCTGGGAAGACAAAATATATCAATGTTTCTTACTCCTCCGGGCTATTAACGAATGGAGAGTGCCTGCTATGTATGCATGCATGTATGCATGCATGTATGTATGTATGTATGTATGTATGTATGTAAGTATGTATGTATGTATACATGCATGCATCGATTTTTATAAGCCTTGCTGCTCAGTGCCATAGCTACCCAGGGCTGAGCTGAGGGTTTCACAGGTGAAACCTACTGGACCTCAAAGGGATGGCAAGTGTATTACACTGCGAGTTGCACAGCCACACCATTTAATACACCCCCTTTCCTCACAGTTTCTATAGGGGCAAGAAAGGAAAAGCAGTGCTGAAGAGGACCATCTCCAGATGGACCGTACTCTGCGTAACGATTTGCTATGGCTAGCCAAAAAGCAGCCTCAAGAAGCATTGAGAGGGCACTCAACTAGAGCTAATGCTGCTACCACTGCGCTGGCACGTGGACATCTGTGAGGCTGTGACGTGGGCATTCCTCCACATGTTCACAAAGCACTACTGTCTGGATTGCCAGGTCCAGCTTCTCCTGCTCTGTCCTGCAGGATTTCCTGATTTGAGCCATTCCACAGACCCACCATTTGGGGAGGTTCTGCTTTGGTATCTATTCACAAGGTGAGAAATCTGCAATTAGAAGTCTCTATCAGAAGAACAATTTACTTTTCTTTGGGAAATCCTTTTCTGGTAGAGACTTTTACCGCAGATTCTTCGCCGACGCACCCTCTTCCCTGTTTTGTGTAAAAGATTCCAACCTGAGAGTTTGCATACTACCATATTGTGATTTTAGTGGCTCCGTATTCATCGACATGGACAGACATCAGAAAGAAACTGACATCTTCGCATGGAGCTGGTGCAGATATAGAGCCCCTGATGTCATGTCCTAGGCATAATGAACCTGATACTGTGCCGCACTGGAGTAGCATGCTACTCGCCAAAAAAGCGCGTCAACACCCCATCAGGGGTAACAAGCGCTATGGAAATGCAAACCTTTTTCCCTCTACCAACCCTCCCCTAACCTTCTCAATCCAAATAACTGACTAACATATCCGCCACTAAAATTACTTTCATATTTCACTATACTAATTAAACACTAATCCTTTATGGGTTCAGGAGTAGCGTGCTACTCGCCAAAAAAGCGCGTCAACACCCCATCAGGGGTAACAAGCGCTATGGAAATGCAAACCTTTTTTGCCTCTTCTATCCCTCCACTATCCTTCTCACTCCAAATAACTGACTAATATCCTCCACTCAAATTACTTTCATATTACACTATACTAATTCACCACTAATCCCTTTATGGGTTTCCGGAGTAGCGTGCTACTCGCCAAAATAAGCGCTTCAACACCCCATCAGGGGTAACGAGCGCTATATAAATACAAACCTTTTTCCCCTCTTCTATCCTTCCTCTATCCTTCTGAATCAAAATAACTGACTAACCTATCCACCACTCAAATTACTTTCATATTTCACTATACTAATTCAACACTAATCCTTTATGGGTTCCAGAGTAGCGTGCTACTCGGAGAAAAAGTGCTTCGACACCTCGTCAGGGGTAGTAAGCGCTATATAAATGCAATTACAATGTATGAATGCATGCATGTATGTATGTATGTATGTATACATGTATGTATGTATGTATTTATGTATACATGCATGTATGTATGTATGTGTTTATGTATGCATTTATTTTTTTAGCTATTGTAAACTAGATTGTAGATCCTGCACAATAAATCAAAGGTATGAGCAAGAAAACAAATACCTACACGTGTACGATAGTTAAAATAAACAATGCTCCCACCAACCTCGTTATTTAAAGGTGTCTGGTATGTGTATCCTTCTTTTGCATCTCCTGTGGGACTTCACCAAGGTTAGACCATTGCTGTGGTTTCAGGACGTGCAGGATGCCGGTGCAGCAGCATTATATTTGCAATGGATGCGGACGGCCTGCTTTTTTGGGTCAAGCAGCACCCGTTAAGGCTCGGTTGTAGCCAAACTTGCCACTTATTAACAGGGCGGGGCATTAAAAGGACGACAAGGCAGTATGTTGCATGTTGGCTGAGACCAACCACTTTTTACATCAGGGGGAAAGTGACAGACCATATGTGGCCTAGTGAAGCTCAAACCCGTCGGTGTGGGATGATCTTCTTCTCCCTGGTAACAAATCACCAATTTAATGTAATATAATTTCAATAACGAAGTAAACATCCTGGAAGGTGTCCTCCAAGAGTTCGACTTGGGCTTCAAAATAAGCATGTTTGTAATCCTAAAAATGGTTGTTGCCTTTAATCTAAGCAAAGTGATCCTTTTTAATTACTACAAGGCTTACTAGTGATATAAGTGCTTAATCAGTTGTATGAATGTTTCCTTCTACCTTGGTGCTCGGGCGAGATGAGGTGTGCACACGCTGATTCGGTATTGGTCAATGATAAGCCCATTTGCTACCCAATGATGCTATATGAAAGTTCAGTGATAGAAAGACAGCATGACCCTGCATAATTAGTGAGGTAGGTCAGCATCTACTTCATCAGTTTGCATGCACCTTGGAGATCAGCGGCTGTAGTATACATTGTGCCTTTTAAAGGCCCTCACCCGCCTTCACCCGCCTGCAGGGGGATGTCTGGGGGGGCCCTCTGGATCCCCCCAGACAACCCCCTGCAGGCGGGTGAAGTCACTCAGTGCATCTGCCTGCATGGGGATGTCTCTCCCCTCTTGAAAGTGCAGGCAGCATGCAGCCTGCACTGTGAAAGATGGTGCAGCTTCCTAACAATCACTCTGTATTTCACTTGAATGCCCTGCCCTGGGGGCGTGTTCACAGCTGCCCTGGGGGCAGCACATTCTGCATAGCATGGCACACTTTTCTTGTTCTCACCCAGCGTGCCTTTTGAAAGGTGCGTCGTGGCGCAAACAGGTTCTCACCCAGCACACCTTTTGAAAGGTGTGTCGTGGTGCAAAGAGGGAAAATGTGCCATAAATAGAACATGGCCCCAGGTGGTTCAATCAAAGTGGGGCAAACTTGGTGGCTGGACTAATTACAGCAGAAAGCATGTGTACAAACTGATAATCACTGAACTCTGCTAAGTGTGTGCAAACAGAGGTGCTTGAGCCAAGTGTGACAGGCTCCCGCGTGTTATGATGTGGCCCCAGGTCATTCTAGCATTATGAAACCACACATTAGTGGATCAACCTTGCCCTACTACAGTGAAATCAAAAAGCAAGCCTCTGACGTGTTACATCACGGTTCGCAGATGATTGGGAGCCTAAACATTAATACTGTTTCCATTATATTTACTATGGTAACGTGTTGTACATATGTCACACCAACAATTCAGTTACAGCAGGTGAGGTTTGTGCTTTAATTAGAGCCCGCTGGCAGCATCATCAACAACCCAGATTTCATCTTTGCGTGAGTGATAACAGCAATGGGAAAAAATAGCTCTGCAGTTATCATTTCTAGAAATAGCTTATGTAAAACCTGTTACAGAAAGCTGCCATCTGCATGCATTCTTGTTGCACGCAGTGTTTTTCTCAGCTCTGTTGACAGTAGTTTCAACAGGCGACCCCTCCCACCTTTACTCCTGGTTTGCTTAAAAATATTCGGAAATACGTGAAGGAAGTAGGTTGCATCTCGCGGATGCACCGGCCCCTTCGTACCTCCCCTAGCTAGATTCGAGTTCCAGCCTGTGGGGCTTGAGACAGATGGCCTGACTTGAGGTGACTAATCAGTCCATGGGATGCACTGGAAAGAGGAGCCGCAAGCCAAGGAAATTAGGTCAGGAAGCCGTCGTCCTTTGGTGATAAAAACCCCAGCGTCTTCAAAGAAATTGACTCTTGTCGTCTTTGACCTTCTGAATCTCCACTCTTCAACTGGCACAAAAAGCAGAAGTGTGTACCAGGAGCCTGCCAAAGGGCAGAGCAAAGGCATCGGAAGCCACTTCAAGAGGAAGCATCGCCGCACGTTTTAGAGTGCACTTGTACAGGCCCGAGAGTGCTGAAGATAGATATGTTCAGACAGCTCATCGTCTTTGAACCTCGTGGAGTTGAAATGTTCCTCCCAGGGGGAGCAAAAATGACATGCCAGACAACTGTACCTCTATTCACAGTCCCAAGACACAGGCAGCAGAGTGCATCGAGGTGTGCTCTTCCAAATAAGAAACAAACACTACCGCAATATGGTATCGCCATTCCAAATCGGAAACAAACACTCCGGCTATACAGCATCAACATTACAAATAAGAAACAAACACTACCGCAATATGGTATCGCGATTCCAAATCGGAAACAAGCACTCCGGCTATACAGCATCAACATTACAAATAAGAAACAAACACTACCGCAATATGGTATCGCCATTCCAAATCGGAAACAAACACTCCGGCTATACAGCATCAACATTACAAATAAGAAACAAACACTACCGCAATATGGTATCGCCATTCCAAATCGGAAACAAACCCTCCGGCTATACAGCATCAACATTACAAATAAGAAACAAACACTACCGCAATATGGTATCGCCATTCCAAATCGGAAACAAGCACTCCGGCTATACAGCATCAACATTACAAATAAGAAACAAACACTACCGCAATATGGTATCGCCATTCCAAATCGGAAACAAGCACTCCGGCTATACAGCATCAACATTACAAATAAGAAACAAACACTACCGTAATATAGTATCGCCATTCCAAATCGGAAACAAGCACTCCGGCTATACAGCATCAACATTACAAATAAGAAACAAACACTACCGCAATATGGTATCGCCATTCCAAATCGGAAACAAGCACTCCGGCTATACAGCATCAACATTACAAATAAGAAACAAACACTACCGCAATATGGTATCGCCATTCCAAATCGGAAACAAACACTCCGGCTATACAGCATCAACATTACAAATAAGAAACAAACACTACCGCAATATGGTATCGCCATTCCAAATCGGAAACAAACACTCCGGCTATACAGCATCAACATTACAAATAAGAAACAAACACTACCGCAATATGGTATCGCCATTCCAAATCGGAAACAAACACTCCGGCTATACAGCATCAACATTACAAATAAGAAACAAACACTACCGCAATATGGTATCGCCATTCCAAATCGGAAACAAGCACTCCGGCTATACAGCATCAACATTACAAATAAGAAACAAACACTACCGGAATATGGTATCTCCATTCCAAATCGGAAACAAGCACTCCGGCTATACAGCATCAACATTACAAATAAGAAACAAACACTACCGTAATATAGTATCGCCATTCCAAATCGGAAACAAGCACTCCGGCTATACAGCATCAACATTACAAATAAGAAACAAACACTACCGCAATATGGTATCGCCATTCCAAATCGGAAACAAGCACTCCGGCTATACAGCATCAACATTACAAATAAGAAACAAACACTACCGCAATATGGTATCGCCATTCCAAATCGGAAACAAGCACTCCGGCTATACAGCATCAACATTACAAATAAGAAACAAACACTACCGCAATATGGTATCGCCATTCCAAATCGGAAACAAGCACTCCGGCTATACAGCATCAACATTACAAATAAGAAACAAACACTACCGCAATATGGTATCGCCATTCCAAATCGGAAACAAGCACTCCGGCTATACAGCATCAACATTACAAATAAGAAACAAACACTACCGCAATATGGTATCGCCATTCCAAATCGGAAACAAACACTCCGGCTATACAGCATCAACATTACAAATAAGAAACAAACACTACCGCAATATGGTATCGCCATTCCAAATCGGAAACAAACACTCCGGCTATACAGCATCAACATTACAAATAAGAAACAAACACTACCGCAATATGGTATCGCCATTCCAAATCGGAAACAAACACTCCGGCTATACAGCATCAACATTACAAATAAGAAACAAACACTACCGCAATATGGTATCGCCATTCCAAATCGGAAACAAACACTCAGGCTATACAGCATCAACATTACAAATAAGAAACAAACACTACCGCAATATGGTATCGCCATTCCAAATCGGAAACAAACACTCCGGCTATACAGCATCAACATTACAAATAAGAAACAAACACTACCGCAATATGACATCGCCATTCCAAATCAGAAACAAGCACTCCGGCTAAACAGCATCAACATTACAAATAAGAAACAAACACTACTGCAATATGACATCGCCATTCCAAATCAGAAACAAGCACTTCGGCTAAACAGCATCAACATTACAAATAAGAAACAAACATTACTGCAATATGACATTGCCATTCCACAAACACTCCCCCTATCCTGCATCGTTCTTCCAAATGAGAAGCAAACACTCTCACTATACAGCATAAACATTCCATATAAGAAACAAACACTCCCGTTATATGGCATCAACATTCCCAATCAGAAACAAACACTACTGCTATACACATCAACATTCCATATCAGATACAAGCATTCACTCTACAGCATCAACATTCCATATCAGAATGAAACACACTCACTATACGGCATCAACATTCCAAATCAGAAACAAACACTCCCGCTAAACAGCGTCAGCATTCCAAATAAGAAACAAACATTACTGCAATATGTCATAGATATTCAAAATATGAGACAACTGCCAACGCTTCCTAACATCACCATTCCAAATAAGAAATAAACACTACCACTTTATGGGATCAGCATTCCAAATAAGAAACAAACAATACCACAATTTAGTATTGCCATTTTAAATCTGAAACAAACACTCCGGCTATACAGCATCAACATTCCAAATAACAAACAAACACTACCGCAATTTGACATTGCCTTTCCAAGTCAGAAACAAACATTCTCACTATTCGGCATCGCTATTCCAAATCAGAAACTAACACTCTCACCATACAGCATCAACATTCCATATCAGAAACAAACACTCCTGCTATACGGCATCAACATTTCTAACCAGAAACAAACACACCTACTATACCGCATCAGCATTCCAAATGAGAAACAAACACACATGCAATATGCCATTGGCATTCAAAATAAGAGATAACTGCCACCACTATGTAACATCACCATTTCAAATAAGAAATAAACACCACCGCTTCATGGTATCAGCATTGCAAATTTGAAACAAACACTCATCCATGTGACATCACTATTCCAAATAAGATATAAGCGCCATCTCTACATGGCATTTACACTCGAGATAAGTGTTAGAACTGGGGGTCTCTAGTTGGCTGAGGTAGGTACCTTAGTCCAAATAGGGACTCTTGCTTCTAGTCAGGGAAAGGAGGGACACACTCTTAGATAACCCCTGCTGGTAGCTTGGCACGAGCAACCAGGCTTATCTCCAAGGCAATGTGTAAAGTATTTGCAACCACACTCCCAGTAACACAATGATGATAACACCACAAATGGACACCACACTGATTTTATAAAAATAGCGGTATCTTTATCAAAAGAAATACGATGAGACCAAAAATAGAAATCCAACATATGCGTATTCGTAATATTTCACTTTGCCGGTTATTAGGCCAACAATCACTTGTAGGTTCTTGCGGTATTAATGAGCAGTTCACGATGATCTAATGCAGTCCTAATGCAATGCTATGCAGTTCGTAATGCAGTTCGTAATGTAGAAATAAGACAGTCCTTAATGCAAGTACTAATGCAGTTTGTAACGCAGGAATAATGCAGTTTGTAATGCAAGAATAATGCAGTTCGTAATGCAAGAATAATGCAGTTCGTAATGCAAGAATAATGCAGTTCGTAATGCAAGGATGATGCAGTTCGTAATGCAAGAATAATGCAGTTCGTAATGCAAGGATAATGCAGTAAGCCAATCTGCGCGATCAGCTCGGGCACCACTAGGCCCCAACAACAGAGACAACGGTCGTAAGCTTAAAGGGGCGGCCCGGTACTGCTGGGCAGGTACGGGCCGCTCGGGGACTCAGCGGGTCTAACGCAGTGCAGCGGGAGAGAGATCGGAGCACTCATGTACTCCTCCTGCACGCCTCCCCAGGCCACACACGCTTGCGGCTCCCGACCGGAGTCCAAGCCTTACCTGGGGGGTGCGCTGCTTCGCTCTCTCTCTCTCTCTCCCCGCACGTCCTGCTGGGCGGCCCCGATGACGTTGCAGCTCCGTGCTAGGCGACGCTGTAGCCGGACGGGTTACGGCGCTGCCTTCTTCTTCATTGACGATCTTGGACAGATTCCTCCTGGCGAACAACGATCACGATTCCTTTCACCTTGCAGCTTCCTTAGCTTCAAGAAATCCTTTAGCACGTTGCGGCTCTGGCCGGCGGCGGTGATCCTTACTCACAGCCTCAGTTACGATGACGGCTCGGGCCACAAATGGCAATGCAGCAGCGTGGACGATGTTTCACGCTGCGGGGGCAATGCGGTCACGGGGCACCTCGTAAACGGCACCACAGACCACACGGCAGTCTCAGGCGTGCAAAAGCACACGCACCAAGCATCGCTGAGACACGGTTGGAAACTTTGATGTTCCTGAGTTTCCACAACAGGGGACCAGCTCTCCTCGGGCCCTTGGAGACAAGTTACTTCAGGACACAGCAAAGTCCTTTCAAGCAGGGGGACACAGCACACAGAAAAGTCCCGTATCCTCGCCTTAGTCAAAGCAGCAAACTGCAGGCCAGCCCCAGAACACACAGCAAGGGCAGTCCTTCTCTTCAGTCTCTTCAGCTGTTCTTCTTTGGCAGAGGTTCCTCTTGATCACGAAGTAGTTTCAATCCTTTTCAGTCTTGAGTTCAGTCTTGAGTTCAGGGGTTTCAGCTCTCACATTTATACCCCTAAATGCCTTTGAAGTCTATGTGTTCAGGGGGCTCTGAGCCCGGTCCAAACCAGTTCTGGGTGTCTTCCTGTCAGTGCACACCCTCTTCCTTTGATAGCGAGGGTCTGGGCCTCAGACACTCCGCAGGAGGTGGTGCCATCCCTTTGTGGCAGCAGCACAGCCCTCCTCACATCCAGGGGGCTACTCCTCCCATCACACCAAATGCAGGCCAGCCTGTTGCTGTCCCACCTACTCCTCCCTTGTGTCAGGACACCTCCCCAGACCCTGTTGCATCCAAACCCAGACAGTCAATACACAACCAGGCAGAGGCACGCAGGATGGTTAGGACAAGAAACCAGCCACTTCTAAAAGCGTAGTTTCTAAACACACAATTTAAAAACCATCTTCATAAAAAGATGTGTTATTTAATTCTGAGTTCAGGCACATTAAACTCCATCTCTCCATCTTATGCCGATGGGAAGGTATGCTGGAAACATGGGACACAGCATTCTCCATTTTGTCCTAGGGGCAAGATGGCCTTGCAACAGTGAAAAATGAAATTGGCAGTATTTCACTGTCAGGACATGGTACACACCTCAGTACATGTCCTATCTTTCATATACACTGCACCCTGCCCAGGGGGTACCTTGGGCCTACTATAGGGGTGTCTGAGGTGCATAAAAAAAGGGAAGGGTAAGGCCTGGCAAGTGGGTGCACTTGTCAGGACAACCAGGCAGTTAACAAACTGCGCACAGGCACTGCAGTGGCAGGCCTGAGATCTCTCTTTAGGGCTACTTATGTGGGTGGCACAATTAGTGCTGCAGGCCCACTAGTAGCATTTGCATTACCAGCCCTGGCACACATAGTGCACTTTACTAGGGACTTTACTGGTAAGACAACCATATCAATTAGGGACAACCAATTACCATAACACTTTATACAGAGAGCATATGCATTTTAGCACTGATCAGCAGTGGCAAAGTGCCCAGAGTCCTATAGCCAACAACCACAGGTCAGGAAAAACAAAGGAGGAAGAAGCAAAAAGTTTAGGGATAACCCTGCAAAAAGGGCCATTTCCAACAATAAGAAACAAACAATACTACAATATGGCGTCAACATTCCAAATAAGAAACAATTACCACTTCTACATGGCATCAACATTTGTGAACCAGGGGAAGAATGTGAGGTTTGGGAAAGGAAGAAGGTTTATTGGCCTATAAACTAATTTTCCCTTTAATAAAACAAATAGTGTGTGAGTTTTGAGCTATTTTGCATTGAAAACACTCTGCTTTGGGATGTGTGGATCACTGTCAGGATACCAAACACCAATCTACAGAGGCATGTCAAATATCGAACCTTCTTGACTATTCTTGTTGGTTGCAGAGTATGTATTGCACATCTAGTCCCCTATATAAGGCATTCTCAGTTACTGAAGTATCGTTAAGAATAAGATTCTTATAGTCGAGTGGAAGCTGTGCACTAGTTGTACATTAAGACTACCCAGTTTTCTTTTATTGCACGAAATGAGCTATTTGTACAACCATAAGACCCCACAGACCTCCTTTATGGCATGCAAGGACTTCATGGTAAGTCACCTTAAACGTCGTAAGAGTGGCCTGATAATTGGTCAATACTCATGGAAAATGCTTCCAAGATCAATAGGTGGTTTACTTGTTATCGGACTTGGCCCTTTTTGCAGGGTCATCCCAGAACGTTTGCCTTCCTCCTGAATTTATTCTGACCTGTTGTTGGTGGTTTTATGTCTCTGGGCACTTTATCACTGCTGATCAGTGCTAAAGTGCATGTGCTCTCTCTTGTAAACTTGGTAAGATTGGTCTACACCTGTTTGGCATATTTAATTTACCTATAAGTCCCTTGTATAGTGGTATCCCATATGCCCATGGCCTGTAAATTAAATACTACTGATGGGCTTGCAGCGCTGCTTGCGCCACCCACCTAAGTAGCCTTTCAAACCGTCTCAGGCCTCTGCCACTGCAGGTCCTGCACGCGCAGTTTACTGCCGCCGTGACATGACATATAAAGTGGTTGCCACATCTGCAACTCCCCTTTTACTACATATCAGTCACCCCTAAGGTAGGCTCTAGCTTGCCCTATGCGCAGGGTGCGGTGTAGGTAAAAGGTAAGACATGTGCCTTAACTGTGTGGCATGTCCTGGTAATGACAAACAGCCTATTTGGTTTCTCACTTTTGTGAGGCTGCCCTCTCATAGGTTTGGACTGCCAGAGGGTTGCTGAACGCCTGGAGGAACCGCCGTTTTGGACTAAGTTACTGCCCTCTGCTAAGGGGCCCTGCGTGCTGGCCTGCCTGTGCCCTGTTCTCTGCCCCAGTGACCTCCCAGAGCTTTGTGGCTGGCCCTGTGTGATTTTGACACAGTGCGTGGTGAGCGCTGTGTTTTGCCCACCATGTTGTTGCAGAGCGCGTGATGAAGTGTTGTCCAGCGTCTTGTGGGGTATGAACGTAGCGCAGTTGGAGCACGGGGCTTTGATTGCCTGAGGGCATTCAGTCGCAAAGCGCCTTGTTGGGCCTCATGTGAGCCGAGAGTATGCGGAGAGCTCTGTACCGATGGGCAGTGCTGGTGGCTGACTGACCAGAAGCACTGGAAGAGCACAGTTTCACTTTCCTCCGTGGTGGAGGGAAAAACGCATGGTGAGCACCTGTGAACGCATCCCCTCCCCCCCACCAGCTAGTTGTCGTAGCAACGGGGGAGCTGCAGGAGAAGCCAGCCCGCCTCCCCTGCAAGCAAGGCCCTGCATCGGAGGAGGAAGTAGCGGAGCTCCGGCCCGAGGTGGACGGGGCCAGAATCCACCTGTATCATGGTCAATGGCGGGAGCCCACTGAGAGCACCAGGCCCAGAACCGTCCCTGCAGCCGGAGGAGCTCAGTCGCAGCGGCTGGGCGACCCCACTGGGATCCAGGAAGAGTGCGACTCACCCGGAGTGCGGGGCAGTCTGTTTATGGCAGCGGGACCAGTAAGAAGCCAGGTGAGAAGCTGAGCCGGCATCACTCTACTTGCCAGGTGGGGCAGCTGCCCCGTGTGGTAGAGGGTAGCTGCCTTGACAAACAGGGCGACACTGGCCATACTCGAGGGACCCTGTGAAGTCGCCCCACTGAGGGAGGTGGTCCGCCACTCCCCCCTTTCTGACTCACCTACCTGGGGGCATTGGTGTGTTTTTAGTAGCCCGGGGGAAACCTCGACAGAGGCCCCCGCTCCTCAACTGGAATCAAGGGGAGTGTTGGACGCCTCGGTCGGGAGCACATTACTGCATTTTTCATGGTGTAGGTGGGCATGCAGCCCAGGAGCCTACGAGGGGGTGCCGCTCTTACTGTTGTCTTAACATATGGTTTGTGGTCATCTGGCAATCCATAGGTGCTATGCCCTGATGTGATTATGTTTTGGATGTAACATTGACAGGATTTTGCACCACCTGTAGAGTGAGGGGATGTTCTTTTTCTAATATGTGCACGCTACAAGTGTTTACTATGGTGCACTGTTGATGAAGTTATGCATAATGCTTTACGCCAAGTTTAATCCTACCAGTAGTTACTGGTCGCCCTAACTGTGATCTTTGTGACAGTGGCCCAATTGGCCAAGTGTTTTATGTAACCCCTGTGATGTCTATGACAGTGGTCCGATTGGCCGAGTGATTTACAGGCTTCTCCAACGAGTTGCTCGTGAACTATTGGTAGCTCTCCAGCTACCTGTAAGTAGCTCTCCTGTGTACAGCCAACCCTACTAAATTAGAAACATTTGCTTGGTTGAATTAATATACGTATACCAAAACTGAGAAAGTGTATTAGAGATGAAAATGAGTTTATTTCCAGAACTCATGAACTGATATTTGAAGGAAATGACTGAATTTCCAAAATATATTTAAAGCTGATATTTGAGTAATAAATCATGTGGTATTGAGGTGAGTTTTTACAAATGTTATTACCTTAGTACCAGAGGCATTGCTGCTATGGCTGTTATGTGTTGCCCATGTAGAGGCATTCCATATTGACAAAGCCTTTGTTAATTACATTGCTGCTGGCAACCATGCCTGATGCACTGAGGTGATCGCTGGTAGTAACCTTGCAAATGGTGGCCACTGATGTAATATTGTCTGATGTGAACACTGTTACAATACTAGTAACATTGGTAGCTCCTGATGAGTTTCATTGAATGTACGTAGCTCGCATTAAAGAAAAGGTTGGAGACCCCATTATCCCTGTGAAGTCATGACAAGTGCCTAGTGGCACAGTAATACATGTGATTGTGATCTAATGTGTTTTTATGAATAATACACAGGATATTGTTATATAACCTTGTGTGGAGTCTCTTTTGTGGTGTGCCTAGTGTTTTACTTCTGTGTGTGTGTGTTGGACAAACGCTTTACACATTGCCTCTGAGATAAGCCTGACTGCTCTGCCAAGCTACCAAGGGGGTGAGCAGGGGTTATCTTCGGTGTGTAACTCCCTTGCCCTGACTAGAGTGGTGAGTTCTGCCTGGCTTACGTGCATACCCTAGCCAACCAGAAACCCCATTTCTAACACTTTTTCCGTGTAAATATTGCATGTTTAGGCTACCAACCCCCACATGAAAAATAAAAACTCAAGATGTCAACTCCTAGCTTGATGGTATTCACACAATCCAGTGTTTGGATCATCATCAGTGCCACAAAACATATCAATGCATCTCACACAGACACAAAAGAGGGTTAACTGAAAGTAAAGGCTCTCTGCTGCTCAACCAACTAAGCCAGTAACTCTTCTGGCATACTCTTAACAACATGTAATGGGTTTTAGCAGGAAGCTAGGAACATTACATAAACATTCTTAAACCTTAAAATCTAATATTCATGTATTTTTAATCAAAAATACCTCTTTTATAAGACACAAGTAAAAATGATTCTCTTAAAGTTCATTCATAAAAACATTGTAATGATGTCCACATGAAGATGGTGACTCCTACATATCAATCACTCTCCAAATTACTTGATAGATGTTACTGATAAATGTTCCTCGGTATAGCTGATTCTCACAGGGTACAGTCAACACGTGTTTCACAGCTTATATGTCACTTCCTCAGGAATATTTTGTAAGCTATAGTTTGATCACTTTTATTTTTTCTTGTTGTATCACTTAGTGCAACTTCTTTAGAAAACTGTACTTCGCATATAAGTTTTTTTAATCTAGTATAACTTATGTGTAGTACACAGCGTTATCAGGACGCACATACCTATATTACCTTATTTAGGATCGTTGGATGTGGCCCTCATCCCATGTTGGGCTAACTACAAACTAGAAGCCGTTGACCCTAATTCTATTCCTCGGGTGCTTCCTGTGTGATGCAACCTATATCAGAAAGAAGGTAAAGGACAAAGCTTTACCAAATATGTTCTCTGCGTACATTACCCGGGCCCATAAATAACTAAGTACAGTAGATTCCTATGGCGGTTGTGGTTGTGGGTTGCTCATTCTCCCAATCCTCTCCCATATTTTATCAAGAAGGAAAGAGTGTGATAGTCTGCAGTTTGTTCCTTAGTAATGAAAGACAAAGCACAAATCTTCACCACTCCCTGGGACCAACTATTGACACGATCATGTCACTATAACCATAATGCTACAACAAACCTGGCTCTCAGATAGCGTGAGTCCGGACATCCTCAGTGTCATCCCGGATGGCTATGCAATAGTAAGGAAGGATCGCTCCCCCCATAGGGGTGGAGAGATTGAGATCATTTTCAAACAGTACATTAGATGTACGCTTTCAGATACAGAGCTGAAGGAGTGTGAAGCCTCCCTCTTTACTCAAGCTTTCTCTGGTACTAGCTCTATGGCTGTTTTTCTTATTTATTGCACTCCAGGTCCTACATCTATTTTTGCGTCCTCATTAGCGGATTGTCTTCCCTCCTATGCACTACGATACAACAACTTTGTGGTCCTAGTTGACCTTAACATTCACTTTGAGGATGCCAATTGTTGTTTGGCAACTTCTACTATCAATGACCTGGACATCTGCCAATTATCACAGAGGATCAACAGGCCGAAGTATATTTTCGGCCACCTGTTAGACCCAGTGTTTGCCAACTCACAAGCTCTGTCCATGGGAATACCTAACCCCATCCAGTGATCTGATCATTATATGATCCCCTTCCAAGTAGATCTGACGAACCCTCCTACCATTCCTACCTGTGGTACCTATAAGAATAGGAAATAGGGAAAGGTCTCTACGGAGGCTTTAACTGAAGCCTTATAGACCGACAACTTTGCGTTGGGGAAGGACAGCGAATCTGCCAACCAGCTACTGGAAAATTGGATCATCCGTGCACTGGACAGGGTGGCACCGCTTAAAGACTGTAGAACAGGCAGAGTCAAACCTTCAGCGGAATGATTCCACGCCGAGCTCCTCTCCCTAAAAAAATCCTGCAAACAACTTGAGCGCATCAGGCGTAAAGCTAAGACTGACACAAGTAAACTAGATTATCATGCTGCTCTGAAAGCCTAACACCAGGAGAGTTTTCTATGCCAACAAAATTGATTCTTCCCAGAACTCAGCTAGGAAATTATTTTTCATTGCTAAATCATTGACATCGCTAGATCTGGTCGCCCCGCAGGTCACCCACACCCCTAGAGAGTTGCAATACCATCGCCCAATTCTTTCATAACAAGTTAGCGGTATATATCAATCTTTTCAAGAATCTGACATGAATTTCAGTAGCCAAGAAGTCTGGGGGGGAAGAGCAAGACACGACAGGGGGTCTGGACAGTTTCACCCAGCCTTCCTGGGAGGAACTATGAGCCCTGATTATCAAGACCAAGTCTGGCTCTCCCAAGGACCCTGCAGGCCTACGATCTTGAAATCAGTGGTGGAATCCATTCTACCTGGTCTAAGCAACCTCCTCAATATCTCTTTGATGTCTTGCATACTGCCCAAATGTTGGTAACAGTCGATAGTTAAGCCGCTTCTCAAAAAACCTTCCCTGGAACCCGCCTTACTGGAGAACTTTAGCCCCATTCCCTTCTTCCATTATTTGTCAAAGTTGCAGATAAACATGTTAATAGCCAATTAACACGTTTCATTAAAGATAACATTCTGCTTCACAAGTCTCAATCTGGCTTTCGGGCTCAACACAGTACTGAGTCAGCCTTGTTGCTGGCCTTGGAGTGTCTCAGAGCCATGGCAGACAAAGGCCGGACTGCTGCCTTGATCAAGCTGGATCTAAGTGCAGGTTTGACACCTTCTTCCATGGCTTACTACTACGTCGGCTACAAAGCTGTGGGATCTGCTCCTTGGCCCTCAAATGGTTAGCCTCCTTCCTTCAAGGGCCGTCTTTCCAGGTAGTAAATACCCCTTATGCCTCAGAAGAATTTCCCCTGCATCAGGGCGTGTCACAGCGCTCCACGTTGAGCATGATGCTATTTAACGTTTACATGCGACCCTTGGCAGATGTCATAGCTAAACACAATGTTTCCATGGTATCGTACGCTGAAGATACACAACTGATTATCTCTCTTGTCCAGGATGAGGGTGAGTCAGCAGCTAGTTTTAACTCCTGCATGGTAGACCTGACCCAATGGATGAGCGCAAGTTGTCTCAAACAGTAGGAGTAAGCTGCATGCGTTATAAACTTAATACCATAGCATAGCACACTGCATGCACAGACACCCTGCGCTTTCCTGGCGTCACTCAATGATCCGAATACTGTTCCTTTGCACCCAGTTAGCAGTATGCTGCAGCACACTTTTTTTGGCCACTGAAGCTCCAAAGGTCAGACAGACTGACCTCAAGATATTCCCTGCATCTTGTCCTTAGAACATGCTTAAACAAACATGACTGCAAAGCTACTTTAACTTAATGTAAAATAAATAACTGGGTATGCGAACACTGCAAAATAGGTTTATGTGTAGAGCACTTTCTCGCAGCTTCCCAGAGGGCCTGAGGTACAGAAGGTTTTTTTTGGTTACAAATAGTCTGAATCACTGTTCCCCGAAAAACACTTTGTTGCCATTTACTAATGGCATTTTAGGAGTCAGTACATTTTACTCCAAAAAGTGGTTTGCAACTCTATACCAAATCACTATTTGAAAAGGGTGTGCTGTAGGCATTCCTTCCAAACATCAATCAGGTATGAAATATATAAATGTTTTGCAACTGAAATCCATTTGCAAAACATTAAACAATTTACCAGCTCTTGAGTTGGAGTGGTAAGCCATTCTCAAGAGAAAAGGGGTCCTTTGGGGTTCACTTTCCCGTTTTGGATGTAAAGATAACGTTTGTATGGGAGTAAGCAGTGGTCTCAGAGAGCATTACCAAAGTTACAACAAACTTTTAAAAGAAGTAAACCTTTATTTTTAAATGTAGCACTGTTACCTTTAAGGAAAACATTAAAAAAAGTTTACTTTATAAAAAGGCAATCACAGACATAATAGTCTGCTGACCCTTGCAGGCCACCCTCCCTGTGAACGGCCCCAATCAGAGTGAGTCGCAATTTGCGATATGCCTCATTAATATTCATAAATTAGGCCAGATTTCAATCTACTCCGAATCAGAATTTTATAAACTGACCTAAAAAAAGTAGCTCGATTTGCAAAATTCCATACTGGTTGAAAGAATATTGGTTGCAAATTGCGACTAACTTTTGAGGCCAGTGTATTAGTACATCTGGCATTTGGAGTGCTACCTCTGAGAGCTGCCCCATCCTACCACTTCAATGCATCATCAGTTTCATCAGAAAGTTCTCAAATTATTTTACTTTAATTTTAATGTTTTTACTCAACCTGGTTCAATGGCTATAAAATCTAATGGAGTCTAGAGATGAATGACGAGAAGCAACTAGTAAATATCCCTACTTTCTGCTGCGACTTTAACCACATTTATGCGAACTGCTGGACTGTGACATAATATGGAATGGAAATTGAGTGGGCTGAATTTATTTGACTAGTAATTAAGGATGCAGATGCTAGAGACAGAAAAGATATAATTTCTTTTCCTTGGCTAATCTTTGCAAAATATCATGCAAATGAGATGAAAACCAAAGTAATTGTAAATGATGAACACACCAAAAAAATCTCTTCATCAAAAATCTGAGCAGAAATTTACATACCTGGAATGTCTTCATGAAAGCAATCTGATTTAATGCGATGAATACATAAACAACTCATAGCCAACGTTTTTGAATCATAATACACTGCCTTATGAAGTGAATTTGAAACTCAATTACTTCTGGGAATTTAAATTGCTTGACAATGCGTGGACGTACACCAGACAAAGTTGTAATACTTATTGGCATCTGAAGTCAATAATGTGCTGCATAAGGTATACTGGCTAGCTGTTAAGTATAGTGTTCCATGGCTAAACAGTGAATGAGTACCCGTTGATGCATTATGTAGAGAAACTGAATGTAAAGCTATGGGGAAAGAAAATTCAGAGTCATGATGTGAGCTGTAACTGTATTCCCATAAGGCCATCGACTCCATAAATATATTCTTTTATCAATCTGGCTCATTTTAATAGGTAAGGATAAATGCACGTGGTAGATATGCAGCAGCAAGCCAAGCAACAATTGAGTTTACAAATAAGAAACATAATGGTCCAAATCATGTTAGAAAATGATGGATACGCTTTGAAAGAAGGGGCTTAATGTTATCCTATTGGAAATGTGAAAAATGGCAAAATGTCATCCAGGCTGTTAACCTGAGTCTAGGCATCATCAGGGAGTGCTTGGAAGTCAGTTAGAGAGGCATGAGGTTGATTCCAGACTATGCAGCCTTGCAACAGTGCCGGACGCTGGCTTCTGGGCAGAGATTTGAGCACCAGTACTGATTCTTCAACAAATTAAGCACTGGCCTTCAGATCCATAAGAAATGTCCGGTTCCAGACGGGCCACTTCACTTTTGTCAGAGAGGCAATAGTTACCTTTGTCTCAGTATTGTCTGTGGTCTCCAGCTACAGGACAGAAGTTCACAGGGGCATGCAAGAGAACTGTCAAAATAAGCTGGACCACTAGACCTTCCTTTGGTTCAGGACCTTCTGCACCCTCAGCCTCAGGAGAGAACTTCCAAAGGGAAAAGTAAAGTTTATTTGCACAGCTTTGACCCTCCCTCCACACTTTAACCTTTTTTGTGATCTGGAGACTGGCACCACCATCACTGGAGCGAAATGCTGGAAAAAGAAGTTTAAGAAATAGCTGAAAACATGCCCCCTCTCCCCCCAATACTCCTACCTACTATGCAAGGACGTATATCTCACTGAGATCCAGATAAATTCCCTTGATGTGGGTCAGGTAGAGTCTTTTCAGGAGTATACCAGCACACTATCGGTGGTGAGGCCTTGCTAATCCTAACACCGTTTCTAGTCTTTCCATACCCAGCTGTGCAGCAAGGTGATTTTCTTCTTTCCTTGAGAATATACTTTCTGGCATAAAAAATACCAAAGATTTCCATGCACTCGAAATTCACAAAAGAAAAACTCTCCTTCTCAGCTGTCTGATGCTCTCTTCTACTTTTCAATGCCTTTCACAACTCTTTCAATTCAGCTTTCTGAACTTTAGAGGAAACCTCTTCCTCTGAACAAACTCTGCTGGCTTCTTTTGGATCCTGACTCAATAGGGTCTCCTGCTTTCCTTCTATGAATAGGAAACATGTTACTGGCAAGTACTCAAGCACAAATAACCCTTTTGCTGACCATATGGATAATTCTCCTCCAATCTTAGGATTCAAATGACAAGTCATTTGAGTGGCAGCTGTCAATCAGCAGATGAGAAACATAAGATTGGGTTATAATCACATAAAGAAATTTGCGTGCCTTTTGGAATACACTTGAGCTGACCTTAGTCAGGTGTTCATATTTCATAACTACCTTAAAGGCAAACCTTTAATGCGCCCACTCATCTTTAAATCCAAGATTAGCCATATGTTGCAAGTTTGGTTTTGATAGCACTTTCGCATCAAAAGTTACAGACTTAAGCTTTTATTAATAAACAATTTGAAGTATATGGAACAAAATACCCTTTAGTCTTACTTTGCAGATTAGGGGCCGCATTACATAAAGTGCCCCGAGGGCGCAACAGGAATTTGTGCTCGTTTGTGCGCCCTCAGGGCACTTTGGTATTACAGAAGGGGTTGCAGACACTCGTGCGGCCCTTTCTGTAATACCAATAGCACTGGTGCACATAAAGCGCCAGTGCTATCTACAAGGGGGCATTCCCTCATTTGCATGGGGGCATGACCCATGCAAATGAGTTAATTACTTTGCCTCTGTGCCCACGCTGTATTACAGACGTGGGCACAGAGGCAAAGAAGCCCTCAGGAGGCGCACTGACATTGCGCCCCCCTGATGGCAGCCCTTTGGCAGAGGGTAAGAGGGTGCAATTACTGACTGCACCAGTCTGCAAGATGATCTCTAATCCCCTTCAAAAGTGCAGATGGGTTGCCGCCTGCACTGTGAAAACAGCGAGCGGCTGTATAGCAGCAGCTCCATTTTTCACCTAAATGCGCTGCCCTGGGGACAGTGTGAGTTCACCGCTGCCCTGGGGCAGCGCTTTCATCGTAATAGGGTGCATTTTCATTGTTTACGCTGGGCGCACCTATTTAAAACTGCGCCCTGCACAACCAATGAAAATGCGCTTTATGTGTAATGTGGCCCCTGTACTGTAGTGGGCTTCCTCCCTTTCCAGAGTGTCAGTTTTGGCAACTTGGGAATACAAATCTCTATCCTTTTAAGCAGTATACAGCTATTTAGCCAGCTGCTGCTACTTGAAAGGGCAAAGCACCAGCTGTCCAAAGAAAGATACTACAAGGGGATCACACATGGTAGATGGATTTATTTCCCAGAAACCTTTCATGACAAGTCAAAGTTGAGGTTAAAATGTTGACCGTAGACATATCAGACTGGAGTTCTAATTTTTACTTCGCTACTTGACCAAATTCAGTCATCTTGGGCAAATTACTCAATCCCCAGGTTCCTCTATGCATCAAAAATGAGAGCACCAAAATTTCATTCTGTTCAAAGTGCATGCAGTACAAAAAATATGAATTTCAAAGAAAGGAGGATGGGGTGTTATCCAGGTGCTAGTTTGTTGTCACTTGAATCAAGAATCCTTGTTTATGATACTTACTTTTTCACTTGGGAAAACTGTGTCAAGCTGGGCAAATTACTATCTTGCTTTATTGCTTTTTCCCTTATTTGCAAAATAAATGGTAACTTTTGTGAACAGGGTAACAGCATCAAGTATTAAGTGCACAATGAAAAAATACTTATGCATTAACAAAGAGGCAAAACAATCTACACATTTTCATATTTAGAAATATGATAAATATTTAATGTGAGGCTGCAGGAGACCATCGTAAACACCTGCAACGATTATCAAGTGCCAATTAATTGTGTTCATGGTGAGGAGGAATTTTGAATTGATCAACTGGTTCTATGGGAAGCTCTTTCCCTCTGTATATTATTAGGCATGGGGTAGTTGAGGGAGAAAGGGAAGACACCCTTTTCCTGGAAGAGTAAGGGGGTAGTAACTGCTTTGGTAGCACCATTCCTTGCCCTTGTCTTTAAGGTCACAGCTATGAATTTGAGTGCAGAGCACATTTGTGTTAGACTGCCTGGGCATAAGGGTAATGAGGACATATAATTATCTGTGTGTTCCGTATGACACTGTGGATCTGCAGCTATGCAAAAGGAATGGCCAAAATGAGAATCCAGGAAGGCAGTGGGAAAGTAAACCTCATGTTTACAGCTCCCTGCAGAGTCTGTGAGATAGACCATGACTAGACATGGCATTTTTAGGACAGTCCCTGCTTACACTGTAGAACAATCAAAAACTTTGCTTGTCTCAGAACATTTCGACATATGACACTCATGTAGCAGTAAGACAGGCTCAGTTGTGGAGACATACATGACAGAGTGCTTTGAATGAGGTAGTCCGCCGCAAACAAATGGTAAAAAACCTCCAAATGGATATTCTGTCCTCCAATCCAACTCAACTCTCAGTTCCCTGACATCAGAATGTATTAAGACCCGCTAATGGCAGATCTTTTTATTGCTTGACATTTCACATTATTACATTAGGACCTGTCATGTTGCAGAGAAATGCATTGCGGCTCAACAGACTCTAACACGGCATGCTTTTTAACTAGAGTTTGTATTCAACCAGCAGGCGTAGTGAAAAGATCTTAGAGATGGTGCTGTAAGGTAGATTTGCAGAGTAAAGAACAGCATCACTCTATTAAGACGCATAGCACTACATTATTTTAGCAAACAGACAAAGAGGTATCTCATGACAAAGCTATCAATTGTTCAGAACATCAAACAAGGCCATATAGTAAGAACACTTAGCAAGCTAAACATTCACTCTTGATACCTGCATGATACTGACATGGCCTATATATCCTTCCAAGGTGAATACATTAAGACCCTTACATTAGCTATTATGACCTTTAATTTACTGTATATATGTATGTGGTATTTATATAGCATCAACCTAGCCATAAGGCAGTGAACACTCTTAAGTATCAAGGCAAAGACACAGTCAATGTGAGACAGAAGGGGTAGATGGTTTGTCACATCATGATGTAGTAATCTTTAAAGAGGTGAGTCTTCATCTTTTTCCTAAATTGGAGCAGGGCAGGAGCACTCCTGATGGATACAGTGATATTGAAGTAGACCCTTGTTGTATAGCTTTAAGAAGTTCTTTTGCCTTTTTTTGCATTTCTTCATCTCCTGTCTAATGATATCTTGTTCATAGGCATACCAAACACCACAATAGATTGTGTATGTGTCAGCCAGGTAAGCTGATGTGTCAGTCCTGATATTGAGGGTGAAGATGAAGGGGGACCAAATGAAACATGGGGGAACTCCACAGTTGATCAGGGTCTTCTGGGACCCGATGGTGCTGGTGTTAGTCGGAAAGGTAGGAGGAGAACAATGAATGACATTTCCATTGAATCTCATTCAAGGCTTCAGGGTGTAGAGGAGGGTTAAAGGAATCACGTTCAAGACTTTGGTGTGCGGATGAGGTAAGGTGGTCAATGGCTGAGTGATTCAATACTATTAGGAGGCTGAGTTCATCTTTTTCTGTGGTCAGGAGGGTGTCATCTATGATTTGCAAAGCAACTTTCTCAATGATAGAGCATGTTCTAAAGCAGGATTAATAATCAACAGAGTGAGAGAGCGTCTCCAGGGTGAAGAAACCTTTGTTTGGCAGCACTAAAAATAGGACTCACCAATCACCATCGAAAGATTAACCAAATTGACCAGAATGCACTGGGAGAGCAACTGAGCCGTGTTTCACTTGGAGCCCACAGCTGAAGGCTATTGGTGATTGCCAGTCCTGCTTTGAGTGCTGCCAAAAGAGGAATCTGCTTCTCCAGAGACGGCTTTGATGAAGGGTGAGAGTAAGACATTATCTTTGTAGGCGGTGGCTTTGATAAAGTTGAGAATGTCAGCAAGGTCTTTGAGAGACAGGGGATTGGGTGACCATAGTGGGATTGAGTGCAGAGGGCTGGCTGTTGTAGCAGAACCAGGGTTGAGCTGTTGATGTATTGTTGTATCTTCTGGTTTTTTTCGTTGAAGAAGTGGTTGATGGCATTGCACTTGTCAATGGTGTGTAGTATAGGCAGATATTCTGAGGAGTATTCTGCATCAGTAGGTTGCTTTATTGATTGATTTGATACTGTAATTGACTATGACTCGTTAGTTGCTAGCGCCAGCTGCCCCGGTCTTAAATAAGGGGCATATGCATCTTGTCCCCCAAAATCTGCAATTATCCATAGTATTCAAAGTACATAACTAAGAGCCCTCTCTTTCCATTAATCTGCTGTGCTTGTTTACCCATTTCCATTTGAGTGTAGTATTTATTACATGAAATTTCTGGAACAGGCGTACAACACATCTCCCTGCATTTCTGAC
Source organism: Calotriton arnoldi (assembly GCA_963921515.1). Taxonomy (NCBI): domain Eukaryota; kingdom Metazoa; phylum Chordata; class Amphibia; order Caudata; family Salamandridae; genus Calotriton; species Calotriton arnoldi. The sequence goes on from CAWUFW010002901.1 coordinate 895,087, forward strand.
CTGTGCGTTTTGCTCTTTGACAATGATATATGAACTGATCAAACTCTGAATTTTTTTGGCCGTATCTTGAATGTTTCTTGCTTGCTAATTTTAAATTATATCTACATGCCATTACTCTGTAAAGAAGTAAGTTGGCAGTGGAGACAGGTTACTGGCTTTATTCCTTCTCCCCGTCCGGCAGTAACTGACAAAACCCTGAATCCCCGCTCCCATGCCACATTCCGAGTTCCATGTGGAACCTCAATAACACCATTCCAACCCAACACATCCCCCTTCCTACTGACAAAATACACAAAAAAACAAGGATTAAATAATAAAATGCATGTGATGAGGACAAGGGAATTAAACAGGAGAAAATATGATCTAAAGAATGTGAAGAAGAAAACATGGAGAAACAAGAAAATTAACCATAAGGTTCAAACAAAGAAACGTGAATCAAAACATTTTTATAATTGCTAAACTTTGCAGGACATGTCCTGGCTCTGATGGATGCTCTAACAGGAGTACCCAAAACAGAGCTCCCCCTGGTCAGAGTAGGTCTTGAAGGATGTGCCACTACTCTCTTGCCCTGAGAAAAATCAACATTAGACTGAGCTGGGTAAACATGCACACCCATCTTCCTCCCAACATATTCCACCTTTGATTTGGGTACAACAGAAATGAAACACTTGTTCCAAGTTTTCCCATTCTCAAGTAGCACGACATGCTCCCTCACCTTCTTAACCCGAATGGGTGCAGAAAAACGTGACCAACCTTTGCGAAAAAACCCGATCTTTTAACTCTCACCCAATCACCCTCCTGGACCGACAGAAGCCGATGACATTCATCCGTGTAATCATACCTCTCCTGCACCGCAGCTCTCACATCCGCTACCTTATCCAACCTTGCCGCATCAATTGTTTTCCTTTCCATCCATTCTTTATTGAGTTGGGAACCTGCAATCTTTCCCCTTAAAAGGTAAAAGGGGACATTCCTGTACTTATATGGGGGGTAGTTCTCATGGCCCACAACATGTCATTCTTTGCTATTTTCCAGTGTAACCCATTAATGAGTGCAAGTTGCAATTGGTCTTTGATGCAACGGTTTACCCTTTCAACAAGACCGTTGCTGCGAGGGTGATAAAGAGAAGTTAAAATGTGCTTAATGCCAGAATTATCAAGAAAATTCTGCATTTCTCTAGATGTTAATTGGGTCCCATTGTCGGTTATCAATTCCTCGGGAAAGCCTTCCCTAGAAAACATCTCCTTGAAGAATTTAATGATGACATCCGAGTTCACGCTGTCCACAAATCCTACCTCTGGCCACTTTGGCATATAATCTATCAAGACCAATGCGTACTTGGGTGCACTGCCACCGACACCAAAAGGACCAGCAACATTAAACACCACCTTACTCCATGGCGTGTTTTTTACCACAATGGGGTTGACTGGAGATGGACAAGTAACCTGTGACTTGTCACTAAGGACACACACACATCAATTCCTAACGTAATGTTCGATCGCCCTGACGACACCAGGCCACCATAAATCTTCCCTTATCCTTCTTTTCATGGCCCGGATTCCAAGATGCCCTTCATGAGCTAAAACCAGGACTCTCTCCCAAAGACACCCAGAGACAACTAGTTGCCCACTCCTACGCAGAATGCTCCCCTCAATAGACAGCTCTGTTTCTATTCTACTGAAAGGAACTAAAGCTTCAGGGGTATTTCTAACTGGAGGCCAACCTTCACAACGCACTTCATCACTTTCTGAAGAGTTTCATCACTAGATACAGCATCTAACCATTCTTGCTCAGACAATGCTCCATTCGTGGTGTCGCTGATAGAGCTCACCACACATACAATTTCGAACTCATCAGCATCCTCTTGATCTACATCGTTGCCATCCAAAGGCAACCTCGAGAGACAATCGGCAACATAGTTTTTAGCACCAGGCACATACTCCAACCTATACTGATATCCTTGTATTCTATACTGCCATTTGGCAATGCGCGGAGTTGCTCTGCCCCCACCCTTGGTGGTAAACAGATCCAACAAAGGTTTGTGGTCTGTTCTCAAAGTAAATTCTTTTCCCCACACAAAATTTTAGAAGTACTGGACACCCCACCACATGGCCAATGATTCTCTATGGTGGAGTAAGATGATTCTGCGCCTTGTAATGTCCTGGATGCGATGAAATAGTACCTTCCTTCCCATCAGCTCTTACCTGCATAAGTACTGCACCTAGACCCACATTGCTGGCTTCAGTGGTTATGATACATGAGTCATTAATATCAAACATTTTGAGTGGACCAGCATTAACAATTTCCATTTTGATGGATTCAAAATCCTTGTCACAATTATCATCCCACACATACTTCATGTTTTTCTTCAGGAGACTGTGTAACCCACTGGTTTTGTCACAAAAATTCTTAACAAATTTGAAATAAAATGAACGAAGCATGTCATTATTTTTGGGTTTAGGTGCACACTGAATGGCATCAAGGATTTTTACCTTGGGCTCGACTCCTTTCCCAGATACGTGATGACTCAAATAATCAACACCCTCTTGAGCAAACTTACACTTCTCTTTTCTTAGAGTCAACCCACTTCCCTTGATGATGTCCAGGACTGTCCTCACCCTGCTGTCATGCTGTCATGCTGTCGGATATACCGAAATGCCCCTTCAGGCGTAACAAATGATGTCAAGTGCCTGGAATCTCTCCTTAATTCGACCTGGTGGTATGCTGAAGATACATCCAGAGAGGTAAAGTATCTGGCGTTGCCCAAAGTCGATAGCATCTCATTTATGTTGGGCAATGGTTGGCGATCAACCCAGATATTAGAATTCAGGTCCGTGAGATCCACACAAAGTATCACCGACTTGTCTGCCTTACGCGCCAGAACTATGGGTGCCAACCACTCTGAGCCTTTGATGGGTTCTATAATTCCTGTAGAACACAGTTTGTCAAGCTCCATTTTTAATTCACCCCGTAAGCTTAGTGGGACCCTGCGCACCTTGTGAGCTATAGCCTTTGCATTGTGTTTCAATATTATGCAGTGTTGAAAACCCTTGAGTTTCCCCAACCGTTCACAAACTATTTCAGGGTAGTGTTTGGCCCATTCTTCAGTTCCCATATGATTAACTATACAGGAATTCTCTGAATTGGTTAACAGGTGACTACTCGACACATAGTCCACATTCTGTTTTGACAGTACCATGTCAGGGTGATTGGGGTCTAAAATAATCCCTAACTCACCCTGTTCAACCCACCCCAACAAATTTGCACCATCCTTGACAATGTACACAGGTCCCACAGCATGTATGCCATCGAATTGCAAATTAGCATCAAATCTCCCTACGACCTCCACCCTCTTACCCCCGTAAGCAAACATTTTAATATGAGACTCATGCACAACAGTGTTCTTAAGTTCGCTAAAATCCTTTTCGTTTAACAAAGTGAAGGAAGAACCAGAATCTGCTAAGAATTTTATGCCTCTCTCGTTCACTGAGATCGTGCAAGATGGAGGCTTTCTCTTGCGTAAACCAGCCATGGACGATATTTCTACCACTGCACTCTCCACCAGGTTTGTTGAGGACAACATTAGAATCTCATTGTCTTCTTCGTCCGGATCGCAGAAACTTTCCTCAATGTTCTTGACTGACTGTGAGAGAGCAGATCGCTGATTAATGCTAGCTCTGCACATACATGCAAAATGGCCTTTTTTCCCACACTTGAAGCATGTTTGAGTTAATGCCGAGCAGAATCTGGCATTACCCATATTCTGTCTGTCACCTAGTTATAGCCTCCTTTTTAACAACTTTTAGAAAGATCACAGCACCTTTTAGCTCACGTATACATACCGCGACCATTAACAGCAATGATCACGCTATGAACTACAAGCACCTGGCCCTCCAATGGAGAACCCAGACCTGAGCATAATTTCCATTGGTATTAATACCCTAATGGCAAATTGTATCTTTGTTTTTTGACTCTTGTCGTTTCAGAATCTCTACTCCTTTCATTTATCCGGGGGCACCGACATTTTCGGGCCACTGTAGATATAAATTTCTTATTCGGTCCTGACGAAGCGCCCTGGATCTCCCCCTGAGACCACTGAAGCGCGAAACATGTTGACCATAACATATGCCCACTAGGGACATATAATCACCCAGCTACCAAGGGACATAATACCCTTAAAGCAGCTCCATACACTTTGTTTTAATAATGACAGAAGGATCACTTTATTAAAAAATAATCACTCTCCCTCCAGCCATTTTTTAATACACTTTCTAGGACTTCACTGCCACTTACACCCACGCACCCATACGGCTTCATCAAAAGATCTCCGAAAAAGAGACCCTTCGGGGGACCCGTAGGGCATTGCAGCGCCGGCCCGACGAGGAGCAAAAGCCCAATGATGAAGCATGACATCCTTCGGGGTGTGTGAGGGCATCAAGATGAGGACACCCTGCCTCCCACAAGCAGAGTAGCACACGACAAGAGTACCCCCTACTTCCCTCCTCTCCATCTCCACTCAGGAACGTTAACTCCCTTTGGTATAAGTTTAATTTCGGGAGCACGGGTCACCGGACCTTTTAGAATAGCTCCTAGAGTCCCCCTCTTTTGATAAATAGGATTACCCAGATGGGACCTGCTACCACAACGGAAACATGAGTTCTTACACATTTCTGTCTTCTCACTCTTGGGTTTAGATAATTGGTCATTGCCACTACGCGAAAAACTTGAGTTGGTTCCTTTGAATGAATGAATGAATGAATGAAGCAGCATTTATAAAGCGCATAGCTACCCGTAGGCATCCCAGCGCTGGAGGATAACTGAAGCTTCTCAGAATCATTTAGGGAAGAGCCAGGTTTTCAGTAGTCTGCGGAAGACAAGATGATTAAGTTCCCCACGTAGCTGAAGAGGAAGAGAGTTCCAAAGCTTGGCGGCATTGTAGGAGAAAAGCCGACCACCGCTTCTGACTCTCTTGATTCAGGGGACAACTGCCAGGTGTTGGTCATCTGATCGTAGTCGCCTGTTGGCTCGATAGGGCTTAACCAAGGAGGAGATGATCTCTGGTCCCTTTCCTCCCATAAGTTTATGGGTAATGCATAAGGCCTTAAATGGACTCTCTCCCGGATGGGGAGCTAGTGGAGAGCCTTCATGTCTGGTTTGGCCGACTGCCGATTCCGAGTCCCCATGAGGATTCTTGCCGCGCAGTTCTGCACTATTTGCAGTTTGGCGAGAACCGAAGTAGGGGCTCCAAGGTATACGGCATTGCCGTAGTCCAGGCGGGAAAGAATAAGTGCCTGGACCATGAGCTTTCTAGCCTGAAAGGGAAGCAAAGGGAGCACTTTACGGAGCATCCTTAAAGTGCCAAAGCAGGAGGCCACCACCTTTCTGGCCTGGACTTTAAAGCTAAGATCAGAGTCCAGCCAAACGCCCAGGCTTTTAATTTCAGACTTAGGAGCAGGTGCCACACCCATCGATACTGGCCACATGGTGTCTGCCTTGAAAAGAGAGGGGTTACCAAGGAGCATAAGTTCGGTTTTGTCCCCATTCAATTTTAAATAAGAGTCTTTCATCCACCTGGCTACTTCTTCAAGGCAGATACATAGAGAGGTGGAAACCCTATCTGAGTGGTTAAATGCCACCACTAACTGGGTATCATCGGCATAAGTCACAATGTGCACCCCGTAGGGGAGAACAATTTCCGCTAGGGGGACATGTAGGCGTTAAAAGTGTGGGGCTCAGGGAAGAGCCCTGAGGGACTCCACATTGGAGGCGCCAGGATTTAGAAATGGCCTCACCCTCAAACACCTGAAAAGATCTTCCCTCCAAGAAGGATTGCAACCATGTCAAGGCCACTCCGGTCACACCAAGGTTTCTGAGTCGTTGAACCAAAATAAGGTGGTTGACCGTGTCAAAGGTCACGCTGAGATCCAGAAGGATCACGGCAGAGGAGCCTCCTGCATCAAGGATCCTTCTGGATTCCTCCACGACTGCTAATAAAGCGGTTTCAGTACCCTGGCAGGGACGAAAGCCAGTCTGGGAGGGTGAAGAAGTTTATTAGATTCAAAATAGGCCGAGAGCGCCAAGTTGATATGTTTCTCCAATATTTTACTAGTTCCTGGGAGAAGCGAGATAGGTCGATAGTTGCCCAGACAGTCTGGGTCCAGGCTAGGTTTCTTCAGCAAGGACCTAACCATGGCTTTTTTCCAAGGGGGAGGGACCACCCCTGCGTCTATGGAGGAATTAATCAATTCCAGAATCACTGGGGCCACTAATTCTGCCACCTGATTCAACATCTTGGGAGGAGCTGGGTCTCTGGGTGAAGACAAGTGCGGAAATTGTCTGTAGTGATTCGTAATTCATTGAGGGAAGGTTTTTAGAGAGTTTTCCTTACTCCCTGTATATGAGTCCTCTAAGTGGGAGGTGGAAAGACTATTGGATGGAGCAAAGGATTCATATATCGTTTGAATTTTATTATAAAAATATTCTGCAAGTTTATTACAGTGATGGTCCGTGGCTAAGGAAATATCGGGGAGAGAAGGAACTCTTAGAAGTTTGTTTACAATTCGGAATGTTTCACGGGGAGAGTTGGCTGCTAAAGAGATTTTTTCCTCAAAATAAGAGGCCTGAGCTTTTTTAATTTCGGACTTATAAATTTTGATAGCCTCCCTATATTCCTTTTTCTTGGTCATGGAGAAGTCCTTTCTCCAGACTCTTTCAATTTTTTTACATGTTTGTTTTAATTCTCTCAGTTTAGAATTATACCAGGCCGATCTATTAGGCCTATTATGTGGCTGATTAGTTGTTTTTGGAAGGACCTGGTCTAACGTCCCCTCAATCCAACTGTTGAATCTCTCATTAGCCACCACCGGGTTGGTGTCAGGCAGAGGCTTGGAAGTATCTAATGCCGATATCCACTTTTCTATAGAAAGTTTAGACCAATAGCGGGATTTAATTGGTGTTGGCTGGAATGGAGGGGTAACATGAGTGGAGGACCAGTTAACTGAAATAAGGAAATGATCCGACCAGGGGATGGGGGTAGGTTTCAGACATGAAAGCTCTCTAGATTGGAAAAAATTGGATCCAAAAGGTGCCCTTTTAAGTGTGTTACATGTAGCACCTTCTGAGTGAGCTGAAAAGCAGCTAGGTCCAAGGTCAACTCAGATGCAACTTTCAATGTTGGGTCATCAAAGTGGATATTAAAATCACCTAGAATAGTAAAATTTGCAGCGGTGCTAGTCAGTTTGGGGACCATTGTAGAAAGAGACTGGCAGAATGGACCTATGGGTCCAGGGGGACGGTAAATTAAAATGCCTGATAGAGTAAGTGTAGTCGTAAATCCTATTGTGAAATGGAGGTTCTCGCAACCGAGCAAGGGACTCCCAAAGGATCGAAAAATAAGGTGACTTTTCAATATGATGGCAATGCCACCACCTTTGCCAGTGGCCCTGTCTAGCCTCTGTATTGTGTAGTCAGGCGGAAGTGCCTGGACAACATCCGGCTCTGAGCTCACATTCGCCAGGTCTCAGTGAGGAATAAGACATCAGGGCCTTCATCCATAAGTAGGATAAACACTTCTGCTGAATGTTTAGGCAAAGATCTGCAATTTAATAAAAGCAGTTTAAAAACTTTGTTAGGCAGTGCTGCAGCATGAACGATGGTGGGGGGGAGCCGAAGTCTAAATAAACAGTGCGCACAATTGGTGTCTGGACTACCGGGGGCAATGGAGTGAAGACAGTTTAGTCCTGGGGGTGAGTTTAATTGTTTGAGCATCTCCATGCTATAACAGTACTTATCTAGAGGGTAGGGGGCATGGATTCTGGCCCCTGGCCCCGTCAGGACGCGGACGGGCGCAGACGGGCTTGCCTTAGGCGCGCCTTCGGCGCGCCAGCGGCGCGCCCGCTGCGCGCGTCCGCTGCGCGGTCGCGTCATCGGGCTCTTAAGAAGCCCGGGCAGGTCCAGCAACTAGAACGCTGACCTGGTTAATGGCGGCTTCAGTGCAAAGTGCAACGAAGCGATCAGGTGAGAGCAGCTAAGTGCAGTCGAAATTCCCAAGCAGATTCCCCTCAAATTCACATTTAAAACAGCAACTTAGGCAAATAAAAATTCAGATGACAACGTGCAAATAAGCAGAGGTTAGCAGCAGCGGTTAAAAATAGGTTCCCACACCCAAATCCCCCAACAATGATTCGCTCAACCGGAATCAATTTACAGCATAAAAACAGTATTTTGATAAAATAAGAAACGAGGTAGCAGCGCTCCTCGCACCTAACGTGACTCAAGGCAGCTTCAATTAACGCTGCGCGGTCGCGTCATCGGGCTCTTAAGAAGCCCGGGCAGGTCCAGCGACTAGAACGCTGACCTGGTTAATGGCGGCTTGAGTGCAAAATGCAACGAAAGCGATCAGGTGAGAGCAGCTAAGTGCAGTCGAAATTCCCAAGCAGATTCCCCCTCAAATTCACATTTAAAACAGCAACTTAGGCAAATAAAAATTCAGATGACAATGTGCAAATAAGCAGTGGTTAGCAGCAGCGGTTAAAAATAGGTTCCCACACCCAAATCCCCCAACAATGATTCGCTCAACCGGAATCAATTTACAGCATAAAAACAGTATTTTGATAAAATAAGAAACGAGGTAGCAGCGCTCCTCGCACCTAACGTGACTCAAGGCAGCTTCAATTAACGCTGTGCGGTCGCGTGTTCGGGCTCTTAAGAAGCCCGGGCAGGTCCAGCGACTAGAGCGCTGACCTGGTTAATGGCGGCTTGAGTGCAAAGTGCAACGAAAGCGATCAGGTGAGAGCAGCTAAGTGCAGTCGAAATTCCCAAGCAGATTCCCCCTCAAATTCACATTTAAAACAGCAACTTAGGCAAATAAAAATTCAGATGACAATGTGCAAATAAGCAGTGGTTAGCAGCAGCGGTTAAAAATAGGTTCCCACACCCAAATCCCCCAACAATGATTCGCTCAACCGGAATCAATTTACAGCATAAAAACAGTATTTTGATCAAATAAGAAACGAGGTAGCAGCGCTCCTCGCACCTAACGTGACTCAAGGCAGCTTCAATTAACGCTGTGCGGTCGCGTGTTCGGGCTCTTAAGAAGCCCGGGCAGGTCCAGCGACTAGAGCGCTGACCTGGTTAATGGCGGCTTGAGTGCAAAGTGCAACGAAAGCGATCAGGTGAGAGCAGCTAAGTGCAGTCGAAATTCCCAAGCAGATTCCCCCTCAAATTCACATTTAAAACAGCAACTTAGGCAAATAAAAATTCAGATGACAATGTGCAAATAAGCAGTGGTTAGCAGCAGCGGTTAAAAATAGGTTCCCACACCCAAATCCCCCAACAATGATTCGCTCAACCGGAATCAATTTACAGCATAAAAACAGTATTTTGATCAAATAAGAAACGAGGTAGCAGCGCTCCTCGCACCTAACGTGACTCAAGGCAGCTTCAACTTGCCTGGGGCATGGTTTTGTGTTCAAGTGTCTTACCTCCGTAGATTTGGTACCCTCGTTCATTTCCTTCATACTGACTTGTGAATGTTCAATACTCCTTGCTAGCTTTAACGCAGATTCTAAATCTGGGTCCTCAGTAGACAAAAGTTTCTCCTGAGCTTTCCTATTATTAGTTCTTTCTATTAATTGGTCCCTGATAATTACATGTCTGAACTCTCTATAGTTGCATGTAGCAGCCAGCGTTCTGAGGCTGGCAACAAAGTTGTCAATAGATTCCCCTGGAAGCTGGGAACGTTGAAAAAATTTGTGGTGTTCGAGAATGGTGTTTTTCTTAGGATTGAAACGCTTGTCAAGGGTACTAATGATGGAGGCATACTCGTCAATCGCTGTTGAAGAATCGCCGTTTTCACCACCCGACGTAAATACACTTACAATTTCTAATGGCAAGGTTTTCAGAATGTGGCGACCTTCAGTGCCCAAATTATACACAAGAAGGGCTTTTTTCTTTTTTAGAGGTGAAGGTATCACCATCAATTGCCTCCAAGTAAGCCTCAAAAGTTTCTTTCCATTGCTGCCAGTTCATTGGGGGAGTGACAGGAGCTTGTAAAAAGGGTACCAGTGCAACAATTCTCTCCATGAGACGTTTGGTAGGTAGGTGACAAATTAATATACCCTAGTTGTTGTGAAATCACACACAATTGCAGGCAAGTTCCATGAATATTTCCTTTGTTCCTTGTACATATGTTTTCTATTCTTTTCCATAGTTAGAGTAATATAATTGATGTAGTTCACACACAATTGCAGGCAAATTCTTTGTATAGTTTAAAGGTGTGCCTGTCACCGATGAAAATGCAGGCAAGAATGAAAATGGGTGATTTTTTTTTTACTCACCCCAGATGGCCACCACGTTCAGTGCGCGATGCGTCAGTTTTCTAAAGCAGATGGGGCTTGTACTCAGGCATGCGCAGTACAGTTCAATAACGTGCGCAATGTCCCGACTCACGGATGCGAAACTGTAGGCTGCACGCTGGCTCTTGGCCCCTCTGCAACAGCCACTAATATCACAAGGGCTGGGCGGGGGCCGGAACTGTCACCGGAGACACTCTTGGCCCCTCCGCAACAGCCTCTATCACCAGAAGGGTGGGCGGGGGTCGTAACTGCCAACGAAGATGCTGGTGCTCCAATTCTGCACGTCCAGTCTCAGACTGTCCCGCTCGGCTCAACGCCACTGTAAAGAAGTAAGTAGGCAGTGGAGACAGGTAACTGACTTTATTCCTTCTCCCCGTCCAGCAGTAACTGACAAAACCCCAAATCCCCGCTCCCACGCCACATTCCGAGTTCCACGCAGGGAACCTCATGAACACGATTCCAACCCAACACACTCCCTTCTGATAGTGTATGAAAGTTCTGCGTTTATCCTTCAGATTAATCCTCCCAGATAATTGCAGAGCATTCTCAGCCATAGCCAACTCTGCGCTTCATACTTGAGTCCTAAAGAAGTCCCATTTATCTGAGTTATCAGCCTACACCTTTTAGTGCTCCATGAATATAATAAAGCACATTTGCCAGGCTTATGGCAACGCCTACTTGATTACAAAAGAATGCCACATTTTGTAGAGCTCTTCATCTGCTAATTTGCTTTTACAACTGCTAATATGTTGTTTGCCAGCAGACCTTAAACATGAAGGCTTAGGTCTCCCCTGGGGCTAAGTCTCATTGCACTCATGCAGTAACTGGCTAAATAAACTCTCTCAAAAGAACACCACAATAGGCCTGCACATAACTCATATATGTTGTGCTTCCTTTAAATCTATTCCTCAAGATGATAAGATGAGTTAATTCTGTAGCTTGAGCAATCAGTCAAAGTTCTGCTCCCATCCACTAACCCTGTCTACCATTTTTATGCATCAAGCTTATACCCTTCCTCCATTCCATGATGATTCCCTACATAAGGTCAACTAAGGCATTCAGGATTTTCAGGATAACCACTGACTGTGCAGATCTCTGTAGATCAATTGTATGTAACTTTATCACATGAATACTCATGATAAAAGACCTGATTCTGCTCTCAGCTCTCATGGTCAGAACTACAAGCCCCTTTTGTATTTGCAGATTGATCTTTCAGGCTGTTCTACAGGGGTGAGCTGCAGTGCCCGTTCCCTCGCTTGATCACTATGCTGTTCCTCTTGTTGGTCCATCACATGCATCACCATCATTCAGATTTTCCTGACGGAGGATCCTGAGTGACCTTAGTAAACATGGTCCATGAATCTTATTCTGTCTATAGAATTCCGCCGGAAAGCACACAGGCTCTGAATTTTGAAAAAAAAGCAAAAAAAGCAGTACTTCGTATTAGAAAATATTTTGGGAATATCCTGCACTTGAATGGTTTCCAGGCCTTCGCATTTCTGCAAAAAAAGATGGAGCGGAGGAGATGAAGAAATGAGCATTTCCAAATGTTCTGTGTTTGTGGTTCTATTCATCAGATTATTATTTGGCGCCGAAGCATTTAATTTGACTTTGGAAAGGAGCGCACTAACAGGAGACGAACATGCTGATGAAAGGGGGTCTAATATTCGAGGCTGCAGATGTTCGGGCACTGCACCTGGAAGCTGCTTTGATTACTTGCTATGGATCACAAATTACATTTCCCTGTTAACTGCGTGGCTTCGCAATGCTGATTTGCATCTTAAGAGCCTTACAAATTGGGCAGAGGACAGGAAGTGGCTGTGTGGTTTCACAGTAGGCATCTGCACATTAGATAGGCCTCACTGTAGAGGGGGGTTCATCTCTTATGCGGACTCAACCAGTGGCGTAACTAAAATTGAGGGGCCCCCTTCAAAGTACATGGAGGTGGCCCTGCCCCCACAACCAGTCATTAGCTTTCAGACCAGGAGCCCGCCGTCCATGCACAGTGCCGGATGGGGCCCCCTGGAGCTCGGAGCCCCCCAGCACAGCGGGGGCTGTGGGTGCTATTGCTAAGCCAGTGGACTTAACATACAAGGAGAAGAAGGGGGTTGTACAAGAGTCAGGAACTATGAGCGCCATGCGACCGACCCATAGCAGGTGTGCTAGCCCTATTGCAGTGCTTGATTTGAGCCCGCAGTTGCACTTATTTTTGGGGACCAGCACCGCTTCAGACTTTTTCCAATAGCACAAAAGGAAAAACACGCAAAGTGGAAAGACAGAGCAAGAAAAAGGGGGAACAAACATCACAAAGGAAGGAAGCCGAAACCTGGACAGTAAGCTAAAAGGGGGGGTGTCTGGAAGTGGATTAAAGAGGCCTGGGGTGAATTGAAAACTACACAGCCTTGGTATTCGGTGCACTGGCATTTCATTGCACCAGCCGCAAGATTCTGAGTCGAGCTTTGGGAACCGGTGCTCTTTTGTTTACAGAATAAGCACTGGCCCTGGCAGGCGTATTTGTAAAATAAGATTTTATGTCAATGAAGGAATGTATACCCCCACGCCCAGGTGTGAGGACTTAACAACCATTCAGCAGCACAATATGTAGAATAACCATATATTGAAAATGTGCTCTTTAGTGAATCCCTGCAGCCTAATTGATACACCAACATTTCCCCATTGCTTTGTAGGCCAGACAGGCTTTGCACAATGAGGGCTGTTGCTCCAGTCCTCTCTAGAGCTCTGGATGAGGCGTATCTTATAGTGAACTATGCCATGGCTAAATGCAACCTGTACACATGTTCTAACGGCGGCCTTGCTTTCAGTCATAAAAGGACACCATGTTCCATGCACGAACCCTGGAGCACATGCACGAATGCCTGAGCACATGCATGCATGAATGCCTGTGCACATGCATGAACCCTAGAGGACATGCACAAACCCTGAAGCACATGCACGAACCCTGGAGCACATGCACGAACCCAGGAGCAAATGCACAAACTCCTGGAGCACATGCATGAATGCCTGTGCACATGCATGAACCCAAGAGGACATGCACGAACGCTGGAGCACATGCACGAACCCAGGAGCAAATGCACGAACTCCTGGAGCACATGCATGAATCCCAGAGGACATGCACAAACCCTGAAGCACATGCACGAACCCTGAAGAACATGCACGAGCCCTGAAGCACAAGCACAAACCCTGGAGCACATGCACAAACCCTTGAGGACATGCACGAGCCCTAGAGCACATGCATAAACCCTGGAGCACATGCACGAACTCTGGATTGTACTAGACCTAATTGAATTAGATCTAGTACAATCTGACTTCAGAAGCAGCCATCTATCCATATTCCACTTCTTATGGTCAACACCGAACTTACTATCTTACCTCATGCCAATTCGTGAACTTTGGGAAAGTAGCAATTCTCATAAGATACTATTGTTCAAACACATTGCAAACACCCTTTCCACCATTGGTTGCCAAGAATATTGGATTAACCCGGAGTCTATGGGGCCATCAACTTCAGATATGATAAAAGAAAAATATTGGATATGGTCAACAGAACAGCTCGATGGAAAACTACTACTTGACCTGAGGGACATTAAACCCATTTTGCGTTTTGAGGACCATATAGACCAATTATTTCCACCAGTTAAACAAGCACTTTTTATAAACTTTAGGCTGGGGTGTCTTTCCGTAAAGACCTTCACAGAGAATTGGTCAAAGTCTAGAGGCAACTGCTCTTGCCCCTGCTCACAAGATGGAGATGAGACCCTCGTTCATTTTATGTTACTCTGCTACTTTTTTTGCCTGCAAGGAGGAGATTTATTTGCCCCCTTTTTTAAAAAGTATGGCATTAGACATTTTGTTGCCACCCTGAAGTTTTATCTAAGAACTAATATTAATTCTATTTTTAACCCAGTAGCCTATTACATTTACACAGCGTGGAAAGCAACGTACCCTTGATTTAGGTAGCAGAATGCCTGAGTTCCAGAAGTGTTGTGTATTTATTATTATTTTAATGTCGTTTTGCTACTTTTTAATTGTGTCGACCTACAATAGAAGATGAATTTTGACCAGTCAGAATTTTTTTGAACAAAGCACTTTAGTAGAAGCCATTGCTGTCCCGTTGAATGTATTTGGCTACAGAGTTTTCTATTTTGAAACTTGTAATCCTGCTGAGTGAGGAATGTAAATAAGGGCATTTTTGCACAAGAGCAGGGAGACACCTTTGAACTTTTTTATGTTATCGCAGTCTTATAATTTCAAACACTCATATGCTCTTATGACAAGCATTCCGGGTAGGTTTTTTATAGTTCTGAAAATTGCTTCGCTGTATTTTGTTTTTATATTTGTGTGTGTAGCTTATTTATTGCTCATGTTCCCTTTTATTGTATACATGTATTAGAATGTGGATCTTATTAGTCACATATTGTGAGGCTTATGTCTATAAGCTGACATAATAAATATGCTATGCTTTGCATATTTCACTTCTGAGGACCACTGCTCCAAACAGGAAGTCTTGTTGAATCAGAAAGGAGACAAGGGTTATTACTGGGAAACAGACTAACCTAAAACAACTAACAGGCCATGTTTTTAGGTAGAAAAGTTGGAGGTGCATAGAGAGGCTTTTATTGTGCAGAAGAATGAACTTAGAGTGCTGCTAAAGTTTAGAGATTAAATGTTCTGGAGAATACGTGACAATTATCAACAAGCAAACATGTTTTGAAAAATATTTGGTATCACATTGCTGTGAGGCTCGTTAGTTAGTTACGTGTATTGTAAGTAATAAACACCATTACAAAAATTCTGGAGTCGTCACATTCCACCCAGTATACACTGTTTCTGGTAGGTTTCATTTAAAAATATTACAGATCGGTAGCGAAATATAAGTGCTTAAATTACCATAGTATGAAAATAAACAAGTAACGAAAAAAACTTAAAATCCCAACTGCACTAGTGTGCCTGGCAATCAGCCGGTTTCACTGAATTATAGTCTCAGTTGTTTGGCTGATTCGTTGATTCTGCTGCTGGTGCGGGGACATCATGTAATGAGTTCTTTGGCTGTAACTTGCCTAGTGACTTCTTCACCTGATTTAAGAATTTCATACCCCGGCAAGCTAGAGGGATTGAGGCTCCACTCAACCAGGCGATGACTGCTTGTCTGCAGGTCTGGATTTGCAGTTGCAAAAGTGGTGGCTTAAGTAATGTTCTTCTTTGTTCTAAGAAAGATGGACAGGGGCAGAATACGTGGGTGATTGATTCTTTCTTATATTGACATAAATCACAGTTTGGATTAGTCGTGAAGCTGGAAATCCTGTCAAACAGGTCAAAGTAATCGGGTGCAGCAACATAAGAGATCTTCTCATCTGCTGATATTAATGTTATTAAGTAAGAAAGAAAGGATACCTCAGACTTTAAATTATCTTTTTTTTCTTCCAGGGAATGAGAATGTAATACATCTACTTAGTGAACCATTGAGAGGGAAACCTAGTGAGATGTTTCATGGCAAAGAAGACAGTGCACAAAATTATGTAGGAGAATACCATTTCTTCCACCAAGACCATGAAAATGTATTACATTTTAACCTCTAAATAGTTGCTGAAATATGATAAAGGGAAAGTTGGGGAAGTCGAGGTTAGCCATGCCAATCAATTTTAATGCGAGCAACCATTAAAATGGGGTGCAATGAAAACCAATGCAAATCTATGGAAAATGGATAAAACATCAGTATCTTTTAGTAGAACTTTGGCAAAAAGGATCATACACAAGTACACACATTTGAGCAGTGTTACCTGATGAGCAAATTTACTTTTGACTAAGGCTCTTTTTTCTATCAAACACAGAATCATTAGATTGTTTCACAAGGATTCAGGGGCGTATGTATCAAATACCGTTATTGCGATTCTCAAATAGCGATTTTTAGAGAATCGCTATTTGAGAATCGCAAAACGGGATGTAATACAAAATTCGCAAATATTTTGCGATTCCTTGGCATTCCTTAATTGCGACTCACAAATTGCGAATCGCAATTAAGGAATACCTTCCCATTCATTCCTATGGGCCTAGAGGCCCATAGAAATGAATGGGAAGACATTCGCAATTTGCGAGTACCCATTAGGTACTCGCAAATTGCGAATGCAATTTCAAGGTGCAAGGGTGTTATAAGGACACCCTGTTGCACCCTGAAATGAGCATGTGTGCACATATGGCGCACATACATGCCCTAAGGGCATGTATGCACGCCACATGGCACTTTGAAAAATGCCAAAAAGTGCATTTTTCAAAGAAATGAAATTACCACCAACTTGAAGTTGGTGGTAATTTGCGATTTCTTAAAGAGAAATTGCACAACTTGGGTGCTTTCTACATCGCATTTAAGGAATCGCAATTTGCGAGTCCTTAAATGCATTCGCAAAATAGGGAATCGCAAATTTTGCGATTCCCTATTTTGCGAGGGCCTTTTGGGATGATACATCCCAAAAGGCTTTTTTCCGTTCGCAAACGGGCCGATTCTGAGAATCAGCCCGTTTGCGAACGGGAAATGGGCTTCATACATATGCCCCTTAGCCATCTTGAACTTTACGAGGTTGTGTATGCTCGAGCATGTTTGGCGAAGGAAAAGAGCAGAGTTTGAAAAACAATTAGCTGTAGACATTGACATGACTTGAGGTCAGGGTCAGACTGCTCCACGTCTTAAGATTCAACTGGTAGAAGCTTGCAATGGAGAGGTTTGTGAAAGTTGAAAATGCTGCAGGCAGGAAATGGTGCAGGAGTAGGCCAGTAAGGTTGACATTTCTTCAGAAGTGTTCAGCCACTTCTCCCTGGTCGTCTGATCAAATTCAGACATTTTCTTCATTTTAAAGCAGTACAGCACTATGGGCAGGGAGGGCTGCATACTGCTAGAGGAAATTCAGAGTTGGAGTTTTCCTACTTCTTTATTCTCCTTCAGTCTCACAGATACTAAGTCAAACAGACTTCAGCGCAATAGAGACTACCCTAAGCAGAGCAAAGCAGGAGGCATAGTATTTCACTGGTCCCAAGAATAAGATGGGAGCTGGCTGCAAAAACATTGGCACAAAGGGGAAAGTTATTATCTTCTTGGGTCAGGAATTCGAAAAGTCTTCAAAGCACAGGACAGCTTAAACATAGACTGAGGGCCTGATGTATGACCCTTTCATTTAGCGCCTCGCAATTTGCAACTCATTGCGAGTCGCAAATTGCGAGGCGCTAAATGAAATGTACAACAGCGTTATTACACTGTTTTGCGATTCCCAATGGGGTCGCAAATTGCGAGGCTCATTAATATTAATGAGCCTCTTGCAATTTGCGAGCCCATTGGGAATTCCAGCCCTCCCAGGGATGGTGCCCTGCTGGGCTCAGCAGACCACCATGTCTGGGACTGTTTTTAATAAAGCAGCTTTTTTTTTTTTTTAAATGCAGCCCGTTTTCCTTAAAGGAAAACGGGATGAATTTAAAAAAAAAAGAAATTACGTTTCGTTTCATTTATTAAGGGCAGGCAGTGGTCCCTGGCACCACTGCCTGGCCTTAACAAATGTTTTTAGAGACAGTTACAAAGTGGAAGGGGTCCCCTGGGGACCCCTTCCAAATTGCGACTGCATTACCACCCTCTTGAAGAGGGTGGTAATTTATGAGTGTTTTGTGACCGCAATTGCGGTCACAAAACATTCACACATAGCATTGCGGACGCAATTAGGAAGGGAACGCCCTTCCTAATTGCGACTACAATTCTAAATAGTGAGTCGCAAATAAATTGCGACTCGCTATTTAGGAATTGTACATGGCCAACAGTGATTTTGCATGCACAAACGGGTTCGCAAACCCATTTGCGCATGCAAAATCACGTCGTACATCTGGCCCTGAGTGAAGCACTTAAAACAACAAGCTATATTTCTGTTTGTTTATAATAGTAGTTCTTGACCTGTGGTCCGGGAACTGCTGGTGGTCCGTGAAGCTTACCCAGGGAGCCTAAGACTGCCTAGATAATTAAATAATATTAACCAATTAATAAGGTGTATATAAATCATGACACAAAATGTACAAGTGAAGATTTTAAAACATTCTTTAAATGTGCAGGATTTTGAAATTGTAAGCTTAAAACTAAGGTAGTATCCTCAAATTGATTCATAGGAGCTGCACAAATGCATAAACAGAATTAGTACGGCCAATGAATGTCCTCAATTGAATTTGGAAAAGCTCTAACATTTCCATTCAAATTTAGATTTCTTTTTATATTTGTTTGCGAATTAAACAAAATAGTTCATCATTTGTATATTTGTTTGATGAATGCTTGTTTCTGTACTTTTTATGTATTGTTTTGTGGTTCAAATTATCGAAAATCCTTAGTCTGGGTTTCCAGTAATTACTCAGTAGAGGTCCTCAGATTCCAATAATGATGCAGTGGGGGTCGGCAGGTTCCAGTAATGATTAAATGGGGGTCCAGAGAAGTCAAAAGATTAGGAACCACTGGTTTATAGTGCATAAAAGGCATTAACCTAAAGCCTTTGCTAAAGTAATCAACTTCCAATTGTAACCTCACTAAACTATGAGATAGTTCATTACAAACACCAAACTATTACAGGCTCATTTGTCTGAATTCCAGGATGGCACATGGCTCCAGTTGATGAAAAAAACTTCTAGATCCTTTGTTATTGCCAGTTTGAAAATTCCAATGAAACCCATAGAACGAGGCACAAAAGATAGACGGGTAATTATACTGGGATTGGAACGAGAAATGCTATCTTGTTCTCAGACAAGCCTATTAAAAGCTAAGTGTGATCTTTGGTAAGATTCAATGTCCTTACTGCTCTATGCCATTCGGATTGATTACCAGCAGTACATACATGCAGGCTAGAGAAGTACAGAGACCTTATATTGGCTGTGGTTTGGACTGGACTTCACATAAGATGTTATGACATCTAATAAACTCAAGATGTTTAAACTCAATCTCATCATATAAATTTACAATTCCGCAAACTACATATAGCTTTTGAAATTCTGAAATCTTCTGCCATCATGCAAATTTGAGTTTTGACTTTCATTAACAAAGTGGGTTATGTGACGCACTTTTCTGTAGGCATTCTGCGTGGCCTCATGTTGAGAGTGCTCAACACAAACGTAAAGAAAATGACAGCTGAGGAAACAAACTTTTTCTCTTTGTTTCTTCTGTTACATGGTACACTGCTGTGTAAGAGCTGTCACCCCACATCCATCAAACACATTACATCAGTGTAACAAATAATTTACAATAGGTGACTGAGGCAAAAAGAATCAACGCACATGGCTACTATACCCTATTGTTACAAAAAGCCAATGTAATTCTAACAGTTGAAGCTGAGTGCACAAGTATTGGGAAACAGTCACCATATACCCCTTAGCCGGAAATAAATTCTGGTTTATAAAAAATCAAAATTATTTTTACCCAGCAATTAAACCAATCAAAGAGCTATGCATCCGTTTCGTTGATCAGAGTCCATTCAATATCACATCACATCCAATCCAATATTAATCCATATGTATGAAGAAAGTGAAGTACATCAAGTGTTGTGAGTGAAAATGAACGTCATGTTCATTGGATACTTGAGTATTCGGGTTTTATAATCTAACCTCTTCCATTACGTCCTCTCCCACAAAAATGCACTACATTTTAGCATTGCATTTCAAAGAGTGGCACGCTCCTGCCTCTGAACCAAAACACAGCGTTTGCAGAGAACCCAAAGCATGAAGAGGAGACAAAAATCACACTCGCCTCACTTTGTGCCTCTTCCCCCTGTCTCACCATCCAAAAAATACCAAAAAAATGGAGCAATGCTTTCTTCTCTCCCTTTCTAGTAAGCTCGGCCCAAATATGCACACTGTTTGATGCAGCAGAATGGATGCTAGGTTAATAAGCCTGAATACTCAAGTATCCAAAGGACATGACGTTCTTTTTCACTCACAACACTTGATGTAACATACATATGAGTCCTGAAGAAGTCCCCAGTGGCCGAAACACATTGACATTGGCTACAATTGGATTTCTAACATTGATGAGAAGTTTGCAAAATAAAGCATGGATCATTTTTGTAATTTTAACTACTTCACTTTCTTCATACATATGATTTAATAATTGAGATTGGATGTGATGTGATATTCAATGGACTCTGATCAACAAAACAGACACATAGCTCTGTGATTGATTTGAGTGCAGGGTAAAAATAATTTTGTCATTACATTATATATCTGTACTGCATTCTATGTCTTCATTTTCATATCAGTAGGCCTGCTACGTGTAAGACTTCAATCCTGTTACCAGTGAGATTTGTACATGCAAGAAGTAAGACTGAGCAAGATAAATACACACCTTATAACTCTGTGGAGTTAAAAAAAGAGTATAACGAAAAAGGAAAAAAAGGCGTTTACTAGAAGGCAGAGGGAATTACATATATTCTTTCTCTATGGCCTTTAATGCTTAATTCTCTATGGCTTACCTACCTGAAAGACCATGCAAATGCCAAAGTAAAGATTTTTAGGTCTTACCTACTAATCTTATGGCATACAAAGTAGGCCCACAGTGCAGGCCAACAGTCTAACACACCTGTACATAAGCATTGCAGGAAGTGCTGTTGTTGCCACTAGATTGAATGTCAGTATATGTTCAGTTAATATCTTTGCTCATTCATATGGTAGTGTGATCTTGGGCATACATTTAATTTTTGCGCACCTCATTTGCTGCTGGAAGATAATGAGTGAATGATGCATTATGTACTGCAGAAGAGCACCATCCTTCTCTATATTTCTGAGTTAGCTTGTATTAATTTCACATATGCTTTCTTTACATGCGCGATTTTCATTTTTTTTAAATGTAACTGCATCCAAACACTCACTTTACTTAGCATTTTTTATTCTCAAGTCAACTTGACTTTTAAATTTTAGTTCTGTAAAGTGTTCGCCCTACTTTTTAACAATAGACACAATAAATTGCTTCTGGTAGCCTCACTCAAGCAATTCAAATGTTCACCTCAGAATTGAAAATCTGAATTATGCTGCCAAGTTTAATATCTTTAAGTCATACTGATTTTATCTATTTGCACTCCCTGTGGGCTACATGGAAAGAGAACCTGTTTCTGTGGAACACCCACTTGCTAGAGTGACGTTTAGGCACTAACGTCACATGTTTAGTCTGGAGTAGTGCCAATAGCTGTTGAGGCCTTTTACTGACCAATGAGCAGGAGCGAATGCTCGGTGTAGGGTAACAGACTACTTTGGAATTCTGCTTCAGGGAATCCAAATGGATGAGGACCCCAGATTTTCCCAAAATTATCTGTGTTATTTAGAATCACAGTGTTACAAGCTTCAGGTAAAACACATAGTAGCCGACTCACAGAACATTGTTTATGGTGTGACATATCTAAAAAGGGCTTTTTCACATGGATAATGTATCATTACACTGTGTATTTTGGTTGTGTGTACACCATGACGCTAATCCATGTACTACTTCCATGTAAAATCCGAAGAGCTGCACAATAGTAAGCATTGCCAGGGGATTTGCCACAGGCATGCACTGCAAATTGAGTGGACATCCACAAAGAGATAACTTTGTATAGTACTTACTTGGGCACCAGGCCTCATAGATGGTGCAGTAGTTTTGGGGAAGTCTACCAATCTGCACAAGTCTCACAGTCCATGAACAGTAGAAACATTTTAAGTTATTAAAAAGTTAGTGCAAGAAATGAGGAAACAGGGGCATGCCCTAGGGCTGCATGGATTCAGCTGCCTAAATGCTGAGCTCTGATGCTGCGGCCCACGAGAACAAAATCCCTCCCCCCGTGCCCCTCATCATTGAGGATCTGACCCAGCATACTGAAGGTCTGGGGGCTACATCAGGGCTGGTGCCTGTAGGAGCGACCACCGTGGTGAAGAAAGCTGTGGAGTTTGGGTTTGCGCGGGCCATAGAGAAACTCCTGCCATCTGGATGCATCGATAGGGGCCTGAGGTGGCTGCACGAGCAACCGAACCACTACCCGGAGGCCGGCAGGGGTGATGAGGGCCTCTGGTGGTTTGAAGGGCCACGAAGGAGGAAAAGATGTCAAAGTGCGGCCTACACCAAATTGGGAAGCAGGAACAGCGCCAGAGAGCGAGGCCTGGCACAGACCTTACTACGGTGTGTGACCTGAGGTCTGAGGCCGGGAGGAGATCGGAAGGCCCGGGGCTCTTTGCAGCACTTGGGGCACGTGAAAAAGGCTGGCGGTCCCCGAAGGGAAGACAACATGAGCAGAACAGCCCCACCTTGCCACCATATCCTAATATTGTAAAAAAAAAGTGGGAAACCCAATATACCCTTGGAGGCTTGGGCACAACAACTAATAATGGGTAAATGCGCCTACAAGGGATTTTGTTTCATACAATTAATCAAAACATTCAGAACAATTATTTGGTAGTAAAGCCCCAACTGGAGACTAACATAAGAGTAATCTAGACATGAATTAAATAATTTCAGTAGGAATAATCAATAATTATTAAACACACGGGTATGGATTTCTCAAAGCATAAACAAATTTAATGTGAACAGAATGAAAAAAGGGGGGTACACTAAATTATATCAAAACACCATGATAGAGGCTGTAAAATAATGTACAGAAATAATGATGCCTTCTGATCATAGATGTAGACATCTAATCCAATATAATATCGAATAGAAAGAAAAGTCCAGAGAAAACAACGAACAGTTCTTTGGGGCAAACAAAAGCTGTGGAAGTAGATGAATTTGTCGATGTTTCGGTCTTTTGTGGCATGAAAGTCCGTTAGACCATCTTCAGGACGAAGAGTTTGGGAATAATGAATGTACCTTAAATCTGATCAAACATAAATCTTTGAACCAGCTGAATCACGATAATTAAAATGGGGGTTCCAGGTCACAGACACCGAAAAGGTTATTTAGTGGTTTGCTCAACTAAATTGAGAATCACATACGTGCAATTCAATAGGATTTGCTCAGTTAACGCTGCTTGCATCCGACTAAGACAGCATTGGAGACGAGTTTCCACACGCGTACCGTTGTGTCTACAAACGGCATGCTGAATAATTGTTCTGAATGTTTTGATTAATTTTATGAAATGAAATCCCTTGTAGGCGCATTTACCCATTATTACCATATCCTAATAGCACTCCATGACCCTACTTGACTTCCCTGTCGTGAGACTAGATGGGGGTGCTACTCCATACCTGAACTACACAGCTTCATCACACACACTAAAGACCACTGAGGGGCCCGAGCGATCCTGGGCACCATAGAAAGACACATACAGTGCCATCTACAACATTGGGAGTGTGGGACCCGCCTCCCCCCACTCATAGTACAACAAAGGAATGGAGAGACAGTGAGGGTGCTCATGCCCGGAGTACTGTGGAGAGAGAGTTATAAACCATGGGGCTGAACTGCCCTTCTTGACCCCAGGGGGATATGCATTACCCGGTCCCCAGCAGACCAGTGGCGGCCCTCGGCTCGGAGGGGACCTGGAGAGACACACAACAAAGGGAGTGCGGACTGAATTGCACACTGGGCCTTTGCTAGCATTTCTGACCTCTCACCATTAAGTGCCACCATACAAACACTGAAGCCACGGGGAAACTGTAATGGAGGATGGCAGCATGGGGACAAACGAATGAAAAAGACATTGAACTTCTAAGCAAAATGACGGAACACTATTTTACAGAGAATTCAGCGGAAGCAACTGACGCGGTAACAAGATGGGAGTCCTCTCAGGCCACCATATGGAGATGATAATAGCAGATAAAGCAGGTGAAAAAAAGAGAGAGATCCCACCACTGCCTAGAATTAGAAAATTAACTCATTGAACTTGTGACAGACTACATTCAATAGCCATCAGAAACTGCGCGGCTATGATTGCAACTCAAAACAGAGGAATACCAAACCCTGGAGACAGATGAAGATAGATTGGCTCATATAGCCAAACAGAAACGATTGTACAAAGTCGGAAACAAGGCCAGGAAACTCCTGGCTTGGCTTAGTAACAGAAACAGAGACAGGCACCATCTTGTTAACATCATAGCACCAGATGGCTCAAATGCCACAGGCAGTGAGGGAATAGCAAATGTAATGATTAAATATATGTAGGACTTTTAGGAACCCCACACGATAACACCAGAGCGGGACCTACATCACTATTTTCGAGACTTCCCGTGCAGACGACTGGAAAATACCAGAGCCCTAGATGTAGAAGGTGCCCAAACAAAACACTCACTTAGCTTCAGTTCGGAAAACACCAGGCCTGATTGGACTATCAGTTGAATTTTTAAGAGAATGGGGAATAAGGTTGCAACCTTATTATACAAACTGTATATGAAGGCATTCCAAGGGGCAGAACTCCCCAGAGATCTATGCACTGTGACAATTACACTTATCCTTAAAGTGGGTAATACCCCAGACAGGTGGGATTACTACAGACCAATTTTCCTACTTAATGCGGACACTAAAGTTTTAGCTACAGTATTATCAAATAGATTACAGGACATGATCCCTGACCTGGTGCACCCGGACCAGAATGGGTTCATACATCACAGTCCACCAAACTGAACTTGTGATACCACTGCAATAACATTACAACAGTGTACAAACTTGGGTTACCCTTGGTGATCACATCCCTGGACATGAATAAAGCAGTCAACTTGATAGAATGGACCTTCCTGTTTACCACTAAGAAGAAAATTGCATTAGGTTCCAAATTTCTAAAATGGACCCGGCTTCTTTATACGCACTCCAGAGCTCTGCTTTAAGTGGATGGAATCCTATCTAGGGTATTTCCCATACAGCAAGGCACAAGTCAATGGTGCCCCCGTCACCAATGCTCTTTGACCTGGCAATAGAGGCCCTAGCTGAGTGGATGAGGATATCTGTGGGGTTGGTATTGGGGTGACTCCTGGGAAGACCGGGTATCATTGTATGTGATGATATTCTACTGTATATTTCAGAATCAGATGCATCCCTAGTAAGACTTAGAGACATTTTTACAATCTATGGGAACTTCTCAGGCTTTGAAATAAAGAGAAATCCCTAATATTCCTGCAAGGGAACTGGACAGCGAGGAGACCTTTATCTTTACCTCTGAAAGTGGTTACGCACCACTTAAAATACCTGGGACTATGGCTATCTAAGGATGAATGAACACATTATGAGGATAATTTGGCCCCACTCCTCCAGAGACTGGAGAAGGATATAAAACACTGAATAGTCCTATGCTTTCTATCCTTGGCTGGGCGGCAATCTTTAAAGTGATAGCACTCCCCAGATTCACCTACTATCTACAAAACAATCCCTACACAATTTCCAACACGTTTTTCAGACTACAAATGGTCCCTATCATGGCTAAATGGATCATCGTTGATCTCTCTAGCTACTCTCCAGGGATCCATAAACAAGGGCACTATAGCGCTACACCATGTGCACAAATACTATGAGGCAGCACAAGTCCAGGTAGTGATCTAGTGGGTATTTGCCCACTGGAAGATCCAGCATTACAAATGGATTTAGAGAAAATGGGGCCAAAGGGTTCAATACAAGTATTATGTGGAGGAAAGCAGACAGCGGATGTCCGATCAGCCACTGTAACAGTTGCATCCATATGGCATAAATTAAATAGAGAAATGGGGTGGGAGAAGAGACTAACTCCTAGAATTCCTTTATAGCTAGGCTCAAGACTTTGCCTGGTGACAGAACTACCAGGTTTTAAACAATGGAATATGATTGGTCTCTCCATGCTAGATAATATGTGGGATGCAAGTGGCATGGTACCGTTTGAACACTTAAGAATGGATTATACTATGAATGTAACGCAGATATTCAAATGCTTACAATTACTACATGCTTTACACTCTAGAATCCCAAGAGGGGAGGAAATGAAGGAAGAATCTCCCTGGAAAGCCGACTCCGAGATGGACACATGACGTCAAAAGCTATATCTCTCACCAATGCCACACTGATGAGGAGCACACAGGGAGACTTAACCCAATTGACAAAGAAACATGGGAGAAATAGAGGATGACGACTGGAGGGAGGGTCTGCAGTTCTCTAGGGAAGTGGCCATGAAAGCAAGTTTTAGACTAATCCAACTAAAACCATCTTGTTAACATCATAGCACCAGATGGCTCAAATGCCACAGGCAGTGAGGGAATAGCAAATGTAATGATTAAATATATGTAGGACTTTTAGGAACCCCACACGATAACACCAGAGTGGGACCTACATCACTATTTTCGAGACTTCCCGTGCAGACGACTGGAAAATACCAGAGCCCTAGATGTAGAAGGTGCCCAAACAAAACACTCACTTAGCTTCAGTTCGGGAAAACACCAGGCCTGATTGGACTATCAGTTAAATTTTTTAAGAGAATGGGGAATAAGGTTGCAACCTTATTATACAAACTGTATATGAAGGCATTCCAAGGGGCAGAACTCCCCAGAGATCTATGCACTGTGACAATTACACTTATCCTTAAAGTGGGTAATACCCCAGACAGGTGGGATTACTACAGACCAATTTTCCTACTTAATGCGGACACTAAAGTTTTAGCTACAGTATTATCAAATAGATTACAGGACATGATCCCTGACCTGGTGCACCCGGACCAGAATGGGTTCATACATTACAGTCCACCAAACTGAACTTGTGATACCACTGCAATAACATTACAACAGTGTACAAACTTGGGTTACCCTTGGTGATCACATCCCTGGACATGAATAAAGCAGTCAACTTGATAGAATGGACCTTCCTGTTTACCACTAAGAAGAAAATTGCATTAGGTTCCAAATTTCTAAAATGGACCCGGCTTCTTTATACGCACTCCAGAGCTCTGCTTTAAGTGGATGGAATCCTATCTAGGGTATTTCCCATACAGCAAGGCACAAGTCAATGGTGCCCCCGTCACCAATGCTCTTTGACCTGGCAATAGAGGCCCTAGCTGAGTGGATGAGGATATCTGTGGGGTTGGTATTGGGGTGACTCCTGGGAAGACCGGGTATCATTGTATGTGATGATATTCTACTGTATATTTCAGAATCAGATGCATCCCTAGTAAGACTTAGAGACATTTTTACAATCTATGGGAACTTCTCAGGCTTTGAAATAAAGAGAAATCCCTAATATTCCTGCAAGGGAACTGGACAGCGAGGAGACCTTTATCTTTACCTCTGAAAGTGGTTACGCACCACTTAAAATACCTGGGAAGTGGTTACGCACCACTTAAAATACCTGGGACTATGGCTATCTAAGGATGAATGAACACATTATGAGGATAATTTGGCCCCACTCCTCCAGAGACTGGAGAAGGATATAAAACACTGAATAGTCCTATGCTTTCTATCCTTGGCTGGGCGGCAATCTTTAAAGTGATAGCACTCCCCAGATTCACCTACTATCTACAAAACAATCCCTACACAATTTCCAACACGTTTTTCAGACTACAAATGGTCCCTATCATGGCTAAATGGATCATCGTTGATCTCTCTAGCTACTCTCCAGGGATCCATAAACAAGGGCACTATAGCGCTACACCATGTGCACAAATACTATGAGGCAGCACAAGTCCAGGTAGTGATCTAGTGGGTATTTGCCCACTGGAAGATCCAGCATTACAAATGGATTTAGAGAAAATGGGGCCAAAGGGTTCAATACAAGTATTATGTGGAGGAAAGCAGACAGCGGATGTCCGATCAGCCACTGTAACAGTTGCATCCATATGGCATAAATTAAATAGAGAAATGGGGTGGGAGAAGAGACTAACTCCTAGAATTCCTTTATAGCTAGGCTCAAGACTTTGCCTGGTGACAGAACTACCAGGTTTTAAACAATGGAATATGATTGGTCTCTCCATGCTAGATAATATGTGGGATGCAAGTGGCATGGTACCGTTTGAACACTTAAGAATGGATTATACTATGAATGTAACGCAGATATTCAAATGCTTACAATTACTACATGCTTTACACTCTAGAATCCCAAGAGGGGAGGAAATGAAGGAAGAATCTCCCTGGAAAGCCGACTCCGAGATGGACACATGACGTCAAAAGCTATATCTCTCACCAATGCCACACTGATGAGGAGCACACAGGGAGACTTAACCCAATTGACAAAGAAACATGGGAGAAATAGAGGATGACGACTGGAGGGAGGGTCTGCAGTTCTCTAGGGAAGTGGCCATGAAAGCAAGTTTTAGACTAATCCAACTAAAACTCCTACACATAATTTACTGAAGCCAAACACTCCTATATTAAATAGGTACAAGATAATCTACGCCTCCGATGCTGTGGACAGCGGGGTACGTTCCTCCATACGTTGTGGGAGTGCCCAAAGCTCCGCCCATTTTAGAATAGAGTGACATGCAGCCTAGAAGATGCAACGGGAGTACTTATTGCTCTGAATCCCCCCCCAATACACTGCTGGGTATATGGACGGAATAAGAAGCGACGACTTACAATAAATTACTGATTAACTTGGGATACATAGTAGTGAAGAGAGAAATTTCCCAGACCTCGGGGAGCATTCTTTACCCGTGCCTATAAGATTGGGTAACAAGAATGAAAATTTGCAGAATCAGAGAAAAAAATGGTGCATATAGGGATAGTGACATAGAAAGGGCAAGCAATGGAGTGGTAACAAGACAATATCTGAGGGAAAGGCACGGACAGATGATCTCAATTTCCTGGGAAGGGTACTTGGCCCCAGTCTATGTCGCAGATAAACAAAATGGAACCTAATGGGACTGCTGTGTCAACGTGAAGACAACGACATTAATCATTGGGTGGGGGGAAGGGAGGAGGGGAGGGAGACAAAAGGGGGTGGTATCTGATATCTCTAACGTGACTGTTCGGAATGTTAATAGCGACCGATAATATGTTGTTATGTGATAAAACAATAAAAAAAAAAATTTTTTAAATAAATGAGGAGACAGTTCTATATTTTTCCAAACTGTATGCATGAGCATTGTAGTATTGAGTTAAGAAAAAAGGCATTTGCCTCTAATGCACACACATACCGTCTATTTAAATGTTTGCAATGCACCATGCATGAATTGCACAATAGCCGGTAGGTAATGTAACGGAACACCCAGTCATACGTCTAGGTGCACCTTACACATGGCAGAGGTCAAGAGTGTAAACAACTGCATCTGGAAACAGTCCCATAGTCTGACCTCCATTTTGTTTTTTGCCTCACTGACAGGGTAAGACCTCGCGCCCCCGCATGAGAGCACTCTTTATTCCCTGCCCTCACCCTTATGATAAGCATGAGGAAAACGAATACTCTGAGGCAAATAAATGAATGACAAAAAATACTGAAAGATTAATTATTATTTCAGTCACTGTCCTCAAGGCAGCAACAGCAAGATGTGTGTGCACCTGACAAACCTGCATTGAAATCCCGCTGCAACCCATGCAGCCATTTAGAATTTCTAGGTCATCAAGCCAGGTACATTCGTAATGAGATAACAATTAGATGTGGATATTCCCTGTACAGAGGACTTCTTAATTGCATTATTATTTGTGTTTATCTGTCTCTGGGCAAGACACAATCACCACTTAAAATCAAAGCAACATCTGGCACATGCATACTTCAAGAATCAAGGAAGCCATGCAAAACCGCACACAAATATTGGGACTCATAAAGTGACACATTTGCCCGGTCCCAAGTGGTGGCTCAGTTATCTGAAGTATCAGCAGCTTTGTTATTGTCAAGCGAATGCCTTAGGTTTGATCCTGGCAAGGTCAAATGCATTTGCAAGCCCTGTAACTGATGGAGCAGGGTTTGGGGAAAATAAACCTGCTCGGATTAAGTCCTCAGTAACATTTACTAACAGTGTGCTGTGAAAATAACGTGCGAAAACACGGGGAAACGCTTTTGCTCACGCGTGCACTAATGCGTGGACTAATGCATGAAAACTAGGCCGCATTTGCTTTCTGCTTAAAAGGAAAAATAAAATAATAATAATAATAATGCCGCTTTTTGCACATTAATGCTCTTGCTAGAATTACCACGGGGATAGTGCAATGGTGGGTGGTGAACAGTGATAATTTTATTTCATGAAAATAATAATGTTTGGGCCATATTCTCAAGAACGGCAATAACATTATCGCCGCTTTAGCGGCAGGAAACTGCTGCTAAAGCGGCGATAAGGGGCTTTATCGCCGCATTAGCGGCAGTTTCCTGCCGCTAAAGCGGCGATAATGTTATTGCCGTTCTTGGGAATATGGCCCTTTGTGTTTTGTTCATCGTAGTGATGCACGCATGGGCCTACATCTTTGCATGTCATTCGAGGGTTAACAAGAAATAAAAATGAATAAATATGCTGAAAATCGAGCTCTGAGAGAGAATGGAGAAGGCAACGGCTGATAACCTTCAAGGATTATTGTATGACTGCCAAGTAATGGAAGGATGGCCGTGGGATCAAGTGCAAATATACAAACTCATTCCGCAGAAACTGTCGAGGCGAACAATGAAAGTGTAGAGACTTGCAACATGTTATTTTTTGGAGGAAATGTGTATTCATGAGACGTGGTTGATGTAATGAGAAAACTGTAAAACAAAGAATGCTGTGAAAACATGGACGTGACTATGGTGGTATGATAGAACACCCCCTAAACTGACCAATGAGAGACTGAGTTTCTGAAATGTTGCTACAATGATGGGTTGGACATGTAGGTTTTAGGGTATAACTGGGGTGCCTGGGGGGTGGTCGGGGCGCGTCTTTGGAGAAGCTAGAGAGAGGGAGATCGTCGCTGTCCGTCGGTTTGCTGTATCCAGATTGAGGCCTGTTTATTTCCTGTTCCTGTCCTACTCTTTGTTCCCTGAACCTTCTCGGGGAACCCCCATCTATTCCCATGGCCAGGGGGTAGATTTTCCACTGAAATATTTGGGTTAGTATAGCTAAATGATCCGTACTTTGCATAATCATTTGCAAATGTATATTTGTTTCTGAATCTTTTGTCTCTTCATCTATCCACTCCCTCATTTGCATAATTGTTCAGTTGATATGAGTTTGACACTGTTTGCTCTGATTAATGTTCTCTCTCTGTGATTGAATCTATGTTTGCTTTGTAAACCTGTACAAGATGAGTATTTTACCTTCACATTATTTTGCGATAAACACTGTTAACCTTACACTGAGTTTGTGGTTTATTTAGTAATATAGATAGATAGTTAGTGCTAATTGTTACCATCAACTTCTCAACTTTAGGTCCATCGACCAGAGGAAAGAGAGTTGATATACAGGTTCAGTTATGTATTTAGAGTGTTGAATATGATCCTGTATATATGAATAACTGATTTAACATCAAACTTGGACAGCGCAACAGGGATTGGTTTGTTGGGTGTATGCGTATGGGCCAGTGATTGCATTCATATTGATTATCGATCCCTGATTGGCGCTGGATCATAAGGAACATGCCGAAAAAGATTTTGACATTGTTCCAACGTGTCACTAGTTTGTGGGGTCTGTGATATAGAATGCAAACCAGAATGTCATATGCATTTGAAAATCTTGTCATTCAAATATCCATACATTTACGGTGAATAATATTCCATGCAGCAACATATCTCTCTCTTGTTTTCTATCGTATTTTTCAGCATTGAATGATCATATAAATGGTTATTTGAGCGAATGAAACACACGTTAGATGGTGGTGTATTGTTTATCAACATGCAATTTTCAAATAATTGTAAAATTTTGTTTGTATGTGTAGAAGTGGTGTTTCACATCTTAGTGTACCTCCGGGAGCAGGTAACTGAGCAGCGCCAGCCTCAATTCTGATGTAGGCTGATGACATCACAGATGAACCAGAGTCTAACAAATGGATCTCTGAACCCGGCCAGCATTGCTTGGAATTCTTTTGCCAACTTTGTGAAGGAGACCCTCCCCTATCCTAATGTCTAAAAGACAACTGCCCACCCCACTATGTTCCCAAATGAGAGGCATTTGTTTTTCAAAACAGTATCTGTACCTCTGATAAACCAGGGCTGTTTTTATTTTAATTTAAAAAAAAACACATTTGGAAAGACATTGCAAAGATGGAGTTCTGTTGTGCCTTACACTCCTGCATTATTGTATTCACAGCCAATCATATGGGTTTCCATGTCGTGACTTGCTAATTAATATTCATATGTCAGTTCATTTTGCAACCCAATGCGAATGTACAATTTGTGATGCAACCCACTAGTTTCATAGGTCGCATGGCATATTGTTTTCTCATTTCCAAACAATCTGTGTGTAAATTGTACATTCCTGGTTTGCGATTGGGAATAGAACATCACGCTGATAGTTCCTTCCCTTCCTCTTACTACCTGCTCGACGCATGCAGTGATGAAGCAATAGTGGATAATGATAATGGCCCTCCTTGCAGACGTGAACACCATACTCTAGATCTGAGGCATATCATTTCATACACATTCCCTTGCATGCAAGAGTCATGGTCTTACATGATGCCCCACTATTAGAAGAAGGACCATATCTCCTTTGGCAACACAGAGTGTCCAACCAACCCAGATCTCTGACCCAAATGTTATAGTCTCAATAATCCAATGTGTATCAATGTTTATCATGTGCTGTAAAGAGTTCACAAAGTGCCCCTTTTCACTGCTGATCTTGGTCAGAGAACCCTGTCAAGTGTGATCTCCTTGGGCAGAAGTCGTGCAAATTGTGATTCCGTTTTTCTTCGAGTACACGTATAGAGGAGTCACACCCACTACTTTATTGTAATAATCATGATAGATACAGGTTGGGAGTGGCGACCAGTATGCATACAAAATGAGATTCTTATGACATATACCTGCTACCACGAGGATTGTCTTTGAGTCGCCCCCACTGGTCACACAATCAATAGGTGATTTGAAACTTTCTTCTCTAGACCACAACTCACTTTACATTCATTTTTCATGTTCCGTGCAGTTCTGCAAGCAACCTGTCTCTAAACAATACTCACCTCTAGTATCGTGGTTATACAGTCTTATGCCTCCCTTCGTCCATTTTATACATGTTTCCATTCTTACATTCTATACATTTGTAAACAGCCTGGACAAAATTCCAGGCCACTTCTCCTAAACACCACCTATCAACAGGAGGGCTATTTTCAAATGACTTTCTATTTGAGCAAAAAAACTGGAAAAAATCATTTGCACCAACCGGTCTTTGTTTCATGTATATTTCAGAGTGGGGCAGAAGCAGATATTGAAAACATACATTGCGTTCTTGTTCAATGCAGTCTTGAAGTACATAACGTCACTTTGTTCTATGTACAGGACACTGATTCCCTTGGTGTAGAGAGAGCCTAATTAAATATGTTGCACATGTCTTGTTCTAAATAAATTTCATTAGTATGAGATATATTGAAAAATAATTGATAGTCTATGGATAAGCCTTTTTTGCATACAATCAAGGTAGTATGCACGTATGTTTATAGTATTTCCATAGCACAAACCTAGCCAAAAGGGAGTGGAGCACGGTACATGGTCAAAGGCAAGAAATGTAGGAGGAATCTGACTTGTGAATGGTTAATGCTTTGTGATGTGGTGTTCTTTAAAGAAATTAGTCTTCAGCTATTTCCTCCATTGGAGCAGCATTGGGACAGTCCTGATTGATGCAGGGATGTATTTCCGGATCCTGGGTGCATACATTCAAAAGGCCTGGTGTCTATTTTTTAGGTCGAGCCTATAGGGGCAGCGCGCATGCGCTGCTCGCTTTGCGAGGCATGCAGTCATCTAGTATGGAGTGGAAGCTCCGTGAAAGCTCTGCCCACTCTCCGCCCATGTTTTTAATTGGCTCCTGTCATTGTCTTTCTTATATGCTGCCATCTGATTGATTATGAGGCTTGTTAGTCCCTCCTTATTATGGCCATGTCGTCATTTGTATCCTTCCATGGCTATTGGCCCCTTTACTTCGAGTGTTGCACGGTATGTTTTGCTTAGATTGTGAGCACTATTTACTTCCCGTGACACCCCCCCCTGCAGTCCGTGCCTTCTAGCCCCCCAGCCCCCGCCCGCCTGCACTCCTGTGCCCGCACTCACATTTGCAATGCAATAGGTCTCTCATAAATGCGAGTCCTATTGCATTGCAAATGCTTGTTTCTCGGTGTTCTTGGGCACGATTTTCATTGTTTTAGGAGTCGTTCGGCTGCACCTAGAAACTTACTAACGCTTGACTCAGCTGAATGGTCAGGTCAGCGAAACCCAAAACAATGAAGTGCCTCATCGCATGTAGAAAACTCTGCCATTGGCAAGTTACATCCATAAGTAGGTCACGCATGTCGTTTTTTTTCGTTGCATGCTGGGATTTATAGTCCTCTTTAACCCCTTAAACAATGAATGATACAAGCCTACGAATTCAAAGAAAAAGCGGCTTTATGAGCTATTGACGCATGGAATTTAGGAATCATGCAACTTACATGCAAGGGTGAGGTATTATATTAATGCAGCTCTGCTAGGACTGACTGTAAACATGTTGTTTAGGCATTTACCGCCCAATGGTATAATAATAATAGGGCAATCTCTAGAACATGATATAAATGTCAGAGGTCATTTCTGTTAATAATATTCTGACACGCAACCCCGTTAGGGAACATATTGGCTCGAGTGGTGCTGGGGGGGGATGCTACTACTGAGCGGAGGGGATTCTATTGTGTACTAAACCTTGTCCCCTCTCTGGGGAGAGGCCCTACGATGAAAGAATGGGTAGAAGTAGTCTTTGACAATTCATTGACGATATGCTGGTCTTTTTCGGGCTACTCGTCCTCCTATCTCCAGTGGCATTGTGATGTCAGTTTGCCACATCCTCTGGCAGAGGCCGGGCGGCACTCGTTTCCTTCCGGAGGATCCCACACTAACTAGATCTACTGACCTTTTCGTGCGCGAGCGGTGAATAGCACTGGTTTCTGTCTGCAGAAATCTACTTCCGGATTGATGGGTGGTAGAGTACCAGTAGGTACGGCCCGGCTGTACAGTATTACCCTTTCTGTAATGGCTACTCAGGTGTTTTTGTGTTTTTATATTTGTTGATTTCTTTTTAATTTAAACCTTAAGCCAAGAATTCCTAACCTGAACAGTGGAATACATTCATTTGCTGTCATTTTGAGATGTAGCTCGAGCAATGTTTGAAATCACTGATTCTTTCAATAGCGCCGGGTGCTATAGCAACGGGATAAAAGCTGGCCAGCTAAAATACAAATATTATTGTTTACATTACAGAATCTTGCAACAGTTGGTTGATGCACTCATCGTGTATACACAACACAGTGCCTCCCACTGACAGTAGTGGGCATGAAGGCCAATCGCCACAGTCCTGAGGCAGTTGTGTTCAGATTTGTGCTGTGACAAAGTTCCAGAGGCCTTGATATAAATCTGCTCGGGCTCTCTGTCGACAATAATTTATCTTACCGTCGCTACACTAATTCCCTTCTCTTAAAAGAATGAATTTGTATTGAAAGTGTTATTGTTATGTTTCCAGTGCTTGTGTTATTGATTTCAAGTACAAATAGTCCGTATGCATTTTAAGTCTCCAGATACAATGGACGGTAGTTGTCAGTGCTGGACACTTATTTATGTAATGTATCTATACAAAAGGTAGACCCCTTGTTCTGTATAATGACATGAACATATGTAAATATCGAAACATCTCTACCGCCGCTCCTGAGACACAGGGAGCAGATGTGTGACAATTTAGTGAGTAACTAAAGTTGTCTATAAGGTGTGCATGCATCACACATGTCTCTTCTTAGAGCAGTCTCTGAAGGTGTGGTGTTTTCTGCTGAATCACGGAACTGTGAAATGTACTCACCTGCAGTGCAATGCAAGGGATTGTGGTAACTGTCTACTACATACCTCTTCCCCTGCAGGGGGACCCACGGTCTTTCTTTCCACGAGGTAACCCCTCGGGTACGTTTTAGGCACCCCAATTAGCTATTACAGTGCTAGGGAGAGCACACGAGGAACATAAACAAGCACCACTGCAGCACAGAAAATGGAGGGACCAGCACAGAGGCAATAGAAACTAATAAAGTGATGCTGGACAAACCACCCTGCAGCAGCAACCTAATGCACTGAGTTTTCCAACAGGCTGGCGTTGCTCCTACTAAAAGAACACCAAAAGGGGAAAATAATGGCCTTTTTCACTTTGAAGTCATATTTGTAAAGAATATCAGCTTTCCACTCTTATTTTTCCTCTCTGCATAAATATACTGGATAAAAAATGGAAAAAGCCACTTGTTGTTATGCTCACTAATTTACATGTTTTATCTGTGCTAAGGTTGCATCCCCCGCTCAGTAGTTTGTATTTGTGATTTCTGTTTTATCTACGGCTCTGTTACATCACAATTTACTGCAAGCTTTGCCCCTGCATGCAGTGTGCAACAACCACGTGCACGCTGTTTACACCAAACAGTCCGTCTGTCGGTCACTACGCTCATGGCCGACTTTAGCGCTGGTGGCGCCCTGTGCGACAATGTCTGTTGGCGCCCCCCCCAATGACCACCTCTGCCACGGATTCCCTCACTAGCACCCTTTAACAGTGCCTCTCAAGTCTCCATAACCACTGTCTCTCAGATTCATTTAGTTTTATTGCACCACTCATACCAGTGTAAGGTGTCAGAGCACTTTACACCACACACACATTGCACAGAGACAATCATATGTGTGTAAATCAGTGTATAGGAAATGTTACATCAGACAGTACTACAAGGTGTAGTGTAGGAGTGGCATGTCATCGATACTGGTAGGCAATATAGTTAAAGTTCTTATTCAGGAAAAGCACAAATTCAGAATTTAAAATGCAACATCATTGTTAAGGGTTCTCTTTCATAATAAGAATTGTTTTCTACCCAAATGAACCCTTTTCACAAGATTAGGATAATGAAAGACTGGGCAATATAACATATAGCTCTAACATATACCTTGCAGTTTGCAGCAGCTCTAGGGTGACAGTTAATAGCTCAATGTTCTATATTAGGATTTTGAGTTAGAAACGACAAGTAACAAAAGGAGCTCTCTTGCAGAAGCAGTAACCCACTGACCTATTTACATTATATGCACTTCGTTATCTGCATGGTACACTTTCTTAGCAGCAGGCACATTAACCCTCTGCGCTACCTTAGGATGAGTCAAAATTTCCACTAGACAAACCTCTGGTCTCTTTCCAGGAAGATGACTAATCACGGGACTTCGCTTGACATTTTAATTGATGTCTGAAAGTTGCTGGAGGCCAGGAATGAGGCAGCAGGTGCTTTTAAAATGATGACACACATTTTCAAAAATGACGCCCCCACCCCAAGTCAACGCCTGGTGCGGTCGCACCGATCGAACCGCCCTAGAGCCGGCCCTGACTACGCTATGCAGCGCGCCTGCATGAGAGGCAGCAAAGCACACGTGAGCAATGGGTCCTGCTAAGTGCCAACACTATACTAATATGCTATAGATCATGCGCGGGCTTTAGCTTCATCATTTTTGCTGCTGAAGCTTCTTTCATTTATTAAAAGGCATGTGAGAGGGCTTCTTTATTCTTCCCTGTTTGGTGTCTGATATCACTTTGTTGACACTCACAACACGACTGATCATTATGCAGCATGCACCTACAACCACCGGTTCACATTAAGCACTGGGTGGAATGGTGTATTTTCTAACCCTGCCGGAGCGAAGCAGGCTAAATCCCTACTACCCCTTTTCTGCCACCACGCTTCTACAGAATATTAACAAGCATTTGCAATGCAATAGGTCTCGCATTTACGCGAGTTTAAGCTATTGTCACTGTAAATGACAATATCTTTTATTTATGTTTTAAAAACCAAAATAAAAGGCACAGCCATTTACAATGCCAATAGCTCAAACTCGCGTAGCTGCGAGACCTATTGCATTGCAAACAGGGCCGGACTGGCCGTAGCGGGCACCGGGCATTTCCCCGGTGGGCCGCCAGGGTGGGGGCCGTTTTTGTTCCAGGGCCGTTTTTGCAGCATAGCTGCAATATCGGCCGCTGTAACAAAATCGTCCGAAACCGGCCCTGGCAAACAGCTCGGCCGCACACCAACCCCCCAGGGGGCCGGCCGAGCACTTTGCCAGGGCCGGTTTTGGTTCCCAGTCCGGCCCTGATTGCAAATGCTTGTTTGCTTATTACACTTCCTAGCCTGCAGTCTGACAGTGTCTGGCGGTGGTGACCAAGAACTGCCAGTTTAAGTGACTTAGCAATATTTTTGCTTTTTGGATAAAAATTGTACAGACTGATCTTGCCTCTACCTTAGCCTGACCTTTCACGTTTGGAAAGTGTAGGACATTCCATTTTCCAACTTCATAATACTTAAACACAGAAGAAATACTGTGAATTGATTAGTGCCTTTTTTATCCTGTGCACATACTTTAGCTTCAATCATTATTACACACGCACAAGATCGTGCAAATAGAAGTAACCCGGGCCGGGGAAGGCGAAGCCGTACCCATTAGGGGCCCGGGCCAAATGCCGGACGGAGGCGGGAAGCTCCTCCCCCGCACATATACATAGCCCGCTTGAAAGGGGCGACCAGGATTGGTCGCCCCAGGGCAAGCTCGAACCCCCCCAATCCGGGGGCAAACTGACGAGGCGAGGGGGGGATAAATAGGGGGCAACAGGCCCAAGTATGCACAAACCCCCCCCCTTGCAGTAATAGAAGAAGGAATGCACTGTGGCATACGCGTCAGTGGACGACGCTGTGGACCTGATAACGCAGCAGGGGAAAGGCTCCCTGCTGGCAAAGACAGACATAGAATCAGCTTTCCGGTTATTGCCGTTACACCCAGACAGCCACCACCTGCTAGGTTTCAAATTGGATGGCCATTACTACTATGACAAATGCCTTCCGATGGGGTGCTCGATATCATGCGCATACTTCGAAGCATTTAGTGGGTTCCTGGAGTGGGAGCTGGGGACTCGCGCCCCAAAAGGGGGACGGGTCCACTACCTAGATGACTTCCTTTTTATCGGCAGGGCCGGCACTGGGGATTGCGCCAACCTATTACATAGCTTCATGACGTTGGCCCAGGAGTTGGGCATCCCCTTAGCCCAGGACAAGACAGAGGGCCCAGCCACGACATTGTCCTTCCTCGGGATAGAGCTGGACTCGGTAGCGGGGACATGCAGATTGCCGCCTGATAAGGTGACGGAGCTAAAGGGAATCATTGATAAAATGAGGCAACAGAAGAAGGCGACACTGGGGGAAGTGCAGCAGCTCCTGGGGAAGTTGAATTTTGCTACACGGGTGATCCCCGCAGGGCGCACCTTCGGAAGGCGCTTGGCATGGATGACCAGGGGCATGACACAGAAGCACCACAGGGTCCGCATCATGCAAGGGGTGAAGGAGGACTTAGGACAGTGGGCGAACTTCCTGACAGATTTCAACGGTACCCTCATATGGAGGGAGCCTTGGGTGCAGGCACATCAACTCGACCTCTACAAGGACGCGGCCGGGGGGTTCGGTTTCGGGGCCATCCTAGGGACCGCATGGACAGCAGGGGCCTGGCCAGAATCCTGGCAGAGCGCAGGGCTCACCGCCAACATATCCTTATTGGAGCTGTTCCCAATGGTGGTGGCTTTTCACATTTGGGCCCAGCAGCTAGCTAATAGTCAGATAACGCTATGGTCTGACAACCACGCTGTGGTACAAGCAATCAACATAGGGTCAGCGAAATGCCCAGAAGTGGCCTCCCTGCTGCGAAAGCTGGTCAACTGCCAGCTGAGAGCATATATCGCGCTTAGGGCGAGACACATCCCAGGGGTAGACAACTCAGTTGCCGGTGCCATTTCTCGTTTTCAGTGGGCTAAATTCCGAGAGCTTGCCCCGGACGCGGACCGAGGGATAACCCTGGTGCCAGAAGAGGCATGGGCATGGGTGGGCCTGGGTTGAAGAAGTTGCTGGGCATTGCACTGGCCCCGAAAACGGAAGCCCGTTACCGTAAGTGCTGGGAAACGTTCGTGGGCAGAACAGGACTAATAGGGGTTAGGCAGCCAAGCCAGGAGGAGGTCTTAGACTTCATCAAGTGGGCTTTCGTGTCAGGTAGGACCAAACCTTGGGCCCAGACACACTTGAGCACAGTGGCATATTACACAAAAATGGCGACAGGGGAGGACCCAACCAGGGCCTTCCGATGCAGGATGCCCATGAGAGGCTGGGGCAGGCTGCAGCAAGCATGGAAGGGCGCAAGGCGGCCCATCCACTTTTGCATACTGCAGAGGATGATAGGGGTCCTAGGGGGAGTATGCTCCTCGGGACAAGAAACCAGGCTCTTTAGGGCAGCGTTCGCCTTGGCATTTTTTGGGGCTTACAGGATCAGCGAGTTGGTAGCCCCAGCAGTCGGTGACCCAGGGACAGCATGCATTAACATGGGGGACATGGTGATAAGCGAGGGACACATGGACGTCTTGCTACGACGATCCAAAACAGACCAGGCAGGCAAAGGGAAGGAAACTAGGATAAAATGCATCAAGGACAAGGCCTGCTGCCCGGTGTGCCTACTGCAGGAATACTTGGGACCTGGGATTACGGCCGCGGGCCTCTCTTCAGGCACGGGGACGGGTCATTCCTCAGCCGGTTTCAATTCATAGCAGTAATGAGGAGGACTCTAGATGCATTAGGGCTCCTGGCCAGGGAGTTTGGGTCCCACTCTTTCAGAATAGGGGCAGCCACCACAGCTGCAGGGCTAGGATTGGATAACAATCAGATCAAGGGGATAGGGCGCTGGGCTTCCGGCGCATTTAAGCGTTACATACGCCCAACGATGTACTGAGTCCGGTTTCTGCCTCCCCCCCCTCACTTCCAGGAATGACCGAATCCCGAGAGAAGGTGTGGATCCTGGGGCATTCAAATGTGACGCGGGCCCAGAGCTGGGCAGCGGCTAGATGGGAATTCGGCGGGATATGGCTGCGGGAAATCAACGTGGTCTGGTTGGGGCATTCGGGAATGAAATGGGATCAACTGCTCCCCGCAGTGCGGGAGGCACTAGAACACGGTGGCAGCCCGGCGCGGTGATTGTCCACCTGGGAGGCAACGACTTGGCAGCTGTGGGGAGGAGGGTCCTCCTGGAAAAGATGCAGAAAAGCTGCACGGCCCTGGAGCGTATGATACGCTCGGCCGAAGTGATTTTCTCAGAAATAATAGTGCGGAGAGCATGGCGGGCGGCCGTGGACTTGGGGGCAGTGGAAAAATCCAGACGGAAACTCAACATCACAATGGCGAAGGTTTGCAGGGCCAATGGTTGGGGTTTCGTTAGACACGGTTTCATAAACCTGAGGGCCCCGGGCTATCACTTGGAGGACGGGGTAAACCTTACCGGGGTAGGCATGGACATGTTCTTGCTGAACATGGTAGGGGTGCTGGAGCAGAAGGGTTTCAAGTAACAGAACAGGGGGAGGCCAGGGCAGGGGGAGCTCCCTCCGATCATGAAACTGTAGGTAGCGTGGCAGAAGGAACACAAGAAAAGTAGAAAAAAGAGAGAATTACTAAAAGGTAGATGGAAGGCTCACACAGTGTCCTTGGGATGCCTCACGGCAGGGGCACTGAGGGAGCCAAGGGCGGCCTACCGCCATAGAAAGAGTAGATGTGATGCTCCCGCAGGACCCTTGGGATGCCTCACGGCAGGGGTACCGAGGGAGCAAAATGGAAGGACTCAGCCTCATGATAG
The DNA here is from genome assembly GCA_963921515.1 of Calotriton arnoldi. Lineage (NCBI taxonomy): Eukaryota > Metazoa > Chordata > Amphibia > Caudata > Salamandridae > Calotriton > Calotriton arnoldi. Next base: position 937,138 of record CAWUFW010002901.1, read on the forward strand.
ATAGAGGAGATGCTCAAGCAAGGTCCTTGGGATGCCACACGGCAGGGACCCCTGGGAGCAGGGAGGGCCCACGAAAGGGCAGGGCAAGCGAGACGGCACTTGCAGCCCGGGCAGGTCCCCATGGACACCCTCCAAATCGGTATCAAGTTGAAGCCTTGACCCGTGAATCAGAGGCCCAGTCAGGTGACCCCTCCCTTCCCCTTTCCTTTGAGGAGGCTGGGTCCACGCAGCAACAAAAATTATTGCAAAGACAAGGAATTACATTCGCATGAATATTAAGAATTAAGAGAGCAATAGGATAACCATGATTTTGCAAATGTATAAACATGTTATGTTGAATACACTGCGACCTTTTTTGGCACCAATGCACGTTGTCAGTGGCTTGATTTGATGGGCATGAGGGACGCAGTTGTTTGAAGTAAGGGAGGGGGGACAACTCTCCTCCTGGAAGGGGTTTAGCCCTGTTGCTCTGCCCCATCTAAAGTTGCTGTAATATGGCCCACTCTTTACCGCATGTTGAAGCCTCAATTTAAGAGCATGGGTTGTACAAGGCGTGAACTCAAGCTGCAAGAATAACATCTGTGCACGGTATTAGGGGTGATTTTGAATGCAATGGGGAGCAATGTGCCTCAAAGGTTTCTGCATACCCTGATGCACTTGAGTGAGTTGCGTGCACAAAATGCAGGAGTGAACGTTATTTGCACTTACTCTATATTCAGCAAAATAGTATAAAACTCGGCCCAAAAAAAGTACGAACTTGATTTTCCATTTTGCTCGCGATCCAGAACGAGGCTCCTATTTGTACTTTTGGGCTTATAGATATTGGAAGATACACCAAAACACAAACCGTGCAGGTGTTCATCATTGGCTAATCGAAGACCTGATGCAGGCCAGGCTTCCTCTGGCCTTAGGCCGGGGCGGATTATCATCCATAACAGAAGACCGTACGCCGAGCTCTCCCTCAGTAATGTTAAACATCGAGTCTCACACCACCTTGTAAATCCCCGAGTAACCTAAAGAAGGCTTTACGTGATTTAATGTCATGATTAGCTCACATATTTCGAGGGCCATGGCTAATCTTTAATTAAAAACGTTGACACGTTTCTCAGAGGATGGAATAAGATGGATCCAGATTGATTAATAATGAATCATGTAAAAATGATTATTCAACCGCAGTGCACGATTGATATGGAAAGTGCTGATGTTTAAATATGCAGAAGATTATTTGAAGCAAGTTTTCCTTTCTTTAGCCACTGATGAATAATTGTCAGGGCTAGCATTTAAACAGTGCTCATCATTAACAGATCTGTCTTATGAAGCCGCAAGGGGAACCGTCTGCGAATCTGCCCCTTGGATTTCAGACATTACAGCTGTGGATTGCAGTCTTAACAAAGGCCGTAGGTGCGACGTGAGTGATGGCAGGTGGGAAAATGAAGACAGATCTCAATACCAACAGTTTACCACTACCTGGAGCTTCTTCAGAAAGCAAAAGTAATAAACGAGCTAAGAGCCGTTTACGTGCAACAACAACAGATGTAAATGTGTGATAGCAATAGGAAGATAGGAGACTACAAAACCTAAGATATTTTATCATCTGCATCAGTGGGATAATTTGAACAATATCCTACAAACAGAAGTGATATCACACAAGCTTTCACCACTACATTTCGCCCTAAATGATGGACCACTGAATGCTTTATTTTTAAACGTGGGGTACTGAAAACTGGAGCCTGCGACATTAACGACCACAAGCTCCAACAAGCACTGGCAAAACCAATATGTCTTGATTTGGGACCTATTGGCTTTGCTAGTGGTGTATAACCACATTTCATGCGATCCCTGATGCTGTGCCGCATGGTTAAAAAAATTTTTTAACACAAAAAGTTTTTTTTAACTTGCCGACCGCATCATTTTGTAGGCACGCAAAATAAGCATACACACGCCTTAAAAACGACTTTGGTGCTTTTTTTCGTTTTAGTTTCCAATCCGAGTTTAATTGGTAACTAAAAAGAAAATAAAACATCCAAAACTGTTTTTTGTTTTTTTTAAAGTGGGGGGGTGGAGTAGAAGCAATGAGGGCAGAAGCAACGAAGGGACGGAAGCAACACGGAATGCGGAAGCAACATAGGAGAGAGTAGAGGAATGTCGAAGCAACACAGGACATGGAGGCAACATTGGGGAGTTTGGGAGGGGAAGCAGAAGCAACACAGGGTGGGCGGGGCAGAAGCAAAGTATAGGTTGGGAGAAAGCAACACAGGGTGCTGGTTGTGGGGAAGCAACACAGAAGGCATAAGGGAAGCAATGGGGAGGGGGTGGGCAGCAGAACACAGTTGACTTGTAGGGGGAGAGAAGTACATCACCAAGACAGTTGAAAACAAATGTACTGTCATGGAGTGCCTAACACAAAAGGAAAAAGTAGTGCTTGAAAAGGAAGCGATTAAACAGAGACGGCAGGCAAACAAAAAAGATGATAAAAAGGCAATGATCCATGGGAGGGGCAAATACAAGAATAACAACCTAGGACATGAATAAGAAGAATGCAAATGAGTGGAACAGGAAAGCCAATGAATAGTAATCAAAGGGTGAGCTCCAAGTCACAGTACGTCTCGCAACAGACAGCAGATGCACTGCTTATTAGACTCAACCTAAAAAATGACAAACATGCATATTTGCTAAATATCAATTTCATGTTGGGAACATCACAGAGGTTTCACAACAACCTCAAACTACAGTGTAGGGGAAGAAATTGTTAGCTCTCTTTTGTACAAATGGATTCCTCTGCTTAACATAATATTTTGTAGTCCAGTGATGTCTGCACAAATGTTTTGAAGTTTGTTTCCCAAATACATGTGACAACGTCTTTGCGGGTAAAAGTGTTGCATTTTCCTTTGATTTACATATGACTGCGTCCAAACTGGGGTGCCATGGTGAGCAAAAGAAAGTGTGGTTGGAGTGCTTCCCTGGGCTATTGCCAGTCGCAAGACGAATTACAAGCATTCTTTCCATCACATTTTGTTTGTATGATGTACTGCTCAAGCATGGCATGGTTGTGCCCAGACATGAATCCCATGCTCACTGTGCCACTGTGACCAACTTACACCCACCTGAAGAGCCCCAATCAGGGTGAAACCAGTCTTGGGTTGCCTGTGTTCCAGTTCAGGGAGGGCTAGGTCTGGCAGTTCAGGCTGAACTGTGCCTGTTGGAGCAGGGCCAGGACTGAATTGCAGAGTCCAAACTAAGGTGGCACAGTTGGCAAAAGAACAATGGGTTTGAATGCTATCCTGAGAGATTGCCAGTGGTTGGATCAATTACAAACATTCCTCCCATCACCTTTTTTGTGTTTGAGGTATTTCTCCAGTCCCAAGTCACAACAACATCTACCCCATCTCCAAAAGGTGCTTTCGGATCTCTCTCCAAAGTTCCATTTCAACACCTATCCTTTAATATCTTGCTCCAAAAGGTGATTATAATGCCAGGCAGCTGTGGGTGCTGGGGTCTTTGACGTCTAGTGCTAATTTTCCGAATGTATCATCTTAATTTTATGTGCAACATATGATTAGTTTCCCCTCTTTATTTTGTGACCATGTGGACAGAGGATTCTGTATTTCTTAAGGTTTTACTTTTGCTGTAGAATGAAGCTACATGTCTCCTGGGCCATGTCTTTGTGCTGAGTTTAACAGTCGATAGGTCGTTGGCACTGCTTCATTGGTTAATAGAGTTATGAGGACTGGGAGGAGTAATCTGGATGCAAGGAGCTGAGCACAATCTTGTTGGGAGGAGCCATTGAAAAATACTGATTCTTGACCATAGACTTTTCTGCAAAAATATAACGTTTCCTGTTTCCACATAGTTAACTAAGTCCTGCATAATTTGCCAATTTTAACAAAAAATCTTCCTCGCTCAAGAAGATCCAAAGTTCATAAAATAAATGCACCGCAGATGCATCATCAGGCTTTTGTTGCATACAGTAATTGACATGCCAATGGCAAACAGGCACCATTAATAACTGAAATTAAATCGGGCTTAATTTAAGTTGCAATTGTGTCCTTTATTAATTATTAGAGTAATTAGAGTGAAGGGATGAGTGGTTAATTTCAGCCAGTGTTTGCAATGGTTAACGCCAGATCTCATTTTCAAGAAACGCATAAGTCCAGTGGTGGAAAATGAGGGCAGATGCCAATCACCAGCCGACACAGGCTCATGTTTGGCCCTGCTATCGCCACATAAGTTCAGTAACCCTGCATGTAATCAGGCAGAAGGACGGTCTTGGTGTCTCTTGGCAGGTAAGAAAAGCTTACTAGAACAGCAATATAATGTTAATGTTCACAGCCTTCTTGATTGCAGGTGGGTAGAATACAGACTTGAGGTGGAGCCTGGGCTTTTTTAGATGCTTTACACACTATGGACATCAAGCAAGAACTTGTTGAGTTCATCAATAAAATTGCTCATAATGTGACAAAATCAGAGAAAGATTGAAGGTGAGAAAAAAGAGTGAGAACTATTTAGTGGCCAACAAAGACAAAGAAAAAGCAGTCAAGAGAGTAGAGGTAATAAAAGTGGACTAGAGAAGAGAAGCAAGAAGAAGATTAAAGGACACAGTGGGGCATATGTACAAGCCCCTATCACAACCACAACGTCACTTTTTACGACGTTGTGGTGGCAATAGGGGCATTGCCGTATTTACAAGGCAGCATTAAGCCACTTAACATGGCTTAACCCTGCCTTGTAAATAAGGCTCCCTTCCTGTACATAAACAATCTTTCCCCTGCACGCAGACACCCTTGCACAATGGTGCAAGGGTGCCTACGTTGGTGCTACACTGCTAAGTGTAGAGCCAGCGTAGGGGGAAATGCAAGGGTGCACCATATTGTTGTAAATATGGTGCAGCCTTGCGTTTCTGAAATGGCGGAGTGAGGCGTTATGCCATGACGACTAACGTCTCACTCCGCCACTTCCTTGAACATATACCCCAGTGTTTATAAGACGAAGAGGGAGAATAAACGGTGAAAGATTTGTATAGAGAGATGAGAAGGGATGGGCAAGAGAAAAGGGGTAGGTTAAAATAAGAGAACAAGAGATACGAGGAAGGGTGAAGAGTAAGATCGTACTGGTCAGAGTGAGAGCAAGTTTGGGTGTCGAAGAGAGCAATAGAAAATAGAGAAAAAAGAGAGTCAACATAAAGGAGGAGAACCATAAAGCATGCGAGATGGAGAGAGAGAGAGAAAGCATGACAGAGAGAGGAATAGAGAGACCAAAACACACAAAGTGAAAAACCGAGAGGAGGTGGTCTAGAAGGACCGCACTATAAGTGTAACTGGCACACCACCGTTTTAAGGATGAATCCTACATTATTTCAAAAAAAGCAATTCTAATTTCCTCTCCACTATGAGGAACCTACATTTTTATTTCAAGCCTGAGCGACGTCTCCTGAATGCAGTCTCATGTATATTTCAGTGCCTTCCACACATCCCTTGGGCTGAGCACTCTAAATTAAGAATAAGACAGTGCTACAGCGACCGAGCTCGTCTGCGCTAGAACAAACTCGAACAAACAAAGAATTATGACAAAAGCAGGACTATTCGTATCTACCCAGGTCATGCTTATCTCGTGTGGGATCTCCTACTCCTCACCCGGAAGTCATTCGTTTCCCAAGGCCCTTGAGTATTTACATGATTTCACATAATGTTGTCTTCTGGAGCAATAGGTCGCACATCTTAGTTGGGTCACTATAGATATAATTCCACTGACTACTCGCATGTTTGTTTGTTTTTTAAAGTAAAACCTATAGAATACGACCCGAGGTATTCTCACATACTGTTCAGCCAGTGCATTCCAAGTCGCACAATATTTCAAAATGTGCTAGTCTGTAAAAAGCTCACAACAACAAAGGCCTCCACAAGCAACAACAGCATTGGCTATCTCAAAAGCACAAGACACAGGAGAATGTATCTTAATGCTTAACTTGTAGGTTATCCTATATCTCGCTCACTGGCACCCATTTTATCGGCCTCAGAGAGATAGTGGATGCAGTGGGCCCACAGGATTCACCGTTCTGACTTGCCATTAAGATACAACTCCACATAACAAGCCTTGAAACATCTAACCTTCTCACTGGGAATGTGATGATGTGGATGAGCATAGCACACAGTACTAGTAACAGGTCTGAAGGGATCAATGCTTCTGTAATGGGGTACAAACAATTCGATTCATTGCCATGGATAAGAGAGTCTTGTACGTCATTGTCAGATGATCAACTTTGCACAGGGATGAGGTCACGTAGAGACCTAAGGGTCTAGCCATTTGCTTAGGGATCCGCCTTGCATAGGCTGCCCCAGTTCAGTTCCGGGCAGGCGAGCAAGCTGCACTTCCTTAAAACATCACATAATTTGACACAAAGTAGCACCATTCAGGGTGGCCGAGTAATGTATGAATGGGTGTGAATGCATGCCCAAGACGTGGCAGATGACTACTATATAACCCAAACAAGTCTCTTCCAAAACTCAATAACAAATTACGCAGAGTGAAAACAAAGTGGCCAAACATAAAGAATACAAAAAATACTACCCCCATTTTCAGTTTCACAGAATAAAAAATATAAAACTGTAAGAATGTCTTGGGCAAGGTTAGAGGCTACTCATAGAAGGAGAACCTCACGATTAACCCACAAAGAACTTCACATCTTATAAAAATATGTACAATTTGTCAAAGTTCAAGAGGCTCAAAAACTGAGGCAGTTCCTAAAGGGTGCATGTCGTCCTATGTTGGGATATACTGGACCATTCTCTAAGAGAGCTAATAAAATACTAATTATCATCCCCTTTCTAGGTGTCTGCATCCCACTTGCATGTTTAATGCTACCCCACAAAAAACTTTGGGGGCAGATGTATTCCATCCAGTCACACTAAAGTGGCAAAAGGAATTTTCTTTGGTGCTATTTGAGCCACATAAAAGAAAGACAACTAAATAAAAAGGACAGCCAAGCTTTCCTGCCCCCAAGTAGGACTAAGGATCTTGATGAGGAAGAACAGAGAGGGCCTGCTGCTGCTGCTCCCTGCTCAACACTTGATGCATGGCACGAGGAAGGCTTAGGTTTTCTTGCACTCTGGAAATGTTCACAAATATAAAAATTGCTATATAAATCCATACAACAGATAACAAGGGGGTAACTGGGAATTCGATTATTTAGAATCACCCTCATACAACCATCGAAGCAAGGTTGATGAAAAGGTCACTATCTCATTGATTAATGTCTGATCCGGAAACATATCAATTTTTTTCTTTAATGTTGCATTTGCTCTTTATGTTCTAGATAATGGTAAACATCTTCCCTAAAAGGCCAAAACATCTACACGGGGTTAAAAACAACCACTCTCCACTACGAAATGACAGCCTATAAATCCTCTATCGCAATTTAGGTTATAGCTCTGGCAGCTGAAGTTAAGGTAATTTGTTGGAATTTACAGCTACAATGGGGCAGGTTGTGGCCACGTGCTTTGATCAGGATGACCCCCTGAACTCAGTGGGCAGTGGTTAGTTATTTATCTTGCTTTAATGAGCTCCCTTCAATATCTTCTACTTATATTCCTGCATCTCCTGGGACTTGGGTGCAGTGTCCTCACAAAGACATGCCTGTCATCCCAATTAAAAGTTATCTTTAAGCAGTTTTTCTCTGCAGGTGATCCTGTTTAATGAAAAGGCTCCAACACCTACAACGAAATTGGTTTATGATATAGAATTGTAACACCACCACATGTGTGTTGTTAATTGTAATCTGAGGTGAAATATTATTAACCTTAGGATCTCCTCCCTCTTCCTCCCCAGAACCAAGATGACAAGAAGATAGCATCTAATGAGCGGGAAATGTCTATCATGGACTCTTATTACAACATAAGACGCTGGAGCAGAATAAAACTCCATCCAGCCTGCCCCCCCTACCTCCCCCTACAACACAAAGGTACACAAAGGCATAACCTTGTGATGAACTGTACCACCTGAAGCCTTAGTCAGGATATCGCCATCCTTGTGGCCGTACTTTCGACTAATCAGAGACATGGAGGGAAAGATTTCTATCATTCTTAGTGAAGCAATAAAGATTTCTGGGGGTAAGGGTAGATCTTTAAATGTGCATCCAGGAGCTGCCTACTATGCAGAGAGAATATGAATGAATATGGTCATGTGTGCATAGAACGTGGAAATTCTTCCATGTGGATTGCCTACAGTCCCTTCAGAGCAACATCACACCACACCGTGCACAATTTTAGAAGAAAGAGAAATTATAAAGACCCGCCAGAGAACCAGTGCTACAAAGATCACTGTTGGATAACATTGCTGGTTAGAAGTCCTAAAGCAAGAGAACAACTCAAAGGCACAATAAATATTCCCTAATTGTTTACCACCTCTTGATGTTGGTGTTCTTATTTACACACTAATTAGACAGCGACATTAGCAGTGGTAAGGGAATTATTTTCAGTCAATATTCTAAGGGTTGATTAATGGCTCAAGTTTTGGCCTCCAGGGTCAATAGTGTATGAAAGCCATTGCCATTAGGCAATATGCTAAATAGTTAACCTGAATGTATAGAAGCATTGAACCGGCTTCCAATGACGTGATCTTTTTCTGAATAAAGCACTTGGTTTTATGGTTCCATACATTTATTTGACACAAGGGGCTAAGGAATATGGCTAATTCCACTCTTCTGAGAAAATTAGCATCCAGTTCAATTTCAGTGACATTTGGGACCACCAGTCTGCAGATTTCCCCAAAAAGTTTGATTGGGTCATAAAATCCGAAGATGAACGCGACCAAGAAGACCAAACAGATCAAAAAGCAGACAAGCACTAAAAATATAAGCAGGCTAGAAGAGCCCAAAAATGATACTCAGGTGATTTAGAAGACATACATTGGACCAAGCCAAGAATTCAAGGCAGGCCAGAATCTGCCAACAACGTGACATTTAAGAAGCAAAGGCAAAAAGACTCTGTATCCTGCATGCACAAAAATTGGCAAACACACTTTTGCAAGAGTGTGAGGACCAGAAACGTCTCTGAAGTAAAACATGAAAGGCAAATCTCTGCTGCATCATTTGCAGGAAATATCAAGAAGTTTGAAGAGCACCACAACATATGTTTGCGCACGTCAGCAAGTTGGTCAAACCACAACCAAAAAAGTAGGCAACATCATCAGGAAGTAGGCAGCAATGGCAATTTACAAACAAGGACATTGTGTGGCTTGTGTATCCTGCCAAAAATTTAATATATATCTTCTTTTACATGTTACAATGTCATAGGATTAAACCGTGTGCCCAAATTGTCTTTGATTCTTGGATATGTACATACATGCTTTACGTGTTCTCATTCATTGACCTACTCATTCACTGGAGCATCATGTTCCTGACGAATACATTCCTTGCCCATCAAAAGCATGTGTAATGAAAATAAGTTATGAGTAGTTGTCCTGTTGAAATGCCTAATTGTCAAATTGTGAACTAGGTGGTAGTACCCTGTCTATCACTATCATGACGGAAGCCAAGAGCTGATACCGCAGAGGAAGCACACAAAGACGGTAGGTGCAGTATGGGTGTGCAGGGAAAGGAAAGATGAAATTGGCTAACAGGAAGAATAAATACACCTTGGGCCTTGATATTAATAATAAAAAGGGTGTGGGGAAAGCGGTCGGCAGAAGAATGTAGCAGCGGGACCGAGAACATATGTTTTAAATTGGAACATATACACGTCAGGAAGTGGAAGGGAAGAATGAAAGTAGTATGATGCCGCTCCCCCATTGAAGAACATACATATAGTGTAAAGTAATTCTCTGACATCCATTACGCATTGTCCACCAGGCAGTGGGAGAAGTGAGAAGAGATTGCTGTTGACCTTCAATTCTCAGAATGCATTGAGTGTCATTTGTGTAGCTATAAGAAGTCATCCCACTGGCCTGAATGAGATCAGTAGGTAGTTAGACATACGCATTGAAGAGCAGAAGAGAAGTGACTGGCTCCTATGGTACAGCTCTGGAAGAGATTCAGGGTGAAACAGTGGAGCACAGCTGGCTGGGTTGGGAAGGACAGAAAAGACTGATGGTAAGCAAGTATAGCACATCTCATGCCAGCTGAGCAAAGATGTGCCTGGAATGTTGAAGGGTACGGGAATGTCCAACCACGCTAGTGCCCCAAGACCGCCATTATCTAAGGGAGCTTTGCTGGGGAAGGGATACTTAGTGTAGGAGTAAAATATTTGCAATGTTATGGAAATCCTTTTTGGGGGAAAACTTGTTAATGACACGTACGTATACAAATGCAAACTTACAGTGTGTTGTCTAGTCCTGTTCCTACCACATGCCCCATCATGTGCTGGCTTCTGTAATCTGGTTTCAACTGAAATCCATTTATATGGACAGTGTAATACCTTTGAGATACTTCTGCAACAACAAAAAAGAGGATTTCTCTGTTCTTAATATTAAATATAAAGAATAAAACAAAAATAAACCAAGTAACCATGAAGTGTGACAGGCAATACTAAAAAGCGATGGCTGTAAAGTGAATGATAGATTTACTAAAATAAATAAAAGCCATGAAACACATAATGGGGTGTGGCCATACTGTAAGAACAACGATAGACCAGGAGCGCGACTCAAGTCCTTTAGATGAAGTGGCTTGATGGGACACATGGGAGCACGTCCCAGTAAATGAATTCATGTGGCTGCTTGAGAAGTCTATTTTCGGCACTCCCTCAACCAGTGATCCGGAACAGCTTGTTTGCGGACCTTTTTCATGAAATGAGGAAGCAGGCTGCCGCACCTGTGGGTGTCTGGTCAAGGAATCAATCCAGACAGAGCAGAGAGTATGCGCTACAGCTGTGTGCCGAATTGTCGACACAAATCAGCCAATTGATAAACAGAACACATGGCACTTCCTCTGCAAATGCCTTTGCTCTCACAGAGAAAATCATTTAAAGTTAATTTGCATTCCATGTGCCAACTTAGTCAGCGGGCAACAACTCCAAAAGGAAACGAGGAACTACTTGTTTCCGAGGCACTGGCGTCTCTTTTATCCGATCTGTCAATCAGAGCTTGCCAGAGCCCTGGAACATTTCAAGTTGAGCCTAATTCAGTGAGAGACACACATTCAATCATATTTCAGCAAATGATTGGACACAAACTGCCTTTGCTTCCAGCATTAAATTGTATATTCAAAGGACGTATGTGCCTAAGAAACATATTCTAAAATACCCATATGGCAGATTCCTAATAACTGCTTTAGCCAACTCGTTAGAAACGTTGACGATCAATGAAACAGTGGGGATTGTAGCTAGAATCTAAAATACAGCCTAGCCATGAAAATTCCGATTCTTGCTGTTTGACTCATTTTCATGGAGATGTACATAATGCTCACTTTTTAAGGGAAAGCAGGGTGATAGCCCTTTCCTTTCTAAAAGTAATTCACATTTAAGTAGCTAAGACCGATGACAAGTTCATATTTGCAGATTGTTAGACTTGGCTTTTTTAGCGGGTTCACCCCCCAGACTTTTTGCTCTTTTGGCCTCTTGGTTTCTACCTTATTTTTGTTGGTTTTAGGACTCTGTCAACTTTAGCACTGCTATTCAGTGCTAAAGTGCATATGCTCTCCATGTAAATTGTGTTTATGGATTGGTGTTTCTATAATTGGCTTATTTGATTTACTACTAAGTCCCTAGTACTGTGCACTATATGTGCCCAGGCCTGGTAAATCAAATGCTACCAGTGGGCCTGCAGCACTGGTTGTGCCACCCACCCAAGTAGCCTTCCACAGGTGACTCAGACCTGCCACTGCAGTGTCTGCGTGCAGTTTTAAACTGCCATGTCGAAGTGGCAAGTGCACCCACTTGCCAGGCCCTAACCTAACCTTCCCTTTCCTTACATGTAAGGCACCCCTCAGGTAGACCCAAGGTACCCCCATGGGCAGGGTGCAGTGTATGTGAAAAGTAGGACATGTATGTGTGACATGTCCTGATAGTGAAAAACTGCCAATTTCGTTTTTCACTATTGAAAGGCTATCTGTCCCATAAGCTAAACATGAGTGTTACTTTATAACATTCCATTGGGACAAGATAGAAAGATGGAGGTTTAGGCTCTCTGAACTCAGAAATTAATGACACACCTTTTAGTAAAGATAGCTTTTTAATTGTGTGTTTTAAAATGCCACTTTTAGAAAGTGGGCATTTTCTTGCTTAGCCATCCTGGGTGCCTCTGCAGGGTTGTGTATGGACTGTCTGATTTTGGAGTGACAGGAGCTGAGGATGTGCATTCACTGTAGACAGCCACTGGGGGGGTGGGGGTTGAGATGTGTCCTGCCATTCCTTGAATACTCAGAGCTAGGCTGAATAGACCTGGGTTGCATTTAGAGTAGTGTGAGGAGTTTTCCTAGCACCTGAATAGGCCCTGTCTGCTGTGCACAATGCTGTCTCTACCACCTGCTAGGAAGCTGGACCAGAGAGGACAGAACTGGTTTGGACTAAGCTGAGAGACTTTTGCCACAAGAGAAAAAAGTAAAAATGTGGTATAAAGATTGGGGCCCAGTCCATAGAACTTTGGAAATCACTTGTATCAAGGAACCTGCCAAGAAGAAGCTGGGGAAGCTGTGAGGAGAGACTACCACTTTGCTGTGTGCTTTACTGTGTTGGCCTGCAGTAGCTGCTTCTGCCTTGGGCAGAGAAAGGACTGGACTGAACTTTCTGTAACTTTTCTACTGAGTATCTCCAAGGGCGTGAAGTAGAGCTTGCCCCCTGTTCAAGACGTCTCAGGAAAAGCAAAGACTTCACCTTTCTCTGGGTACCACCTCTGGGACTGTGTGTTCCAGTTGCCACAGAGGAAAACCGCAGCCCGACGCCATCGCCGACACCGTTGCCGGCTCCGTGATCTGAAGACACCACAGAGGGCACCGCTGCACTTCGCACCGCCGCCCTGGTCTCACCAACAACCGTCGCCACTGAGCCGCTGCTTGCATCGTGACATGTGGGCACCGCACTCCGTACCGCCTTGGTACACTCCACCACCCTGGTCTCACTGACGACACTGCTGCAAGTGACATCGCTGCCACTGCCTGCACCATGGTTTGGAGGCACTGCTCGTAAGTCACACGATGCACTGCCCTGTCCGACACCGCAGTCTGGGCACAACAACACCAGCTCCCATCGACCGGCACCGCCGCCTGCACCGTGACCTGTTAGCACTGCAACGAGCACCGCCCCACTTCGCACCACCACCTTGGACTCACCGATGCCGCTGGACGACTGTCACCGAGCCGCTGCCTGCAATGCGACCTGAGGGCACTGCACCGCTCCACTTCACACTGTCAGCACGACGGTTGCCACATGCCACAACTGGGCCGCACCGACGCGGTTGGCTTGAACCAAAGGTACTTTTTTCGAGTCTTCTGACACTGGCGCCTGTCTGCACCGATGCGGTTGACCGAAACGGTTGGATTTGGTTGTTTTCAGCACCGCGGTAGCCCCGGCTGGAGCTACGGACTTCAAGGAACTGCATTTTTAAGGTTATTCTTGCAAAGTGCATATTTTGATAATTGTATGTTGGATTTTTGTCGTTTGGTCTTATTTGGGTTTAGATAAAGATTACCTATATTTCTAAACTGGTGTGGTGTCCATTTGTGGTGTTTTCACTGTGTTACTGTATGTGAACCCAAATGCTTTACACATTGCCTCTGAGATAAGCCTGACTGATCGTGCTAATCTGTCAAGTGGGTGAGCAGGGGTTGTTTAACGGTGTAACTCCCTTACCCTGACTAGAAGCAAGGGTCCCTACTTGTCAAAGGTGCAAACCTTTGCCAACTAGAGACCCTCATTTCTAACACAGATCCCCAAAAATATTAACACTGTTTTTTAGTCCAATTGATAACCACACAACAGACCATTTTACCTAACTAGAACAAGTTGGAAATCTGCTTGGAACCTTATAGGGGTGCAGATTTATGAAATTCCGAAATTCACAAAAAATTCCAGACGTAAGCCTTGAAAAGTGTTTCTCTTGTGACATGTATTTTTGCATGGGAAAAAAATAGCAAAGTGATGAGAACAAACCCCTTCCCTTACACCACCAACAACATTGCAGATTGTCCCTTTCTATTCCATCCCTGAAATAGCATTTACTCTTGTCATTGTCAGGAGTAAATATTTGACAGTGTGCCAGCCCAGATAGTGCTTGGTTAGGAATTTGTGAATATCTACAAATATGTATGTTTGTGGATGTTCACTATCTTCTAGAGCATCTCTGACAGGAGGGAATTTTCTCACACAGAAACCTTTGCATCTTTACATTGTAATACAAGCGCAAAAAGTACTACTACAATAGCAACAGTAATTTTGCATTGGTATTTTTTTTTTTTGCGGGTATTAACCAAACTTTTAGGTGTAAAAGGTTTTTGAATTAAGCTCTTTGTTTCAAACAATGACACGAATGGCATGCAAGGGAGTCAAGTTTATATTTTCTTTCCCTATAAAGAAGCTAAAAGCAAGACAATCTGAAATGAAAAAAAACTTATACGGAGAAGGGGTGGGATGTGCCTAAAATGTGAAAGATAAAATTAATTCTGAGACAATTCAATTTGAGGAACTGTTAGTGATAAATGTTAGGGGGCTGAGTGACATGGGAGATTGGAAAGGAATATCTTGTGAGGGGCAAGGGATTTGATGCAAGCATGTTTCTTGTCACCTCCCTAATTGTGGTTTAAGTTTACTGTTTGCTGGAGGTTGGGCTTTCAGTTTGAGAGTAGTTAATGGGTTGTCCTTGATCTGAGGACCAACAAAGTATTCTCTTCTGCCAGTGGCGCTATTTTTGTTAGTTGCTATTGCTTTCATTTTCTGGAACTTATTCATAAACATATAGAAATTATACTTGTGGCCTAATTTCATTTTGGTCGCAGCATTTTGGTCGTAGTGATTGTTTGCATTTCCATTTTTGGCACCCTTCGCCTTATGATATGACTCAGACAGACACTTCAATCAGATAGCATTATTATTATTGTTATCACCATCAAAAAGCAGTACTTTATTTGCAAAAGAATAGGTGGCTAGGCCAAAATGTTTGTTTACAACTTTGCAGCCAGTGCTATTGAAGGTTGTTTTGCTAAACAGCAAGGCTGTGTAGTTTTGATTCCACGTCATGACTCTTTAATCCACCACCATCTAGCCCCCTGCATCTTTATTTCATTCTTGCATTTTCTTTTTCATTCCTGCTTTCTCCCTCCTTCTTTGTATTTCTGTCTTTTCCTTCTCTTTCTTTCCTCGTTTTGCGTTTTTCGCTCTTTTGCTCTGGATCAAGTTTGTAGACGGAAAATGAGTGTCGGTCTCCAAAAATGAGTGCCTGTTGGCCCCACTTGCAACCACTGGCTCAATATAAACACCATCAAAAGAAGACCTTCTTATTTTTCTTTATGTTCTTGCTTTGACCCACGCCGTTTCGTGCTCATTTACTTAACATGCACCCTCTAACGGTCTTCATGATAGTCTACATCTGTGCATCTCTTTTTACATAATGTACAGCTGCACTGCCATTTCTATCTTTTGTGCTGAGGTCATGCTTAGGAAGAGTGGTCAAACCCTTTTATTATAAAGGAGGGTCTGGTAGCATCAGGACACTAGTCACTGTGTGCCTGTTTCAGAGCAGAAAACATAAGTGCAAACAAGACAATATCTAAAGTATGCCAGGTTTGAGAGTTCAGTTTTCATAGGTACACAGAGCAAAATGTTAGTTATGGGGGAATCATGGTGAACCTGCATTTTCGATGCTGTAAAAATAGGAACAGCTGTTAGTCACATCATGCTGCTGCACTCTGATTTCAGGCTTCAGCTAAAGTGGGCAGTGGCGGCTGGTGACATTTGAAAGTGGTGGCGTAAAAGTTCATGATGTGTGCCCTGTTGCGAGCGAGCGTAGTGAGTGAGCCTGACTGTCATAACAAGGGTTCCGGGGATTCTCCCCCGGGAACATTTTGTAAAAGGTGTGGGCAAATGGTGCATTTTCAAGCAAATTTTGGAAAGCAAGAAGGGTAATAAAGCAATTGTGAAACTGTAGTTATGACATCAATAAACATATTTCATATGATAATGTCGCTGGTAACTGCTTATTCTGTATAATCAGAGAATTGCTAGGCTAACTCACAGGCCTGTTCACGAGAACACAGTGCATGCTTTCCTTTTCAAATTGCCACTAGTGAGGCACAGGGTTGGGAAGCACTGGAGAGGGAAGGTTAGCGCTCTGGAGCTGGCATGATACTGGCAGCAGTGCTTCCCTGTGCCTCACCCACGCCAAGGTCCATTTTACCATCCAGTTTCAAGCCTCACTAAACATAAACAGCACAAAACAACAACACAATCTTGCCTAGGTCAGTACTTGGTACAAGGCACACATAATTAAACTGAAAACCCAACATTCACACAAAAAGATAGACAAAAGCATAATTGGCTTGCTTGCTGCTCAACCGTGTTGTCATAATCATGTGCACATTTTCTTTTCCTGACCTGAGTTTCCCTCCAAATAAATTAAATGAGCAATTGTCATGAAACTAGAACTCCGAAACCAATGTCGAAATACAGATTGTTACCAACAGGTCTCACTTTTCAAGTCATCTGCATTGCTGTATGTCTAAGGGCTTACTAACAACTGTTACTGTCAAAGCAAAACTAACTTTGGTGCTTTTTATCTCCTTTCTTTAGGTTTCAAAGTGACTCACAAGTGTCTCAACTGAAAGCTGCTGTAAATTACTCCCTTCCTACTACCTCAGACAAGCACCAATTTGAACCGTAAAACTCTTTGATACTTGCCCTGTGCAATTCATGTTTTCACACTTCCTCCGCTAACCAGCTCCACCCAAAATGGCCTGGTTGTAGCACTACTTCTGTCGTCAGAATATCAATAAAATAATCCTTTCACCCTGCTCTTTCAAATTATTATATCCCCAATTGTAATTGTCTATTGTTTGTAATGAGCAACAAGTGCCAATCTCCAGCTTCTAGGCGCAATATACAATTAAAAGGCAGAGAGCTAGAACAATTGGTTGTGTTGTCTGCATTAGGGTGGGTGGCACCGGCGGCATGTCATTGCAGGCTTTGTTAGCACTTCAATGAAGTGAAAGACAAGTAAGTAACTTCACTTCCTATGCCATTTTTGATAGACGCCGAAGTGCATTTGTTCGCAGCGCATTGTAATACACTGGATGCCATCGGCTTATCTATTATCTACAAAATGCGGCCTGAAAGTTATTCCAGAGAAAGAGAGAGAGTGAAGGAGTGCAATAAAATAAATGAAGGATAGTGCAGAAGTAGAATATACGGGCAGGAAAAGTATGTGCTGGAAGAAAGAACGGGGTGCAGAAGAAAAACACTGGAGGAGCATAGTAGTTGCCCGATAGGAACAACCATGAGGAGGGCTGCAAGAGAAGAAAGTAGAGGTGAAGGGTGACAGCAAGTGCAGTTGGAGTGGAGGCGCAGATGGGGAGAGAAGGACACGAGGGGAGAGGGCATGCCACCAGCGCTGGGTGCTGCATGACTTGGCCTGACGCAGAGGGACGGGGGGCTGAGAGGAAAGCAAGCCAGAGTGGGAAGGGCAGTGCTGGGGTAGAAGCTGGGAAGGCTAACCAGAAGGACAGCAGCCCCTGAGTGGAGGATAAAATGATCAGAGGAGCGGTGGTGTGGAAGAAGAACGCAGAGAAACGTGGGGATAGAAAGAAATGGCAAAATACAGCTGAAGGTATACACGAGTGGAACCGCGCCCACAAAGAACTTTAGAGGCACCCAGGGGAGTTGGAGGATGGAAGTAGGTAGCTATTGTAAGCGGAAGTATATTGTGGGGGTGGGTTACCTTGACATTTATCTGTAATCTGTACCTTTTAACGATGAGAGACTGTTTTGAGCAGCTCTGGACGACGTGCATATGGAGCGCCGCTCCATGCCTGATGTCTGTCCCCTCAAGGTCGCAGTGGGAGACTTTGCACGATACCATCACCACAGCACCTTTCCAGACGGCAGCAAGTTTGACTCCAGGTGAGGCGGACGGGCAGCACAACGCGGTGGTGTGAGCACCGCTGCCATGCCACTGCTGCAGCTAGACAAAACTTCTCTCTTCATGCCACTCAAGAGGTTGGAGAGAGAGACTGTCGTGTAGTTCCTATATTACCCATACAGGACCTGCGCGTTCGGATAACATAAACTGTGGGTTTGGTGGCAGACGGATTCTGAGCACCCCCACCGAGAATGTTAGCCTGTTTGCATAAGCTTGCTCACAGTGCCACTAGTGTCTCCTCTTATCAGGTAGAGAATAGTTTCTGGCAACCTTAGAACATGACAACCCTGATCCCTCAAGATCGTGGAAACAATGTACTACTTTTCGCTCAGTCACTCGTGCTCACTTATCTTGTCTCAGAGATACACAGAATAAACAGCCTGGGCATTTCAATAAGGGTTTATTGAACAGTCATTATTCTTGTGTAGAATATATGAGCTGCAACAACCATTAGACAGTAGCAGAGATATATGATTAGCAGTACTATGAATATAAATGGATAGTACAGTCCTACCATCTTGCACTACGCATGAATAAATACATGGAATATAAAATGCATTGATAAAAGAAAGTGCGTACTCCTACGATGCTTATCTAGATGTACCTAAATGTACCTAGCATGTGAGTAGGTGTGAAGCCAAGAATCCCTCTTTGATTTAGTCGAACCCCATTACCTGAAGTGAGAATGTAGGAGCCCCTCTTGGTCTCGAGCTGGACACCCCGCGAGGGATGTTCAGACCACTGCCAGCTGGAGCGTCTGCATACACGAGCCTCAGCGTCTCTGGTCAGTGTGTCGGCCTAAAAGTCTCGGTTCCCTCTGACTAACACTAGCAAGAGGTGCTTGTATTAGCCATTGTTGGATGACATTTGGGATGAACCGTGTACGTAGATGTGGGGAGGAAGGTGGTGTAGCCCCAGCCTGGTTTCGAGGAACCCTTATGAATATCCATTCATACTGTGTGAGTCTGCCATCTGCGCTGCCTCATGTGTACACGCAGGCATGACCTCCCTCGACTCTAAGCCAACACTGATGCTGCTCCTGCTGTTACAGCAGGGCCAGGATTGGCTGGGCCAGGCGGCCTCACCGCTCATTTCTGAGACCGGGGGATGCGACTTTGAGTCACCCCCGGCTCACAAATGTCTAGGTGGAAGTCTCTCTAGTGCACATGTCGGACTGGCCGGCGAAAGGCCGCCGTCCAACCTGACATGGCACTTGGGCCCAAGCTGCTAACCCTGACGATGACGAATGAGAAGCCCCACCCCCTCATGCCTGCACTGACTTAGGACCCGCCTCAGCCGCTCCGCTCCGCTCGGCTGAAGGCTGACTGTTGCGGCAAGATTAAATTAATACATATTTAGGGGATGCATCATACAGGGGGGCAAAATATGAGTGGGGCAACACCCCAGCGCCCTAAGGGACGCACCGCCGCTGAAAGTGGGACCAGATAGTACTTGAGGTGGGCATGGTTTTAAGGCATAAACATTGATTGTGATTTGATCATTTTAGCCCTAGTTCGCTTCCCTCTCCTTATCTCGTCTTAATTTAAAGGGGAGCCCTAAAAGGTGGGGGCCCTATGCAACTGTCAGCTATGTGTGCCTTAAAGCTCCACTGGCAGATATGAAAACTTCTTTTCGGGATTAACAGGCCTGGGAGGGCATACCTGACAAAACAGGGCCTTGTGTTATCACAGTGCAGTTTTTAGATATGTGAAAATGTCTCTTGGAAACTTTGCTACCCCAAGGTCTTTCCAATTTTTCCGTTTAGCCATAACTGTGTGAAAATCATGACCTTTGAGAAAATTTATGGCACACATAACCGTTTCTTAAACACTGTCAAAATTGTTTTAGTGAGACATGTTTTCACAGAAAACAGATAATGTTCTTGTCCTGCCACCATATTGAATCTAAAACCTAAACAAAAGGACTTTTTACTGAAAATTTTTCTAGGCAGTATTGCTCCAGATTGGATCACTTCTGCCCAGGGTAGGAAACTAATTGATTTACTATTGGCTGTCGCCTTTCACATCATAACATCCAACTGGAACATTGCACATGCTGTTTCATCCCAGTCCTGGTGGTATGCTATTAAGAGGGATATTTTGTGGATTCCAGTTACTAATTTCTTTTATCAAATTCTAGTTTACTTGTTAGCAAACAAGTTCTAACATCTTCTGATCTACGAAAACTGCGTTACATTATTATTACTTGTCCCCTCTGACTTTATTTTTAATGCTTATTATTACATTAAGTATTGCTTTACTGTTTTATAGTATGTCTTCAGTTTATTACATATTCTCTGTATAAGACTGTATGGTTGATGAACTTTTTCCCTCTCCTAGCTCGTTTTCTTTTTCCTTTCCCTTCTCCAATATTTTTGATGCTGTTCTATGCATAATATTTCTATTTTTCACAGCTGTTTGAGATATATTATTCTTGATATCATTAGAGTTTTGAGTAGCCTTTGTCTCTCACTCTTTTTTTTAATATTATTATGTCGCTTACATTGTTTCACTGTATCTTCTCTAATCCTTACTAAATTAAAATATTTCTATTTATGTGTTGGTTATTCTATGTAGGAAACCTTAATAATGTTGTTGGCATTGGGCTTATATTAGATTCATTGAGCTTCATTCCAATGGACTTAGAATTTGGGGGTGGTGAAAAAACACCTGATGAATACCATTAACTTGGTGACAATTCTTTCTTCACCATGCTGAGTTCCACTCCTTTGGATGGGGGATAATGCAGCAATATTGCACGTTTACCCCATTTGGAGGTGCAGAACTCGGATTTTTACAGTTTTTACCCACAATGGTTTTATTAGGTTATTCCTTGCAAATTTTGCAGGGAAACCTGCTGTATGTGGGAAAAGTCCTGCTTGCTCCCAAATAGGGATTTCACAGCACTTAGAATGAGGGCCATTAGCCCATTTTGTTAAGAAAACATTTTGCAGATCAGCTCTGATTTTCACAAATGGGTCCTTGTGACTATATGGTTGAAATTGGGGGCACAATCATTTATAAATATGTCCTCTTTGATGCTGTGTTCTGTGTGAAACTCAGCGCTCCTTTGGCCCCAGACAGTACCACACTGGCTCATCCTCTTTCCAACTCCCAGCTCCCCACCTATAGCCTCCAATGTAATGCAGACCTCACCAGTGTAGAATGTGTTGAGGAACAGTCACACTGTTGCAGTGCTTCAAGATTAGCCCAGCAAACCCCTGCTGACAATGTGGTGGGTCTCAAACTGGACACTTCTCTCCAGCCCCCTTGAGGATCAGTGAGCCCATAGAAGGCTGGAAACTTGACACTTGTAAGTGTGTCTATGAGTCAAACTGGAGAAAGTGAATCACCACAGATATAATTCCCACTCAGTACTCATGCTTACAATACTTGCAGGCTTAATTGTGTCTACACGAAGAAAACAGGTGCAACGAGTTCTAGTTAAATGATTTATTAAACAAGAACCACTATCTATTTACATATCTGACACAGTTACTGGCTCTCTGTATTTGGTTGGTAGGTCTTACTGTTATATAACTCAATAGTGCTTTTTGTATTGACTTCATCAAGATTAAACTGGCCCTGCAGAGATTCGAACTTGTGGCCTACACTCTACACAGAGACCGTTGCAGTTGATGTGCACCAGGCTGTGTTAATTTAATGGACAGGAGACAGGCCCATTCATGGAGACAAAAGTAGCAGCAATCATGGCGTGTGAGAGAGGACCAGTTTTTACTTGTATCATCTCTTTAGCCTGAAGAAGCAACTTATTGCAGCGCAACACGTGGTTGCTTTGGCTGTAGTGATGATAGTAAATTTAAAAAAATGTACACTTTGCGATCACATTCTTGCCTTGCTTTATAAACATAATAAGCGAGAAAATAATACTGGAAGAAAAGAATATCAGATCCTGACCATGAAGCAATATATCCATGTTGATAAACTTTCTGATTCCAGGCATGAGAGGAAAAGAAGCATGCTTAAATTACTATCTACAAATACGTGTTTTTTCCAAGAAAAAGTACAAAAGTCAAAGCTAAAAATGTTAAGCTGAGAAGAACTATTTACCTTTGCAAGAAAGAATTCTGCTTCATTCGAAAAAATTGAACTACCGTCTCATGATTGATCACTCTGTCTTGATGTGATTAGTTAAAGCCTGATCCTGCTGTTCCTGTCAAGCACAGGCACCTGGGCAATGTGCCAACCAAAATCTGAAGAGCTCCACTTGTGTACCAGTCAGTTACTCTTAAATCACAACCAATCACAACAGCAAGATGCAAGGCCCAAGCCCAGCCATGGCTATTAATTCGGCCAAGAGACATTCCTTCAACAAAATACTGCGACTTTAGAATCCCATGTGCGGTTATGAATTGTATAAGTACCATTTATTCCGTGGCTAGCCCTCAACCTCCTCATACATTCTATATTTAAATCAATCAATTCTCTGACTTTAGGTCTCCAGGTCTCCCGCTTCTGCCCGGTGATTAAAATCAAGACCATGGTTTCAAGTCGGCTTCGATACCACAGCTGTTTGCTAGACCTATGTTTATCAATACTTCAAATATAGAGAGCGTGCTTTGGCACCACCTGCAGGAGTGTTTCCATCTTATCCCATACTTTTCACTGGTATATCATTCAACATCCAATTGGGAGCTTGCTTTGCAATTCATGAGGCATTATTTTACAACTCAAAAGAACACTAAATCATCACACATTAAAGTCATTAACTCATAGATGCATTCTAAATATACACCAATAATTTTTGCTTTACATTTTCAGTGCAGGAGGCCTTTTATTATTTTCATCAGAATTAAAAGTACAAGTCAGACCTATTGGCTTTGCCACTGCTTGTTTACAGTCTGGAGTATTTCATATTTGCAGTCTGGAGTACGGCTTGACACCAGGTCTCAAATCGGATCGAATTACGACAAGAAACAAAGGATGTCTGCAACAGCTGTTTCTTGAGGTCTTGGAACTGCTGAAGACTTTCAATGGATGACCCACCAATCTCAAAGAGGCAAGGAGGCTGCATCTTAAGTCACCCTGGCCACTCGTCTGGTTCTTTCCAATCTTAAAGGCATATGGCAGGTTGTGTTCATATAGGAGGAAGATCATCATGACAGTGTTGAATTCAACACTTAAATTCATTGCAAAATATTTTAAATAAGTCAGTTCCCTGGCATCATTAGTGTGATAGACATCACTATGCAATAATCAAAATGTAAAAGTAAACCTGGAATAGTCACAGGCCTTGTGTGTGAACAGGTTCCCAGCTCTGCTTAGATGTAGACCTTATGAAGTGTGCATAAGACGACACTGAAATCCTTTAAAACAATTTGTAAATAGATCGATATTTTATTAGGAATGTTTAGGCGAGTGTCCAGAAGGACTGCCTGCTTTACAAAATGTGGAAAAGTAAGATGTATGATGGTTGGTCTTCTTGGGCTAGCGCAAGGATTTCGTTTTTAGAACGGCTGTGACAATCTATGTAATGGGGCATCTTTACAGATGGCTCTGGGTATTATCAAAGAGGGTTTTTAGGTCATTCCCTTTTGGATTGGGAGTCAGTGCAGCTGTTTCCGATGGCATGATGGGAATCTCGATCTAGCTAGACGGCTCTTGTGCATTTTATTGTGTTTTTGCAGCCATTCAGTTTCTCATGTGGCGGCTGCTTCCAATGGAAAGTGGGGGGGGGGCAGCGGGAGTGTAGGGTGGAGGGGTGAATAATATTTAAAAAATGGACTTACCTGACGCTGCCATGGTCCAGCTTCTTCCAGGAGTGCAGTTCAGCTCCCAGACTCCCCGCCCAATCCCGACGCTGCTCTCATGCTATTTATGAGAGAAGTTCCTGGATTGGTCTGAGCGGGCTGGTTTGATGCTCGCTCAGGCACAGGGAGCCTGGGCCTCTTCTCCACCTGGCTGTGCAACACAGCTGGGTTGGAAAAATGTAAGTGTGCATGTCTGTTTGGCCGACCTTAGACTGCCGGCCAAACCGACATGCGCACTTACAATGCCCACCACTCCTCCATGCTGCTGTCCCTAGAGGATGGCCACATGCTGCCCTAGAGTCGGGCCATTCAGCTTAGCCAGGGAAAAATAAAATGATGATAAATTGTTTTATTATCATTTTATTTTTCATCTGCTGGGTTTTAGCAGTGGGGTGACGCTCCTCTGCCATTATGGAGGAGCCGCCTCATTCTGCTGCAGTCCTCAAACAAGTCATGCAACATTATAGTTACAACATGAAAACAGTCATATATTCCAGTTGTCAGCGTAACAAATTAATATCACTTTATTATTTTCGGATGTCCTCTAAAGATATGCTCTTAAAGCTTACAAAAACATGATTTGCCAAGAGTATTTGTTGTTCCTGGAAACACTGAAAACAGGCAAAATCGTCATTAAAGCAGTGACTCAAAAGGTTCTGGCAGTACAGTGGTGCTCTTCTACGAAGTCCTTGACTAATTACAAAATGACTTAAGGGACTTAAAAAACTTAAAAAGATGGTCCAGAGAATGATGCCAGAATACATTTTGAAACCACAACTGACATCATCAAACAAAGCAACATTCTGGAATGCCTTTTGTTGATAATTGTCAGAGATGCCGGACTGGGAAAAGGAACTGCTCTTTTTTTCTTACAGTAGCTGGCTACTTAAAAGGTCAGCAGCACTTTGGGTGGCCATTTATTTTTTAGCTTGTAATGTCCAGTTATTTCGTTTGTTTGGCTTACATTTGGTGGTAGCATTCATGGTCCTATCCCCTTTCTTTAATGTTGAGTACCTTAGAAGATCAACTCCTGCCACCGGTCTTTCCCACCCTAGCCATCTTGTTCTTGGTCTATTTCAGACCCAGGCTAGCACGGATGTGCCGAGGGCGAGCAACCTCTGCTTCACAGCTACTCTCAGTGCTCCATGGCTGACGCCATCTAGGGGCATATTTATGACCCGGTTTGCGTCACATTTGCACCATGCACGACACAAACCTTAAGTGAGATTTATGAAGCCAAGCAAGGCCACGCTGAGTGGCTCCATAAATCTGGGGTAAAGCAACGCAGCTCGGAACGCTGCATTACCTCACTCTCACCTGGGAAGGTGTTCCATGGGCGCTGCGTGGGTGTTCCCACACAACTTCCATGGATCTTGACGCATTCCCAGATTTACCAGAATTGGTAGACCTGGTAATGCGCCAAAAAGATACACCTTCCCAGGAGAGGTGTAACAAGGAGAAATATCTTTAGTTCTCCTCATTACTTCCTCTTTCTAGGTGTGCTGCGCAATGCAGCACACCTAGAAAGAGGCATATGCCTCTCAGGATTGTTTTTGTTCAGGAAGGTGCTCCTTCCTGCACAAAACCAATCCTGCATGCAACAGAGGCACCCTTGCACCATGGTGCAAGGGTGCCTGCATTGCGCTAGTCTGCCAAAAAGGCGCCAGCACATGGGAAAAGCCAGGAATGCCTTAAATACAGCACATTTGTGCCCTTTACCAGTCACTGCCTGCTCGTGCCAGGCTATCAAGTGGGTGAGCAGGGATTGTCTAAGGGCGTAACTCCCTTACCCTGACAAGAAGAAAGGGTTCCTACTTGGACAAAGGTGCAAACCATTGCCAACTAGAGACCCCCATTTCTAACACCATCTTTTCATTTCCTTATACTTTTGGGAAGCCCAGAACTTCACCAGTCATTGTTTCTTATTTTAATACATTTTTCTAGCTTCACAAGCCTTTTCGTTGATCCTTTATGATATTATTTTGTAATTTTCTGTTTTTAATTCTATAATTTGATTTGCCTTTCATTTGATTTCCCAGTAGTTGCATGGCAGGAAGGAGGACATTGGGATCCCTTTCTATCTTCATTTAGCTAGCTGCAGTGTTTCGGCTACTGGCCACTTGCTTTCATGCTGTATTGCCCAAGAGACCAGCTCTGCCCACCAAATAGGTCCATTATGGTCATCTTGTTCTCGGCCTATTGCAGGCCCATGTTGGTGCTGACACACAGTTGTTGCACAACTGACATGTCAAAGAAAAGACTAAGGCTGACCCCTCATTGTCTGTCTGTGCTCCAGCCAGGCTGAGGGCCCGGGAGGCTGCCTGTTTTACTCTTGCTATCTCTCAGTTCAGTAGAGATTTCATCATATCACCATACCCACTAACCTTCTCTCCAACTTTTATTTGCCTACTCCTGTTTTTCAAACCCCTCTATCTCACCCTGCAGCTCCCCCATGCCTCCAACTGCCCTAGCTCCGCTCTCATTCCTAATCCTAATCAATGCAGTGGCGTAAGACCGGCCCCCTCAGCCCCCGAGCTGCAGGGGGCCCACTCAGCACAGTTCTCGGGCCCAAGAGCGCATGATTAAATCTGGAATGGGGGCCCCTCCATGCACCTTGCAGGGGGGCCCCCTCAAATTTCTTTATTCCACTGACTCAATGAATCTCTCGTGCGCTCTCCTTAACACTCATTCCTGTATCAAACAAGTCTCCAAAGTTCCACCACTGTTTCAAAGGACATTTTGAAGACCTTACTTACATTTATGTCATTAAATTTAAGTACAACTCAACAGCTGCTTACATTGATAAAACAGTGCCTCCAGTTAATAGAGTTTGTATATTGCGTTCGATTACAATAATTTTACACTTTTTTAATGTGACATGTGGTAGTATGTTTTGAAAATGACTCCAAAATTGTCCCCAAATCTTCTTGTATTTTCATCATATCCTCCTGCTCTATAAATTATCTCCCATTTGCCACATTCTAGATGAGGGTGGTGATGCCAAACTTATTTGACTGTGCAGATTTCACTACGCTGCCTCACACTATGATAATACACTGCCTTGCCCAACCGGTTATTAATGACTGTCTCCTTCAATGGTTTTTCTCCTTTTTAACAGATCACTGGCAATCACCTTGCCCATAAAATTATTAGTACGTAGAGTTCCACGGAGCTCATCCCTCAGTCCCACCCTATACAGTTTCTAAGTCTCCCCTCTTGCCACCCTCATTCAGGTGTTCAACCTTTGTTTTTATGCTTACGCAGATGACAAACAGCTTAGAGCCTGAATTAGAGTGTGGCTGACAGGGTACTCCCTTGCAAACTTGGCAGAGTACACTGTCCACCAAATTCTCAACCTGCCTGCCTCAATTGGAGACAGCTGGACCTTAACCTTGCTGTTGATGGATGCCCCATTGACTCTAATGACAGAAATCTTCGTCCGGCAGCCCAATAGAGTAGAGGCTGTCGGAGGAAGGCCATTTGACCACCTACCCCATTGGCGGTGGATGATGTGATGTCCGTTTTTTGTGTCCCACACTGCCAGCAAAACCTTGGTGGTGAGGGAAAGAAACAATAATGAACCCCACACCCTTGGAGGAAAATCCCAAAGTGCGGGAGTCATTCATTTTTTGTTGTTCTTCTATTTAAACAAACTACAGCGTTAGTCCATCAGGCTGCAGAGGCAATTTCCTCTGCCACTCTGATGGACGGAGTACCATGAGTGAAAGTTAAGATCAGGCCCTTATTCTTCGCCTAGAGGAAACACTAACCTCTGGCAGACCCTCTTTATGGACTACATGTGGGCAGTTGCTAATGGGATAAATGCAAATACACCGTGCTTCAGTTGTAATCAGATGGAGGTGCTGATCCTTGACAACCCCACTGCCAGGACTTAAGCTTGGTACCGGGATGATTTACGATTCGCATCACTGCTGTAATCTAGGAGTCATTTTCAACGCTGAATCTCTGCCTCTTTTCCTATTAACAGGCTGTCGTAATACCTTGCTTCTCCTTGACGAGGATTATCAAAAAGATTTTGCTGACACTTTCTGCAAAGTCTCAAAAATATTTAGTTTGGAATCTCATGCTCTCACTACTGAATGCTATGTCAATCCTTCAGCCTGCACTTTGGAAAGCCTGTATTGCATTCAAACTGCAGCTGCTCGCCTGAACGTTGGCTTTAGCGATCAGTGTGGATCACATTTCTAAAAGATTCATCTTTAATGTCCTAAACTTTACCACTACATGACTCTTCTCTTCAATAACAACATGCCGTCTAGACCTCTTCCCTCCAGTTGTGCCAGTCTCACTTCCATCTCTGGGTACCGCAAATCTTGTAGAGGTGGTCGAGCGTTCTCCGTTCCCACCACCAGAGCTTGGAATTCTGTTCACCCCATCTAGGATCCACCAGTTACCTTCATACTTTCTGCAAGCACTTGAAAACCTACCTCTTTATAAGCTAAATGAACATTTTGATTGGTTTCTCCCACAGCGCCAGGTCACCCTTGCTATTTACAAGCTATTAAACCTAAACAAAATTAAAATCAATTTCCAGTCTCCAAGGACAGGAGCGGGAAGACTCCTGATAATTTGTATGGCTATATTAGCTAGCATGATGACTTATTGAACTGAGCGTTTGCCATTAAGGTGTTGGTCTGCAGTTTACAAGTTCGAAACTAGCAACGCTCAATTTCATCCTTCCAAGCTCCATAAATGAGAACCATTAAGCGTCATAAATGAGAACCATTAATTTGTCTGATAATAACACTTTTCATTTACAGAACCTAAGAACGTTCTGCGTGCAGTCTGAAGTTCTGTATACAAAACAAGTTCATTTTATTACAATAACCTCCAGAGAAGAAAGGAGCTAACTTTGAAGGAAATCCCTTTAATAGAACTTCGCGGATTCCAAACCAATCCTCACTCCTGACATGAACATCACAAAGACAGCCTGACAGTAAGAGTACATCACCAGTCGCACCAGCGTCGCGATGTAAAGCAGAGCTGCATACTCGAGGCCCTGGGTGTTGGTTAATGCCTTCTCTCTGCATGAATTGTTAGGTGACGGCATAATTCCATATTGTGAAATCAAGGGTAAGATTTGCATTAAGCCCTTGGAAAAAAAGGAGGTAATTATAGTATTTTGTACAGTCTGATAGGGTGCATGTGAATGTGTGCGCCCACGCGCAAGTGCATGTTTGTGCTTAAGTCTTCCTCTCCCCACCATGTTCTAAAGCACACGAAGACTCGTTTTAGTTTCAAAGTGACCCAGACATAAAAAGTGTGAAATTGCCATCTACTCCAATATATCACGATTAAGTCCGTTTAGCATGCTATTAAAATACATGCAGCCGCGGCAATCACAGAAAACAGTGATTCATGCCATGAAATCTCAGAGAAAGGACATTGACTGTTACAATGATTGCTATGCAGTACTTGGCATTGTCATTTAAAAAACACTGCGAACTGGGGTTGAAAAAGCTCCCATCTCCAGTAGCCTGTCCTAATATAGCACATTAATGGAGAGGAATGTGAAACACAGCCACTAGCAGGCCTGTTCTGCGATCTCTTGTAACTCCGATCTCTTGTAATCTCGCTCAAAGCCGGGATGTCAATTTGTGCAAAAATAATAGATAATCTTCAGACATTACCAGGAAGAAAACTGACAAATTGTGAATAGGGAAATTGATCGGAAAAGTGAAATCACGGGACACCTTGAAATCCACGTTATGCCTCATTCCGAACAGAAAAGTGTGACAAGGAAAAGCCCAACCTGATAGCATAAGTAACTCCCTGTGCGGGATTATCAGATCGTTTTACTACGGGATTCTCAAAGAATGGCTATGTCTACAATGGCTGTTGAAGTTCTATTTGACCATCCACCCAATCACCTCCATTCGACACCTACAAACACCGACCACTAACCCTCATCACTCATGAACCCTGCCAAAAGGGCTGCCTACTCCCTGTTGTGCAATAGGAAAGTGTAATGATGACAGAATGGTGTAGCGAGGATGACAGCAGCACTGATACTCTGCAAATGACCAAAATCAGCTATTGTTTATACCTGTGCAAGGGCCACCATTGTAAGACGGCCAGGACAAGGTGCATATGTGGCACTGTGCGTGGGGTCCAAGACTTGCTCACAGTCGGGTCCATATACAAAGGCACGTAATAGTATTTAAAAGAGGACTCTTGTATCCTTACATGCCTTTATGAATCAGCTTCAAAATATGTCAAATGGGAATTAAATACAAATATCCGAGTCATAGTCATATACAATTAAACACATTGAGAAGTCTATCTATGGCCTCCTTGCACTTCAACTAATAGAGTGTTGGATGTTTTGGGCGGCTTCAAAAAGGCATATAAGAGGACGTAAAGGAGTACTGCTGTAGACTCCCAGTAGTCAGAGTTGCTTTTGTGAATCTGTCCCATTGTTTGGAGCTAAGGTATGTAGGAACATGACAGAGTGCAGTGAATAGAATGCATAAAGTAATGTATATACTACATAGTTATATACATTACATGCACACATAAAAGGAGATACAAATAAAAAAAAGATCCACCAAATTAAAGATTTGAACGTTTAAAAAGATCTCTATGATCAGGATCGTGCCAACAAATGAATGGAAATGGAAGGCTGTGACACTACACATTAATGGCAAGGTCACAAAGCCTGCAGTTTGGAAAATCACGGGGTTTGTCACCACAAAATACAATTTTACTGTTTACAACAGCCTTTGTACGAGCCAGAAGAGTCTTTCTGACACCCGGAAAGGGGTTCTGCGACCTTCTATGAATTACAACAGGAGGGGGGATGAAAGTGCCAATCTGCAATTCACAGAACAAAGGATGGATTGCTTGTGAGCTGATTTGCAGTTGCAAACCATTTCGGAACACAGTTACCATGCCCCAAGTCCTGTAAAGATGGCTACAGCATTTTTGAGTCTTCCAAACTGAAATTGCAGAGGGAGAAAAAAAATCCTATCCGGATACTCGAATTATATTCAAGCTAAGTACATGATATTGATTTAATTTAACCTATTGAACTTATTTTCACCAAATCAAGCCAAGGCACTTTTCTCAAAAAAGTTCTAGTTCCATACCAAGTTTGGGGTAGTTTCGTTTAGAGGTTTTTGCTGTAGCAGAGAGCAGATAGCCAAAATGGGAAATGCTCTGTTTTACCCCTCTTTATTTTTTCCCTCCCTCTGAATGTCTGCATGAACCTTGAGACGCTGAAACTTCGCAAGTTAAACCCAAAGCAATAATCACACAGCAGAGTCGCTATCGCAGGCTATAATACAGATATAGATCTGCTGCCTTGCTTGATCCAGCTCACCTATGCATAATATCTGCCACATTATGATTCATAATGTGCAGACAGATGGGGACACATTGAAATATAGATGGGACACGAAAAAAACTCATACTCTAACCATAATGTGATAGTCACTCATAAGATAAGAACAATGGATTTGTGAAGTATCCAATATTCAACACTTTTGTAGCAGAACAAGCACAAGGCATCCTTTCAGAAGTGATCTGGAGTGTCAATATTAAGTGAGGTGTACAATGTAAACAGTTAAGCAAGAGAATTATGGAAATGTAAAGTTTCCCCATCCTCAAATAGTGTTCACGTGCACTGGGATCCCCAGCATATATATGAGTGTTGTGCTTAACTGCCCTACCTAAATAACCTGGGGGTGGGGGAGGTTTCACTCTGCTGACTCTAAGTTGTGCGACTTTGGCAAAGTTTCTGAAGTTGAATGTACTCAACCTTATTTGCAGGAGATGTTTACTTTTTTTAGAAAATGTTCTTGTGAGGGAACATACAAGTGAAAATCTTTTTGCAAAGTTTTATCCAGCAGCCCCATTAGTTTTCTTAAAATACTTGTACACCTAGTAAAGTGCACGGTTTTTTCATAATAAAATCATTACAAATTTGTGAAGGAAAACCTTTGTCATTTTACATACAACTGAGACGTGAGCTGTACTCACTATGTAAACCTCCAGAATAAAAAAATTATAATTTCCAAGAAAGGTAGAATTTCAGATAAAGGTATTAAACTTTTTTAAGACCAGCTGCAACACCTATCAAAACCGGACGAAATAATGTTAGAGTGAGGGGTATATTAGTGTTAAAGGTGAAATGAGTGAAAAAAGCATTCTCTGTACGACGAAGACTGTGGCTGGCAGTGGTGTTGAATAGGTTGTTTGTGTCTTCAGGTACAGTGACTGGTGGGAGAAAGCTGCAGAAAAAATGGTTTTGTTTTCAAGTATTTAGAAAGTAGAATTAGCTGGGTTGATGGAAATGGAAATTTGCAGTTCAGATGTGGAAAATAGCAGATTGGACGGGCCTGGTCTTATCTGTGGACAGGTGCTCTGAATCCATAACCTTTTAGTCCATAACCTGTCATCCGCTCGGAGTTACAACTCCTCTTAAGCTCTTGCTTTGTGATAGGAAGATATTATTTCATATATCAGATAGCTGGTAATCAGCGATTTGTCGCAGGAGGAGTATTTGATTTGCACTGCAGGACATGGTGGTTAGACCAGTCGGGATGTAAGACTGGTGGCACAAGAGGGCACTCGAAGGTGAAAGGGTATCTACTGCCATGTTTGTGCTTCTCTCTATGCTGTTCAGAGCACTCGTCCCAATCAGAAGGGTTAGAAGAAATAACACGCTGCCCGCCGGTGGGGGCCTAAACATCACCACATAGGTTTCAATAGTTATTAAAAAAAAAAAGCCGCACTGGTCTGTGGGGAAGGCTGTTCTCCTCACCATAGATTTAAAAAGTGGCAAAAGAACTTCATCGCTACCTTCCCCCAGACAAAGGAACTCAATTACCAAAATATTGTTCTGATTGAAACGAATCTGAATCTCCCCTAAATTAGCATAATTCAATTTGCTCCTCACCTGACCTTACTGCAAAATAAGATTATGGGGCTTGTTAGACCTGGCAGCCTTAGAGTGGTCTTTCCCAAACTTTTTGCCTGTTTGCTTCACCTCTTTGCCGATTTCTTTTTATTGGCCTTAAGACTCTGAGCACTTTCCCACTGCCAACCAGTGCTAAAGGGCATGTGCTTCTCCCCTAAAATGTGGTTTGATTGACTTATCCACAACTGGCATATTTGATTTATCTATAAGTCCCTAGTGGAGTACACTACATGTGCCCAGGGCTTGTAGTTAAATTCTACTAGTGGGCCTGCAGCACTGATTGCGCCACCTACATAAGTAACACCTTAAACACGTCTCAGGCCTGCCACTGCAGAGTCTGTGTGTGCAGTTTTACTGGTGTGTCGACGTAACATTTAGCATTCAAAACTTCTTGCCAAGCCTTAAACTCCCCTTTTATTACATATAAGTCACCCCTAAGGTAGGCTCTAGGTAGCCCATAGGGCAGGGTGCTGTTCAATTTAAAGGTAGGACATGTACTGTTAAGTTTGACATGTCCTGGTAGTTTACAACACCCAAATCCGTTTTTGACAACTGTGAGACTCTCATAGGTTAACATTGGCAATTCCTTATTACACTTGTAAGCTGTAATTCCTGATTAAGAAGGAGCAGCTCTGTCATGATTCTTATCATTGGAATGGTAATGATAAATCGTCTTTGCTGGCAAAGCTAAATTTATCATCACTATTTTAGAAATGCCACTTTTAGAAAGATGGAATTTCTCTGCTCTTAGCTCTTTGTGCCAGCAGCCTGTCTCCAATATATGTCTGGGGTGGGTGACAGCTGAACTTTGTGCTTTCCCTCTAGACAGCCACACACAAAGGAAGGTTAGGTGTGACTGAGTGGCCATCCACATCCTGATGGGCCATCCTGGGCAGGATGGGAGCGAGGAGCTGACACGTACACCTGAAAAGGCAGTGTCCTGTCCCCACAAAAGGGCGTCATACCCCCTGTAGTGAGTCTCAAGCCAGAGCTGGGAGGTAGGACCTCTGCACTTTTCAAAGCCCCTCTTCAAAGTCACCTCCACTTCAAAGGCCCAACTGGGTATAAGTACTGGGTCTATGACCCCACCAAATCAGACACTGCTGGACCTTTGAACCACTTCTGGACTCTGCCAGGAGGAAGGACTGATGAGCTGCTACAAAGACTGCCACTCTGCTGGACTGCTGCTCTGGAAGAACTGCTTTCTTTTCTGTTGCGCTGCCCTGCTGCCTGCTACTCTCTGCCCTGCTGAGGAAGAACTGGACTCTTTGATCTGCACCCAGAGTGATCTCTAAGGGCATGCTGACTTGCCTCCTCTTTTAAGACTCAGGGATATCAAAGTCTTAACCCCTGCTTCTGTGCCTGGCCATTGGATCCAGGTGCTTGCTCCAATGAAACCGAGGCATCCTCTGCTAGATGAGCAGAATTGGCGCATCGCCACTGTTGTGGGAACAGAACCGATAGATCGCACTTGGAACCAGTGCATCACCATCGGAACTGATGCATCAAAACCACTGCATCACCGCCACTGCAGAGAGACGACTGAGGCATCCCCTCAAATTCGTGGAGAAACCCGGTGAAATACCTTCGGAACCAATGCATCTCAGAAATGGGGCTTCATCTTCAGAACCGGCGCATCGCCATTGTTGCATGGAGAACATCGCTGCATCACCTCGACTGCGGGATCAACACTGACCCATCGCTCAGGTGCTCCCCGCATCTCACTGCTGCAACCAGGATCAAGGTACTTTTGTTCAGTGGGCCTTGTGTGGCTGCTGTATCTGGCCCGCACTCCATCGCGGTCGGCCTCAACTATTGACTTTGCCCCGGTCCAGCGTGACCAGATAACTCCATAGGCGATTATTGCTTCTAAGCGTTATTTTTCACTTTCAATCTTTAAAAATGTATATCTTGGCTTCTACTTATTGGAGTTTTGTAATTTTGGTCTTGTTTTTTTCATAAAACCATAATCTCTTTTTCTAAACTGGTGTGGAGTCTTTTTGTGGTGTTTTCACTGTGTTACTTTTGAAATGTTGCTCAAATACTTTACACATTGTTGCTTATATTAAGCCTGCCTGCTCTGTGCCAAGCTACCAAAGGGTCAGCACTGGTTAATTTATGGTGTGTATTCTACTTACCCTGACTAGGATTGTGGTTTGTACTTGGACAGGATGCATACCTCTGCCAACGAGAAACCCAGTTTCTAACAGGGTTTATAATTGATGCAAAATAGCGGTGCGCTGCCTTTCTGCTTCATTGGCTTAAAAAAAGATGAAATGTCCAACTCACTCGCTCTCCTGTCCCACCCTCTGCCTAAAAAGAATTTCTGAAAATAGAGGTACTCTTAACTTAGTACTGGTATCAGCGCTCTGAAGAGTTGTACTGAAATTAAAAACCACTTCTACTGGGTGGCTAAATGCAATATTTCAGCAGATGTACTTTAATGTCATCCACTGCCTCTTTCCTAAGTGTGTGAATTATTGATCCTCTTTAAACTGTGAAAGCAATCAATATTTCTCATAAGGTATGCCAGCGTACACGTTAACCATGCACTGCAGACTGGATGCGTGCATTATTGAAGCTAGATTGTGCTAAAGTGTAAATGTGCAGGCTGCTAAGGTTTATTAGTCACACGTCAGTAACATTAAATCAATCAATAGGAGATAGCTAATCTGCATAGCCCTGGAGGAGTAGTCGGTGGCATTGTCCTGTCCTGGTGCTTCCCTTCACATTTCTGCCTGTTAACTTTCTCAAGCTAGAACCCTGCTGATTTTTAGGCATATCAGTAATTGACTAAATGTTGAGCTGGCCAATCACCAATCGATCATGAGAATTTATGCGAAAATACATCCTTTGCCAGCAATTCATGGATCATTACTGGGCCAAAAGTGTGACATACGTTTAGTTGTTGTATGGCAGCACTGAAGGGTGAGGAAGGGCAGTAGTTGCCGCCTTATGCTGCTGCTTTAAACTCCCAGAGGCTTTGTTTGCAACACTCTGTGGCTTCACCAACATTTTAACATTAGCTGATTTTAGTACCTGCTTTTTGTGTCTATTAATATTCTGCAGCATCACTTTATGAACATTGTTTAAAGGTGACTGTGATCTATCACTGAATGTAATTGTACTGCTGTTACTGGGAGGCAGAATTACATCAACATAGGTTATGTTTCATCTGATTAAAGGGATAGACTGCTCAAGAGCCAGCTCTTACTGTCAGAATCAGTATTTACTCACACTTTACAGCGCCTTACTCTTGCCCAAAACCTCACATGTATGTAAATATAGTTCGGTTTTTCTTGTACAACAAAACTATCACAAGGCAGCAATTTCAGTTTCTCTGGATGTCAACAAATACAGGTCACCACAAGAATTCCACTTTTTCCCAGCAAATGAAGAGGGAACTGTGCACATCTAAGAGCCAGTGTCCCTGTAATGCAAGATCCTCCTGTGCGGCTGCGGCGCCCACCGCCGTGAAATGTAATACAGATGCTTGGATGGAAACAAATGAATTGGTGATGACCCTCAAAGGAGGCGGCAGATCCTGAAATTGATTCCCCCTCTCTTGTCGAACCAGCTGCGGTTCCACACGCTCTCCACTGGGAAGAGGGTCGGGCACTTTGAGGAAATTGGTCCCTCTGCCTTTCACCGCATCCTTCCTCCCTGCAGAAAGGGTTATTCGATGTCGCTCCTCGCACACATCTGAGCATCCTGTGATGCAGCGCCATGAAGAGGGAAAGCAGCGCTGTGTCAGGAATTGAGGCTTTGGTTGTGATAGTACACACTTGAACTGCATCGGAAGTAATGGTCAATCTCAACTGCTTATGTTACGATTTATGTTTTAAGCTCCTAAATAGTGTTCCTTCACCAAACACCTTCTTTGGGCTAGGGGAGAGAAAGGACAAAACCCACTCAGCAGCCTCACCAATTGCAGTAAAGTAGTGATATGAACAATAAAATGAACAATGTACGGTTACACTTGCTGTATATGGACTTGGCTAGAGATCTGGTGATAGGACTGTTGGATCACTTAAGAAATACATAGAGGATCATATGGACACAGGTGTTTATGGAGAGCGGAAAAAACAAGCAAAGAGTGTTTGCTGAAGTATCTGCTTTCTATGCCCTCGAATAATAAATACAGTGTGAAAAAATGAGCAACATGAGCATGCATTTTGCATCTAATTTGCACGTGTTAACATGCACTTTTTCCATTGGACACAAGGAGTTACCACCTGGGTGTAAGATGCTAATAAAACAGGATACAAAAATGCTGTGTACTAGAACTTTGGGGCAGATGGTCACAGAAGCTGATTAAATTAATTCTAGAACAGGTGAACACATGGATTCAACCTATATCGGAATATTTGTGATCACAAACATCCAGTATGAAAAAAAATGGTAATTGGGTCATTCATGGTATTATATTTAAATTTGACTTGCTAAATCACACTAAAGCATGGTCCCAAGGCAAATACAACAGACCTTATGTGATCAACAAAAAAAGATCTTTCAGAAGCACTTTTGAGAAAGAACAATCCCAAAGCAACAACGGCGGACTTCCTATGCCGCACCTCGTGCCAGTTCCTATACGTGTGATCGCTGTGCAAACAACCTCTGCGTCAGCCGTTGAATGACGCCACTGTGTTCCAGATCAAAAAATACTACAAAAAACGAGGGTGCGCAGCTTAAGCAGTCCAGGTAGACCAGTGTAGGTGAGAAAATATAAATTCTTTATTTGAAACTTCTTTAAAATTCATTAGGTAAAACATTCCAGCCAACGCGTTTCATTCCCATATAGGGAACTTCCTCAGGGCAAACAATATATCACGTATAGCAGTAGACTACGAATGGGTATCAGCAAAATAATTGTCACAAATAGTTGTTCTAGACTCGATGGCTTTTCAAATGGAGCAGTATACTCCTATGTGCTCCTGTGTCTGTCAAGAAAAACTTTCCACCGAAAATCTTGAAGGCGGTAGTCCCAATATGGTGAAAAGGACCCCGTAGAGCTCGTTGATTTAGAAAGTAGGTTGGAAGTACCTCTATGGTTTCCTCATTTACCGAAAGGTGTCCAGAAGAACAGTCGTCATAAGGATTAGTGTATTGCACCGTGAACCAATATATGGAGTCACTAAGAAAAGGGGGAAAGATTCCTCTAAGTCTGAAAAACGATCCTGTTCTTCTTCCTCATGAGGATCGTTTTTCAGACTTAGAGGAATCTTTCCCCTTTTCTTAGTGACTCCATATATTGGTTCACGGTGCAATACACTAATCCTTATGACGACTGTTCTTCTGGACACCTTTCGGTAAAATGAGGAAACCATAGAGGTACTTCCAACCTACTTTCTAAATCAACGAGCTCTACGGGGTCCTTTTCACCATATTGGGACTACCGCCTTCAAGATTTTCGGTGGAAAGTTTTTCTTGACAGACACAGGAGCACATAGGAGTATACTGCTCCATTTGAAAAGCCATCGAGTCTAGAACAACTATTTGTGACAACTATTTTGCTGATACCCATTCGTAGTGTACTGCTATACGTGATATATTGTTTGCCCTGAGGAAGTTCCCTATATGGGAATGAAACGCGTTGGCTGGAATGTTTTACCTAATGAATTTTAAAAGAAGTTTCAAATAAAGAATTTATATTTTCTCACCTACACTGGTCTACCTGGACTGCTTAAGCTGCTCACTTTTGAGAAAGATGCGTTTGGCTATGCCCACATATTTAAACACTATAGTACATACTATGATCCCCAAAATAACCCTTTCTAGACTCTTCCCTACTCTACCCCTCCTCACATCATCTCATACCTCTTTTACTATTCCGATCCCCCAAAGCAAGCCTTTCTAATCCCTTCCCTCTGACTTTTCCCCCTCCACCTCCCTTTTACTCATCCCAAGCTTCCTCCTACTGCTATGAGCTCCAAAATATCCCTCCACTATCATTTTCAAGCCAAATAACAGACTAACATGTCCACCAATCAAAATAATTTCATATTTCACTATACTAATTCACCACAAATCCTTCCTGGGTTCCGCAGTAGTGTGCTACTCGCTGAAAAAGCGCTTCAACACCTCAACAGGGGTAGCAAGCGCTATATAAATGCACACCTTTGTCCCTCTTCTATCCCTCTGCTATCCTTCTCAATCCAAATAACTAACATATCCACCACTCAAATTACTTTCATATTTCACTATACTAATTCACCACTAATCCTTTATGGGTTGCGGAGTAGTGTGCTACTCGTCGAAAAAGCGCTTTAGTGCCTCGTCAGCGGTAGTAAGCGCTATATAAATGCAGTTACAATACAATACAATACAATCATTTGATTGAGCAGTGTAGGAAAATGTCCTTTTTGCGTGGTCACCCCCATTTGGTTGCTATATTTTTCTGATGGTTTTTGGACTCTTCGGACTGGGACACTGCAGTCTAGTGCCCAGTGTATGTGCTCTGACCTCTAAAAGAATGTCTAATTGCTATACACCAAATTGGCATATTAAACTTACCTAAAAGTCACTACTATATGGTGCAAAGTGTCCCCAGGGCCTGTAAGTTAAATATCACTGGTGGACTGCAGCACTAATTGTGCCTCTCCTAAAGTGACAATGCCAAACACGGCTTTAGGCCTGCCCCACCAATAGCCTAGATGATCAGGTGTTGGACATGGCCCAGTACGCAGAATCATCCTCAGACATTTTGCCTTCCTCCTATTTTCGTCTGACTTCATTTTTGTTGTCCTTAGGACTCTGTACACTTTTACCACTGCTAACCATTGCTAACGTGCTTGTGCTCTCTCCTTAAAACATGGAAGAATTGGCTTATATCCAATTAGCATATATAATTTGTAAGTGCCTAGTAAAGTGGCACTACCTGTGCTCAGGTCCTGTAAATGAAATGCTAACAGTGGGCATGCAGCACTGGTTGTGCCACCTACTAGAGTAGCCCTTTAAACATGTCTCAAGCCTGCCGCTGCAGCCTGTGTGTGCAGTTTTAAACTGCCGTTTTGACCTGGCAAAGTAAATCTTTTTCCAGGCCAAAAACATCCTTTTTAATACATCTAAGTCAACCCTAGAGTAGGCCCTGGACAGCCCAAAGGATAGAGTGCAGTGTATTTAAGACATGGGGCATGTACTTTTTAGTTTTAAATGTCCCTTGTACTGAAAATCTCTTAAATTCATTCTTCACTACTGCAAAGCTTACCTACCCATAGGATAACAATGGAGTTACCTTATTCCATTTAATAAGTGATCATTTCCAAATAGGAGCAGGTAATCAGTTCATGTTTGGTGTGTTTAAAGCTGCAATGAAAAATCCTCCCTCATGATGAAGTCAGATTTAAAATACAATTTTGAAAATGCTGCTTTTAGAAAGTTGGCATTTTCCTGCCTTAGCCATTAGCGCCTGCAGCCTGTCTCTGAGTCACATGACTAGGTGTAGCTGACAGTTGGACTTTGTGTATTCCTCCCAGACAACCTCACACAATAGAGAGCTTAGGTGCGTCTGGATGGGCCTGCACTAGCAGGATGGGAGGAATGAGCTGCGTACAGCCCTACTTACACTTGAAAAGGCTGTGTCATGTCTCCACACAAAGAGCTTCATACCCCCTGTAGTTAGTCTGGAGCCAGGAAAGGGAAGGCAGGATGCCTATGAACTTCAAATGGAAACCTCTAGAAGCTTCTTCCACTTCAAAGGAAGGCCCAGGTATAAATATTGGATCCCAGACACCAACTCTTCAGTACACTTCTGGACCTGTAGATACTCTGCCAGGAAGATGGACTGCTGCGCTGCTGAATGGACTGCCACTCTGAAGGAACAGCTGCCCTGCTGCCTGCTGCCTTCTTGCCAGGGTGAGAAGGACTGGACCTGCATCTGTGGAACCCAGGAACCCAAAGTGATGCCAAAGGCTAGTTGGCTGACCTCCTGACTAGAGCCTCAGGGACAGAATGCTCCAACAACCTTGAACCAAGCACCTGGACTCTGCCATATGTGAGTCCTCGCCTGCCAAGTGGAGCCACACCAGTCCTGGACCCTTGGAAGTGGGCCTGAAGGTGCTCTACCAGCTCCATTGTGGTTGGCCTGAACTTGTGACTTTGTCCAGGTCCAGCGTTCCAAAATTGCTTCTAAATGTGGCGGCCATGATGGAATTTTAAAATAGTAATACACTATGTATAATTCTATTTTACACTGCCTTGTTAATTATGTTGTTAATCATATCTGCTGTGTTATGCTTTGCATTTTCTTTTTTCTACTTTTATTCTTTATCTTGCTCATGCTTATTGAGTTTGCATGAATGTTTAATTGTAAATGAGTAGATGAGTGAATGCAAGAATGTGTTACTAGGTGGATGAAAGGATGTATGAGTGCGAGGAGTGCATGCATAATAACTTATTGAGAGCTTAATCTATCCAGTGACTGAAGAAGTACTTTGAATTATAAGACAATTCTATGAGATTGGGTTAATGGTAGAGAGGTTAGAAGCCCCACAATCCTTGTCAGGGAGAACCACAAAAGTCACTAAATTAACCTGTGATTTACACTCTGGTAGCTTGGCACAAAGCCGTCAGGCTTAACTTAGAGACAATGTGTAAAGCATTTATTCAGTGCACAAACAGTATAAAATGAAAACATAACACAAAAAAATCCCACACCAATTAAGAAAGATAGAGTACATTTTAATAAGGAAAATTATACCAGAATGAGAAAAATCCATTCAGAATAACCAGAAATATGTACTTTTAATGTCTTTAGGTAAAATAGTGCCTTAAAGAACTTAGTGCCACTCAACATCATCTGGTTGCAATAGACCTGGAGAAGTCGCAAGTTCAGGTCGACCTCAATGGAGCATGGATCAGATGCAGGGACCAGGTTAGTCCTGCTGAAAAAGTTACCTTCTCAAAGTCTGGCACGAAGAGTTCCATTCGCAGTGGAGGAGACCGAGAGGAGCAGGGAGAGTGTCGTAGATGGTTGTTGCTTGTTTGCAAAGAGCCAGTCAGGCGTCGTGGATAGTCATAGCTGTAATGAGAAGAGCAGGTGTCACTGGATCTTCATGTTGGTGGTCGTCATGGGCGGCAGAGTCTCAGCACGAAGGGGCCTGATAGTGAACATCCTAATCTTCAAGATTCCACCTTTTCTTCTTTTATGGAGCTCAAATTGTTGCCAGCCAAAGGGGTGCACCTCTTGGGAATCAGAAACTAACTCCAGCAAAGTCAGCAAGGCTTGGTCAGTTCCAGTTGCAGGTCCAGGCAGGTCCAGTGAAGCAGGTCAGCTGGGCAGTTGTAGGTAGGCCTTTGTAGCTCACACAGGAGGCCAGTGAACTGACTCTTGGAGTCACTCAGGTGAAGGGTGAAGGTAAGCAGGTCCAACCTTCCTTCTCAGAAAGCAATGCAGTCCTCAGCAGAAGGGCAGTCCTCTGGCAGCAGGGCAGTCCTTCTTCTGTAAGGTTCCCAGATCCAGAAGTGTTCTGAAGAGTGGCTCTGGAGGTTCAATATTGATACTTGGTGCCAACCTTTGTGCGCGGGGTGTATCCCTGTCCTACCCTCACATCTTTTTCTGGAACGCTCTTCCCCTATCAATGGTCCAAACTGTCTGGAGTGACAAAAAACAGGGCAGGTACTGTATGTGCAAGAGGGAAAGCTCTTTGGAATGTAAGTTGAGCTAGAGGCTGCCCCTCACTGTCATCCTGCCAGGATGGCCCATCCTGTCCGCACCTAAGCTCCTTTGTGTTATTGTCTGGAATCAATACACGAACCCCAACGGCAGAGTTATTCACAGTCATTTCACCCAGGACATTGGCAGAAGGCATAAATAGTTAGCAAGAGAAAATGCCAACTTTCTAAAGCACTTTTTAGTTAAGTCTCGTGAGGGTTGGAGATTTATGAGAAGGTAGCGGTTCAGGTTTTTTTTTTTTTTTTTTTTT
This sequence comes from Calotriton arnoldi, assembly GCA_963921515.1. Lineage (NCBI taxonomy): Eukaryota > Metazoa > Chordata > Amphibia > Caudata > Salamandridae > Calotriton > Calotriton arnoldi. The sequence goes on from CAWUFW010002901.1 coordinate 979,820, forward strand.
TTTTGAAAGGCAGTGCATTATGGGTGTTGAAGTTTTTTAGGCGGAGAGTTCAGGTGTAGCCCTTTGAAAACATCGTGAGGAGGTGGGGGGGAAGCGGTCACGTGGAGGCAGTTAATGAGTTTGGTTGACGGCATTTAAGAGGAAGCAAGCACAAACTCACAGGTTAACAATTCAGAAGCATGAAGGAGCCGTTTTTTTACGAAGATGAGCAAAAGGAGGTGAGATTGCTGGAGGTGGTTATATGTAAATAGCTAGGTATAGGGTGAACAAGGGAATAAGGATCGATGTATGTGGAAACAGCGAGTGATAGAGGGAAATGAAGGGAGTTATTTGCATAATATAGAGGGATAGGATGAAAGACTGGGAGTGATGAGTAGGCAGGAGAGTGTTAATGGCGAGTTAAGAGAGAGAGATAGCAGGGAGAGGTATGAGAAGAATAACATGAGGTGAGATGAGCTCGAGTAGGAAGGGGTAAGCAGGTGTTTTCTGGTATTGCTGTAGAGATCAGAGGGACTGCAGGCCTGGGTAAGATGGGAGGATAGTAGGATGTTGCATTTGCCACCATGAATGGGGGTAAGGGGTTTTAAGTAGGAAGTGTGCTTTTGTATATCACTGTTTAATAATAATTTGTTGATTTTTTGATAATAGATAAAAATGACATTGAATTAGTTTAGTCACATTGTTCATTTTATGTGTTTTAGATTCCCCTGACGAAGAGCCTCTCAGGCTCGAAATGCATTGGGACATTATAAGTAGTGCTCATTTCATATATGGATTGATTCGCCGTACTGTTGTATAAAGCCTGGAATGGCGTACAGCATGTATTAGAAATGTTAAATAAAGAGTACAGATGTTATCCTTCTGTCTCCGTTGTGGTGAAGATTACCAAGAATAAGACTGAAAAAATGAAGGCAAATAAAAAGTTGGTTTAAAAGGAGTACTGTTGAATACCAGGATGAACATGATATTTTGGAGGGAGTTGTTCCCGCTCATCGCAGTGCGACAGTAAAAGAGCGCAAGGATAGAGCTCGGTTTTTTACTATTGCAGTATCAATAAGTGGATTGGGGCGATCCACCTTACTGTTCGCACGCACTCTTTAAATTAAGTCATTTAAGCATGGTGTCTTTTGTAAGAGAAGGAGTGCATACTCAACTTGTTTTTCAACTTTCTAAAAGAGGCATTTTCAGAATTGTGACTTAAAATCCAACTTACCATTAACATTTTAAATATACTTAACATGGGTGTAAACAGCATATCTTTATCTGCTCCCAGCCCCAAGTTATGACTTATTAACTGTAATAAGGTAACCGAGTGTTAGTCAATGGGAGAGATAGGCCTTACATCAGTGAAAACATGTACAACTTCAGTACACATGTTCTATTTTATTACATACTATGCACCCTGCCGTAAAAAGCCTTTAAGGGCTACCTTAGGGGTGACTCATATGCATTAAAAAGGAAGGTTTAGGTATGGCAAAAGGTTTATTTTTTCATGTTGAAATTGCAGTTTAGAACTGCACTACAGGCTACAGTGGCAGGCGTGAGGCGTGTTTTAAAAGGCTACTTTAGTGGGTGGCACAATGAGTGCTGCAAGCCCAGTAGTAACATTTAATGTACAGTCCCCGGGTACATTTAGTACGATTTACTAGGGACTTCCAGGTAAATTAAATATGGCAATTAGGTGTAGGACAATTTTACCATGTTTTAAGGAGAGAGCATAAACACTTTAGCACTGGTTAGGAATGATAATGTGCACAGTGTCCTAAAGCGAACATAACGTTGAATTCAGCAACAGGAGAGGTGAAGGCAAAATGTTTGGGAGAATACCACACCAAGGATGTCAAGTCTATCAACAGTCCTATTTGCATTGGCAATGTTTGTCTTAAAAATGTACCAGCCAAGAACCTCAGGTCACCATTTTTGTCCATGACCTGCAAAACGAAGTTTAATCAACATGGTGTTCGTTCACTAAGAGTTTAATCATCAAGACTCTGGAAAGCACTCAAACGTGAAAGCATGAACAATCCAATGGAATATCAGAAAACATTTTAACAGTCTAGGGAAGCATTCCTAACGGAAGTTCAAAGGGATCAGAAACAGTTGATCACTGGGGAGCAAATCTGCTTCACAGTTTCAATCAACAGAACCAAACCTTGACCACCTTATTACAAGACGTTCTGGTCTGCTCTTACCTCACCTTACGAATACACCAATGCGCACACTGTAAAACGCCTAGCAGACTCAGGTGACTGCAGTGAGCAAAGGAAGTGGCAGGCGACACCAACCTGCACCTTGGACAGACTACAACTGCAACTGAAAATCTCGAGACAATGCTGCTAAAAGGTGAATATATGCTCACCATTGTTTCCAGAATGGAATCTGCCTGCTCTTATCCCCATACTCCTTTCTGGTAACTCCGTTCTAATAGCAGTGCATCCATCTTGGCTATCCTGAGCCATACAAACAGGACCTATTTACAAGATTTTCTTATCAATGCTTATTAGCCATTAAGTCCCTCGTACGCATGTCATCCACAAAGCAGGCACACATCATTTCAAGAAATTAAGATTCCCACTAGGTCCAAATCATTGCATCTGCCTTTTATCGTCAGTAGGATAAAATCTTGTGTCTACAGGATTATCTGTGGGACCACTGACTCTAGGCCTGAGGCTGGTAACCGCCTATAATTCAAAGGGAAACAGGTACATGTACTTTCAGAGATTTTAACAGTATCTACAGAAGTTAGAGTTGATAAAGATAACAGCAAACTTGAATTAAATATTAACAGAAGCACAACCATTGGAATGAAAGTCATCATGTATCTTATACATTTTGAGAAATGCCTTCGAAAAGGGATTCTGTACAAACATAAAATATAATAGGTTTTCATTAAAATTTCACGCTAGAGAGGTTTACAGCGGATTCAAAAAATGTGGTGGTTAGAACTACGGAAATTCAAGCCTTTTTCTCAAGCAAGAACGGCACTGCATTGGTTTGCTATTTGACAAAGAATTCTGTTTACAACTGTTGTCTGATGGTTCGGGTATTCTGGGGAAGCAAAACAACTCCTCTAGCAATCAAATCCTACCACTATATATCCCACAGAGATCTCTGTTCCTACTCAAAGCTATTTGCTGTATCCTGACTTAAGAAAGCAATGGTGGGTGGTACAGCACCTTCATATCTAGGACACTGGTGAAGAAAAAAACTTCCCCTTTAGATCAAAACCATATACAAGGCTTTCGGAAGGTTCTGAAGACCTTCATAGTATGTTAGTATCAACAAAGGATGTTGCTGGATGGTTGGTGTCTGTGACCTGTACTTAGTTTGTTTATTGAGCGCTAGAATGCCCTCGGGTGAACACTGCGCTTAATACGTTTTGTTCTTTTTCGTTGATTGTTCCAGCAGTGTTCCATATGAGAAATTCTTCCAAAAACATTTGCTTTACTCTTTGAAATGACTCTAAATGGTGTGGCTGTATAGTTAAAAACATAATTGTTTTTTCTCTATGTAAAACCAAGCTTTTTATGCAATACTTGCACTATCAAACGTGAAAACGCCGATGTTCCCCACTAATTGGTACACTAGGTACTAGGTCTGTGAGACAAAGCTGTCCTCCCAAGCACAGTTGGAACAAAAATGTGAATGTCCAGCTAGGGTTGTTATGTTTTATAAATACACAATTCTTGAATGGATTCCAAAATGTATGTATTTACAATAAAAATATGGATAAATTGCACAAAGCAAACACAACACAATATGTAGTACACAAAATGTTAATGCAGCACAGTAAAGGGATAAACCAGACACCTTAACTATAAAGCATTTGAGATCACAAAATTATCACATGATCACAAACCCTCGAACACTCCTGAAATTAAGGCACACCAGGAACACAACATAATTGTGATGCAATTATTGTGACAATAGAATGCTTTGATCAGGGTGTTACACAGGTGCCTGCAGCCTCCTGGTGCAGGGGAGCCCCAACCCTCGCTTCAGGGGGGCATTTTAAGCCATGGGGCGATTAATAATTGTGAGATATGGGAGAATCAGAGGCACTGGTTTGATGAGAAACTCAGTTTTGGTAACTAGATTGGCAAACTCACTGGCACTTGCTTTGGTATTTTAAAACTCCTCCGCAGATTCTTGCCACTGCTGCCTCTCTCTGATAAAGAAACGGTCATCTGTGCTTTGGTCACTTCTCGCATTGACTATGCGAATGCGCTGTACTTCGGTCTTCCTTGCTACCTTTTGGACAAATTGCAGGTTGTTCAGAATGCTGCCGCCCGTCTTCTACTGGATCTTCCTAAGCGCTCCAGTGTTAGGCAACACTTGCGTAATTTACACTGGCTGCCAGTTAAAGATAGGATAATGTTCAAGGCTGTGACCATTGCTCATGCTGCACTTTACGAGTATGGCCCTGCCTATCTCAGGAAACATTTTCAGTTTTATACCCCCGGCAGGTTTCTTCGTTCCTCGAACATGCTCCTAGCGTCTGTTCCCAGGTTTTGTCTGAAACCTAAGGGGGGTAGCTCACTGGCCTTTCTTGCCGCAACATACTGGAATTCCCTTCCTCTGGATTTGCGTCGTCTTAAGAATCCTTTTTAGTTTAGGAAAAAACTCAAAACATTCCTGTTCAATTAGCCTGTTTCTAATTCTCCTACACTTTGGTTCCCTGTGACTCTTGGGCTCGCGCCGGGACACTCTATTGAGTAGCTGTGCGCGCTACAAAATCCCTTAACATAACATAACATAACATAACCTCATCACATTCCGCGGGGGGGTCACATTATTCTGTTTTTCACCACTGGATTCAATACATCCTCACAAACGTGTGTTTTTGACAATTGATACCCGATCACAAACAAAGCCCTGCATAATGAAGGATTGCAATGCTCCTGCCAGAACTGGGTTACTTTCTTTCAGGTCTGCAAGGCTTACTGTTCACGACCCTGCTGATGCAAGCAGAAAGCACGCTAGGAGAAAGAAAGATAAAGGGGCCATCAAAGAACAATGCAACAGTCACTTGGAATGAGAGGTGTCTTGTAGGTTGGCAAATGGAGTGACGGTCCTGGAAGATAAGTGTGACCCCTGCCATAGGGTGCAGTAGAATTATTCCCTTTGGGGACATCCACTGACCTGAGTGATCAAGAGGGAATCAATGGTTCACCAGCTCAACCCTCCCTGAAGGACAAACGTTCATGATCAACGGGTGACAGAGATGAGCATGACACATGGTTATGATGTGCAAGTGAAAACGTGCAATACATTCACTATTAACCACACACAGGGCCAGCTTCAGGGCAGTGTGACTGGTGCAACAGCACCTGGCGCTGACCTCGGTGGGGGTAGGGAGGTGGCTAATGGGAGGTGGGTTGAGTACTGGGTTGCTGTATTTAAAATTAACGTGGATCAAAAGCATGCACTTCAGAGCTCCTTGTGTATCCAGCAGTTTTCAGGCAACAATAAAAATTTCAAGATATTAACTCTGGTTATTAATGTTCCTACTGGAAAGGTTTGTCCAGTGGCAATTTTGGCTCCTCTTAAAGGGATCGTGGTAACAGATCAGGACCTTGTCAATGAAGAACAAAACAATAACTTTGGTGTGGAGCGGCAATATGCTCACCAGACAGAGTTACCACTCAGCTCACCTACACCTATGTATTACATTCTGGAGCCCACCTTCCCCTAATCTGTAGTACGGGGTAGAGAGGGTTCTGGCCACGAGTCCATGTTTTTAGACTTCATGGACTCCCTGAGGGCTTCCTTACAGGCTTGACCAGCAGTAACAACAGAGCTGGCCATTAGAGTGTAAGCAGTGCTTTCCAACTTCTTCTCCACTAAGAGGAAAAAATACAACCAATCGTGGTTGGAGTAGAGTGTCCCTCTTTGTAAGGGTCTCTGAGAAGACCTCACACCTTATGTATTCCATCCAGAGAGGGCCTGCAGCTACAAAACAGAAGAAGTAGTTGGGATGGGACTGACCCCACCTTAGAAATACCACTTACACAAGTAAAGATGCGCTTGTGATTAGCTAAGAGCTACCCTTCAGCCAGCTGCACCACTACTGGTTGCAAACTCCCTGCCATGTGCACGCAGTTCACTGTGTGGAATTCTTAGGGCACACAAAAACACAAAGTGGCCATTAGACTTACTTTCTATGTGTAGGCATCATCCTGTGACTGCAGGTACTTTTTATCTGCAACCTAGGAACACTATCACCAGCCTGTGCAGAGGGGTTCAATGCGAGCTGGCCCTTTGAGTGCCAGAGGTAACAGGCCAATGAGGGATATCCCTGCTTTAAGACACACTAAAGGGTGCTCCCGAGGGACAATGTCAGCTGGCTCACCTGGTCAGGAGCCCCAAGAACTGCAACTAACACAAAAAAGTAGGCAAACAATGGTCCATCTGCACAGATGGTTGAGGCACTTACAGGCACTTTGTAACCGATATGCGCATTCAAGGTCCCTGTCGCTTTTTTTTCTACTCCCCTCAGCAGCTTGGTTCTCCTGTTTACCAGAACCGCAAGAATGCCCGTTGCACTTTGTCCAGATGCATTTTATCAACATTCATCGCTCATTTATTGTGATAGGTAACTACTACATGGCACACCTAAATGTTCTAAACTTGATTATAAAATCACATTCAGCACTTTATTTCCCACGTATTAATCAGTCTGATTAGGGTCTGGCACAGGAGACAGGCTTTCACTTAGAGTATGTGCCCGAACGTCCCCAATGACTCTTACTAGACCCAGCGTCAAAAGCATTTTTATAAAAGCAGCAAATCTAAAAATATATTTCTTTTCTTAAATTAGTCATAATTCTTGAATATTTTCTTTTTGTAGACATCGTTTTTCGTACAACAAATGTAATACAAATTTGCTGTTATCAAATCTAAGTGTCTCCTTGCTAGCTGCTCAGTCTGAAGGGCCTGCAGCTCCCTCTGTGAAGTCCTCATTCACTGACTGATGTTCTCATATTTTGCAAGAAGTGCAAGTGCTATTGATGCAAGAGTGGGGCAGATTCAATGAAAGGAGAATTGGGAATCTCACTGCACCTTCCTCTCATCAATGATGAAATACATTTCTTGCAACTTGTAGTGAACTGAGCAGCTCAATATTTCTTCGCTCTTCAATAATGCAATAAAAAATGTAGATCCATTTTTTCGTACTGGATCACTCCAACACTATTCGCCACCAGTGTCCATCAATCAATCAGGTGGCTTGTAAAGCATGATTACTCACCCGTAAGGGTCTCAAGGCGCTGCTAACTAGCAGGCTGCTAACTATGCATGTATGTGAATGGTATTTCTATAGCACAAACCTATCCAAAAGGAAGCGGATCACTGTGCCAAAAGGCTAAGTATAATAATTCTGATGTAGCTTTGCAGAAGTGAATCTAGCGTGCCTCAACAGTGTTGTCACTGGCAGGTCCAGCGGCAGGGAGAATGATTATAAGACATCAGATTGTTCTGTCCGCAACGACATTCAGAATTGCTGTGTGGAGCAGTCACCTTCAACATGTAGCATTATCAATCATAGCTCCAGGTGCTGCTCCACATAAATAGAGAGGAGGCCTACGTCAGAGCGTGCAGCTACTTTTAGTAACTAGTGCCAAGGACAGATCCTGGGCTGTCCGGGAGAATTGGAATTTATTATCTCAATTGTGCAAGTCCATTTCTTGCTCTGATATAGGAAATAGCTTAATGTTTTCAGGAACCTCTTTGAGGGCAATGGCTGCCATCGCCTACTGCAAAAAGTGCCAGAAGGCAGAGAACTATGGAGGATGTAGTGGCTCATCAATCTTACATTCGCCAGACAGGACATCCTATACAAAAGGTGAGTGTTTTCAAGAGTAACAGCAGATTACCCCGTTGCCTCATCAACATATTCACATTTCCTCATCAAAAATACACTTATGTGAGCATTTATGGGCAACTACTACAATTACCATTAAATGCCTAACTATTAATATGATATGTAGGTCATTTAAACGATGAATAAACTGCATAATATGATTTGTAGGCCAGGTAAACAATGAATACACTGCACAAAATAAACACTGATCACTTGTGTAATGCTTTGTGTTAGACCGGTCAGTCTTAGGGCGGTCTTCCCCCAAACCTTTTGCCTCCCTCCTCCATTTTTGCTGATCTTGTTTTTTCTGGCCTTAGGACTCTGTGCACTTTCAACTGCTTACGAGTGATAAAGTGCATGTGCTCACTTCCTAAAACATGGTAACATTGACTTTAATTTACCTATAAATCCCAAGTAAAGCAGTACTACATGTACCCAGGGCCTGTACATTAAATGCTACCAGTGGGCCTGCAGCACTTATTGTGCCACCTACTTAAGTAGCCCTTTAAAGATGTCACAGGCCTGCCATTGCGGACTGTGTTTGTAGTTTTAAACTGCCATTTCGATCTGGCAAAATAAACCTTTTGTCAGACCCAAACCTTCCTTTTAAATCCATATGTCATCGCCTATGGTAGGCCTTGGAGAACCTAGGGGGCAGTGTGCCATGTATTGAAAAATGTGGACATGCAGTTTTAGGTTTTAATTTTTCACTACTGCGAGGCCTACCTCTCCCATAGGATATCCTTGGAGTTACCTTATTACATTTAAGAAGCTGTAACTTCCAAATGGGAACAGGTAACAAGTTTATGGTTGGTGTCTTTGGAATTGTAATGAAAAGTCCTCTCTTATGGCGAAGCCGGATTTTAAATTACAATTTTAGAAATGCCACTTTTAGAATGATTCAAAACACAACATGAACACCTGGCTCCGTACTGACCTACACTCCTACTATTTATGGAGTAACGGGCAGACTATTCTTTTATCTGTCCAAATAGAATTTTTATTAAATAGTCTTTAAATTGATTCAAAAAAATTTTTCAGTGAGAGATGCCGGGTGAGAGTTAATCCAGTTTGTTCAATGAAGTCGATACAAAATCAATTCCAGTGAATGCGAGCACGCTCGCTTTTGAGCAGAAGAAAAGCCTGCCTTTTGCTGAGTCTAATATCGGACGAACTCATTTAAAAATTGTGAGTCCTAATCCGAATAGCTCCTGTCCATGCTCTACAGCCTTTGCGCAAGAATTATACACAGTTTAAAGTGTGCACGTCAGTAGAATGAGTCAACTGACATATAGATAAAAACGCGTGGAATCAATGAACTGGAGCGGCTGCTCCTACTTTAAGAATCAGAATATCCCGATCATTTGTTTGAAGCCCTGACGAGAGTCCCAGTACTATCCAGCCTGGGTCTTGAAACACGTTGGCATTTTCAAGAGGCATTTTGAGAGGCATTTAGTTACATCTAAATGTGTTGAGTGTCGGATGTATTAAAGATTAATTCATTATTTTTAACACTTTTGTGATATTCTTGCTGAAACAATAAGTTTAGTCCATAAAATTGGACATTTTTCGCAATCACCGTTGTGTTTTTTCACAGATGATGCAAGTTTTAAATGTTTTTTGCATTTAATTTATGTTTGTTTTCATTTAGTGATTTTGTCGCTTGTTGTAATTTGTTGCAAATAATTCTCACTTTGGTGTATGTCCAAATTGTTTTTGATTGTGTATTGTGTTATTTATATGTGAAGGTTTCTGTGTCAATTTGAGAAATATGTGTTTCTTTTTCAGTCTTTTGAAAAAATAGTTTTGAATCAATTTAAAGACTATTTAATAAAAATTCTATTTGGACAGATAAAAGAATAGTCTGCCCGTTACTCCATAAATAGTAGGAGTGTAGGTCAGTACGGAGCCAGGTGTTCATGTTGTGTTTTGAATTTTGAATAGCCCTACCTGGCCCCGGTCCTTTGGGCTTAACCCCTATTGTTGTTAATAACTTTTAGAAAGATGGCATTTCTCTGCTCTTAGCTCTGTGTGCACGCAGCCTGTCTCCAATACATGTCTGGGGTGGGTGACAGCTGGACTTTGTGCTTTCCCTCTCAACAGCCATCCACAAAGAAAGGTTAGGTGTGGCTGAGTGGTCATCTGCATCCTGATGGGACATCCTGGGCAGGATGTGAGGGAGGAGCTGACACTTACACCTGAATAGGCAGTGTCCTGTCCCCACACAAAGGGCTTCATACCCCCCTGTAGTGAGTCTGGGGCCAAAGCTGGGAGGTAGGGCTTCTGCACTCTACAAAGCCCCTCTTTGAAGTCACCTCCACTGAAAAGGCACATCTGGGTATAAGTACTGGCTCTCTGACCCCACCAAATCAGACACTATTGGACCTGTGGACTACTACTGGACTTTGCCAGGAGGAAGGACTGCTGTGTTGCTACAAAGACTGCCACTCTGCTGGACTGCTGCTCTGGAAGAACTGCTTTATTTTCTGCTGTGTTGCCCTGCCACCTGCTATGCTCTGCCCTGCTGATGAAGAACTGCACTCCTTGACCTGAACCCAGAGTGATCTCCAAGGGCATGCTGACTTGCCTCCTGTTTCAAGACTCAGGGATATATAAAAGTCTTACCCTCTGCTTCTGTGCCTGGTACATTGGAAGTGGAGCCAGGTGCTTGCTCCAGAAAAACCGAGGCATCCTGTGCTGCATGAGCAGAATTGGTGCACCACCGCTGTAGTGGGAACAGAACCGGCGAATCTTACTTGGAACCAGGGCATCACCATCGGAACCGATGCATCGAAACCACTGAATTGCCGCCACTGCAGAGAGACGACTGAGGCATCCCCTCGACTTCGTGGAGAAACCCGGCGAATCGCCTTCAGAACCAACGCATCTCAGAATTGGTGCTTCATCTTCAGAACTGGTGCATCGCCATCATTGCATGGAGAAAATCGATGCATCACCTCGACAGCAGAATCACTTCTGACCCATCGCTCAGCTGCACCCCACATCTCGCTGTTGCGAGCAGGATCAAGGTACTTTTGTTCAGTGGGCCTTGTGTGGCTGCAGTATCCGGCCCGTGCTCCATCGCAGTCGGCCTGAACTCTTGACTTTGCTTCGGTCCAGTATGACCAGATAACTCTATAGGCGCTATTTTTCACATTTAATCTTTAAAAATTAATATCTTGACTTCTACTTATTGGATTTTTGTCATTTTGGTCTTGTTTTATTTATACATTCATAATCGATTTGTCTAAACATGCAGTTTTAGGTTTTAATTTTTCACTACTGCGAAGCCTACCTCTCACATAGGATATCATTGGAGTTCATTTATTACATTTAATACGCTGTAACTTCCAAATGGGAATAGGTAACTAGTTCATGTTTGGGGTCTTTGGAATTGCAATGAAAAATCCTCTCTTATGGTGAAGCCAGATTTAAATTTTTAGAAATGTTACTTTTAGAAAGTTGGCATTTTCCTGCTGTAATCATTTGGTGCCTGCAGCATGTCTCTGGGTTACATGACTGGGTGTAGTCAACTATTGGGTTTTGTGTATTCCTCCTAGACAGCCAAACACAATACATAGCTTAGGTGTGCCTGGATGAGCCATCACTGGCAGGATGGGAGGGGGAGCTGGGCACAGCCCTACTTACCCTTGAATAAGTTGTGTCCTGCCTCCACACAAAGGGCTGCATACCCCATGTATTTAGTCTGGAACCAGGGCCAGGGAGGCAGGACATCTGTGCATTTAAAAGGGAAACCTCTAGAAGCGTCTCCTATTTCAAAGACAGAACTGAGTTTGAGCATTGGACCTCAGACACCATTTCTTCAGTACACTTTTGGACCTGTGGATGACTCTGCCAGGAAGAAGGACTGCTGTGCTGCTGAAAGGATGCTGAAAGGACTGACACTCTGATGGACTGTTTCCCTGAAGGATGGCTGCCTGCTGTGCTTACCTGCTGCCTGCTACCCTGCTGAGTGAGAATGAGTGGACTAGCAACCTGAACCCAGGACCACCAGAGTTACTCCAAGAGCTTTTCTCTTATAAACCAGCAACTGTGAGTTGTACCCTGCCAAGTGGTGCCACCCCGGTCCAGGACCCTTGGAAGTGGACCTGAAGGTGCTCTGCCACCCCATCTGTGGATCCAGCAGAACCGTTACATCTCCTCTGCTGTGCAGTGCTACCTTGAGCAGAACCAATGCATTGCCTCTGATACGAGGACTCTCCCAGCACAAGGACTACTCATTGACCTCGAAGCCCACATCAGAGCCACTGCTGTGCAATGTTTAACTGACACAGGCCCTTGCATCGCAAATCTCTCATCAACTGCAGCCTCGTCGATGACGCAGGTTCTTGCATTGCAGCCTCTCATCTTTGGAACCGACGCATCACCTCAACTGCACACCGCATCCTTGATGCAAGCCATCATCAATGGGATCCTCACTGATGAGGGAGGACCTCGCATCTCAGCTCTGCAACTCTTCGGAACCAACGCACCGCCTCAGCTGAGTGACGCATCCACAACGTGGGACCTCGCAACGCTAGGCAACCGGGATTTAAAGTTTGTTTGGGCATAACTGGGTCCCGTAGCTGGTCTGCGCTCCATCGCGATTGGCCTGAACTTGTGACTTTGTTCACAGTTGATGCTTTGTGCTCTTTGGCGCTATTTTCACTGAAATATTTAAACCTGCATATCTCCGGTTCCACTGATTAGATTTTTGTCATTTTGGTCTTGTTTTATTTATTAATATCTACTCTATTTTGCTAATCTGCTGTGGGATCCTTTTTGAGTGGTGTTTTCACTTTATTACTGTTGTAGTGCTGCGTAAATACTTTACACGTTGCCTCTAAGTTAAGGCTGACTGCTCTGTTTCAAGCTACCAGAGGGTTGAGTATAGGTTAATTTGGGGTTTGCTTGTGACTTCACCCTGCAAAGGATTGTGGTTGCTGCTTGAGAAGGGTTTTACCCCCCCCCTCTTATCCAGTTACCGAATATCTTACACTTTGCCTCATGTCACTGTGTTAGACATTATCTAGCATGTGGGAAATTCGCTCAAAAAAAGTGTACATTGCCTCTTCTCCGCCACTTTATGCACCATCTGATGGCCTTCCATATTGTGGCCTAGGTGATTCCTGAACCTCCATAATGCTCCACTCGAGGTAATCACTGATTCTGCTCATTCAGCATGAAGTCAATGCCTCACTGCCTCTACTGAGTAATATATTGAAAACTGCCTTAAAAACCCTCACACTTCCAAAGGAATCATTCACCCGCTAATTGATAATGTGATAAGCCCCAATTAAAGGTAATGCAGTCTCCTATCAAAGATAGGAAGAGAAACCAATTTCATCACTGTCCTCACCAACTCCTTAAGACTCATACCCATGAACAGTGGTGTAACCACCTCCAGTTTAATGGTAAAAACAGAGAGGGCAATTTGTGTCTCATGTTTTGAAGATTAGATGAGGTAATTCATGGACAATCCAATAGCAAGTCTTGTCTCAATCAATGTCACGCATTATGTAATGCAGTCATTACACAAAATGTTTTTTGTGTAATTGTTACAGGTGTATGGTTGAATGATACATAAACAATAATCACTTTAACTATGCCTTCATCAGGAATGAGTGAGTTTTTATATCCATTCTAAAAATATACTAGCTTTGCAGGGTTAGTCCTGAATTTCTTTGTTTGACCCTGCGTTTTAAAATGCACTGAAGACCAAATGTACAAAGTCAATAAATACTTGTTTAAACTCTCTAAAACAGGAGAGCACATCTGGTGCTCCAACGTGCCAAATGGAGCTTAGCTTTGCATTTAATTAATAGCTTTCCATTTATTGAAAAACTGTTCTGCAAGTGGAGCAATGTCAAGTTTCAATTATGCACAGTTTCATAGTTTATAATATGTACACTAAGTTAGTGATAATTTCATTGACTAATCATAGGACTGATTCTTGGCTTTTGTATGGCATGATCCATTATGTGTTTGAGAACTCATGGAGGTATGATAGTGGTTCAATGGTTTGGATTAGAAATATTTCAGTTGTTTGTAATGTTATTACTCATCCCTCCTATGCTTAAATTCACTACTAGTGAGTGATGCCCTGTTGGCTTCACAGGCACCAATAACAAGAAATGTCTTTGAAATCTAAGACCCCGGCCAGGTGCGACTCTTCTGTTTTTATAAATAAAATTGTCTCTAAGGACTTACCAATGGCCGGTGGTGGTGGAGCCTCGTTGGTGCAAGGAGTATTATTATTTATATATTTGGTATTTAACATCAATGCATGGATGCACTTTCCCTGGCACAATGGGGAGCATTCTTGTCAGGGAGTTTTAGGGATGTGCAGGTATCTGTCGTAGCAGAGCAGCCAACGGCAGTGCAGTGGGGTCTGGGATAGAGTCTGGTCAGCTCTAGTGCGGATGGAGCTGTGCTTCCTGGGTGAGAGGGCAGCAGGCATCGTACAGACTACAGCAATAATGAAAGAACAGGGCTCCCTGTTTACAAGTGGCTGGGTGAGTCGCCCGGTAGGGCAAAATGGTGCTACTTATATTTATAAGATTTGGATGCCTAATCTACATTGCCTAATTTAGTGCTGAGCATTTTTGCTGAGTTTATTGGAAGAGGATTGTCACTGCCTTATCATTGGTGGCGTGTGCATTCTTCTCATACAGATTTAAGAGAGAGATGTGGCTTCTCTTGGTTATTGTCGCAATGGAGGGTAAGATGGAGGGTAAGAGAATGGCTAAGAGAAAGCGTGTCCTCTTGTCTTCCTCAGACGAGGAAAGTCCTTTTTCTGTTTGATTTTCCAGGTGGGAGGACAGTCACCCCCAAGCAGCTCGTCACCTCTAATGACTTCTATTGAGTTCTAGGTGATGATTGAGGCAGCAGTGACAAAGACTCTGGCAGAGAAGCCTAAGGATAAGGCAAAGAAGATGAAAGGGTCTATGGATGCAGTTGATGACCAGGACCATTCTTTTGGAGATGAAAAAGTAGCAGCAACACAACTGGCAAATATGTTAGGGGACAAGATGTGGGAAATTCTCACTCACTTCAGATAAACCTTGGGGTTCCCTTCTTTCAGGTCTGGTGATGGGAACATAACTTATTCCCACAGTATGTCAAACCATCTGCCATGGCTATACCTTTTCATGGGAAGATCAGGGATATGATCATGGAGGAATGGAAAGAATTGGATAAGTGAACAGTTCCAATATTACTACAGAAGCTTTCCATGTTGGAAGGGGAGGAAGTTGTATGAGATCTTGGATACAATGATTGGGTGAACCTCAATTATCACAGAGGATTTTTCTCCTTAAGATCCTTCCAATAAGAAGGTGGAAACTAGTTTTTAAAAAAAGCATTTTCTGCAGGAAATTTTGCTTTAAAGGCTGGTACTTTTTCAACATATACAGACAAATCGATGGTAAAAGACATTAGTAAATTGACAATAACCATTCAGGAGGGCCATGAATGTTATGAATTGCTAGCTCCGATACAACAGCTGATATTATTGGAACAACGGCTATTGCATCTGGTGCACTGATTTCGGCAAGAAGGAGCCTTTCGATAAGGGAATGGAGAATATGTCCCAATTAAAGGTCTCATTTGAGAGTTGCATGCTATTTGGAGAGCAGTTGGATGCGATGATAGCTAAAGCGTACAAAGATGGCAAGTATGCCTTGCCGTACAAAGGAAATCCAGGTTCTCAGAAATTTTGAGGTCTTTTCCTCAAAATCTTCTCTGAAGAAGGAATCAAAATCCCCATCATTCCAGAGAAAGAAGTATCAGCCACAAAGATACTCTCCAAAATAGGAGATAGGGGCAGCGAAGAAGAAGTCTTGACAACTAGGGAATATCTAGTCAGAACAGTTGGGGAAAGGACTTAGCAGTATCTTCAGGTTTGAGAAATGGATGTGACTGATTGATTTGTCTTGAGTATAGCCAAGAATGGCTATGCTATAGCCTTCTTAGAGTGGCTTCCAGGGACAGGAGTCATCCATATTCAGTTGCCAAGAGAAAACACCAAATGCTAAGCATTTATGGCAGGGGTCAAGACTCTATTGAAAAAGAGGGCTTTCATCCAGGTGCCAGAACTGGAGAAAGGAGTGGGAACATATTCTGGCATTTTCTTAGTCCAGAAGGCGACAGGTTCGTTCAGGCCCAACCTGGATTTGAAGTGGGTAAATTCATGGCACAAGACTGTCCATTTCCATATGGCGACTTTGCAATCCATAATCCTAATAACAAATCCGGGGATTTCCTGACACCTATAAATTTGCAAGCTTCATACCTGAACATTCCTCCCCGAAAGTTGCATCGAAGAGTTCTGCATTTTGCAGTGGGAAATGCCTGCTGCTCGTTCAGAGTTCTTCCCTTCAGGTTGAAATCCTTCCAAGGGTTTTCACAAAGATGTTGGCTCCTCCTGAGTCTCTGCTACATTTGGAGAGAATATATATGCAGTAATACCTCAACAAATGGCTTGTTCAAGCTCCATCAATGGAGCTCTTCATTACCCATTGAGTTCTCTCTGGGCTCCAGGAGCATTGGTTCTTTCTAATTTAAGAGAAGTACAATCTAGTTGCTTCTCAAGATCTTTCCTTTAAAGGGGCAAGATTCCACACTGACTGTGGAATAGTGACTTTGCCAGAAAAAAAAGTTCAGCAGATTGAGGTTCATTTCAGCGACCTCCTGGCACAAAAGACACCATTAGTGTCATCCAGGCTAAGGGTTTAATGAGATTCAGCAGCACCAATTTTTCTTGATCTATGGGTGAGGTTCCAGCTGCACAAGCTAATCTCATGGATTTGATCAAATTGGGCTCCAAGTTCACAAGACTTGTCAATGAGGACAACCTAACTCAACAGGCGAGGAAGGACTTGGGTTGGTGGATGAATTCTTCCTACCTTCTGAGGGCTGTATTTCTGTCTTTCTTCTCATCGATGATAATCACAAAGGATGCAAGTCTGTGATGGTGGGAGCCCTTTGCTGGAGGACCAACAGATACAGAAGTTTTGGTCTATGAAGGATGCTCAAAGATCCTCAAACTGGAGAGGACTCCAGGCTATGAGATTGGCCCTGTTGTTATTTGATCTCCAGATCAGGGGGATTTTCCTCCTGGTCTGGACAGACAACATAACAGCCACGGCATATATCAACAAGCAGTGGGAAATGAGAATCCCTTCCACTTGCCAAAATAGCACACACAAAAATTTCATTGGGCTCAACAATCGCTAATTTCACTTTCAGCAATCATATACAGGGAGTGTGCAATGTGATGGTGGACAACTTAAGCAAATAGATTCCCTCATCTCTGGACTTCTTCAAACTCCTGGTACATCAGTGGGGTCGACCAGTCATTTGCCTATTTGCTTTCGTAATGATTGCCAAGGTTATGGCATTTTTTTCAAGGCCGAGGGAACAACAGGCCTGGGAAATAGGTGACACGCCAGTGGTTCCTATATGCCAATTTTCCAGTAATCCAAGCGTTTCTAGTGAAAAAGGTGAAGGAGCAAGTTCAGGTGACCATGATAGCACCGGTATGGCTTTGTGCCAAATGGTTCCCCTTGTTGACAACTCTGAAGGTTTCGGAAGAGAGGAGACTACCAACAGTCCCTTGCCCCTTACTCTTCTCTGTGTTAAGACAGGAATCCTTGGGGAGGATCAAGCTGAAATCCTAGAGGTTGAGAAGAGAGGGCTGGGAGAGCAGGGTCTTGCAGATGATCTAGTTGTTATCCTTCAGGCTTCCAGAAGGCCCTCCACCCTTAGGTCTTATGATAGACCTAGTCGTTGGTGTGCTAAGAAAAATCTCTTACTGTGAGCTGAATTCAAATCATGTAGTTTTTACAGAATGGATTTTAGATGGGGCTGAGAGTAGCTACCTTGAAGGTCCAATGGGCAGCAAATGTAACATTTAGAAGCTCTTGGAAGAACATGCTAGATGGTTATGAATTGTTCCATAGGTTACTTAAGAGTCTAGAAAACATCTGTCTGACCCCTCCCAGATATTTTCCCTCATGGGATTTGATTTTCGCTTTTGAAACATGAATTAATAATCTCTTTGAGCCTTCAGAGATGGTGGATTTAAAGATACTCGCTCTTAAAACTTTTTTCCTCATATTGATTACTTCTGCAAGAATGTTAGAGAGTTAAGAGCTTTATTGTATAAACACCCTTTTTGCAGAGTCTTTTAAGATAGAATTGTTTTAACAACTGTGCCTTCCTTTGTTCCAAAGATGAACTCCTCATTTCATAGGGAACAAGAAATAATTCTCCTAGAGTTCTTTCCATAGCCTTCCTTGGTTAAGGGGCGAAAGATACATTCTGTGATTAGAACTCTGCTAGCCTATTTACAGAGAGTGCAGCTTATTAGAAAAGCTGAGTCACCTTTGCCAACTTTGGGCCAGCCACAAAGGGAGAAAAAACAGCAACTTCCCCATTAAGTAGACAGATCAGGCCCCTAATTTCATTGGCCTATGGAGTAGCTGATCAGATTCCACCTTTGTGACACAGGGAAGATCTACATGAAGTATGTTTCCTACTATGGCAAAGTTACAGGGGTCCACAGTCACTGAAATTTGAAGGGCAACTACATGGTCTTTGCCCCTCGACCTTCATCAGGCACTATAGAGTTTCCGATAAAACACACGTTGAAGCTGTACTGGGATACAGAGTACTTTATGAAGTAATAGACTTTATGTACAATTTTGTTTCAATAAGAGCCTTCCTGTGTTTGAGCATTCAACTTCAGTTATCCAGTGTTCATTGCTTTCCAGCTCTCACTAGTAATGATTTCAAGCGAGGGAAGGATGTAAGGGTAATCGCCAATTACTTACCGATAATTGAATTACTGCATGCCCTATTCCCTTGCTTTAATTCACAGGCCCTCGTGGATCGAAGCAACTGAGCTGTTTTGGGTCTGAGCTTTTGAACTAATAGGAGGAGCAGCAGGGGGAAGGGCTTTTATTTCAAAGAGGTTTCTTGGTATTGGTGTCTGGGGAGGCAACAGGGCCTCATTCAGTGGTGATAAATTAAAGTGAGGCAGTAGGACTTGCTGTAATGCAATTACCGGTAAGCAATTAGCGCTTTCCTCATGAGGGGACAGCTCAGGGTGATTCAATATCTTGAGAAATGTAGATGAAGTTGGAGCTATATTACTTAATATTACTGGAACATGCAGGAGGGATGCCATGGTTCATTTATGATCTTTCACATCCCACAGACTGTCAGTTGTCACTGTTGAGTGTCCTGTGTCCATGTATATGTTATGACTGTCAAAATCAGCTCCATATTCCAGTGACTAAGGATTTTGTGTCAAACTCTCGCATGCGGCTTATGCATTCTGAATCCTTGTTTTCTGCTACGTTGTGCAAATGCTATTGGTTGCCTGATTTAACCTGAACTGTTTCTTGACAAAATCACTAATGGTTACCCCAACCCTTTACTTTGTCTGGAAGTGCAACTTTCAATAATCAGTGATTACTCAATAGTTATAATACACTGAATTGTTTTCTTTTTGCCCTGATGAAGACCTCACAGAATGAAATTACAAAGGGTCAAAATGTTGACAAACGTCAATAGATGAATCAAAGACATTACATTGTCGACATCTGTTTATGGACGTTGTTCCCTCTTGAATACGGTCATTAAAATCTATCTGCCTTATATCAATTTACATTTTTACTTTACTAAACTGATGTTCTCTGCCATTCATTTCTCACATTTGTAATAAACACTTAATGACACTCATCATTATAATAACTTTTGCAAAATAATAGTAAGCTTGAGGTCACACACTCATAAATAAAATAGTCTTTTCCTCTATGACAGTTTGACCTTCATATCTACCAATATCTTCTATTTCCTACTTATGCTTTTCTCCACTGGCGCACACACACATGCGCACGCACACACCGCTCTCAATTCTTCAAGGGAGGTGATTGACGGCTCACGGATGTATTTCATATTTTTGTGGGTGGCAATTCCTTCCTGATTGTTATGGTATTTAATGCATATCATACCGGTAATTCCAAGGCTGATTTCAAATCCATCAGATGATATCAGGGCATGATTGTGTTGTCCTGGGACCAATTGGCTCTGCTCAGTGCAGTCTTTCACACCACTGTAAAGGTGTGCTATTGTTCAACTGACTCAACTTTAATGATGACGAGACCGCTTTCAAGAGTTAAAAATATGTATGCTTTTGGAAAAGAGCCTTAAGGGTAGTGGTGATAGAAAGAATCTAAGGAAGAGGAAAAGAGAAGAAGAGTACAATACAATGGAATCATTTTTTTTAATGTCATTATGTTATTACACCATAATGAAAAGCAGACCCGCTGAGTGAACCCAGCTTCCTCAAGAGACATACTTGCAATTTAGATAAACTGTCTTTCCTGCTGACTCCAGACCTTACCTGTCTGTCTAACTCTTTCACCCTTAAGATATATTTTGTACCTCGGAAATTGTGGCACTCTAACTCAGCTCCTAGAGGCGCAATTAACGCCTTTTAAATTAACAATAAATTAATATTTATCACAAATATTTTAATAGCTTTGTATAAACTCTAGGAGCTATTGTCACTTAATAAAGTATACATATTATGCCTATATTGTATATGCAGTTTCCAACTGGTGCTTCAACTAATTTGTGATTCGACACACATCACTATGAAATCATTGGGTTGCCGTATTATAAATGTCATATATTGCAACATAAACATTGTGTGTAATATACTACGTTTGCTGTGAAATAAATCCGTATCGGCTGTATTCTGAGGCCAATATTAAAGCCGGTACTGCTCGGCTTTGCCTGCCATTCTCCTGTGACAGGCCTCTTTAGAATTTATAAATACTGTACTGGAAAAAATGAAACCTTCCCCTCGCTTCAGAGCACTTCATGACTAATAAACAAGCCACCTTTTGTTAATATTAAAATGAAACATTTAAACATACAAAGAGCGTTATAATAGTCGTACAAAAAGATTCTCTGCTGATAATAGCTTTAATTGTGCTAACTCTAAGATAACCAAACCAGGCAAAGCTCACCCCACGCAGAGGTTGATTCATTTCAAAGCCTGCACTGCCAAAGGATTTTTTTCAGCTCACCTTATTAGAATGATTTATAATTTATTGGTTGATATTTCATATGCAAGCCACAGGTGAAGTCATGCCTCTCACATTGAAGAAGAGTTCATGCTTGAGGCAGTAATCTTTGATTGCACATTGAAGGAAAATGTGAAGGATGGATACAACCATTGCTCTCGTAATAGAGAATGTGTGTTATTTTGAATTTGTGTTTTTTATGAATCAAAGAACATCTGCACTTCATATGTTGTTACCATTTCATCCCAGCTACACGATCATCATACCAATTTCACCATTTAGAACGATCACCCTGCAAGTGCTATATATTGTCCCCCTCCAGATACCTCAAAAGCATGCCACGAAATGAAAATGTCTGTCAAAAGACAATAGATTTTGAGGATATTCACATGAGACAAAGTTAAAGCACAATGTCTATACATCTGGAGCATTTACATAATAAGTGGCAATCCTGAAATCCAGGGCTCTATTATTGGCTTCTAGGGCAGGGTATTTCCCTGCCACAACAGATGTCCAACTCTGTAAGAAATATCCATTATTGTTGCCAAGCCAACACTGCGGCTTTCTACAAATTCAGGATAGGAAACCTCTACTCTAATCCTGGCTTCCTTACTTCACCATATTGTGGTATCCTGGGTCAATTATGTGTGTGTGTGTGTGTGTGCACTTCCGAGCACAATGCAACACTGGGCACTAACGTAAAGGATTTAATGGCATATGGCGAAGTACAAAGCATCACCTATACACCTATACTTATAATCAGGGTCTAGTGGTGGTCTTTGCTAATGTTCCCAAGTGTATGCATGAAGATATCTACTGTGTAGAGATCCAGTGTGTAATGATAGAATCCTGTTGGCTGGTTTTCCTTTGTTTGCGCCCTCACATTTCCTGGGAAAATCCCTCACTCAATGTTCCGCTCTCATCTGTGGTTTTGCCAATGATCCTTTTTGCATAAATAAAAACACAGCATCTCTTTTTTGGTTTCACCTACAGACACCTAGCTGTCTGTTTGTGAAAAATCTTTTATGTCGACATTGCAGGGCTCCTCCTCCTGCCCTGATGCCGCTTGGGACCGGTAGTCCCTCGGTATGGCAAGAATGCTGTCACTGCTCATATTTAGCGAGCTTTTTTTATTTCTCATTAAGCACTATATGACAGTGCATGTGTTTTCCTGCTCTCTCTCCTGCACTGCTCCCTCCTCCCAAATACCCACCCATTGCTTCCCCTTCACCCACGCCCACACGCTCCTCACCTGCTCTACCACTGCTCACCAACCCACCAAAGAACTTGAAACTCATGTTTTAATTTTTCCTTCTGGATGACCGGGCAGCTGCCATTTGCTGCCAGACTGCTCTGCATTCCAAAAGGTGCTTTCACTTGCCTCAGTTTTTTCCATGCTCAGTTACTAGCAATTGCTTCACACCCAACCACTTCTCCATTGCTTCCCCTCCCCTTGTAATCACTGAAATCATTTTTCTAATTCTAATTTTTGGGATGGTCTGACAACTGTTATTTGCGGCTGGGCAGCTTTGCTCTCCAGAAACCAATTTTGTGCAAATAAAATATTATTTTATTTCAGTTAACATTCTAAGTGGAATCCACCATCTTGGATCGGTAAATATAAACAAGAAATTGATGCCTGAGTCATTTGATAGGTTTGTGCAAACCTAGTGACGCATGCAGACAGACATCATTATGCCTGCATGTGCCTACAGAATGACGTGGTCGCCGCACATTTTTTTCTCTTTTTTTTTTTTACAGATGGTGAATAGCATTAGCAAATAACATTGCCAAAGCAAATAGGTCAGCAAGGCAAGACCTATGGGCTTTGCCAGTGCTTGTTATCCAGTTTGTATCCATCACACCATCCAAATACAAAGCAGAACGACAATGATTTTAGACTTTGGGATTCATGGTGAACACGCAGAGAACTTGTCAATGGAACTAATGATAATTTTAGTGGGAATTTATTGATGTGGTTAATGTTGATCCTAAGGGGGAATTCAGCGGGGTGGCTGCTGATTACACAGAGGCATGTTTACTCGCCTTAATGCTGATTGCAAAGAAAGTACTTGACGACAGTTTGTCATAGTCACAAAGGCAATTTAGAGCACATTATGCAGTACTCCTGTAGTAATCTTAGTTTTATATGCCCTTGTGGATTGGCCGCAAAACCTCTATAATGGGAATAACCCCGGCCTCAGTTCAGCGACTCCATCGCCGACTTCGTCAGCACGCACACCCTTGCCTCCACAGACTACATCCTCCTCGGAGACCTGAACTTCCACCTCGAGAACAACAACGACACCAACTCCACCACCCTGATTGACAACCTCGCCAACCTCGGACTCAGACAGCTCGTCACAACGCCCACCCACTCCGCCGGCCACACGCTTGACCCCATCTTCTCCGCAAGCTCCCACGTCACCTTCAACCACACCACCGAACTCCACTGGACCGACCACCGCTGCATCCACTTCACCTTCCGGAAACCCACCACGCACCACCGCACTCAACAGATCCCCCACCGCAGCTGGAGCAAAGTCACCGAAGACCAGCTAAACACCACCCTCGCCTGAAGCCCACCCGCCTACCCCACCGACTCCGACAACGCCGCCCGCAACCTCAGGCGATGAATCGACGACTGCGCCAACACTCTCGCCCCGACCAAGAAACCCTCCAACAGATGCACTAACAAGAAAGCCAGCTGGTTCACCGCGGACCTCCAGGCATCCAAGCAAACCTGCCGGAAAACTAGAGAAGAAATGGCACCGTGAACAGACACCGGACAGCTACGCAGCCCACAAGAACACCATCCGCAGACACCACCACCTCATCAGATCCGCCAAAAGGGCCTCCGTCAAGGACCGCCTCGACAACAACGCGCACAACAGCAAAGAGCTCTTCAACATCGTGAAGGAACTCTCCAACACCAGCTCCAACACCAACGACATCCCACCATCGCAAGACTTGTGCGACTCCCTCACCACCTTCTTCCATCGTAAGATTGCAGACATCCACGACAGCTTCAACAACCTGGCCGCCCCAACAGCCGACACCTCAGACCCCACGGCCGCCACCCACATCGATCCCCTGCTCACCTGGACCAACATAAACGACGACGACACCATCAAAATCATGAACACCATCCACTCCGGATATCCGTCAGACCCATGCCCACACCACAACTTCAACAAAGCTAGCGCCACCATCGCACCCCATCTCCGCAAGGCCATCAACATCTCCTTCGAGACCGCGACCTTCCCGGAGAGCTAGAAGCACGCCGAGATCAACGCCTTACTCAAGAAACCCAAGGCGGATCCGAAGGACCTCAAGAACTTCCGGCCCATCTCCCTGCTCCCGTTCCCGGCAAAGGTCATCGAGAAGACCGTCAACGGACAACTGACCCGCTACCTCGAGGAGAACAACATCCTGGACCTCTCCCAGTCCGGGATCCGCAGCAACCACAGTACCGAAACTGCCCTCATCGCCGCCACCGATGACATCAGGGTCCTGCTGGACAACGGCGAAACCGCGGCCCTCATCCTCCTGGACCTATCAGCCGCCTTCGACACTGTCTGTCATCGCACCCTACGCACACGCCTCCACAACGCAGGGATCCGAGACAAGGCCCTGGAATGGACCACCTCCTTCCTCTCTGGCAGAACCCAGAGCATCCGCCTCCCCTCTTTCCGTTCCGTAGCCTCCGAGATCATCTGCGGCGTACCCCAAGGATCATCTCTCAGCCCGACACTGTTCAACGTCTACATGGCTCCGCTCGCCACGTCGCCCGACTGCACGACCTCAACATCATCTCTTACGCCGACGACACCCAGCTGATCCTCTACCTCACCAAGGACCCCCTCACCGCCAAATCCAACCTCCACGAAGGAATGAAGGCCGTCGCCGAGTGGATGAAGAACAGCCGTCTGAAGCTGAACTCGGACAAGACGGAGATCCTCATCCTCGGCTCCTCCCCCTCAGCCTGGGACGACTCCTGGTGGCCGACCGCACTGGGAGCAGCACAGACACCCATTGACCATGCACGCAACCTGGGGTTCATCCTCGACTCAACACTCTCCATGACCAAGCAAGATGTTGTAAATAGACTGCAGGGAGAACAGCAAGTAGTTTAGGAAGTCCTTTATTGAAGTAGACAGGAAGAGACAAGAGCGGACTCTTCACCACGGAGGCTACAAGCAACTGCCGTGGAATTGAACCATAACTTGAGAGCACACATAGAACAGAAACATGAGAGCATTCTGTAAGTACAGTAATGGCATTCCACAAAGACTAGAGCTAAGACCTAAGGCTTATGTACTACACATCTTCTTCCTTTCTAATGTTAACGAACATGAAGGAGAAAAACAAAACAAAATGAGAACTAAAGAAGGAACAGCAGGTTGAAATAGATGAACATAATCTAGCATATAAAGTCTTGCAAATAGGTTGGTGGTCTGCGAAGCCTCAGAGCACGAGGCTGAGCAACCCCGTCGGAAGCAGGGTCTGATACATGCACTGAGTCATTCCCAGACATGAGAGAATCACCACCCCCACCACCACGAAGTTCACCCAACGGGATTGAGGAAGAAGCTTCCTCAGGGGTTTGAGCTAGAAGATAACCACTACTGCTCAAAGAAGAGGTGGACATGTCCTGTGGTGAAGTTGCAGCCCCCCTTTGATAAAAGGCAACTCGTCAAAAATTCCAACACTCACTGTTATTAAGAATGACACAATGATCAAGTACCTTTTTTACCGTGAAGGGCCCTTTGAATTTTGACAACCCTCCTCCCACTCTACCAGTTTTGATCTTGACAAGATCACCCACCTTGAAAGGACGAGGTACACTTGGAGAAAACGGCAGGCAAGGGCAGCTCCTTTGCAAAGTGACAACTTGCGTCATCCAAGAAGGAACCAGTTTCAAGCCAGGGGCCCGCCCTCTCATAAGTTGGAAAGGGGAAGGTTGACCATTGTTAGAAATGGGATCTCTAGTTGGCAAGGGCTTGCACCTTTGTCCAAGTAGGGACCCTTCTTCCTAGTCAGGGTAAGGGTGTTACACTCGTGAAGTAACCCCTGCTCACCCTCGTGGTAGCTTGGCACGAGCAGTCAGGCTTAATTCAGAGGCAGTGTGTAAAGCATTTGCACATAACCAACAGTAATACAGTGTAAGCACTACAAACGGACACCACACCAGTTTAGAAAAATAACCAATATTTTATATACTCAAGACAAGACCAATTACGCCAAAAATCCACAATACTATACTTTACGAATGAATACTTGATACGGTAACTTCTTCTTTGCAGGAATAGCACAAAAGCAAAGTTCGTACGAGTCGGTAGCTCCGTCCGAGCCTACCGTGATGCTGAAAACCCCAGAGTCTAACAGTTCCAGCCGACCGCGTCGATACGGGCCAGCAGAGTCATGAACAGACTCGGTTACAGTACCTTTCTCGTTGTGGCTGGTACGGAGTGTACGAGCCGGTCGGCGTTCGTCGCGGTTGCGGTGCAAGACGGAGCGATGCAAGGTGCGGTGTCCCTTGATGCGGTGCAGGCAGCGGCTCGATGAGCGTCGTGCAGACGGAGTCGGTGAGTCCAAGGCGTGCGATGCAGGGTGAGACGATGCTCGATGCGGTGCCGACAGGTTGCGATGCAGGCGACCTAGCCGGAGTGCGGGAGCTGGCGTCGGACAGCGGTGCGAGTCGGAGCGGTGCGTCGCAGACGTGCGAGCGGTGCCCCAAATGCGGTGCGGTCTCGACTCTTGAGCCAGTTGCAGCGACCGCGTCGGTCGGGTCCGGTTGGTTCAGTGAAGCGATGCGATGCGAGCTGCGGTGCCCACAGGTCACGGTGCAAGCAGCGGCTCGATGTTGGCGGCGTCGGACGTCGCCCACGGTGAGACCAGGGTTGCGATGTGAAGCGGGGCGATGCGGTCTGCGGTGCAAACAGGTCACCGGCCAGGGATGGATTCGGTTGACGGAGTCGGTTGCGGTTCCCTTCCTCTGTGGCAACTGAAACAGCGTTCCAGAAGCGGTACCCAGAGGCTTGTGAAGTCTTTGTAGTCCCTGAGACTTCTTAACAGGAGGCCAGCTCGGTTTCAGGCCCTTGGAGATACTCAGCACAAGTTTGTAGAAAGTTCAGTCCAGTCCTTTCACTGCCCAAGGCAGAAGCAGCAGCTGCAGGCCAACCCAACAAAGCAATAACACAGCAAAGGGGCAGTACTCCTCCTGGCAGCTCTTCCAGCTCTTCGTCTTGGCAGGTTCCTTGATTCCAGCGAGATCTAAATTCATGGGGTCAGGGCCCCAATATTTATATCCCAAATTCCTTTGTTCTCTGAAGGCAGAGAGGCCTTTGCCTAGTCCAAACCAGTTCTGGAGCACTTTGTTGACAAGTCTCCGTCCCTTCTTTCAGCGAGTAGGCCAGGGACATCAGACGCACCACAGGAGGTGGAGCCAGCATTGTGGAGGGAAGGCACTGTCCTATTCAGGGCCCAGGTGCGACCCTCCCACCCATCTACATGTAGATCTTGCTATTCAGCCCTGTGCTGACTCACCCTGTCTCCTGGCATCCCCCAGCCCCTGTCACTAACATTCCAGACAAGGAATACACAACCTCGCAGAGGCAGGCTTGGATGGTTAGGCAAGAAAATACCCACTTTCTAAAAGTGGTATTTTCAAACACAGAATGTTAAAACCAACTTCACTAAAAGCTGCATTTTATCATTCTGAGTCCAGGCATACTAAACTCGAATTTCTACCATGTTCCCGGGGTCAGTTAGGATTATAAGCTGTAATAATCAAAACTGCCCGTTCTGGCCTAGGGGAACAGGTAGCCTTGCAATAGTGAAAAACGAACTAGGCTGTAATTCACTATCAGGACATGCCGCACACACCCGGGCATGTCCTACCTTTCGCATACAACGCACCCTGCCCACAGGGGTACCTTGGGCCTACCTTAGGGGTGACTAACATGTAGCAAAGGGAAGGTTTAGGGACTTGCAAGTGTGTGCACTTGCCAAGTCGACATGGCAGCCCCAGGCTGCGCACAGGCTCTGCGGTGGCCCGAGTTACACTTTACGGGCTGTTTGCGTGGGTGGCACAATCCAGTGCTGCAGCCCACCAACAGCATTTGGTCTATAGGCCCTGGCACTCGCAGTGCACTTTACAAGGGACTGACACATAAACCAAATAGGCCAATCATGGAAACACCAATCCATAACGCATTTTATACAGGAGCACTTGCACTTTCCCACTGGACAGCAGTGAGAAAAGTGCGCAGAATCATTACACCAGCAAAAACAGAGTCAAAACCGGGAGGTCAGAAAGCAAAAAGTCAGGGGAAACACGCCAAAAGATGCCAAGTCTAACAACCATCAATAAGGGGAGTGGTTCGATAGGCCCACAGCATTTCATTGACCATTTTCCGTACCACAGACCCATTGGCTGTGGCCATCTGTATGATCCCTTTAACTACTTTGTTAGCTCTCTCACACATTCCATTGCCTTGGGGATTATATAGTGAGGTGCGATGATGAGAGAGACCACAACTTTTGAGAAAGGTTTGCATGTCTTTGGAGACGAGTTAAGTGCCGTTGTCAGTGATGAGAACCGAAGGAATGCCTTCATCCTTGAATAAATTTCCCAAGAACTTAATGGTACTCTCAGTGGTGACACTATTGGTGAACTCAACTACTAACCATTTGGAGAAAACATCAACTACAACAATTGCAAATCTGTCTTTTTCGTGTAGCTCCCCCATAGGACCAATAAAATCAAGACAGATGCTATGCCAGGGTAAGCCTGGGTTCTGTATGTGAACATCATTGGATTTGGGACCAACCTTAGGTCTTTTTTCACCCTCTTTACAAATTGAACAATTTTCCACCCACTCAACCACTTGAGAATCAATGCCTGGCCACCAGAAGTGATTCTTGAGACGGCGTTGTGTGAGAGTCTGACCAAGATGGCCTTCATGCGCTAATGCAAGAAGTTTGTTCCTAATGCCAAAAGGAGGAATACATT
Organism: Calotriton arnoldi; assembly: GCA_963921515.1. NCBI lineage: Eukaryota > Metazoa > Chordata > Amphibia > Caudata > Salamandridae > Calotriton > Calotriton arnoldi. Next base: position 1,008,798 of record CAWUFW010002901.1, read on the forward strand.
TTTCCTCTTTGACTAATACACTGTAATTAATAAGAGAAAGATCATCCAGAACCTTGACATAAGGTCGGACAGCAACTGGGACACAACTTTCCCTCCTGGAACCTAATTTTAACAGTTGATAACTTCTTGCAGGGTGTGATCACTACTCATTTCACGTTCCCAATCACAGGCCTCAAAAGCACTCTCACCTACAAACACGGCATCTTCAATAGAAGCCACAGCAATGTCATCAGCACACCCAGAAACACATGGATCCAGAACAGTTCGCCAGTCCAGAGACATTCTAGAAAGACAGTCAGCCTGAACATTCTTCCATCCCTGAATATATTCAATCGAGTACTGAAACTCCTGAAGTTTTGAAGCAAGTTTGGCAAGTCTTGCTGACCCTTTTCCAGTACCACCAGGGGAAAGAACTTTGACTAGCGGCTTATGATCAGTCCTTAAGAGAAATTTCATGCCCCACAAATATGTTCTAAAATATTTCACAGCCCAAGATGCAGCCAACGCTTCCCTCTCGATGACTGAATAGTTTTTCTCAGCATCAGTTAGTGTTCTAGAAGCAAAGGCAACAGTGCGTTCAGACCCACCTTTGGACTGAGATAATATGGCTCCCAAGCCTGTAGCACTTGCATCCACAGTTAAAATAGACTTGTTGTTTACATCGAAAGGGGCTAGTACATTAGCATTGCAAATTTCCTGTTTGATACAATCAAAGCACTCTTGGTGTAGAGTCCCCCATGAAAAGCTCACACCCCGCTTAAGTAAGGAACGCATGCATGATGTTTTGTCTGAGAAATTTTTAACAATCTTTGAGTAGTACTCAATGAGACCCATAAAGGAACATAGTTGGCCTTTTTCCTTGGGATGAGGCGCTGATTGAATGGCATTGCACAAGTCTCTCTTGGGTTTGAGGCCAGAAGCACTGATAGTGTAACCTAAATAGTCAACTTGATCGACTAAAAACTTGCATTTTTCCTTTCGGAGTGTGAGACCTGCTGCAGACAACTTGTCTAGGACAACTTTGAGGGTAACATTGTGTTGTTCGACTGACTGACCATAAACTAATATGTCATCTTGGAAAAAGATAGTATTACCTACACCTTCAAAGATGTTCGAAACCATTCTTTGGAAAACACTAGCCGCAGAATTGAGGCCAAAGGGAAGACGTGTAAACTGGTAAGTGCCTTGAGGTGTGATAAAAGCAGTCAGATGCTTCGAATCCTTATGTAAGTCGATCTGGTGGTAGGCACTTCTAAGGTCCAGTTTTGAGAACACCTTGGCACCCTTTAAGGTAGTGACCAATTCTGTGATATTTGGTAGAGGAAAGGTGTCTGCGACTACGCACTGATTTAAAGATCTCAAGTCCACACAAAAGCGGAGCTTGCCGTCAGCCTTCTTGGTGACGACAATGGGCGAAATCCAAGGAGAGGCCTCTACAGGTTCGATGACTCCCGTTGCGAGCATGTCCTGAATAAGCCCTTTGACTTCTTCTTTAACAACAATCGGGACACGCCTAACCTTGTGCTGCACTGGGATGGAACCTTTTTTTATTAAAATGCGATGGGAGTAACCTTTGAGTTGGCCCAAACCCTCCCTAAAAACGCTGCCGGCTTCGGCGAGGATTTTATCTAAGCCCTCATCTTCAATGACCATGACCTGTGTGTTAGCTCGAGGGTTGACAATGATCCTAAGGTCATACTGATGAACCCACCCAAGAATGGCTGGCCCACGTTTAGACACATATACTTTTCCCTGAATGTGTCTGTGAGAAAATGTGATGTGTGCATCAAAGAATCCAAGAATGTCAATAGACTCCCCTTGGTATCCCCCTGGGGAAATGTCCTTAGGAAGAAGTGGTCTATCGCCTCCCCACGTTCCTTCGAACACATCTTTGGGAATTATAGTGTACTTTGAGCCGGTATCAACCATGAGGCATACATCTTGACCATCAATTGTGAACATGGCTTTGGGTCTATTTCTACGCTTGTCTTCTTCTTCTTGAGTTGTGAGATCCGACCCAACAACCAAAATTTTGTCATTCTCATCAATATCTTGTGTCGAACAATGCACACTGGCCACGCTAGAGCGAGACTTGCCTCGACAGACTCTAGCATAGTGACCCTTACGACCACATTTCAAACACTCTTGTTTGGATGCGAAACAGAACTTAGAATCTGAAGTGTGTACAGTACTTCCACACCTATTACACATTCTGGCACTAGCAGACCTCAGGTTGCTTGTAGGTCTAAAAGGAAAAGTTTTCTTTGAGAACTTCTTATTTTTAACCGCTGCAATTACACTAGGATCATCGTCATTCTGAACATAGTCTGGTAACTCTTGAGTTGACACCTCATTGACATCATTACTAGTTACCTTTTTTCTAACTCCTTCATACATCCCTCAGACTGTTCTACCACTTTAGCTAAATCTACAGCTGTTTGAAGATTGGGGTTCTTCGCTGCCCAGAGATGTTCTTGAATCTTCTTGTTGTTGCACTGGACTATGAGCTGATCTCTGATCAATTCATCTGTTATGTTTCCAAATTTGCACTTAATAGATATTTCTCTTAGTCTAGAGACAAAATCATCGATTGATTCACCCGTTTTCTGGCTTTTGGTGTAAAACTTATATCTATTCATGTCTAAGTTTTCTTCTTTAGAGTACCTAACTTCTAATCGGCAAACAGCTTCTTTATATTCATCTGGAAGTGCTTGTCCATTGGCCTGGAGGGCTTGAGGGAGAAAGCGAAATACACGTTGACCTTCTTTCCCAAGAGTACTTAAGATGCAGAGCCTTTTTCCTTTTCGCCGAAAAATCTTGACCATCTAGAGCGTCAAGATAATTGTCAAACATAGGAAACCAATCTTCCCAAGATATACTTGGTTGTCCAGGGTGGGGCAAAAAACTGGGTGGAAGGACAACGTTGATATTTTGTGAGGCCATGTGGAAATGCAATAAAAATGTTACGAGATGTAAAACGCAGTTTATAACTGAGTAAAAACTCACCAGAATGAGAAGATTCAGGAGTCTCAAAGTCCTAAACCCTAACCCAGTAGCTGTGACAGACAGAACGATATACAGGCATGTATATCGCCGCAACAAGAAGCAACAAACTCAAGTACCTGACTTGGGTAAGTGTAAACACCCTGTGGGCGTGTGTATCGCCGAAGAAATGGGTAAACGCCAGGCAGTAACGGCCTTCCAGAGCTGAAACGGGGCTTCGTGGTGTGTGGTTACCAAGGCAACCAAGATGGACCAAAGAAAATGGACGTCGACGTGAGGACGCTACTCTGAAGCGTGATGACGTCTGAGCGACGTGGTGCTGCAAGTGACAGGGAGAAATACTGACGTTTCACTGGAAGGTGAAGTGCGTCAGAGGAGCGTGGGTTAACAGTTGCTAAGCAACATGCTTGAACGCTTTGAATACGTCACCTTCCGACGTGCAGCTTCTCCGCTAGTACCCCTGGGAATTCCACCACGTCATCAGAGGGAAGGCGGCAGCTCGATGAGAAGGATCGCCTCGTCCAACAGCGGTGAGTGAGACAAGCTCACTAGACTTTCCTCACTAGACAATGCTGGGCTCATTCACTGCAAGCCGTCGTGAAGACATCAACTTCTGACTTGACTGGTTTCGCCGATGCCGAGTTGTACTTCATGAGTACTGCGCTGCACTGTACACGCTCTGATAAGGACAGCTTACAGAGTCCAGACAAGCTGTGCCCGCCGATCCTCACAAAATAGCCTTCTGTCCGCTCTTGTCGTCGAGGGAAACAGGACCGGAGTCACCTCGAAGTCTCTACAGAGGACACTTCCTTCATAGACGGGGGTTATAAGAGAAGCGCTGCTGAGCTGCACATCAGGTTCGAAGTATCGTCGCCAAGATGTTGTAAATAGACTGCAGGGAGAACAGCAAGTAGTTTAGGAAGTCCTTTATTGAAGTAGACAGGAAGAGACAAGAGCGGATCTTCACCACGGAGGCTACAAGCAACTGCTGTGGAATAGAACCCTAACTTGAGAGCACACATAGAACAGAAACATGAGAGCATTCTGTAAGTACAGTAATGGCATTCCACAAAGACTAGAGCTAAGACCTAAGGCTTATGTACTACACAAGTCAACGCGTCTCATCCTCCTGCTTCAACACCCTCCGCATGCTCCGCAAGATCTACAGGTGGATCCCCACCGAAACAAGAAGAACGGTCACCCAGGCCCTCGTCAGCAGCAGGCTGGACTACGGAAACGCCCTCTACGCAGGAGCCTCGGCCAAACTCCTGAAACGACTTCAACGCATACAGAACGCCTCTGCACGCCTGATCCTCGACATCCCTCGCCACAGCCACATCACACCCCACCTGAGAGACCTGCACTGGCTTCCCGTCAACAAGAGGATCACTTTCAAGCTCCTCACCCACGCACACAAGGCACTCCACAACACCGGACCGGCATACCTCAACAGACGGCTCACCTTCTACACCCCGAACCGCCAGCTCCGCTCCGCCGACCTCGCCCTCGCCACCGTCCCCCGCATCCGAAGAGCGACCACCGGCGGCAGATCGTTCTCCCACCTCGCCGCCAAGACCTGGAACACCCTCCCCATCCTCCTGCGACAGACCCAGGATCTACTAACCTTCAGGAGGCTACTCAAGACCTGGCTATTCGAGCAGTAGCAGCCCCACCCCCAGCGCCTTGAGACCCTCACGGGTGAGTAGTACGCTTTACAAATGACTGATTGATTGATTGATTGAATAACATGGCAATAATCAAGGAATATTCCTAAATGATTAGTGTAAATAGAAAAAGTGCACTCTTTGTGCTTTTACTAATAGGCATCTGGATGCTTCAGGGTGAAGTTACAAAAGCATGTAGGAGCAGTAGCAGTCGGTGGTGGGAGTGCCGCCGGGCGCTGACGTGGGGCGGGGGCGGGGGAGGGGCAGGGTGGGTGGTAGTAAACTACGGATCACGGGCGATTACAGGTAAGTACACATATAAATAAATAAAACGAATTTCGTTTCTCGCGCGGTATTGCCAAATGTGATGCAGCGCGAGAAACGAAATTCGTTTTATTTATTTATATGTGTACTTACCTGTATTCGCCCGTAATCCGTAGTTTACTACCCCCCACCCTGCCCCTCCCCCGCCCCACGTCAGCGCCTGGCGGCACTCCCACCACCGACCGCTACTGTGTAGGAGTATGCGAAGAATACTCCGGTAGTACTACTACATGGGCTCGTACATGTTTTGGGAATTAGCTCCATCAATATAGGGAAAACACTGACCACACAGGACAATTGTGACTTGCATTCATACTGTTGATACTGAGGATTGCCATCAGGGATAATGCTGGTCATTGCAGGTAAGTGAGGTTGGATGAATGCTGATCTCACAGAGCAATATTACTGAGAATCATTCTGGTCCAAAGGCAGTTTGGCTACATCATGGATTTACAAAGGTATTCATTCAAAATAGTCTTAATTCACTTGCCTGGTCACAAAAGATATTACTCGAGGAAATTGTGAGGTGGTTTAATGCTGGTCACACACAGACACTACATGTTAGATTATTGCTGGCAACACAGAGATGCTGTCCTTGGGCTTAACACTGATCATAAAGGGGAATCATCACTGCGATGAAAACTGATTACACTGAGGCGTTCTCACCGGGATTACATCTGCGGACACAGAAATTGATACTCGGATTAGAGTTGATGACAGGACATTAAAACTTGGATTCACGATGATCACGTCGACATATTTTCATTGGGATTAAAGTTGTTGACAGGGAGACATTGTTGAAATTGATGTAAATCGCTTAGGTATAAATGTTAATCACAACCACATTGCATTACTTTCTTTCTGACTCGTGCTGTTCGGGAAAGTGGGCTCCAGACAAGTAATATTTGTTTTTTGTTTTTTTGCCTGCATTTTCCCGGGCTCTCGCCACTCGGGTTAAAAACTGAAAGTAGGTCAGTATGGACGCGGGGATGTCGAGGAACAACCATTCCTCAGGAGAGCAATTCCGCAGGCCATTTCATGGCCAACCAATGAGATCGCTGCAGCCATTTCTAAAGGCATTGAGTAAACACTGCAGGCCCTTTTCAAGAGAGACCCACGGCACAATGAAAGGGGAAAAATAAAAGGATGTGCACATGAGCTACAGAAACAGCTACATAGACTGGCAATAAGAATGAAGCAACTGATGTGCAACTCCATGGCACCCCAGACATGGTTTATTTTTTCCATGGAAACATGATAGTGATTCTCCCACTGGACTACAAGCATGCACATGCAGTATAAATATTTCCAGACAGACTAGTTCTTGCATAGCAGGGTAATGGCCAGTCAGGCAATGTATCTGTAAGTTAGCAATAGAAGTTGAGTTGCATACGCTCAGGGAGTGGTTGGGGGTAAGTTACATGTATAGTACATTTTCTGTGTACAGACCTCGCTTCTTATCTATAACCTTCCACAGTTAACAAGGAGACACAAAGGGCTTGCTGAAGATCACACTCATGTCATGAAGATGGTAGGAATTTAGGGCCTGATTTAGATCTTTTGCGGACGGGTTTGTCCGTCGCAAAGGTGAAGGATATCCCGTCCGCGGAAATGTAAATCCCTTAGGATATAATGGAATTTATATTTCAGCGGACAGGATATCCCTCACCATTGCGACGAAGTAACCCATCTGCCAAGATCTAAATAAGGCCCTTAGTCACAAACACAGTTTAGGTTTGAAACAGAGTTTGTTTACTTTTTTATTTTGCATTTTGATTGTGTATATTTTGAAATTCGATTTTTTGGAATACATAGGATGTAAGGCAAATTACGTTTTCCATATTAGAGGTCCTTAAACCTGTTGGAAGGAAGGACTAGTCATGCATTTATTTTATATTCTTTCTTGTCTAATGCAGGCAATGTTTTGAGTAGATGGGCATTCCATAATTTTATAATAATCTTTTTTTCTGACTTTCTTATGGCCCCTGTTTCAGGACTAAGAGAAGCCACAAACATAAGTTTGCAGATATGAACTCTTGCAGGGCAACTCTGCTCATCATCACTCCCAGAGTGATACATGGAATACCATACAACAGTGGAAATGTAACATGTTATTTTACCGAAGGAAGATGTATAAAACATTAAAAGCTATTATTAGTATTGCAGGCTGCCTAAAAAAGAATTATACACTATCTGAAGTGGCCGTGTTGTCTGATCCATCAGTCCAATCTACATAGACATAATGCGATTTCTAAACACAGCAAAATGTCTTTGATTCGTTCCCTAATGGCTGCATGATTAATATTTAAGTATTGCCTGTCTCTCTTTAATTCCTTTGCTAGCACTTCTTCACAGAAATATTGCATGAGGAGAGAAAGCCCTCAGACATGCTTACTTACTGTGGTATTTCCAAAGAACCCTCAGAGAGAATTTACAAGGCAAGCTTATACTTTTTGCGTTGTGAATTTTTAAGCCAGTAAAATGATGGAATTAGGTATTTCAGTGTTCAGATGCACAACTATTACATGTGCCTAAAGAAAAATGTGAAAGGACTCCCAGATTTGAGAGATCTTTAAAAACCTACAGAACCATCTTTTAAAAATATATTGGGCCAGATTCACAAGAAAAGTGGGACACCTGCACTCAATGTAGTAAGCCTATGAGTGGATCCAGATTTATTTCTTTTGGCAATGCACAAACATGCCCAGTAGTACACCATGAAAGTTGTGCATCAAGGAGGCAATATGGAGGTCACACAATATCATGACCAGGATATCGAGGGCCAATATATCAAGGAGGCAAGTGCACACAGGGAGGCCACAAACCTTTGAGATTTCAAAGATATAGCTATAACTTAGATTTATATCCTCTGTCCCATCCTAAAAATACTATAAGTCGCACAACTCCAAACACAGTGTTATCAAATCAGTAGCCACACACCATTAACTATAACTCACGCCTTCTCCATGCACTGCTTATAACCTTTCATAAGACATCAATTATGCACGGCAGAGTGCCTAGTTATAGTTAATATTGTGCAGGGCAGAAGATATAAATCTAAGTTATAACTATAACTTTGAAAATTCAAAGGTTTGTATTGTTAAAGTTGGTTTTATATGGTATTTCTTCTCTATTTGTGTATTGGTTTTCATTCTCATGTGACCAGAAATGGCTGCTCGCCAAAGCAGGTGCAAGATGGTTCGTGTTTGGTTTGTTGGGCACAGTTCTATTTTTTGGGCCAGAGAGCATGCCAAGAAAGCAAATTTCAAAGCATATTTAAGTTTGAAAGGAGTAGACATTACATGAATTGGGGAATGAGGTTTGAGATGGAATTACTTTCTCCCTCTACTTTCCTCTGTTAGTGCATGTGACCATTCTCACTATACTATTATCCACCATGGTGACAATGACACAAGCTACTTAACTGGAGAAAGACTAGAAATTGACATGAAGGAGACATTTTCCTCTTTAATGTGTGTGTTTCCAAACACACATTTTGTCTTCTCCAACATTTGTCAGAGACAAAAGTGAAAATGGTGTAGTTTATATTCTGCTATGTTTGAAAAGACTTGGAGACAAGTCAACAAGGCAGTCTCCGCATTCCTTAGAGGTCATGGAATATCTTCCATTTTAATATTCGATATCAAATATTGCAATAAAGCACTGTATTGCCAATTGGTGTCCATTTAACAAACTATGCAAATCACCTTTTCCTTTCATACCTCAAAACTTGGCTTATCCAACATATTTAAAAACGTCTATTTTTTAAAACAAACAAAGACCCTTTAAACCTGTTAAGTGCGGGTGTCGGCCAATGACCGACACCTGCACTGCCTCCCTAGTGCATTGGTTGTCCACTGACCGACACTGGGGAGGCACCCAAAGGCCCCTCTGGTGGGAGTCCTTTAATTTTATTTTATACTCTGGTTGCTCGGGAAGAGCTTCTCGAGCAGTCAGAGTCTTTTTTTTCTCTTTTCTGTAATGATGATTAGCGTGCAGGGCGCGCTGACATCATTACACTAAAGTGAAAGAAAAAAGAGCCGATGGGCTCATTTTATTTTCACTGCATCAGTGCTCTGGGGGCATATCTCAGCCCCCTGAGCACTGATTGGGGTTGGAGAGGTTTTGCTGAAAAGAGGAGAATGTCCCCTTTCAATGATTTCTCTACCCAGTGGATCCCTGGTTGGGGATTGCCATAGGAGAGCAATTCCCAAGCAGAAATCCATCCACTAGCACCAGGGACCCTTGGGCAAGGGCTTGTGCTCCCCAACCCAAAGCGCAGATCTGGGTTTCAGCCCCCTGAGGGGCAGAAAGCCTACTAGACATCAGGGTGTTTATTTGTAAATAACTATAGGGGTGGGGGCTGCCCATTATGGATGGGCATGGCCATGTCACCACCCCTAAAAACTATTATGACAGCCTTTTTGCCCCCCAGGAGGGCAGATGGGGGTGATTACCCCCAATCTGCCCCCAGGCCACTAGAGACCAGGGAATGTATTATTATTATTTTTAAATATAGAGGTGGAGGCTGCCCACCATGGGCATAGCCTTCCCCCACACCAATAAGAGAGCTAGGCTTTGTGCTCCTCCTGGGAAGGCAGATGGGGTAATTTCTCCCGATATGCCCCTCTGGTGGGGCAGAGAGCCCACTAGATGCCAGGGATTTAAAGAAAAAGATATAGCTGTGGGGGCTGCTGAAAAGTAACATGGCCATGCCCCCACTCCAAGTAAATAGGGCAACAGTCTTCCTGCCCCTCAGGGGGGCCGACGGAGATAATTTCCCCTGATCTGCCCCCCGGGGGCCAGAACGCCCACAGTATGGCAGCAATATATATTTAAAATAAAATAATAGGGTGGGCCTTTCCCATCCTAACAGCAGGCCCCACCCTCACCCCTAAAATCTTCAACAGTCTTTCTGCTCCCCTACGGACTAAAGCATCACATCCTAAACACAAGCTAGAGGACATTTGATTCTTTTGGGTGTTGTTTTTACATGTGGGCCAGGAGATTGTGGCTAACTTCCAATATCGTCCCACTTTCCTTTGCGGATACTCTCGTGGGGGATCCGTGGATCTGGAGTGAAAAGCAAGGCCCTGATTGCCTGGTGGCAACCTAAGAGGAAAGTTGTAGGCTCCATGTAGTTTCTTGGTTGACCCGGAGGTGGGGGGAAGAAAAATGAAAAATAACAGAAGGGGTCAGGATAGAGGTATCCTGACCCCATAGTACAGAAGAAATTGCCCAACATGCTTTTTTGGGCCTATGAGAGGATCTATGGATCCACCACAGTGCTCAGTCCAGCACCCAGTGTAACTTCACAGTGAATCCATGGATTCGAAGCACAGTGAAAAAAACCACCCACTCACATACCAAACGCTTGTCATGTACTGCCAAAGGCTAAGCGCAGCGTGGGGTTGGCTGCATGTGGGGGGGGTTGGCCGCAAGGAAGTCTCTGCAGCCAACCCCCGCAGTGTTTGGCCAAAAGCACTGGGTGGCGGTGGCTGGATTAGTAAGTGGTAACTATATATTACTTTACGTTCTGAAACCATAGAAATTCACAGAAAAAAACTAAGGTTTCGGGACATTATAGTTAGGTTCAGATTTTACGATCACAAAACCATACCAATTCAACAGTTATAGTTATGCTTATAGTTATAATTATCGGAAGAAACTATAACTCATGGTGTAAAGTAACTTTAGGCTGCGAGTTACAGTTTCTTAATATACGTGTAACTATAACACTAACTGCTGAATTTGTATGGTTTTGTGTGTGTAAAACGTGAACCTAACTATAACTTCTCTTTTTCAGTGAATATACACATATATATATATATATATATATTTAATATCAAAGTATGTATATGTGGCGTAAGGCATAGAAAGTGTATAAATACTTACCTATCAATAGTTTGGGCCTCGATAGTCTGGTCACGAAATTCTGTGACCTTGTTATTGCCTCCTCGATATTCTGACACCACACATTATTAAACATATTTGGACATTGATATTTTTCAAAATACATATCAGTACACATACTACAAATTTGAATTGCACATTATTTTCCTCTGATTGAGAAACTCCTTCCCTTCCACCTCTAGAAGAAATATCTGATGGTTTGCAGGGTGGGAATAAGGATGCACCCCATTACATCGAAGGCTTTACTTCAGGAGGCATTAGTTTGCGGTTAAGTATTTGTGAGTAATCAGTCAAACAAAGTATTCAGTCAAACAAAGGTGCTAAATAATTATATAAATGTGTAGTAGTGACTCCTGATGTTGTGTCTGTGTTGTAATGACACACAATCAGGAACAGATGGGTTGGCGAGGATTCAGTAAATTCTCACAAGCTCATACGTTTGTGTGCGTTCACATTCAAGAGGCCACTCATGTCTTGTTCGGCTGACTTCTCAACCTTTCTAGGTGATTTAGTCCTGCATAACTGTGCACAGTTGTGATGTATACACATACATTCACCAGAGTAAATGCTAATATGCCTGCTATGTATCATTTTCTGGAAATTGTGTAGATGTAAACCAGCTATAGTTAGCAGTAAATTTACATTTTAGTCTGAAAATGGCTTTGTGAATATTGATCTGAGGCAAGTTTTTTTTTTAACTGGTTTACAACTGCTTAGTAGGACCCAGTGTGATTGCTATGCAAACAGTATAAAACAACATACAGCTGGATACCGTAGCAAATCATAGCACAACATTGTCAACATTTACTAAAGACAAATGAAGCAATGCCAATTTAAAGTCTGAGTAACCCTTAACTCTTTAAAATAGCAGAATACACGACACAACATAACATACCATAACATAATGAGACATTAAGTGAGGTAACGGGGCATGATCCAAACATTGAGTTACATAAAAAGTAACACATCTCTATGTTTACCCTAAATCTAACAAAGATGTTCCAAAACATTGAGAATGAGATTGTTCTTTTCTTATTGATATGTCACCTGGATGGAGGAGTCTACATGCTCATTCCTCTGGATCTGTAGGAGATGTTTGATGCAGGCGACTAGAAGGCACTCATTCCAAGGCAGAGCACATGAGTGGTGATCACCACCGTGATGTAGTGACTTTTTTTCTTTTCTCACTGGGTGCTCACAATTTACCGGGTTTACACAATAGAGTGCCTCTGGAGCTTAATCTGTTTTCAGTTTTTTAACATCCAACTCAGTCTACTGACGATTCGGATGCAGGGTTAGGACATCTCTATCTAGGAGTACACAGACCACTCTCATTTGTACCTTCAGGTGTCATCGCATCCAGCGCCTGATGATCGGTGTCTGTGACACTGAAAGTCTGGCACTAACTCTATATTAATAATATAACAACAGTTTCTTCTTTTCTCTACATTTGTAGTTTCTCCTCAAGCATAGTTGTCCGCTCTTTCCCTATACTTTCAACATTCTGTATATTTCTAGCTATTGTTAGATTAGGTTTCATTTTAGATTCCTCTCTGCACTTTCCTCACACATCACTGAAATGACATAGAAATTTAAAATGTCCACCTATGTACCATTCACCTGATTAACTTCTGGTTATAGTTAGGCTGAATTGTATTTACGGCATGATTTCCTAACTGTCGCTTCTGATTTGGCCTCTGATGCATAGTCTTTCTTCGAGGGAATTCTTATGATTTGATCTGATCATATTGCCACCCGTTTGTTACAGTTGCAATGGCTGCCTCTTAATTTCAGATTCAATTCAAGTTTTGCTTTGGAACTTTAAAGGCACCTATCCCTTACTAGGAAGCCTTAATGGCTAGTAGTCAAACTGAAGGATAGTCGATGGTTACAGGTTACATAGTGCTATTATAAAATACCAGGTCATTCCAAGATTGAAAACAACCACATTTTCTGATTGTTAGCTCTTCACAGCTGTTCCATAGCTATAGAACTCCATTTTGTTGAACATACATTTATGCACTTACTTTGAAGAAGCCCTTGAATATCAATTTCTTGTGCCAAGAATTCCCTTTGCAATTGGCTTCTTAGTGTGCATGTTAATGATTCTTTTTCTGCTGCCTTTTTTAGTGGCATTTTCTGTCCTTGTTTTTCCTCTTCTATATACATGTTTATTTTTAGATTTCACTTTCACTCCCTTGCTCTTTAACTTATTCATACTGTGTTTGGATTTGATGATGCTGCAATGTCTCCCTCTTCCTCTGGGATAGTTCTACGCTTTATGGATATTTTTGAAAAAGAAACTAAAACGACTGTATTCCAAAACCCGGCACGTTTTGAGCAATATGGTTCACTGGCTTATCATAGTTCATATACACTTAGCTCCTGTTGTCCACCCACACAAATGTTCAGTGCATTAATTTGCATTTGGGAAACACATTGAAATACATTGAGAAATCTGCCATTTTCAAGACTATATAACAATGTTGGAGTAGTTTAGAGAATCATAAGCCTAGTAATGAATTTCAAATTTTAATGAGTGCCCAAGAAATCAAAATTGGTCAAGCCCTTGCATGGGTGGAGGCATATGTAAGCACACGCATTGTCAACCCCAATAGGTCCCACCACTGGGGCCTTTTCCAATGATTTTAGCAATATATTTTTGTATGTACATTGCATATTTTATGTAAGTAAAAACTTTGAAAGTGTTAACATTTGTAAACTTTTTGCTCTAGTGCAATTTGTGTTGCAATTGTAATTGACTTTAAAAAGTATTGGCAAAACCAAGAGATCTCAGCTCTAAAAGGCTGACTTATTAGACTTTCCAATGCTTGTGTGGTAAATGTGGTCTGAGTAGCCTTTAGGTGTCCAGATGAGTTCTGGTTGTTGGTGGGTGTTCATAAAAGTGCACAATTGAGAGCTCTGGAGATGAATCTATAGGCAGCATGAGTCAGTGGGCCATGACTGTGTTTACATGTTCCTCCAATTCTTGGCCTCTCTGCAGTGCACAAGCAATGATGGTCACATATGTGCCCTTTGTAATTACCAATTCAAATTATTTACAACAAAATCATTGTTGTTACTCATTTATATCAAACTGCTAACAAGCACTCATAAGGCCAATAGGTCTGGCGTGTTTTAGGCATATGTTTGTTGTGCGATATGTTTGGATGCAATAGCAGTAAATTCACAAAGAGGCACCTCAATGCTGGTCAGAGAACCTGCTAAAGCACTAGGTTGCAGTTATGTTTTAAGCTACACTCTTAATTAGTTAGACCACACTCATTTCAGAGATTGCCCCCACCTTTTTATCCTACTTAAAGCAATGAGGTTCACAAGAGGCTTTTGCCTACGGAAGCTAAAAACTGTAAGGTCCTTGGAGTCAAATTTAAAACTTGCAGCACAGAAGCATGGAGCAACTGTAAGGTCCTTGGAGTCAAATTTAAAACGTGCGGCACAAAGACATGGAGCAAACAATTTGCTCCTCTGTGAGACAGACTGTGCAGCATCTCTGAGAGGGCAGAAGCACAGCTAGTTCTACCCTTTAGAAGTAGGAGTTGTGCACTTCAGTGAAAGAAAACTGAGGGCCTGACCTCTTCCATTGTGTCACCCCACACTCTGATTATGTGTCCTGGGCTCTTGAAGCCACTCCGCCCCTCTAAGAGGTAGAGCTGCATTATTATATTTTTATTATTATTAGACATTGATTTAAACTTCGTACAGGTCATTCTCTGGGAGCCAAGGACAGAGGGAGAAATAAGGACGAGTGGAAGCAGCATGGAGTGCAGGGGTGGGGGGCAGAAGCGATATGGAGGGCAGCAGTGGGGGGCAGAAGCAAAATGGAGGGCAGCGGTGGGGGCCAGAAGCAAAATGGAGGGCGGCGGTGGGATCATCCAGGATGGGGGTGAGGGAAGCAGAAGGAAGGTGGAAGTGAAGGAATAAGTGGGGCGCATTGAGGGGAATCATCACAGTGGGTGTAGGGAGGGTGTGGGGGGGAAACAAGCAAACGAGGATAGAGAGGGGGAAACAAATGGACGAGAGAACAATGGGAGTGGGTGGAGGAGAAGCACATCGGCAAAACAGGAAACACAACAGGGTGGGCAGAGAGAGGAAGAGAAGCACACTAAGGAGACACTCGGAAAACATACTTTTACTCATAGAGTGCTCAAACAAAAAGTAAAAAGGAGCTCCAGAAAAATGAGCAGTCGAAGGACGCAAGTAATGCGTGCATGGTCTTGAGGGGAGGCACAAAACAAGAAGAGGAAGGAAAGCTAACAAAGAAGGAACAAGCAAATGAGAGTGACGTTGAAGTCAACCAATTGTAAGCCATGGACAGACTCTAAGCCCACTGTAAGCAAACAATATATCTTGCATCAAACAGTGCATGCTTTGTCTAGTGTGCGAGACCTAACCAGTACCACAACATCCACTTTGAAGTACGTTTTCAAAGTATTGTGTATCAAATTAATTGAAACACCTTGTACAAGTTATAAAGTAAAGCTAATAATTTCATGTAGTAATACTTCAAGACTCCTTTGAATTTAAATAGGATTGTGCAATGTGTAAGGAGCAATGCACAGTTTTTTATGTAAATTGTTATTGTTTATGCAAACAACTAGAGTAACACTGGTTTTCTATACTTGTGTGCTGGCAGATATTCAATTGAAGTTATATTTTACCCAAAATTTTAAAAACTCACCAAGGAGGTCAAAATGTCTCACTATTCCTTATTTTGTATTCCTCTTCAGCAGCAAATATGTCCATACTTCATCAAGTAATATATTCTTATCAGTAACATGTTGTCCCCGGTAGAACCACTAGATTCCCAATACTGTGTGATGCCATCCGAAGTCTTGGTAGAAATAGCGCCTAGCTTGTAATTTACTGGCAAATCATTCTGCATAAAGTAATTCTTTGGCAATAGGTATAAAGTTAAGCAGACATCCTGCTGTGTTATTCAAATAGTTGAATAGGAACCGATGCGTGAGTAGAATATCACAGCATAACAAATATGTTACTCAAATTCTGCGATATGGAATAATACCCCAGAATTCCATGTCATGGAATCATTACTCTCTTGTCAACAAACCATTGAATTAAGCCACTCAGAATAAGGTGACATTAAATAATACCCCGTTTGGAAGACTATAGGATGCTGCTCTTCAGACTACAGACAGCAGACAACAAATAATGCAATTCAGAACACTGTGATATTCCGAATAGAATAACGCACCCCAGAATACTGTAGTACTGAACAGCACCACGTAGACTAAAGAGACACTTAGCGATGCCTCTACAAATACAGTACAATCGAGCAATGCCCATCTCTGCAGTTACCAATACAAGGGATATCATTAACTCCAGGGGTATGGAAAATTCGGTCTATTAAAATTTGAACTCTGATGGTCCCCTCAGAAATGAGGAAATACAGAGGAATCAGTAATTCTGGGTATGATTCCCCTTGTAATAACCCCCCCCCCAAATATGTACACATGGATTTTGGCTGCTTTTAGCATATGAAATTTCCATTTAAAAATAAATAGATCTTCTGAAACACTGCAGATTTCATAATTCCGATGAGGCCTGTAACTCCTCTTAAATCCCCCATTGGAATTAAGAGACCACTCGTAACGAAGGCCTAAGAATACAGCGATAATGAGTAATGCACTTTTGCATACTGTGTTTTTGTGTTCAAAAGACTTTATTTAGTATAATATTATATAGTAGCAAACAGGTACCAACAGTATATCTCATATAAGATACTAAAGCCTTTGTAGATTTTGGGAAGGGAGGAAGAAGGGAGGGAGAGAAGAAGGGGGGAAGGGAGGGAAGAACAAAGAGAGTTCCCTAGTATAAATATAATGACAAGAAAATGTACGTTCTCGACTATATCCAATATAAGCTAATAAAACTACAACATATATTGAAATACTATAACAGTCCTTACAAATCAAAAAGAAGGACAGAGAATAAAATAATTACGGTGGATTTAAAATTTCAGACAATGTAAGAGCATTATGTAATACAGTAGTACCAACCTGTCTAAGATACACAGTAAGAGGCAGCCATAACCTTTGGGCATTATGAGAGGAAGAGCACTGCAACATATACATAGTGTTCAATTTATGATGTGAACATACAGAGTCCCACCAAATCTTATATGATAATTTAACTGAGGATTTCCAGTTGAGGATGTTGTGCTAAAATGCAATTGCCAATAAAATATCTAATAATTTATCATTTGGAAATGAGGGAAGAAGAGACTGCATACTGTGTTTTTGAGCATTGCCAGTCAGAATAAAGTGACATTAAACAATTGTCTCTAGGACAACAGTTGCATTGTGAAATGCATTTTTGAATACTGTGTTTTTGAGCATTGCCACTCAGAATAAAGTGACATTTAACAACTGTCTCCAAGAATACCGTGATATTGAGCAAGGCACCTCAGAGCACTAAAGCATTAAACAAGGTCACTGCGAATGACGAGGCATTGAACAGTCCCACTCTGAATACTGTGGCTTGGGATATTCACCTCAGAATGCTGTGACACTGAACAATGCTGCTCAGACTAAACTAACATTTTAACAATGCCACTCAACATACAACAGTGCACCTCGGAATGCTGTGTCTACTCAAGAACAATGTTACACTTATCAACGTCATTCAGGATGCCATGGCATGTATCAGGGCATTGCAAAGTAGATGACATAGAATAATGCATTTCAGAGAACTGCTGCATCTAACAATGCTACTCAGAATACAGTAGAAGGGAATAATGCACCTGAGAGTGCTGCGACATTGAACAATGTCGTCCAGAGTTATGTGACATGTTGTGTGCTACTCCAAATAAGGTGTCAAGGAATAATAGGCCTCAGTACAGAATACCTTGACTCATAAGGAACTCTCTGATGGTGCAGGTTGTTTTCCGAACCATAATATTCCACAAAGATTGCAATTACCTTACTCCATCGCCTATCATTGCAATTTTCAAGTTGGCTCAGTTAAGTTTTCTTTTATTTTTAAAGTACATTTTTGTTAAAGAATATTAGAATACTATAATGAAAAGAACAAGAGTTAGATTATCAGACGTATTTCACCTAAGACAATCGAATTACAAACAGGAAGATAATATGAGTTTGAGAATATATGGGGATGTTTTGAAGACTGCTATCGTTACCCAATTGCCTTCTGTCTTGTTATGTTTTGTAGTGTCTGTTTTATATTTTTGTGTCTATGTGTGTGCACGTTGATGGGTCATGTTTTATATATAAATATATATACCCACACTATTGTGCAGTCTTTACTCCTAACAGCCAAGCATTGCAAGCCTAATAATCCCAGGTCATTTTGCTCAAGGTCTGGCTTTCATTACAACAATCAATGTCAGTATACACCTCAATCTTACCTTTCTACTGGATCTATATTCCTGCTGAGTAATAAGGGCCACTGGCCAACCTGTACACTTAATTAAGAATATATTACAAAGCTTAGAAGCATGCCTCTTCTGTCTCAGGTGTACTTTATTTACCTCCAGTATCTGGATATTTTGTTAGATTGTGCATTCATAAATCCTGCACATGGGTACTATATGTTAGGCTCCTTCACCTGGGATATTTATTAATCTTAGATTCATTTGCCGAATGATTTTTCTAAAACCCTTGTTTTATTTCCATATACTGGCCTGCTAAAATTATATTTTGAAGATCGATTAGTATTGCTAATAAGCACAGTTTGATTGTCCAGGCTATGAAGTTCCTTTAATAAATGGTCCTTGCCGGAATCTCTGAACTACCCCTGTAGTAAAGCAGAGTTTTGGACGCTTAACTGATCTTTAGGTAAGTGATGGTGGTGGCTGATAAATCACAGTAAGTCATTTCTTTCTTTCATGCTACCGCTGCCTCTGATGTTTTTTTTTTTTTACGGAGTTTTATATAGCGCGAACTTGACCCGCAGGTATCGGAGCGCTTTATATGAGCACCAGTTGCGTTACATGAGGACACATTCATTTTTGTTAGGCACGGGGAGATTAAGTGATTTGCCCAAAATCACAGGATGTTCAGCGTCATTGCCGAGACTCGAACCCGATTACCCAGATTCGAGGTCGACTGACCTAGCCGTTAGGCCAACTCCTCTCCCCTCTCCAGATGCTCTGAATTAGCACCTCACACATCTTCTTTCAATGCTAGGACTATTCGATACACAATTCGGAATGATGTATGCCATCACCTATCTTCTCGACTCTCTTCTTTGACTTAAGGGTGTCTGTGCCTGTAACTCTTAGTAAAAGTGTTTCTTAGGTTCATGGGTTCTCTTTAAGACCAAATTCGCTCTCAGTGAGTCATCCGCTGAAACTAGTCTCCAGTTCATGCGCATCTTACATCCTTACCAGCAGACACTTTCACTCAAGGATGTCCATGTTCACATTCACGCATGGTCTGGAGACCTCCTTAAACATTTTGCACTCACGCCCATACGTTCCTCATATGTCTGTAGACTCTGCCTCAGAATGAAGGGACTATAAACCCGACCAGTCTTAAGGTTCACAGAGCAGGCAATAAAAAGGCTCCTCTTTGTTTTACCCAACTATCCAAGGACAGGGAGCAGAAGTATAAAAAAGGAAGACAAAGGGATGATTCAGAGCATTTGAGTTAGTAAATATGGACAAATGTAGATGTTTCGTATTGGTCTAAGCCCATGAACCAACAGTGTTTAGAGAAAATAGTATTCCACTAAGGGGAGGTTCCCTCAATAAAGGTGCTAATTGGCGAAATGTCATAAAGATGAGAAAAGTGTTCCTGTGTTGCCACCTCTTGACAAAACCCCATTATCAGTTGTGGTTATTTTGTGGTTCCAGGACGATGGACTGGTCAAAAGCTCAATCCTGCACCCACTGAAAGCTTCTTTGCATTCCACTTGATTTTATTATACCCAAACATTAGCTGCATGTATTAATATATATTTTGTTTTACTTAATGCAACGGTTTAAAGTGTACCTTCTTGATGATGTCCTTGCAGAACAATCAATTACCCCTTCTGGATCCTCAGACAATAATGCATGCACATATTTTTAATCAGGAATCCTAAACAATTCTCAGATATACTATTTGAGCTGAAATATTACTCCCACCTATGATTTGTATTTGTCATAGAATGCAATATGCACAATTAAGCCTCCTGAAACATTAGTATGACTGCATTCCTTTTACCTGGAGAAGTGTCTCTAATGCTTCAGTGAACCACACTTGATTGCTGTTATTTACGAGGCAATTTAGCCATAATAAACGGTGCCTGGGTGACATTCGGTCTAGTGGGCTGCACAGTGTATCCAGCAATAATTGCTTTGGTGCAACGAGGGATGTTCCCAGAGGCTTTCAGCTCTCCAAGGCACCCTGCTTGGTGGCAGTAGACAAGGAAGAAGTGCAGAGGGATGAAGATTTAATAAATGTTCCCGCACTTAGTTTCCACAGTCCCCTGGGTGGCAACCGCCTTCCTCGTCAACTACGGTGACTTTGCCTACCGGCTGGCACTTAGAACTGGAAATGCAGTCTCTGCTTGGGGAATTGAATGCATGCATATCAGCAGACAGCAGAGAGCACACAGGTGTTGATCTGAGACTTCATAAAAAAGCAAAAAAACAAACGTAGCTTTATTGCCAATGTTTTTTCTTCCTCATGTCAGTTTGCTTGAGATGCTTGAATGTGAGAAGGATTATATTCTAGCAAAATTTCATTCCTGTGGCTAGTTGTGAAAAAATGGTGTCTGAAAATGGGGTCTGTAATGGTAAACCTGCAAAGGAGCTAGACCAATTACCCAGCGTGTGTGCACTATCCCACCTATTTCTGTCAGCATTGAACTATTTTCAAAAGGATTAGCAACAACTTCAGATATGCATTGTACCATCTCTACAGCTGAGTATGGTAGTGCTTTTATGAAGAAACGCATGCGGAGCTCTGCTGCATCTGGTTTCCTTGGATTTGTCTGTGATTGGTGGTTTATAATTTGGTAGGCGAACGGGACTGTATTCCAATTTTTATAATAATTTTTATCCTTCTTCTTGAGCAGCAGACCAGCGTTTATGTCAATTTAATCATTGTAAAAACGTTCAGATTTACAACCTGGGAAAAATAAATCCTCCATATTGCTATGCATCTGGTCCAGCATATCCTGTAACAATGAATAGTTCCCTAGAGTGATGAAGAGTTGTATCCATGCCTGCTCAAGAAGTCAGAATTTGATTGCATGGAATAATACTTGTTAAGCGATGATCTTTCAATATCCAGTCATAGTTCAAACACTGCAAGCCACTGGCCCTTAAACGTTAGCAAGTTTATGCAACAAGCCTACGTCTGACAGAGACTCCTTGTAGTAGAAATTACAAATTCATTGCACATAGGCCACTTGAATGACCTCATGTTAGATCCCTTTAATGTAAGCTTAAAGAGGAGTGCTATAGTTGAAAGGTTCTAAGGGTGGGTGGAACAGTAGTGTCATGCATATTACAACGTGTTTTCAACATGATACATGCTTACTTACTTATTATGCCTACTATTCCTCCTAGGGAATAGGCCATTAACAAGGACTCTCCAGCCACCTCTGTCCTGGGCTTTTCCTTCAGTCTGACTCCAGGTGTAACCCATCTCTTTGCAGTCAGCCTCGGCACCAGGTGTTTGTTGGCCTTCCTCTTTTGCTTTCCTTTTCCCTTGAGAGTTCCAGGTCAGGGCTTGCCTGGTGAAGTTTGATGGGGTCTTATCCAGCCCCAGCATCTTTTCATGGTTTCTTCATGAGGTGGAAGTTGGAAAGTCTGCTGCCATAGGTCATTGTTGCTAATGGTGCTTGCCCAGCGGATTTGGAGGATTTTCCTCAGTCAGGTGTTGATGAAGGTCTGGATTTTGTTGGTTGTGGTCACTGTTCTCCTCCAAGTGTCTGCTCCATACAGAAGGACCAATTTTATGTTGGTGTTAAAAAATCTGATCTAGTTTTGAAGTGTTAGATCAGTTGAGCTCCAGATCTTCTTTAGCTGAATAAAGGCAGCACTTGCTTTGCCGATTCTTGCCTTGACACGGTGCCTGTGCCATCCTGCTTGTCTATGGCACTGCTGAGGTAGGTGAAGGCCTCAACCTCTTCCAGTGCATTATCTGTAAGAGTGACTACAGTTGTGCTGCCCATGTTAGCCTTCAGGTTCTTGGTTTTTCCCCTGTGAATGTTGAGGGCAAGTTGTGCTGATGTGGCTGCCACCTTGCCGGTCTTCTCCTGCATCTACAGATGGGTATGGGAGAGTAGGGCTAGGTCGTCTGCAAAGTCCAGGTCATCGAACTGAGTCCAAGGTGTCCACCGGATTCTGTTTCTTCTCCTTGCTGTGTATATCTTCATAATCCAGTCTATGGCCAGCAGGAAGAGAAAAGGCGAGAGCAAATAACTCTGGCACACTCCGGTCCTCATTTGCAAGGCTTCCATAAGTTGTCCACCATGGACTATTTTGCAGGTCATTCCCTCGTAAGAGTTTCTAATGATTCTTATGAGTTTATTCGGCACACCACAGTGGCGGAGGAGTTTCCAAAGGGTCTCTCTCTGTCCATGCTGTCGAATGCCTTCTCATAGTCAATGAAGTTGACATTGTGGCAGAGTTTTCCATTGACTGCTTAATGATGATGCTCAGTGTTGCAATCTGGTCTGCACGGAATCTATCTTTGCGGAAGCCATCTTGCTGATCTCGCAACTGAGCATCAACTTGCTCCTTAATTCTGTTCAGGATGACTCTGTTGAACACTTTGCCTGGGAATGATATAAGAGTTATCGCTCTGTAGTTTGCGCAGTTACTCAGGTCACCTTTATTGGGGATTTTGATGAGATATCCCTCCTTTCAGTCTGACGGCAACTTTTCCTCTTCCCAGATCTTTCCAAACATGGGGTAGAGCATGTCTACTGATATTTCAATGTCTGATTCCCGTGCCTCGGAAGGAATGTTGTCGGCTCCTGCTGTCTTCCCATTTATCAGATGTTTGATGGCTTGCCATAATTCTTTCTTGATGTGTCTGCTGCAGTTAATTGACAAGTCTTTGTCAGCTGGCTGCATTTCTGGTGGAGACTGCGGTATGGGCTGCTTCATCAGATCTCCAAAGTGCTCCACCCATCTTCATTGTTGGCCTTCGTTACTCATGATTATCTTCCCAGCTTTGGCTTTAACCGGCCCTTCTGGCTTGCTCTATCTACCAGAAAGTTTCCTTGTTATGTTGTAGAGTTCTTTCAAGTTTCCATGGCTTGCTGCTTCCTGGGCTTCTGTGGCAAGACCATTGATGAATCTTCACTTGTCTGTTCTTCAGCTGGACTTTGCTTCCTTGCTGGAATGATACATTGTTGGAATGATACATGCTGATAAAGCATTATTTTCAGGTTCCAGGTTGGAGGGTTCCATGAGCAGACAGGGATACGGGGTTCCATTTGTAACAGCTGGGGACTCTTGTCATTGGTGTGCTCGGGCCCCCATACTGTGGAGCCCCTAACTGGGAATCAAATGCTCCTTCATAAAACATGACTCTCAGGGTAGCAAAGTAGTCCAAAGATTTCTCGGGGATGGAGGGCAAAGAGAATGCTGTGGGCTAGAGACTAAGCACTCGGTAACACAACAAACAACATTTAATCAATTATTGTCCAGTTAGTCTTTTTTCTTATGAAAAAGGAAAAGTACTTTATTACATACACCACCACTACTACTACTACTTCTCTACTGTTTTCAAGACATTCTGATGTTGGAAGTTTCATTCTTATGGTACTGTGACACTGACACCTTTGTTTCTACCTGTGGTAAAGGCAGGAAAAAAAACTCACACAGCACGGTATTAAACACTGGCATCCATACTTACATTAATAGTAATAACAGTGATTCATGACACATGCTGTTGAATGTTATTGAAACATGATACCTTATAATTTTGTCTTAAGTATTGTAGTGATATCCTTATGAAGCCATTAGGCCAGATGTTTATTGTGTTAGGCACATGGGGGGGCATTGTGGTTTTAGGGCGTAAGGCTTGCTTGCATGCATACCGCTGGAGATACCTCCAGTGGAGGGGTTACAGGATACATTTGGGGTTTACAACTTTTATGGGACTTTTCTTTAGTGTGTGCCCCCTATTGGTAGTGTTACCCTTTAGAGTATGTGATCATAGGCATTTACATCTGACAGCTCAGTATATATTTGTAAATTTGTGTGGAGCATTTAGTGGTGTGAAATTAAGAGATGCTAAAAGAAAGAATAGAACAAAAACATATTTTAATTTTAAACTTTGTTCTGGCTAAACACCTACAAATGATAAGATTTCCTTCAATGCTCTGTTTCAAAAAAGGTTTGAAAGTGCAACTCTTTGAAAAATATCTCCGCAACCATCAGCAAAAAACCTCTTGTCTTGTGATCTATTATTTATTTATATATGAGTTTTATATAGCGCTGGCTAGACCCTAAGGTATCAGAGCGCCTTACAGAATCAAGAGCAAGGCAATAACCCAGTCACTAAGTATATGACGTGCAACAATCTTAGGTTCAAGAACCAAACAACGATAAATACACATAAAAAGTATTAGGCAATGCAGGTGGAATACAATGTGTACAAAGAACAGAAGTTCAGCCCTGAGGGCGGTTACTGATTGTGGTCAAGTCACGAATTTTGAGACCAGCGAGAGAACGACCTTCTAGGCACAAGAGGCAAACAGAAGTAGGCAGCCAACTGTTCAATGGGGTCTAAGAGAGACTAACCGAGAGAACTGAGTTCAAGAATTGCTCATGCGTTCCAGTATTTGTTGAGGAGATGGCGTTTCAGGTCTCTTTTGAAGCCTATATTAAAAGAAACCTCTTTGCATACCCCATCTGGGAATACAATCATAACCCCCTCTTCTCACCACCCCCGCCCCACAAAACCAGCTTTATCAACAGATGATGGAAGGCCGTAATAAAAAAAGCACCATAAAAAAACACAATAATAACTAAAGGTTTCACACCAAACTAACAAGGCAAGCAGCTAGACCATGACATTAAGAATCTTACCCTTTGTTATCATACTTTATTACACAAAAATGTAATTCACCATACTTTAGCATAACACACAATAACAGATGATAACACTCCCCACTATGCCGTAAAACAAAGTATCCTACGTCATAACAACTACTTAGCCATGCCATAAAATAGGTAAAACTGTCCACTCCTACAAAATCTTACCCTATCATACAATTTCCTATTTAACAATACCATAACCTATTTAACCCTTTTGGAGATGCGACCATATTTGGATGCAGTTGCCTGGAAGCACGAGGAGACTCTTGAAATGTAACTGTGGAGGTTTATACTTCTCTTGCATATATTATGTTTTTGGACTCGAAATATGTGCCCTGAGGAAGTCATAGCATCTTTGGGACAAAACGCATTGGCTGTGTCTATGTTCTATTCGAGCTTTCCAAGATGAAAATAAACAATACAAGTTTGATTAAACAAGAGGAGTTGCCTCTTTTGAGGACTTTATTGATTGTTGAATGTCACCACATTTCTTTTGTTGAAAGAATTCCAAATGTTTTGATTTGACTTGCTGAGTGCTTCTTCCATTCTGTTTTGTTCAATACCTCAACCTATCTTTATTTGTTACAGTCATAATAACCTTGACCTACTACATGCTTACCTGCAATGTCACGCACTGACATTATGTCATGCTAATCAAAACATAATGTACTCTTTACCCCTCCCCTACTAATAAAAACCTTAACCTATTATACTACCTAATGCTTTTGAAACTTTTACCACAAAATATGTGTGTGTGTATGGATGGAGAAGGCCTGTTGCCTTGTTTTTTATTTGTTTACTCTTCTTTGCATCCACTCTGATTATGTACAGGATGCATGCGTGCACAAAGCCACCAGAGATGGTAAGCTTGTCAGTAAGGTAGGTGGGAGTGCTGGTTGTGATGTCTTTATAAATGATGCAGCTGGCTTTGAAAATATAGCAAGCTGGCAAACGGGGCCAGTGGAGTTCCATCAGAATTGAGGTGATCTGATCAGAATTCTTCAAGCACTTTAAGATTCTTCAGGCATTTGTAATACCTGCTGTGGCCTGTAAGATGCACTAAGGGGGGGGGGGCAGTATAAGGTCTGGGAGGCCATGGAACGGGGGTCCCACTGTTCAGTTTCAAGAACATGAGGGCTAGAACCTCAGTTCTGAAGTCACTTTCTGGGGGTACAGGCTGAATTTCTTTAGTAGATACAGTTGGTACAAGTCTATCTTTGTTTTCTTGTCAATGTGTTCCTTGAGGGTGAGGTTGGCGTCCTTGGTGAATCCAAGTGACCTGGCACTGGGTAAAGGTTGGGTAAAACACTGAACAAGTTTCCCATCATTGTTTGTTGTTTTTTAACAAAGAACATTCTCTATTAATTGAGTGAGCTTTTGGTAGCTGTTGGATATCCAAATTTGGATATCATACCATGCAAAGAACAGTTCCTTAGACTTTGCCACTGCATGTTTGTTACAATGCCTTTTCAACTTTAAAGACTATTGTGTTTATTGAGTGCACTTGTGTTGGGATGGAAAAGTTCTCTGCATGGGAAAGATGTGTACCTCTGCCGAGTGCCCAGCTGTATTGTTGTCTGGATCCCTAACAGGGGGGTGCTCCTTCATTGGAGCAGAGGAGCGTCGCCCCACAAAGCCCCAGAGATGAAAAATAAAATGGTCATTTATTACCATTTTATTTTTCATGCCCTGTTCCGAACAGAGCGTCAGGACGGGTGTGGGGCTGCTGCTGAGTGACAGCAGGGAGGAGGGTGGGCTGGCTGTGCACTGTTTAGAGTGTGCATGTCTTTTTGGCCAGCTGTCTTGTGATGACCAGCCACACATGCTCACTTTAAACAGGTTTAACCCAGCTGTCGTAAGACAGCTGGGTTAGAGCAAGCCAAAGCCTCCAGAGCACTGAAGTGCCGAATGTGGCCTCTCCCACCAATACTAGCACTGCTCTCATGCTGGTGAGAGCAGCACCAGTATTGGCCAAGGGAGTTGCTGCATTCGGTTCCTGCCAAAGAAGAGGTCCAGACCGGAGGACGTCGTGCTCGTGTAAGGTAAGTGTTTTTTTTTAATATATGCACACCCTTTTTATTTATATGTTATTTTCGCCCCCACCCCCTGTAGATGTCAGCCGCCACTGATCACTAAAGCTGAATGTTTTGTCCTAGCCACACACAGATCATGCATGTGCACCATGACATAGGCCTGTCTTATGAATTTTGATCTTATTGGACTGGGGTGGGGACCCAAGTGCTACCCTCATAGTGTTAGAAGGCTACTATCTTCATCAGGAGTTAAAAAGCACGAGTGCGGTGGTGGCAGCATACTGTGTAATTATCACTAGTAGTGACCAGGTCCTTTTTATCCTGTGTCATTGGAGTGGGGCCTACAGACTCACTTACCTTTTTAAAAGCTCCACTGCTGTGGTTAACTCACCCTTAGCCTACATCAGGTAGGCTGTAGAAGTGCATGTGTAGTGAAAACATGTGATGAGTGCATTTGAGCGTGTAAGACATACAGTCTTGTAGGACAATGTGCACATGGTAAATGTGTGTGCGCTGGCAGGATGTGTTTAAAGTGACACACTCTGGTGCAGAACAGAGAAACTGTAGTATTGAACACTGTGTGCAGACTGAGTGTTTGTGCTCCATGTGGAAATGCTGGTGGTAGTACGGGCACAATAATACTAGACAGTGAAATGTGCTGTGAATGTGTGTTGAGTGCAGGGGAACCTGCACTGGTACATTACAAGGAGGACCTTGGGTTCCATTTTGGAAAACCCAGGCCTGCCTGGTGAAAACATGAGGAGTAGAGGAATCTCCTTCCAACAGAGGGCCTGATTTAGATTTCGGCAGATGGGTTACTCCGTCACAATGGTGATAGATATCCCGTCCACCGTAATATAAATCCCATATGATATTATGGTATTTATATTTCAGCGGACGGGGTGTCCATCGCTGTTGTGATGGAGTAACCCATCTGACGAAATCTAAATCAGGCCCAGAATTATAGATTGCTGTATTCCTGTAAGTTGGGTGGGACAAGCACTGGGTGAGCGGGAGCCAGGCTCTCCCCATGCATTCCAAAGGGCTCTTTGATTCAGTGACAGATTACAGGGAAAGGGCCTTGTCACATCTTAGGAAGAGGGAGCTGGGGCTGATAAGTGAATCATAAAGGATAGGGCTGAGGGCCCAAGATTAATCTTTGATGCACAGATCACTGTGGCTGACATCCAGGTGTGTACCATGGTCACTCCCATGAATCTTGTTGTGGGTTAATCAGCTTTGGAGGTCTGCCTGCTGAGACAGACATCCTTCAGGAGGAAGACGTAAGAGGAGAGATGTCCATTTCAAAGAAGCAGAACCCCAACATACAACTTCAAAGATCCAGACCCTAAATCACATTTTGTGTCTGAAAAAGAACTATAAGTAGGGGAGTCTGAGACCACATACTGTTTCATCTGGCGAGCAGTCAGCTGGGCTGCATGAGGAGGGGAAGCAGTGTAAGACTTCTGCCTGTGACTAGGACTAGGGACCTAGACTGCTAGTCTCCCTGCTGTGTGAGGCAATATCACCCAGGGAAGCCAAGATCACATGCCCTGGAGTCTGGAGCACCCGTACCAGCCTGCGTGCCAAGATCGGTGTGCCCATTAGGGAGAGGAGTGTGTTGGAGGGAGAAAGATCTGAAGGAGTCCAGACTTGTGGGGCTCCTGAGCGAGGTGTGAGGAGCTATGCCTCTCTGATTGGGCCATTGCCTGTGTGCCGCCTTGTGAAGTTTGATGACCCGGTATGCCAGGAGAGGCTGCCGTGCACCAAGGACAGTGCTGCATCGATTGAGCTGTTGCCTGTGTGCCACGTTGTGAAGATTGAGGATCCCGTATGCCAGGAGGGGCCGCCGTGCACCAAGAACAGTGACACATCAATAGGTCCATTGCTTGTGTGCAGCATTGTGTAAGTTGGCAATCTCGCTTCCCAGGAGGGGCCGCCATGAGCCAAGGAACTGTGTTGCATCGATCAGGCCATTGCCCATGTGCGGGAAGTTGCCGCAACCCCATGTGCCAGGAGGGGCCATGAATGAGGCAACCTAAGACCAGCATGAGCGGACAGTGAGGTTCATTGGAGTGACCCCATATGCCAGGAAGTGCCACTCGAAGTGCTGAGGCCAGAAGTCTGGGTCATTTCCTGTGACCCAAAACTGCTGCTACAACCAAGATGAGGCAGGCTTTGTATCCGGGGAGGCCTGAGGACAGAGGAGATGCTGTTGGAGCGCTGTTGGAGCAAGGAGACTGTCCCTAGCCCCATGAAAGGAAGAAAAATACTTACTGCATGTGGCTGGAACCAGAGCAAGTCTGATTGTCAGGACCCTGGTGATCAAGGAAGTGGCGTTGCTTTCATTGCAATGAAGTATTGCTACCTGTAATAATCACCATGCAGATTTCATCTTGGTTCTTATGCATCTTTAGTCAGACAAAGTGCCACCTCAAACCACAAGAGCCCAACTGTCACTCCTCACTGAGTAAAGCATTACATGACAGTGATTGGCTGTTCACAAGGACATAAATGATAACAGAGAACGACCTTCCCCATGAGAGAGGCACTCAAAACATAAAGATACATCAATTCCTACAATACCTACAACTGGGAAGCATCATCTTTTACATCTGTAATTATTTACTCCAACTCTGTGATATAATTCCTACCATGCTAGCCACCCAATGTTTCTTTGTCAGTGGAGTTCATAGGAGTAAGGGCATATTTTTGTAAAGTTTTATCACTTAATGCATTCTGTAAGTAGTAATGTTAAATAGGTTATGATCAAAATGATACCTCTTTTAATGTTTAAAATATGAACTGTTGGCTTGTGGCATGAATTCTTACACTTGAAATTTAGGCTGTCCGCCATCACTTCTTGAAGCTGCTTAATGGTCTGTTAACTTAAAGCCTGAAGAATTCAAGAGGCACAAGCATTTGCAATGCAATAGGCCTCGCATTACTGAAAGTTTAAGCTACTGGTGTTGCATTATTATTTGCAACGCCAATAGGTCAAACTTTCAGTAATGCAAGGCCTATTGCATAGCAAAGGCTTGATCTTACCTCCGGGATTCAATGACGTTTCTTCAGCAGGCCAGTGGCCTGTAGAAAAGGGCCTAAATGTTCCCCCTCCAGATAACGACATGGCAGGACACTGCCTTTGCGCGTGACGGAGGGGTGGGAAGGTGTACAAGCAGGAGTCAAGATATGGCCAGAGCTGGCCAACCAAAACAATCAATTGGTGATGTCCGCTGGGAAGGAGCCAAGCACCGAAAGGCGGGACAGATGCATAATATTAACCAACCAGAGAAAAGAAATTTTAAAAAGCAGCCCAACTAACCAACCAAAAATGGTGGGCGTGTCCAAAGTCCCCGATAGACCATATACCGAATACAGCATGCCTCGCAGAGCAGTGCATGCGCTGCTCACGCTCGACCTAAAAATCAGTTGCATGGCGGAGACAGGTTTTTGTGCCAGAGGGGGTAAAATGTGCTTTGAAGGGGGGCCATGGTCAGTTATCGCTGTAGATCTTTTCAAGTATGAGTGAGAGGGACTGGTAAAGTCACATGGATTGTCAGTGTAACAGGAAATGGGAGGGTGATATGGATAGGGACGGTAACAGGGACATGAAGGGTGAGGGATACTGAGAGGGTCACAGGGTTTGGAAGGACTATAGCCTCAGGGTGACAGGGATGAGGAGGGTGCCAGGGAGGGAAACGTGCTAGTGACAGGGAGGGTGACATGGAGGGGGTAGGTGATAGATCTAGAGAGAGTGACAGGGATTGGGACACTGACAGCGCATTGGGAGTAAGCCACAGGGAGGGTGGCAGGGATGAGGAGGGTGATGGGAATGGAGAGTGTAACATTAATACGGAGAGTGGCAAGAGCGGGAGGATGACAGGGACTGGGAAAGTAACAAGGGTGTGATTGCGAAGGGTTTGGGAGTTTTGGGGGATTAGGATTGTGACAGGGCCTGGTAAAGAGGAAGGGCTTAGAATGTAACAAGGAGTGGAATGTATTAGGGATGGGAAGGGTAACAATGATAGGGAGGGTGACAGTGATAGGAAGGGTATATTCTCACTATAGGGTTTTTTTTTTAAAGGAGGAATTATGACCATCCACGGTACCCCTCCAATCAATCAAAACTCACAATAAGGTAGCCGGATGGTGTGTCTAAACCGCTCACAAAAATATCATGCGAGGGTCGAGGGACAGACGCACACATGTGTAAAGACGAGATCCCTCACTCACCCTTGGGTGAGTGAGGGATCATTCGTTTTCATGTGATTCTGGGGTTTCCATTTGATTCAGATTCATTTTTATTGTAGGCAGATTATGATATCTCCACACATTATTGTGTTGACAATGCTGACCGGATTTCTGACATACATTGGGCGTATTCATCTATTGAACATGCCTTGCACTGAGAATGTACTCATTTTTTATGTTCATTTGGAGGCATCTCGTGAGCACTGTGTCTTACCGACTCGCCTTCATACTATAAACATACACGGGCGATACACGTCCCTGAATAGAAATTTACGGTCATCTGGGGCTAGGTTGGTCAAAGTCCCAGCCACAAAAAGGGCGAGGTGGGGTGGCCGAGGCTTCACTGCGGGGCAGCCAAGGCCTGGAATGACCTTCCAGCCCATCTCAGAAATACAACAGACCTGCTGGTCTTCAGGAGGGGCCTGAAGACGTGGCTGTTTGATAAATAACCTGCCTGTTCTTGCTTTGGCCGACGGAGTGGTAACTAGCGCCAGGACACCCTC
Source organism: Calotriton arnoldi (assembly GCA_963921515.1). NCBI lineage: Eukaryota > Metazoa > Chordata > Amphibia > Caudata > Salamandridae > Calotriton > Calotriton arnoldi. The sequence goes on from CAWUFW010002901.1 coordinate 1,040,539, forward strand.
GGGTAATCGAGCGCTCAATAAATATCCTTAACATAACATAACAATAACATAAGGATCATTTTCCCTCGCCACGGCTTAGTGTCTATTCCCCTCTCCTGGGTTTACCAAACTACATTACCCAGAAGCCTTCTGAACCGGAAGCAGTCTTTGCCACTTCCAGTTCATCCCCATAACAACCACAGGGCATGCTATCATTCTCCCCCTTCGGTCTTTTTGGATGGCGGCAGCTACAGGAGAATAAGGTAAGCCGCTAGCGTTGCTGCCGATATGACTAGGGCTTTGCTGGCCATTTAATTTCTGGTACTTTTATGGCTTTGCTACCCGTAGGCAGTACCTCCGATACAAGCGGTGCACTATTGCCTTACATTTAGGGCTTGGCTATCTTTTGAGTACGCACTCATGTCATACGGGGCCGCCTTAGGCATTATCCCCAGTACAAGCGGAACATTATGAAGCTTCACTAACGTAGCATAGGCATACATTGAGATCTTATATGGGACCGGCACCAGCACATTTTAAATTGATGGCAGCCTACTCCATGAGTGCTAATAAACACACGCGGCATATGCACGTGATACATGGCGGGCACCGCTTTGTTAATTCTTAATACGACTATCCAACCAATAAACTACTGTTACCTTATACACGCGATCTACGCGTTTGGCTGCGCATAGTTTTGTTTTACTACGCAACTTACATGAAATAGATCATCTTGTAAATGGAACTTGCACATGGGTGTTATCTGATATAACAGCGAGAGCAAGCACTCCACATGGCGGCTTCCAAACATGATTTTTTCTTTGATAGCGGCCTGTTCTTGGGAATGCCCGATTGAGATAAAATAAACAATAGTCTGGTATGCAGCTTAGTTGTTTTGGCAACTACTAGCATCACATTATCTCTCTCGTACGAATACTGCTGTTACAAATACACTTATCTCAGCCCATATATACTTTGATGTAGTTGTTATGAATGGAACGCATTTGTCTATGCACGGATCATGAGGGTGGATAAGTGTTGTACATGGAACAGTTAGCTAGAATCCGACTAGTTTTTAACCCTATTTTGTCTGATAATATGTCACTTTAGACCTTTAGAATCCTGAGACCTGCTACTAAAGGACAAATGAAGGTGGATGTAGACTAGTAGTGTCTACTTGGTGAGACTGCACACTATTAAATATATTGTTGTTTTTACCCACTATTTACACACTTTTGCAGTGAGGGTGAAACACACTGGTGGTTTATAAAATATGGGACAGTTTTATCTTTGTTGCATACTGTATTTTGATGTATGTTTTTGTATCCTTACAGACAGTGGACCTGGCCATGAGCTGGTACCACTGATCAATGCCATACCAGTAAAGAATGGTATCATTTATGATTTCTTGATTTTCCTTATTACTCACACTTAACTAGCAGAGTGACGAAGTGAATGGTCCTCAAGAATGCCAAGAACCTTTCGGTCTAGAAAGGCAGAAACATGTTGACCTGACTTAAATAGGGAACATCCATAACCCTATCCTCACTTAGCTTTTTAATCTATCCGCTGGGGACACTAATAAAGGATTGACTTTGTCTACCAGGAGATAGTTTTAAACTCACACTTTTGGTTTTTTTGCACTCTGCCCCTCGCTCCACCCTACTTACCCCACATTGGACGGCACAAAAACACCTCACGCTCCTCTCCTGCGGGAGAGTTGTAGCCCACACTGGGCACCTTGCGGTCCCAGTGTGTAAGAGGGAACCCAATGATGAAGCATGTCACCCAAGGTTGAGTGAGGGATCTCGTCTTTACACATGTGTGCGTCTGTCCCTCGACCCTCGCATGATATTTTTGTGAGCGGTTTAGACACACCATCCGGCTACCTTGTTGTGAGCTTTGAGTGATAGGAAGGGTGACAGTGGTTAATATAGTGATAAGGGTGGGGATGGTTGCAGGGATTGCAAAAGTGGGAGGGATGGGCATGTGAGAGTTATAAAGCGAGTGAGGGGGACTAGGAGTGTGACAGTAATGGGGTGGCATGGATGTGCACTGTGACAAGGATGAGGAGTTTAGTAGGGGTCTGGATTGCAAAGGACTGGTAAAGTGACAGGGATTGAAAGAATGGACAGCATCCACCCCACATCTCTTCCTCCACCTTGTAACTTCCCAATACCCCCCTATACCATTGGTCCCATGTCAACAACTACCCACCTGCCCCCACTCCACTGGTCCCAACCCAGTGTTTATCCACCCATCCACATCTCTTCTGCATCCTTTTCACTACTCAGCTGCCTCCTATGCCTGCTCTCATCTTAACCGCTTCTCACCTTCACCCACCATCCTGCCCACCACACCCTGCCTCACCTCAGTAAAAATCCACTTGGCCCTATCTTAGTCAATACCACCCTCTGCCAACACATATCCCTACCTAACCCTCCACTAGCCACCTAACCGCTACACCCCTGTACCCACTTAATTTACTACCTGGCTCCCCTACAACTCTGCCCCCAACTCACTAACTACCTATCAGCACCCACAGCCCCGCCTCCACCTAAGACACAACCGTCTAGACCCCACAGCCCTGCTGAGTCTCACCCACCACCACCCACATGACTGCCACACCCTTGCCCCACCTCAGCCACTACACTTGCACCCCAAATTCCTGGCCCTACCCAAGCTACAATATACCTCCACACCACTAGGAAAACCAAAGTGAAATAGCTAGCCCCAGTCCAGCCGGACCCAGACACCATGCAGCACAGCCCATCATGATGGACTGTTATAAGTTAAACGAGAGTATATTTGGCTGACTCCTCTCCTGAGGTTCTCTCTTTGCGGTGTTACAGCAGTGTGGCCTACGAGGCACTCTCTTCTCCTCCTGCCAGATCATGACCATCCCTTGGCTTTGCACGGACTAATAAACAATAAACACAATGAACTGCAGAGCACTTACCTTAAAAAGCAAGCAATTAATTAGCAAAATATAAGTCACCAGCATTCAGACTAGACCCACATTTGCAAATAAATACCTTGCGTTTTAATTTTACATTTAGGCAATTTATTTTTGTCTTGTTACCTGCAAACCAGACCAGGGGCACACCGGGAGATGTTTGAAACAAAAAACAAGCCCATGGTTAGAAGGGGCCTAGGCACTCTTGGACCCCCATCACGTCCTCCACTGAGTCTGTTGCCAATAGTATAGGAACCACAGGACTAGTGATATAGGTTAACAGTGTCAGCAAAAGAGATCAAATCACAAATCAATGTATAACAACAAGAAATGCATAATACACAAACGGGTGTCTCGTGAAGGAAATGAACTCCGTGCATTTCTGTTGTCCGGCCTGCTTTTTCTGCTCATTCATCCTCCAAATTCGAGATCAGCATTCCACCGAGCCCGCTTCTGTGAACAGGATCACATCCAAACAAGTGAGTCGAAGATTGTCCTGTCAATTCCAATCCAGCGTGCTCCGCTCCTTTTTGTGCAGGGTCCCTGCCCGGCCCAGGGAGGCAGCAGCCAGTACATCTGAAATGTCAGGGCGCGCTGGCTGTTTGTTTATTCCGAGCACAGGTAGGCCACCGAAGGGTCTGGGCTTTATTGATCCCGCTTCAGTGCTGTCTAGACATGTCAGGCCTCTCACAGTTGGGGACCCGCTATAACATTACAGAAGCCACTACAACTTGCCGTTTTCCACGGTTTCCAGCACATCATCATTTACGTGAAAAAGGCGGCAAGCAGCCTCTATCTGAAGTGCGATCAGCATAGGCTAAGTGCATTGTCTAATCGTGCAGAACCCGCACAAGGCATCGCCAGTTGAGCGACGATGAGCACAGAAAGAGCCAGTTAATGCCTTGATGTTCTTTTGTCAGTTCGCTGCTGTGGGCCCTTCACGTGGAGACAGCAGCTGCACGCGCTCGCCTCCACCGCAGGTCTCGACTTTGAAATGATACGCACGCGCACCGTCGCAGACGCACTGACGCTTATAGATATTATAGATAGGTACGGTCAGGGCTTTAAGTGGGATGAAAAAACCCAAAGGTGTCTCAAAGGGGCGTGGCCAATGTAATTAAGGGCGTGGCTTAAAAACATTTAAGATAAAAATCTGTGCTTAGCATAGTGTGCCGCCCGACTTGTATTTTGCTGTTTCTGTCATTGCAACCAGATATATGATACAACAAGTAACATCATACCTACAACAAGTCACGACTATTGGCTTTGTCAATGGTTGTTAGTTGCATAAGATAAATAAGCAGCAACTATGGCTTGTATATAATATTGAAAAAGCAGCTTCGACTTAAAGCCCTGGTGACACCACGACGAAGTTGCTGCTCCTGAGTTTCAAAAAGAGAAGGGAAATCCAGAGAGAAAATGAGACTCTTTAAACGATTTCCCTTCCCCTACAACGCTCTGACGTCATGCCGTAACTTCTCCACTAGTGAGAAGTGAGCAGTGTGAGCACGAGCACATCGATGTGCCTGCTGTCACTGCAGTCCGGAAAAAAACGGACCGTCTTTGCCAGGGCACAAAACAGAGCCCGATAGAGACCCGTTTCGAGGCCCCCTTTAAAAAACTGCCAGTGCTCAGCACCGGTGAGACCCGGCCCACTTAAAGCCCTGGGTACGGTTCAGAATTCAATGCTCCTCATGGTTACTCATTTCATTTTTTTACATTTGTATTATTTGACCGGTGCCCAATCCTACTATTTTACTAGGTGATAACAGTCAGGAGCTGCTTGTGTCGGGAAAAGAGGTGGGGCGGGATGTGGAGGAGGGGTAATGGGGGACGACGAGACAAATAGAAAAACAAGCATTGGCATAGCCAATAGGTCTAGCCTTTGGGACCTTATGAGTGTTTAGCCGTGCAGCACATTATCCTGGGTACTATGCCACCTGGAATTGAAGAGCTATACAATTGATTTAATTACCATTGACAATTGCGTTATTGTGTACACTGTAGTTATCCTGTATAAACAGGCTGTTGTGTCTACACACTGTGGATGAGAGATATTGGCACGAGAGTGCTGGAAGCCAAAGTTCTCCATGGCAGTGTGACATACCTCACCCTGCCGTCATATGCTGTTCTTACAGGTGAAAGGCAGTTGTGCTGGGACAGTGGCATTTATGCACTGCACAAATATTTCCATTCAAGAAAGAAACACTTTAGGTGCGACATTATTACTCATTAAAAGTGGCAATAGAGAATTTTATGGACAGCACATAGCACTCACATCCATCTTGTGCTAACTCCCCTCGTATGCAAAGAGCATGTACAGCATAGACAGCAGCAGCAGAACAACACAAACATACAACAGCAGAAATTATTCTTTGCCCACAGAAATTATACAGCATAGGCAACAGCGGTGTAGTATCTGACAAGTAGAATATGTACAGCATGGGGATTAGAAGTGAAAGCTACTCTTAAATACACACACACACACACACACACACACACACACATACACCCCCACTCACACACCCAGCAGTGCAGACCTCCATTACACACACTTAACAGATGCAGAATGGGCAATGGCAGCATTAGATTCTCTCACACATAGAACAAAGGCAGGCATCGAAGCACTACAGTCACGGAGGACAAATAAACAGGCGAGAAGCAGTGCAAGTTCCTGTGCGCAAAGAAGAGAAACAACACAGACATCAGTGCAAGCTTCCATCGCGCACACATATGTGCACTTACATCACAAGCACAACAGTGAAAGATCCCCTCACACATAAAGAGGGGATACAGCAGTGCACTCTTTCTTCACACATACAAATCAGGAACAGCAATAGTCACAACTATACAAAACAGACTTAGCCTGGGAAGCAGCTGTATCCATTTTCCTGTCAAACATTCCGGGTACAACAGAGGCACCAGGAGTACAAACGTCACTCACACACAGACACAAGTGCCTTAGTTTAAGAATGCTAATGTGGGAAAGTAAGACTTGATGGTGAAAAAGGGTAACAGTGACCATAACAAAGACGCACTAATGATGTTTTTAAACAAAGATTGCACATATTATTAGTTGTTCCTAGTTGGCAAGATTGTAAAATAGCAATGCATGATTTTATTCTATAATCTCAAGTAGAAAGAACTTAGTAAAATGTGCTGTAATTGATGAAAAATGTAATACAAGCCCCAGCGGTAATCACAACAGAAGGCATGGGTGCAATCTAATTATTAGGTGCATAAACCACAGCAACAGAACTAGAACTACAACTGTGCAAGCAGAGCAGCATAACCCATTTATACATCTGTTGGTGGGAGTGATTTGGACTACTATGAGAGTGAATGAAAGGGATTTAGCCAGCCGGTTGGAGATATGATGAGATAAAACCCTGATGTGAGAATCCACGAACAGAGTTTGATTGGTAAAGAGTTAATAATTTTCCCGAATGAGATATGAATTTTCAGAAGTCAGGTAAGTGGGAATAAAATGAAGTGAAAAGACGTGTGGTTGTCATTATGAGCAGTGAAAGGGTATGATTTGCAGATGGTGAGTAGTGACCTAAGAGAGGGAGTAGTGACCTAAGAGAGGGAGTAGTGACCTAAGAGAGGAGTAGTGACCTAAGAGAGGAGTAGTGACCTAAGAGAGGGAGTAGTGACCTAAGAGATTTAGTAGTGACCTAAGAGAGGGAGTAGTGACCTAAGAGAGGGAGTAGTGACCTAAGAGACGTAGTAGTTACCTAAGAGACGTAGTAGTGACCTAAGCAGTAGCGGCTCGTGGAGGGAGTGCTGCGGGCGGTGGGGCGGGGCGGGGGAGGAGCAGGGTGGGGGCTAGTAAACTACGGCATACGGCCGAACAGAGGTAAGTAAACAAATAAATAAATAAAATGAATTTCATTGCGCATGCTGCATTGCCAAATCCAAGAGGAGCCACCACACCGCTTCTCCTTAATCAAGAGACTTCTTCGAACAACAAGCATTTGCAATGCAAAAGGACTCGCATTTACGCGAGACCTATTGCATTGGAAACAGGAGTGTGGGCGGGAAAAAGGCACGAACAGGAGTGCGGGGTGAGGGGGCGGGGAGGCCGAGAAGTCACGGACTGTGGGAGGGGAGGGGGGGAGGCATGGAAAGAAAATAGTGTTGAAAGTAAAGGGGCCAGTAGCCATGGAAGGACACAAATGACAACATGCTCGTCATAAGGAGGGACTAACAAGCCTAAAACCAATCGGAAGGCAGCATTTAAGACAAAGGCCAAAGAAAAAGATGGACGGAGAGTGGGCGGAGCTTACACAAAGCTTCCACGCTATACTGAATACTGCATGCCTCGCAAAGCGAGCAGCGCATGCGCTGCAACTCTAGGCTCGACCTAAAAAGAACTTACCTGCCGCCTTCCAGCGTTGCCTCACGCTCTTCTGCTCCTCTCCTCTCCGCTGAAGGCAGGCACAGGTTCCCATCCTGCTCTGCGACCAATCCTGAAGCTGCTCTCATAAATAAGAGCAGCTTCAGGATTGGCCTGTGCCTGCTCTCTCCAACCCCAGCAATGCAGCTGGGGTTGGAGAGAGCTTCACTGCGCATGGGAGTTTGGCAATCCTCAGACGGCTGGCCAAACACACATGCGCAGTGAAGGCAGTGCCCACCACTCCCCCTCCAGCCTGTCACCACCCTGGCCCCACCCCCAAGACTCGGTACAAGAAAAATAAAAAGGGTTTTAAACAGGTTTATTATAGTTTTATTTTTCACATTTTTTAAAGTGGGGGTGGGGAGGGATGCTCTTCCGCCATAGCGGAGTAGCCACCGCTGATAATAGTCCAATTCTTTCTGAGGTGTCATTAGCAGAGGTTCTGCCTAGAGGTCAGCAGAGCAGCATGTCAGAATAACAAAAAAATCTTCTATCTGAAATATTATGTTCTAAATTTAATTTACAAAAATATTGTCCCGTTGGGTGTAGATTGTTTAATATTAATGTCAAAGGGGTGATATTTTGTAAATTATATTTAATGCATGATACTTTAGTCCGGCCATATTTTGGTTCTGATGTTCTAGTACATACCGTAGAGCAGCGTGGATTCATATCTGAAATTGCTCTATAAAGTCTTGGGTGATAAAGTAGGGAGAGCTCTTTAAACCCTTGTTACCTAGCCATATAGTCCCCACTTCAATATCTACTGAACATTTGATATATGGGAGCTGCTGGGTGCCTAACGTGAAACAAGTTTGCGGTCTCAGGAAGATTTTTAATGTACTGGCAACCATCTGCATCCTTTCAGAGTAGGGCTGGTCCAGGATGGTAGAATCTAGTGGTGAAACGTTGCATTACAAACACCTTGGCTAGTCCAGGGATAACTGAATGATTTCAGTTTCTGGTAACTGAAATCTAATAATTTTCACAGTGCACATGGGAATTTCTAGAGGTGATTCCTCTGCTAGGGGAACACTCATTCTTTATTCACTAATGATACACGTGTTACTCTTTTGCTTTAAATATCTTGATTTACTTTTGCACATTTACATTTTGGCCTTTTCCTTCACTTATGATGTAAGAAAAACATGATTGGAGTCAGTTCCTGCCCTTTCTTTGGCAAATGGACAAGGTGACATTCGTCACTGTCTTCCTCTACTTAGAGTAAAGGCAGTACAGCAGCCTTTTCACTGCATGGGTTACAGAAACATGGTTTAGGCCAAAAAATCATCTAAACTTTGGATAAGTCAGTGTTTGTGTCCTCCAGAAGTCTGGATATTTACATCTCAGAGGCCTTATTCTGTGTTTCAACCTAGCTAGCACTTAGGTTACTAAAAGAGTATGAGGCCTTAGGTGATTGCTGTCTCAAAGCAGAAGAGTTATTTTACCAACAGTAACGTTTAGTCTCTAATCTTCAGATCTCACCTGGTCCTACTAGAAAGAGCAGACTGACTCTGCCCAGATTTCATCCTACAATTTACCATGATAGCAAGCTTAGTTTTAGCCTCAGGTGTGACACTATAGAGAACCCAATTTGATTTTCAAAGAGCACATGCAGCCCTGTTACCAGGGAAGAAAGAAGCAACATGGCACTTATATTAGAGAAGTACAAATCATTGTAAAAGCATGTGTTAGCATCCAGCTACATCTACATTCTGTAGATCCATGTCTTATGAATGTTAACATACCTTTAACTGTCCCAGCTTTTCTAGGGCTGCTAAAACTTGAGCATTCACTCAGGACTCTTCTTAAAATCCTAGGGCCACGTCTAAACCCATCGGTTTCCCCACCTGACTTAGAAGTGGAAGCGGGAAACTTTAATTTGTTCATCATACCAGTGCTTGGCAACCAGCTTAGCTATCACATGAAAGTCTTTTGCAAACAACTTATATAAAATGAGCATTGGCATTGCCGATAGGTCTTGTCTATGCAAGAGTTATTGGCATAGAGTGTGGTCATACAAAGTGGAGTACAGTAAAGTGGCATAGTGTAGAGTGCACTGGTGTAAAGTGCATTGGTGTAGAGTGTTGCAGAGTATCGTGGCACAGAGTGCAGTAGCATAGAGTGCAGTAGCGTAGAGTACAGCTGTATATAATACAGCGGTGTACAATGCAGTGTCTTAGAATGCAGTGCCATTTATTAGAGTGTTGTATAGTAGAGTGCAGTGACATAGAGTGCAGTCGTGCCGAGTCAGGGCCGGACTGGCCATAGTGGGCATCAGGTGTTTCCCCGGGAGGCTGGAAGGGTGGGGGCCGGTTTTGGAAGGGTGGGGGGCTGGTTTTGTCAATGGGGGCCAGTTTTGCAGTAGTGCTGCAATACCAGTCCCCAGTAACAAAAGCAGCAGTGCTTCACTCCTGCCCCATCCCCCGGGAGCTGGTCTGACAAAATTGCCAATGCTGCTTTGGGTTCCCAGTCTGGCCCTGTGCAGAGTGGAGTGGTGCAGAGTATAGTAGAGTGGCACAGAGTGAAATGGCGTAAAGTTGTACATGATAGAGTGCAGTGGTGCAGAGTATAGTGGCATAGAGTGCAGTGGTGTAAAGTAGAGTGGCATAGAGTACAGTGGCAGAGAGTGCAGTGATGTAGAGTGGGGTGATGAACAGTGTAGTGATGTAGACTGCAGTGATGTACAGTACAGTGGCATAGAGTGCATTTGCATAGAGTACAGTAGTGCACAGTAGATGAAATGAAATGAAAATGAAATGAAAAAAGCATTTATTAAGCGCGTAGCTACCCAGGGGCATCCCAGCGCTAATAGCGGTCAACAGTAGACACCACAGCAATACTATGGGAAGAGCCAAGTTTTTAGCAATTTCCGAAAGGCCAAATAATTGGACTCCTTTCGTAAGCGAAGAGGCAGAGTATTCCACAGCCTGGCGGCATTATAGGAAAATAGGCGGCCACCACTTCTAGCCTTATTGATCCTGGGAAAAACGGCAAGATGCAGATCGTCTGAACGCAGAAGTCTATTCGCAAGGTAAGGCCGGGCAATGAAACAGTTGATGGACGGTCCCTTCCCTGCTAGCGTCTTGTGGACGATACACATGGCCTTAAAGTTAACTCTCTCTGAGGTCCTGTTAGACCTGGCATCATTGGCGCGGGTCTCCCTTCCTCTTTTCTCTTCCGACCTTTTATGTTGGCTGTATTTAGATGCTCTGGGCGCTGTGCCACTGCCAATCAGTGACACAGCGCGAATGCTCCCTGTGTAAAGATAACTGTATGAATTGGAATAATCATAATGGGCTCGTTTGGTTTACCTGTCAGTCCCTAGTATCAGTGCACTGCGTGTGCCCAGGGCTGGTAGACCAAATACTGCTGGTGGGCCGGCAGCGCTGATTTGCGCTACCCACCGAAGCAGCTTTGAAAGTATGTCTGTGTAGCCTGTCTAATAGCGAGTTACCCTCCATTTCACTGTTTACTATTGCGAGGCCACCCGTTCTCATAGGCCAGAATGTGCAGGCTTAGTATTGCATGCCTTAATCCTCCCTGCCCCCAGGAACCTGATAGGAACGTCAAATTTGATATGTTTAAACTCAGAACATGGAAATGCATCTTCTAGTAAGGATTATTAGCGTAGACCGTGTTCGAAAATGCCTCTACTAGAAACGAGGTATTTTCTGGTCTGAAGCTTTCCTGTAGGCTTTTGCTAACGTGTGTATTGGCCGTCTGGTTTTGGAACAGCAGGGCCAGCTGGGTCAGACCTGGCTGGAGAGAGAGATCGGCATTTAGAGTATGGGGAGGGGTGACTCTTTGATCCGAGCAGGGCCGTGCCTGGCAAGGTGAATGATGGCTCCATCTCCCACTGGGCGTCTGATAGCAGACCCCCAGATTCCCAAAGGGCAGGATGTCGCCTCGTAAACCAAGTGCTCCCCGACCCCACCGAACTGGTTCTGACTGGATGCAGTGATTTGTGACGGCAGAGAACAAAGACTTTTTAGGTATAAAGTGCTGCGCGGAATCCTGTTTCAAGGGTGTTCCTTCTGGATGTCAAGACGAAACTCTGTCCGAGCGGACAGAGGAAAGGACTTTTGAAACTTTCACCAAGCTTGCTGAAGAAACTACCCAAGGGCCTGAATTGAGAGCGCCTCCTGCTGAAGTCTCAGGGACACTAGACTTCACCCCATCAGCCGCCCGAATTCCTTCGCTAGGAATTCTACTTGCAGGTGAGGCCTCCGTCGAGTAACCCGGAACCTCTAGTTCTACTGTGAGGAACACGGACTGGTAACCTTTGCGAACTCTGTGTGTGGGCCGCCGCAGCTAAGAGAGAGCTGCTGCCGCTGAGTGCCCACCTTAATTTGAATCTGCAGAACCTGCGCTGAAACTGTGTCGGCCGCCGCAGCTAAGAGAGCTGCCGCCGCTGAGTGCCCGCCTTAATTTGAATCTGCAGAACCTGCGCTGAAACTGTGTGGGCCGCCGCAGCTAAGAGAGAGCTGCAGCCGCTGAGTGCCCGCCTTAATTTGAATCTGCAGAACCTGCGCTGAAACTGTGTGGGCCGCCGCAGCTAAGAGAGAGCTGCCGCCGCTGAGTGCCCGCCTTAAATTTGAACCTGCAGAACCTGCGCTGTAACTGTGTGGGCTGCCGCAGCTAAGAGAACTGCCGCCGCTGGATGCCCGCACTCGTGTTAATTGTGCCACATCGTGGATTGTCCTTTGAGCCGCCGCAGCTAAGAGAGAGCTGCCGCCGCTGAGTGCTCGCACTGTTGCTAACTTGGCATCACCGTGATTTGTCCTGTGAGCCGCCGCAGCTCAGAGAGAGTTGCTGCCGCGGAGTGCTCGCACCCTTGCTAACTGTGCATCATCGTGATTTGACCTGTGAGCCGCCGCAGCTAAGAGAGAGCTGCCGCCGCTGAGTGCTCGCACTCTTGCTAACTGTGCATCATCGTGATTTGGCCTGTGAGCCGCCGCAGCTAAGAGAGAGCTGCCGCCGCTGAGTGCTCGTACCCTGGCTAACTTTGCATCCTCGTGATTTGTCCTGTGAGCCGCCGCAGCTAAGAGAGAGCTGCCGCCGCGGAGTGCTCGCACCCTTGCTAACTGCGCATCATCGTGATTTGACCTGTGAGCCGCCGCAGCTAAGAGAGAGCTGCCGCCGCTGAGTGTTCGCACCCTGCTAACTTTGCATCCTCGTGAATTGTCCTGTGAGCCGCCGCAGCTAAGAGAGAGTTGCCGCCGCGGAGTGCTCGCACCCTTGCTAACGGTGCATCATCGTGATTTGACCTGTGAGCCGCCGCAGCTAAGAGAGAGCTGCCGCCGCTGAGTGCTCGCACTCTTGCTAACTGTGCATCATCGTGATTTGGCCTGTGAGCCGCCGCAGCTAAGAGAGAGCTGCCGCCGCTGAGTGCTCGTACCCTGGCTAACTTTGCATCCTCGTGATTTGTCCTGTGAGCCGCCGCAGCTAAGAGAGAGCTGCCGCCGCGGAGTGCTCGCACCCTTACTAACTGTGCATCATTGGGTTTTGTCCTGTGGGCCGCCGCAGCTAAGAGAGAGCTGCTGCCGTTGAGTGCCCACGTCTTTGTCAACCTTGCACCATCGTGAATCGTCCTGTGGGCCGCTGCAGCTAGGAGAGTGCTGCTGCCGCCGCGAGCCCATCACGGAGCTGCACGACGAGAGTCATCGCCACCACCAGCCCGGGCCGCCGCAGCCGCGTGCTGCTACTGCTGAGGGCCCGCCTGTCCCGGAGTGCCCGACTCGCTGCAAGTGCACTTTGCGGACCACGGCCATCGAGAACTGTGGTCGCTGGGAGTCCGCCTGTCACCATCTCCGCTTCTTCAAGAAGCTACGTGCTGGGTCCCCGTCCAATGGCAGGTATCTGGTGAGCAACGGGTCGCGTAGACCCAGGACTTGAACTCAGTCAGCGCCACGTTCTGGTGATCACGGATTGTCTTTTTAAGTCCCTAGTGATTTACATGCCTGATTACTGGTTAAAACGCTTTTGAGAGTTTCGTACCAAACCTTGGATAAAGATATTATTTTTTCTATACCTACTTGAGTTGTGGCCTTTTGTGGTGTCGTTACTGCCTTATTGTGCATGGTCATAAATGCTTCACACACTGCCTCTGAGATAGGCCTAGCTGCTCGTGCTACGTTACCACAGGGTTGAGCAGGGGTTATCAAAGGGGGTAGCCGGTTGGAGATATGATGAGATAAAACCCTGATGTGAGAATCCACGAACAGAGTTTGATTGGTAAAGAGTTAATAATTTTCCCGAATGAGATATGAATTTTCAGAAGTCAGGTAAGTGGGAATAAAATGAAGTGAAAAGACGTGTGGTTGTCATTATGAGCAGTGAAAGGGTATGATTTGCAGATGGTGAGTAGTGACCTAAGAGAGGGAGTAGTGACCTAAGAGAGGGAGTAGTGACCTAAGAGAGGAGTAGTGACCTAAGAGAGGAGTAGTGACCTAAGAGAGGGAGTAGTGACCTAAGAGATTTAGTAGTGACCTAAGAGAGGGAGTAGTGACCTAAGAGAGGGAGTAGTGACCTAAGAGACGTAGTAGTTACCTAAGAGACGTAGTAGTGACCTAAGCAGTAGCGGCTCGTGGAGGGAGTGCTGCGGGCGGTGGGGCGGGGCGGGGGAGGAGCAGGGTGGGGGCTAGTAAACTACGGCATACGGCCGAACAGAGGTAAGTAAACAAATAAATAAATAAAATGAATTTCATTGCGCATGCTGCATTGCCAAATCCAAGAGGAGCCACCACACCGCTTCTCCTTAATCAAGAGACTTCTTCGAACAACAAGCATTTGCAATGCAAAAGGACTCGCATTTACGCGAGACCTATTGCATTGGAAACAGGAGTGTGGGCGGGAAAAAGGCACGAACAGGAGTGCGGGGTGAGGGGCGGGGAGGCCGAGAAGTCACGGACTGTGGGAGGGGAGGGGGGGAGGCATGGAAAGAAAATAGTGTTGAAAGTAAAGGGGCCAGTAGCCATGGAAGGACACAAATGACAACATGCTCGTCATAAGGAGGGACTAACAAGCCTAAAACCAATCGGAAGGCAGCATTTAAGACAAAGGCCAAAGAAAAAGATGGACGGAGAGTGGGCGGAGCTTACACAAAGCTTCCACGCTATACTGAATACTGCATGCCTCGCAAAGCGAGCAGCGCATGCGCTGCAACTCTAGGCTCGACCTAAAAAAGAACTTACCTGCCGCCTTCCAGCGTTGCCTCACGCTCTTCTGCTCCTCTCCTCTCCGCTGAAGGCAGGCACAGGTTCCCATCCTGCTCTGCGACCAATCCTGAAGCTGCTCTCATAAATAAGAGCAGCTTCAGGATTGGCCTGTGCCTGCTCTCTCCAACCCCAGCAATGCAGCTGGGGTTGGAGAGAGCTTCACTGCGCATGGGAGTTTGGCAATCCTCAGACGGCTGGCCAAACACACATGCGCAGTGAAGGCAGTGCCCACCACTCCCCCTCCAGCCTGTCACCACCCTGGCCCCACCCCCAAGACTCGGTACAAGAAAAATAAAAAGGGTTTTAAACAGGTTTATTATAGTTTTATTTTTCACATTTTTTAAAGTGGGGGTGGGGAGGGATGCTCTTCCGCCATAGCGGAGTAGCCACCGCTGATAATAGTCCAATTCTTTCTGAGGTGTCATTAGCAGAGGTTCTGCCTAGAGGTCAGCAGAGCAGCATGTCAGAATAACAAAAAAATCTTCTATCTGAAATATTATGTTCTAAATTTAATTTACAAAAATATTGTCCCGTTGGGTGTAGATTGTTTAATATTAATGTCAAAGGGGTGATATTTTGTAAATTATATTTAATGCATGATACTTTAGTCCGGCCATATTTTGGTTCTGATGTTCTAGTACATACCGTAGAGCAGCGTGGATTCATATCTGAAATTGCTCTATAAAGTCTTGGGTGATAAAGTAGGGAGAGCTCTTTAAACCCTTGTTATCTAGCCATATAGTCCCCACTTCAATATCTACTGAACATTTGATATATGGGAGCTGCTGGGTGCCTAACGTGAAACAAGTTTGCGGTCTCAGGAAGATTTTTAATGTACTGGCAACCATCTGCATCCTTTCAGAGTAGGGCTGGTCCAGGATGGTAGAATCTAGTGGTGAAACGTTGCATTACAAACACCTTGGCTAGTCCAGGGATAACTGAATGATTTCAGTTTCTGGTAACTGAAATCTAATAATTTTCACAGTGCACATGGGAATTTCTAGAGGTGATTCCTCTGCTAGGGGAACACTCATTCTTTATTCACTAATGATACACGTGTTACTCTTTTGCTTTAAATATCTTGATTTACTTTTGCACATTTACATTTTGGCCTTTTCCTTCACTTATGATGTAAGAAAAACATGATTGGAGTCAGTTCCTGCCCTTTCTTTGGCAAATGGACAAGGTGACATTCGTCACTGTCTTCCTCTACTTAGAGTAAAGGCAGTACAGCAGCCTTTTCACTGCATGGGTTACAGAAACATGGTTTAGGCCAAAAAATCATCTAAACTTTGGATAAGTCAGTGTTTGTGTCCTCCAGAAGTCTGGATATTTACATCTCAGAGGCCTTATTCTGTGTTTCAACCTAGCTAGCACTTAGGTTACTAAAAGAGTATGAGGCCTTAGGTGATTGCTGTCTCAAAGCAGAAGAGTTATTTTACCAACAGTAACGTTTAGTCTCTAATCTTCAGATCTCACCTGGTCCTACTAGAAAGAGCAGACTGACTCTGCCCAGATTTCATCCTACAATTTACCATGATAGCAAGCTTAGTTTTAGCCTCAGGTGTGACACTATAGAGAACCCAATTTGATTTTCAAAGAGCACATGCAGCCCTGTTACCAGGGAAGAAAGAAGCAACATGGCACTTATATTAGAGAAGTACAAATCATTGTAAAAGCATGTGTTAGCATCCAGCTACATCTACATTCTGTAGATCCATGTCTTATGAATGTTAACATACCTTTAACTGTCCCAGCTTTTCTAGGGCTGCTAAAACTTGAGCATTCACTCAGGACTCTTCTTAAAATCCTAGGGCCACGTCTAAACCCATCGGTTTCCCCACCTGACTTAGAAGTGGAAGCGGGAAACTTTAATTTGTTCATCATACCAGTGCTTGGCAACCAGCTTAGCTATCACATGAAAGTCTTTTGCAAACAACTTATATAAAATGAGCATTGGCATTGCCGATAGGTCTTGTCTATGCAAGAGTTATTGGCATAGAGTGTGGTCATACAAAGTGGAGTACAGTAAAGTGGCATAGTGTAGAGTGCACTGGTGTAAAGTGCATTGGTGTAGAGTGTTGCAGAGTATCGTGGCACAGAGTGCAGTAGCATAGAGTGCAGTAGCGTAGAGTACAGCTGTATATAATACAGCGGTGTACAATGCAGTGTCTTAGAATGCAGTGCCATTTATTAGAGTGTTGTATAGTAGAGTGCAGTGACATAGAGTGCAGTCGTGCCGAGTCAGGGCCGGACTGGCCATAGTGGGCATCAGGTGTTTCCCCGGGAGGCTGGAAGGGTGGGGGCCGGTTTTGGAAGGGTGGGGGCTGGTTTTGTCAATGGGGGCCAGTTTTGCAGTAGTGCTGCAATACCAGTCCCCAGTAACAAAAGCAGCAGTGCTTCACTCCTGCCCCATCCCCCGGGAGCTGGTCTGACAAAATTGCCAATGCTGCTTTGGGTTCCCAGTCTGGCCCTGTGCAGAGTGGAGTGGTGCAGAGTATAGTAGAGTGGCACAGAGTGAAATGGCGTAAAGTTGTACATGATAGAGTGCAGTGGTGCAGAGTATAGTGGCATAGAGTGCAGTGGTGTAAAGTAGAGTGGCATAGAGTACAGTGGCAGAGAGTGCAGTGATGTAGAGTGGGGTGATGAACAGTGTAGTGATGTAGACTGCAGTGATGTACAGTACAGTGGCATAGAGTGCATTTGCATAGAGTACAGTAGTGCACAGTAGATGAAATGAAATGAAAATGAAATGAAAAAAGCATTTATTAAGCGCGTAGCTACCCAGGGGCATCCCAGCGCTAATAGCGGTCAACAGTAGACACCACAGCAATACTATGGGAAGAGCCAAGTTTTTAGCAATTTCCGAAAGGCCAAATAATTGGACTCCTTTCGTAAGCGAAGAGGCAGAGTATTCCACAGCCTGGCGGCATTATAGGAAAATAGGCGGCCACCACTTCTAGCCTTATTGATCCTGGGAAAAACGGCAAGATGCAGATCGTCTGAACGCAGAAGTCTATTCGCAAGGTAAGGCCGGGCAATGAAACAGTTGATGGACGGTCCCTTCCCTGCTAGCGTCTTGTGGACGATACACATGGCCTTAAAGTTAACTCTCTCTGAGGTCCTGTTAGACCTGGCATCATTGGCGCGGGTCTCCCTTCCTCTTTTCTCTTCCGACCTTTTATGTTGGCTGTATTTAGATGCTCTGGGCGCTGTGCCACTGCCAATCAGTGACACAGCGCGAATGCTCCCTGTGTAAAGATAACTGTATGAATTGGAATAATCATAATGGGCTCGTTTGGTTTACCTGTCAGTCCCTAGTATCAGTGCACTGCGTGTGCCCAGGGCTGGTAGACCAAATACTGCTGGTGGGCCGGCAGCGCTGATTTGCGCTACCCACCGAAGCAGCTTTGAAAGTATGTCTGTGTAGCCTGTCTAATAGCGAGTTACCCTCCATTTCACTGTTTACTATTGCGAGGCCACCCGTTCTCATAGGCCAGAATGTGCAGGCTTAGTATTGCATGCCTTAATCCTCCCTGCCCCCAGGAACCTGATAGGAACGTCAAATTTGATATGTTTAAACTCAGAACATGGAAATGCATCTTCTAGTAAGGATTATTAGCGTAGACCGTGTTCGAAAATGCCTCTACTAGAAACGAGGTATTTTCTGGTCTGAAGCTTTCCTGTAGGCTTTTGCTAACGTGTGTATTGGCCGTCTGGTTTTGGAACAGCAGGGCCAGCTGGGTCAGACCTGGCTGGAGAGAGAGATCGGCATTTAGAGTATGGGGAGGGGTGACTCTTTGATCCGAGCAGGGCCGTGCCTGGCAAGGTGAATGATGGCTCCATCTCCCACTGGGCGTCTGATAGCAGACCCCCAGATTCCCAAAGGGCAGGATGTCGCCTCGTAAACCAAGTGCTCCCCGACCCCACCGAACTGGTTCTGACTGGATGCAGTGATTTGTGACGGCAGAGAACAAAGACTTTTTAGGTATAAAGTGCTGCGCGGAATCCTGTTTCAAGGGTGTTCCTTCTGGATGTCAAGACGAAACTCTGTCCGAGCGGACAGAGGAAAGGACTTTGAAACTTTCACCAAGCTTGCTGAAGAAACTACCCTGAATTGAGAGCGCCTCCTGCTGAAGTCTCAGGGACACTAGACTTCACCCCATCAGCCGCCCGAATTCCTTCGCTAGGAATTCTACTTGCAGGTGAGGCCTCCGTCGAGTAACCCGGAACCTCTAGTTCTACTGTGAGGAACACGGACTGGTAACCTTTGCGAACTCTGTGTGTGGGCCGCCGCAGCTAAGAGAGAGCTGCTGCCGCTGAGTGCCCACCTTAATTTGAATCTGCAGAACCTGCGCTGAAACTGTGTCGGCCGCCGCAGCTAAGAGAGAGCTGCCGCCGCTGAGTGCCCGCCTTAATTTGAATCTGCAGAACCTGCGCTGAAACTGTGTGGGCCGCCGCAGCTAAGAGAGAGCTGCAGCCGCTGAGTGCCCGCCTTAATTTGAATCTGCAGAACCTGCGCTGAAACTGTGTGGGCCGCCGCAGCTAAGAGAGAGCTGCCGCCGCTGAGTGCCCGCCTTAAATTTGAACCTGCAGAACCTGCGCTGTAACTGTGTGGGCTGCCGCAGCTAAGAGAACTGCCGCCGCTGGATGCCCGCACTCGTGTTAATTGTGCCACATCGTGGATTGTCCTTTGAGCCGCCGCAGCTAAGAGAGAGCTGCCGCCGCTGAGTGCTCGCACTGTTGCTAACTTGGCATCACCGTGATTTGTCCTGTGAGCCGCCGCAGCTCAGAGAGAGTTGCTGCCGCGGAGTGCTCGCACCCTTGCTAACTGTGCATCATCGTGATTTGACCTGTGAGCCGCCGCAGCTAAGAGAGAGCTGCCGCCGCTGAGTGCTCGCACTCTTGCTAACTGTGCATCATCGTGATTTGGCCTGTGAGCCGCCGCAGCTAAGAGAGAGCTGCCGCCGCTGAGTGCTCGTACCCTGGCTAACTTTGCATCCTCGTGATTTGTCCTGTGAGCCGCCGCAGCTAAGAGAGAGCTGCCGCCGCGGAGTGCTCGCACCCTTGCTAACTGCGCATCATCGTGATTTGACCTGTGAGCCGCCGCAGCTAGAGAGAGCTGCCGCCGCTGAGTGTTCGCACCCTGCTAACTTTGCATCCTCGTGAATTGTCCTGTGAGCCGCCGCAGCTAAGAGAGAGTTGCCGCCGCGGAGTGCTCGCACCCTTGCTAACGGTGCATCATCGTGATTTGACCTGTGAGCCGCCGCAGCTAAGAGAGCTGCCGCCGCTGAGTGCTCGCACTCTTGCTAACTGTGCATCATCGTGATTTGGCCTGTGAGCCGCCGCAGCTAAGAGAGAGCTGCCGCCGCTGAGTGCTCGTACCCTGGCTAACTTTGCATCCTCGTGATTTGTCCTGTGAGCCGCCGCAGCTAAGAGAGAGCTGCCGCCGCGGAGTGCTCGCACCCTTACTAACTGTGCATCATTGGGTTTTGTCCTGTGGGCCGCCGCAGCTAAGAGAGAGCTGCTGCCGTTGAGTGCCCACGTCTTTGTCAACCTTGCACCATCGTGAATCGTCCTGTGGGCCGCTGCAGCTAGGAGAGTGCTGCTGCCGCCGCGAGCCCATCACGGAGCTGCACGACGAGAGTCATCGCCACCACCAGCCCGGGCCGCCGCAGCCGCGTGCTGCTACTGCTGAGGGCCCGCCTGTCCCGGAGTGCCCGACTCGCTGCAAGTGCACTTTGCGGACCACGGCCATCGAGAACTGTGGTCGCTGGGAGTCCGCCTGTCACCATCTCCGCTTCTTCAAGAAGCTACGTGCTGGGTCCCCGTCCAATGGCAGGTATCTGGTGAGCAACGGGTCGCGTAGACCCAGGCCTTGAACTCAGTCAGCGCCACGTTCTGGTGATCACGGATTGTCTTTTTAAGTCCCTAGTGATTTACATGCCTGATTACTGGTTAAAACGCTTTTGAGAGTTTCGTACCAAACCTTGGATAAAGATATTATTTTTTCTATACCTACTTGAGTTGTGGCCTTTTGTGGTGTCGTTACTGCCTTATTGTGCATGGTCATAAATGCTTCACACACTGCCTCTGAGATAGGCCTAGCTGCTCGTGCTACGTTACCACAGGGTTGAGCAGGGGTTATCAAAGGGGGTAGCCCACTTGCCCTGACTTGGGGAGAAGGGTCCCTATTTGGACAGTGGCGCCAGCCATTGCCAACTAGAGACCCCCATTTCCAACAGGTCCCAAGAAGTATCCTTGCTGCGCAGTTTTGCACCGTCTGGAGTTTTGAGATGGTCGCCCGAGGGGCTCCTAAATAAAGAGCATTCCCGAAGTCCAGGCGGGAAAGAATGAGCGCCTGGACCATAAGCCTTCTTGCCTGGAGTGCACAGTGGTGTAGGGTGGCATAGGGTAGAGTGGCATAGAGAGCAGTGGTGTAGAGTACAGTGGTGCAGAGTAGAGTGTGGTAGCATAGAGTGCAGTGACATAGAGTACAGTTATGTAGAGTGCATTGGCGTAAAGTGCAGTGGTTTAGAGCAGACTGGCGTAGAGTGCAGTGGCATAGAGTGGAGCAGGGTGGCGTAGAGTAGATTGTTTCAGAGTAGAGTGAAGTGGCGTAGAGTGAAGTGGCATAGAGTGGTGCAGGGAAGAGTTCAGTGGTGTAAAGTAGAGTGGCATAGAGTGTAATGATGTAGACTAAAGTGGTGCAGAGGGCAGTGACATAAAGTGTAGTGGTGGAGAGTAGATTAGAGGGGCGTAGAGTCGATTGGTGTAGAGTGCAGGGGTGTTCAGTTGACTATTACAGAGTAAAGTGCATTGGCGTAGAGTATATTGGCATAGAGTGCAGTGGCATAGAGTACAGTGTTGTAGCGTGGCGTAGAGTAGAGTGGAGTAGCCTAGACTGAAATGGTATAATGTGCAGTGTTGAAGAGTGAAGTGGTGTAGAGTAGAGTGGTACAGACGAGTATAGCGAGGCTTAGAGTGAAATGGTGTAGAGTGGAGTGGTGAAGAGTGGAGTAGAGTGCAGTGGCACAGACTGCTGTGGCATGGAGTGGTGTAAAGTGGAATGGTGCAGAGTAGAGTGGCATGGAGTGGTGTAAAGTGGAATGGTGCAGAGTAGAGTGCAGTGGTGCAGTGGTGTGGAGTGGAGTGGTGCAGGGAAGAGTGAAGTGGTGCAGAGTGGAGTATGCAGGGTGTGGTAGCACACTGCTATTACAGACAGCGCATTTTCAATTGAAATGACCATTACATTCGCACAGACATACGTTTTACTAATAAAACTATACAGTGCACAAACTATATTGTGTGGAAATGGCATCACCTAGTGTAATGATTTGTTTTGATTATATTAAAGTATTTGTCTCCAACACACCTCAGAAAATAACAAAAAATGTGCTTCTCTGACCCCAATCCTATTAGTGCTAACGACAAGTTTAATGAATGGATTGAATCATCTTTAGACCATGTCCTTCCCAAAAAATGGACTCGGAATACGGTTGGAGTCAACCGAACTGCATGGTACTCCCCTAAGCTCCGCGAGCTTAAACAAACCTGCAAAAAATTGGAGAGAATATGGAGAAAGGATTTTTCCCCTGTCAATAAAGTTAAATACAGGTAAGCTATCAAAATTTATAAAGAAGAAATTAAATCCGCTCAAGCTTTATGCTATGAAGAAAAAATTACGCTGGCATCTAACTCCCCCCGCGAAATCTTTCGCATCACAAAAACACTCCTTAAATTGTCCCCTCCTGCTGTTGTGTCTGATGGTGCTTCTTTGTGTTGCAACTTATTGGCAGAGTTTTTTCTTAATAAAATTCACGATATTTACACCTCCTTCCCCCAGATGGCAGACCAGCAGAACTCAATACCACTGGATAACGTGTCTCATATCTGTGAACACTCCCTGGAGGAAATTCCACCGTTGAACTTGGAATCACTACAAATCATCTCAGACCGACTAAAATCTGGCTCTCCAACAGACTAAGTTCCCCCTACCATCCTGAATCAAGTCTTTGAAATAGTTTACAGCGATACTGGAACTGATTAATGCCTTGATCTCAACGGGAGTGGTCCCCGCCCTGTGGAAATGTGCCATGGTAAAGGCACTACTAGAAAAATCTAACCTCGACCCTGATCTTCTGGGGAACTATCATCCCATCTCATTGCTGCCAGGGATCAGTAAGATTGCTGAGAAGCATGTTAACTCAGTGCTCTCTATATTCTTGGAGTCTCATAGTTGCCTTCATCCTTCACAGACTGGATTTCGGCCCCAACAAGGTACTGAAACTGCTCTTCTAGCAGTGGTGGAAGAGTCCAGGAAACTCTTAGATGGCGGAGGCTGTGCTGCTATTATCCTTTTGGATCTCAGTGCAGCATGTGACACTGTTAACCATCACACTCTGGTCCAGAGACTCAGGGACGTGGAGTGTCCGGGGGGTCCTTAAAATGGCTGCAATCCTTTCTGGAAGGTAGGTCCTTCCAGGTCTTTGAAGGAGACGCTATCTCAGAACATATGCCCCTTAGCTGTGGGGTCCCTCAGGGGTTCTCCCTGAGCCCCACGCTATTTAATGTTTATATGAGCCCCTTAGCGGAGATAGTGAGGCCTTTTAGAGTTCAGATTGTGACTTACGCAGACGATACACAGCTTGTTGTCTCTCTCAACCACTTGGATAATGCTTCGCCTGGTTTAGGGTGAATGTTTGCCAATGTGCAACATTCCGTCCATCATCTTGTGTGTTTTGCATTTCGCCCTAAGTGGGAAGGGTATGCCCAGACGTGGGTCCCGTGCTCACTACGCCACTGGAGTCAAGCTATCCTGGCTGATGAGGGCTGAAAGCCCGAAACCGGTCCTAGGATGCTTGATTCCGGTCCAGGGAAGACATGGCTTGGCAGTTCGGTCTGGACTGTTCCCATGAGGCACAGGGTCAAGACTGATTTGCATATGGCTATGTCTGAACTGGGGTGGCGTGGTGAAGCAAAATAACGATGGATTAAACCCAGATCTGTGACTGGGGGTGAATGTTTGCCAATGTGCAACATTCCGTCCATCATCTTGTGTGTTTTGCATTTCGCCCTAAGTGGGAAGGGTATGCCCAGACGTGGGTCCCGTGCTCACTACGCCACTGGAGTCAGGCTATCCTGGCTGATGAGGGCTGAAAGCCCGAAACCGGTCCTAGGATTCTTGATTCCGGTCCAGGGAAGACATGGCTTGGCAGTTCGGTCTGGACTGTTCCCATGAGGCACAGGGTCAAGACTGATTTGCATATGGCTATGTCTGAACTGGGGTGGCGTGGTGAAGCAAAATAACGATGGATTAAACCCAGATCTGTGACTGGGGGTGAATGTTTGCCAATGTGCAACATTCCGTCCATCATCTTGTGTGTTTTGCATTTCGCCCTAAGTGGGAAGGGTATGCCCAGACGTGGGTCCCGTGCTCACTACGCCACTGGAGTCAAGCTATCCTGGCTGATGAGGGCTGAAAGCCCGAAACCGGTCCTAGGATGCTTGATTCCGGTCCAGGGAAGACATGGCTTGGCAGTTCGGTCTGGACTGTTCCCATGAGGCACAGGGTCAAGACTGATTTGCATATGGCTATGTCTGAACTGGGGTGGCGTGGTGAAGCAAAATAACGATGGATTAAACCCAGATCTGTGACTGGGGGTGAATGTTTGCCAATGTGCAACATTCCGTCCATCATCTTGTGTGTTTTGTGTTTGGAGAAGGTAGCAACCTGGATGGAATGCTCATATCTGAAATTAAATGGGGCCAGGACGGAGCTGATGCGCCTAGGTAACCCTCCTGTTTTTAACGTGGGAACACTGTGGCCAGTCCGCTTTGGTCCAGCTCCCATCCCTAAGGACCAGATCAAAAGTCTGGGCATCTGGCTTGACCGTAACTTGGACTTTAAGGAGCAGGCTTGGAAGGTGGCAGCTAGCTGTTATGGAATCCTTAGGATGTTGCAAAAATTCTCCCTCTTTTACCATTCTCTGCCAGAAGACTTATGGTCCAGGCATTGATCTTGTCTCGCCTTGACTACGTGAATGCTCTCTATTTAGGAGCACCACATGAAACCATTACCAAACTACAGATTGTACAAAACTGTACAGCACATATGCTCCTGCGGATTCCCAATCGCCAATCTGCGAAGCCAGCTCTTGCCACTCTCCACTGGCTTCCAATACAGGAGAGAATCAAGTTTAAGGCTCTCTGTATTGTACACAAGACATTGGCAGGGAAGGGACCGCCTATTATTCGGTCCATCATTATGCCAAACAGGGGCCTGCGTTCGGACAATCGTCGTCTTGCGTAAGTCCTAAAATAAGAAAGGCAAGAAGTGGAGGCCGTCGATTTTCCTATAATGCCGCCAGGTTATGGAACACCCTTCCCCTCCATATTCGTCTTCAAACTAACCATCTGACCTTTCGGAAATCGCTTAAAACACTGCTCTTTCCCTAATGCTGCTGTAGTTCTTTTGGATGGCTGCTACTAGCGCTGGGATGCCCTCGGGTAGCTATGCGCTTAAGAAATGCTATATTCATTCATTCATTCATTCATTCATTTTGTGTTCCTATTTCTGATATTCTCTGAAATACTTGCACAGTTCATTTAAATGTTGTGTGCTAGAAAAAAAACCTTTCCTGCCCCCCGTATCCAGCAAGATTGTCACATAAATGCTCTCATTTTGAAGTCAGAGAAAGAAACGAAGCTCCCTCAGAAAACAGAGCCTGACATTTGACCATGGCCTTTGAATGCACAACAAATGTGACAAGATAAGAACAAGAGTTTCAGGCCTGTTTACAGAAAGGAGCACTCAAGGAAGAATACAAGGGGAGTTGGTGTGAAAAGGCTTTGCTCCTTGGGAGCAACAAACTCACCCTGGACAGCCTAAAATAAATAAAGCCAGCAAATATAAAGTCAGGAAATGTAAGTTACAAACAACGAAGCCAAAGATAAGCAACGGGCAGAATGCATTCGCAAGGAGGCTTTCTGAATGTCCCCAAGATGTCTTTAACAAACCAGACAGTTGTGCTGTCTTGTAGGCTTTGACCTAAACAGCAGAAAATCAAGCACTCATAGGTCCATGAGGAGTTAAAAAATTAGAAATCAGAACTCAATCTCGCCCTAAGGCAAAATGAAGCTTCAAATGCCAAAAACGTAAGAATGAGGTATAAAAGAACAAGGAAAAATGAATTTGAAAGGCAGCAGTGGCACCTTCTCATCAAGGCAGCAGAGGCCAAGAACGACACATCATTTTGGGTCCTATTGGCAAATGAAACATACAACTTCCAAAATACCAATACTCACAATATACCATAGACCACCATCTAAAAAAAAAATCGTTTATAATGACAGTTATGACTACAGTCAAGAAATCGTACACCCAATGCCTTTGGAACCTAATATTTACAGCCTAATTGATTTCTTTTCACGTGAAAAAAATAACTGGAGAGATAAGGAGGGCTAAAAGCAAACAAAGCCCCAAACAAACATGATTGCACCTGTCTGTTTTATAAACTTTGGTGAGTGGTGGTCGTCTCCCTTATCCGAGGCTTCTACATACTTTGGCAAAAAAGTATGCTTTTTGGAGTTGTGGAAAACAAACCTGATTTTATCGGGAAAAATCCTTTACATCGCAGGCAATACATTGCTAACCATTACAACACAAGTCGTTACAACCACTTGCTGTAGTGGGCAGAAGGTGTTGGATTTAAAATCCAACACCTTCCCTACTGTTGCACAGACTGGAGTTGGAATAGTAAATTATACTATTCCAACATCCAGCGCCCCCTACAGCAAGTTGTTGTAACGACTTGCATTGTAATGGTATGCGATGTAACAACGCGGTCGTTGTAACGACCGCGTTGTAATGGCATGCGATGTATCGCATGCGTTGTACGTTGCATATTCAATTTTATCATGCTATAAAAGTATAAAACATCTGAACCAATTTCTTACATGCCAGTCAACCTGATTTAGAAAATAAATTATTTTCAAAAAATAATACGGGAACATATGAATGATTTGGTTGAAGAAAATATTACTTCAAACCACATACAGGGTGGTCTTTCGATCACAGACAAGATCTTTAAACTCTAACATATCATTCATGAGTTTTCCATCAAAAGACATATGCCACTGTTTGCCACTTTCTGAATTTCTCCCAAACCTTTGGCCTGGTCAATAGGCAGCTACTTTACAGCAACCTGGAAAGCAGTGGTCTTTTATTGGGCTTTTTAAGAACATTAGCAGGTCTCTAAG
Source organism: Calotriton arnoldi (assembly GCA_963921515.1). Lineage (NCBI taxonomy): Eukaryota > Metazoa > Chordata > Amphibia > Caudata > Salamandridae > Calotriton > Calotriton arnoldi. The sequence continues at coordinate 1,067,354 of CAWUFW010002901.1, forward strand.
GAGATTCAAAAGCACAAGTCAGGATGAACCTAAATGGTGCAAGAATTAGAGGTTCACCACAAGTAGAGGATTCAAGCTAAGTTGCATTTCGGTGCCTACCTTATTTAATCCTTACACAAATTACATGTACAACTAATTATTTGCAGTCTCCTCAGATGTTCCGAGAATAAACAACGCAAGTATCCCAGTGCTCTTGTATGCGAATGATTCCACCCTGCTAGTACGAACACAGATTGACCTGCAGTTCCAACTAGTTGCAGTGGAAAACTATTGTGCCATGAATTTTCTAGAAATTAATCCATTAAAATCTAGAGTCATGATCTGGGGCTCCGGATCAAAAAGGACACTGAGTAAAGAATTTCACTTGACAGCAACAACATTACAAATAACAAGCACCTTCAAATTCCCAGGTGTGAGAGTGACTAACCAGCTGTCTTGGAGAAAATAGTTGGATGATGCCGTAGCAAAGCCACAAGAGGCGGCAAAAGGCTTTATGCAATCACCAAAGAGAGATGGCAATGGGGAAGTAAAAACTTTAGAAACAGTGCCAAGAACTAGAGCAAGAGGTATTCGGGTTTATGTCGCAGAAATCTGCGGAGCCGGTCGCCATCAGCCTGTTAGAAATGATTTAAATTGAAAGGATCGTATGAAAAAAAAACATAGAGCCTTAACAATTACGGATCCACTGGAAAAAAGTCTAGGGTATGCACCCATTGAAGAAAGAGCCTCCAACCCCTCCTCCTCATTACACTACTAAGAAACAGTCTAGTACATGAGATTTGAGCTGCTAAAATAAGTCTAGCTATGGAGTTAGAGAAAAACATCATCTATCATGAAGTATTTCAGTTCGACGCTCAGCAGGCCAGTTATGTGACTTGAAAATTGCTTTATCACAGAAAAGATTGCTCTTCATGGCACAAAAGTATACTGTCCCCCTCAATGAACATGTGACTAGGAGGCTTTAAACCAATTCATGTGAATGTTCCTGCTGTAGGTGTCATTCAGTATCTCAGATCCACTTCCAGCTTTTCTGCAGAAAATCCTATCATCCCTGTAAAAGGTCTACTTGGCCATCATTCACCAGGATCTTAAATTTACTGCCCTTACTCCACTCTGTCTCCCCAAAGTGGATAATGCAGTAATAAAATTTGAATCTGACCAGGCACCGCTAATATGTGTGTTACGCTATAGGCCTCCACAACACATGCCCCTTTTTCCTCAAACTATGGGGGAACAGATTGCTAACCTGGTGACCAATCACACCAGAATCATGCTGTTGGGCGACTTTAACTATTGGGCAAACGATGCGCAAGGTGGGCCACAGTCGCTAGAGCTGACTGAACTTCTCAGTTATCTTAATTTCGCCCAACAGGTGCTTACAGCTACCCACATAAAAGGACACATTTTAGACCAAACCTGGACCCTCAATCTGATGGTTTCCGCAGTGTCCATCACACCCTGTATTTGGTCTGACCACCACTTAATCAAATTCATTTTAAAAAACCTGACCACCCTTTAACCCCCCGCTAACAGAGGGAGACTGGCGAGAAAGTGGAACCACATTGACTCCAATGATTTCCTGACCACTCTAACCAACACAGCTCCTAATTCCACATCTGACATTAATCTCCATGAGGAACATGTCTCTGCCTGGTTTTTAGCGGCTAGTGATAAACATGCCCCTTTTAAACAAATCAGACAATCCCGCCGTCTCGAGGCACAGAGATGGTTTAGTCAGGAATTAAAAATGCAAAAACTTTCTCTCCATCAACTAGAAAGAAAATGGAGAAGGAACTATTCTCAAACTGATAAAACTATCTACCAGTTAGCACTGAGAGAATATAAAACAGCAATCTCTAAGGCAAAAGCAACTCATTTCTCCTTTAGAATTTTAAACTCCAATAATCAAGCTAAAGAAATATTTACCATTGTAGATGAACTATCCAATCCCGACAGAGTCCTTAGCAAGCCTTTACCCACCCAGGCTCTCTGCGACTCTCTGAATAGTTTTTTCATTGACAAAATTGCTTCTATCAAAGCCAGCATTCCCACCCATCCTACTACAGTTAAGTCACCTCACTTCCCTGGAAACCACCACCTCCTTGAGTCATTCACATCCCTGGACACTAAGACTTTCTGTGATCTGCTGTCCAAAATTAGATCGGGATCCCCAAAGGACCACAGTTCCCCACATATTCTAAAAACGGTTCTGCCAGCATATCCAAAGCCTGTACTGGATCTCTTAAATAACTCTCTATCTCAGGGCAAGGTCCCCAATGCTTTCAAGGAGGCAATTGTGGTCCCCCTCTTAAAGAAACCTGGAGCTGACCCGCAGACGCTATCTAACTACCGCCCTATTTCCTTGCTCCCGTATCTAGCTAAGGTACTAGAGGCACATGTGGCCAAATGTCTATCTATTTTCTTAGAAAATGCTAACTTTCTTGATTCTCACCAGGCGGGTTTTAGGCCAGCGCACTCTACTGAGACGGTTATACTATCTGTACTAGACTCCCTTCGGGAAAAGGCCGACAGAGCCATTCCCCAGGCCCTGGTACTACTGGACCTCTCGGCCGCCTTCGACGCGGTCGACCACAGTACGCTGTTAGACCGTGTCAGGGAGGCAGGCCTTCGGGGTCCTGTCCTCAGTTGGGTCAATTCCTTCCTGAAAGACCGCTTTCAGGCAGTCCGTATTGGTCAGTTCACGGCCCCTAAACTAAAAACTACCTGTGGTGTCCCACAGGGATCTTCGCTCTCCCCACACCTTTTCAATCTTTATTTGCTGCCGTTGATACGATCCCTGAAAGAAAGGAACACTGTCACTTTTAACTACGCGGACGATTTGCAGCTACTTTTTACCATTGACAATTCTCCTCAGTCAATCTCTGACTTTCAGTCTACTATGCAATTTATCTGCCATTGGATGGATTGCAACCATTTAAAGCTGAACCCTGGTAAAACCGAAGTAGTCCTGACCAGTGGCGGTATAAGTTCATGGGGCCCACACTATTGGCCCAACGAACTAGGCCCGATACCGGCCAACTCAGCTAAAAGCTTGGGAGTCACTATAAATAATGATCTCACGCTAAAAATACATGTTGGCTCTGTGGTTTCCGCCTGCGTCTTTCAGCTGTGCAAGATCAGGAAAATAAGCAGACTACTTATCCAAGCAGCCTTGACACAGGTGGTGATAGCCTTGGTATTATCACGCCTTGATTTCGCTAACGCTATCTACCTTGGTATACCACTCTACCTCTCTAAAAGGCTCCAGATGGCCCAATATCAAGCTGCTAGACTTATCTATAGGCAACCCAGGTGGCAACACGCTTCCCCCCTCCTGAAGAAGCTGCACTGGGTCCCTATTCCTCAACGCTGCGCCTTCAAAACGGGCTGCCTGCTGTTTAAATCCTTGCATGGCCAAGGCCCTAAATTCATGGATAATCTTATCTCCCGTTACATCCCCTCCCGCAACCTACGTTCAGCTCATCTCCTACTCCTGAAGGTCCCAACGTTTAAGCTGAAGCGCCAAGGGGGCTGTAGGTTTGCCACTTTAGCACCAAAACTGTGGAACACTCTCCCTTTGGAAATCAGATCTAGCACCAACCTAATGAGTTTCAGAAAGTCACTTAAAACTTGGCTGTTTACCCAGGCCTACGAATGAACCTTTGATTTACCTTCCTAGACAGCGCCATGAAACCAATTGGTGTACGAGCGCTTTACAAAACACTTATAACATAACATAACAAGGATAAAGAACTCTAGCCTCCAAAATACCAAACTAGCAATGATCTAGCTCATGTCTGAGAAATCAGGGGAAGTTATCTTATGCAAGGCTGCTTCTTGAACAAAGCATGGTGAATCAGGGGGAGCAAAACATTGACAAAAACCCAGACTACCTACAGTTAATGCAAACTTTATACATGTATTCCCTATCTTATGCACTTTATTTGGCTGGAACAAACTGAGTTTGTTTTAACCAATTTGTATGATATTTGAAGCAGTAAATGATTACCCGGACTGCTCTAACAGGCATGATTTACCTAATTGTTCTCATATTCTATTTATCTATTTGTCTTTCTTATCCTGAAGGCATCAATACTTTGAGAAACACATAAAACTTCAGAACTACCATTATGACGCAAACCTTTACCTCGCATATGCCTTTACTACGCATAGGCATGCGTGGTAAAGGCATACACGTGGTAAAAAATGTTTGTGGTGGGTAAAAATAACTATATATATTTATATATCCAAAAAGCACAGTAGGCACTCACGGGGTCCTTGGTATCTCCAAAGATTTATTTAAATCAAATAGACGCATTTCGGCTGGACTGCCTTTCGTAATATTTGCATAATACGCAGTGCACGGAGCAGGCTGGATTTATGTCCCGATTGGCGCGCTCATTCACATCAAAAGATGACTGCGCCATGACAGTGTAGAATACAGTTTTTCAGTCACCATATCAGCATGGTGTTAATGATATGTCCAATTTCAGGTATTTTTAGCTCAAATGATGAAATGTACATTCCTAGCTTCGATAGGCAATGCAGTTCATCCATAAAAAAAATACGTGAAGAATATCAGGCTGTTTGTAAGCACTTTTAGGGCCAATTCAGTCAGTCCTGTATGATGACATTATTCTCTGAATGAGTTCATACATACGCCCCTCGGAACAGTGCTTTCCAAGTTGTTACAGCGCCTCTTCAAAGCTCTACAGTCTGGTACACACCTCTTGTCCACTCCTAACCGCTTATTGCAATCCTGTGCACCTACCCGTCGGAGTTGCTTTATAGCAATGATTCCTCCTTCACGTTCATCGCGGTAGTGCCCATGTGGCGGATTAGGCAAGGAAATGAAATCCGTTTCACCAACTCCACCAACCTTGCCGAACTCCTAAGGCAGGTGCCATCTATAGTCAGCTGAAAGGCGTCTATTTGCTTTAAATAAATCTTTGGAGATACCAAGAACCCGTGAGTGTCTACTGTGCTTTTTGGATATTATATATGTGAGGCCACCCTCATGATTGGTGGCACCCCCTTAAGAGTTCGGCAAGGTTGGAGGAGTTGCTGAAACAGATGTAATTTCCTTGCCTCAACCGCTGCATTTTCTGACAATACAACAACAGGACAGGTGAAAGCCCTTAAATTTAGCCTGCTCGTGCACTGTGTATTATGCAAATACTGAGAAAGGCAGCCCAGCGGAAACGCGTCTATCTGCTATAAATACATCTTTGGAAATACCAAGAACCCTGTGAGTGCCTGCTGTGCTTTTTGGATAGCATTCCACTCACTGCCATTTACAACCTGCTCAAGGAAGGTAGCTAACGGTCGCGATCAAGGCCCAGTTATTGCGCCTGGAATCGGGAAAAACATGAGGAAAAAGGCCTAGTATTCATGGGTCTGCATTTTATTCCCAATCCAGGGTCAATTATTTGTATAGCCCGTTGTTTGGTGATTCTGGCCCTCTGCACCAAATAACAGACTACGCGTAACAAGGCCCAATAAGTAAATAGTGATACAACACTGGAGCTTTCATGAACAAATCAATGAAAGATAAAATGTTACCATTCCGTTCTCTATGACTAAAAGTGCATTTTGGGGTACCCTGCCTATACTCATGAGGTATCTCTGACATAATCCCATGTTTTTGGGTCTCCAAGGCATTGTTCTTTAGATATTTTTCTCTCTAGATTATTGTGCATATAAATGTATTATTTATTTGGTAGCCTTATATATAGACCCATATCAAAGCCCAGACCTTCAGAATGCACTTCATGCATATTCTTGTTTATCATTTACTGGGTTTCCGTAGTGCCTCCAAAAAAGGGTACCAGCACTGCTTTACGGAGAGTATCGCTGATGGAGGTGAGTATTCTGTCTCTGCTAATTAATACAAAATACCAGTCACATGCAGGAGGGATAGAGGGTGATGAGTGGGTGGAGAGGGAATGTAGATGAACAGAAGTTTTGACAACAGAGAAGAGGAAATTGAGATCGCCGAAAAAGAACACATGCACTGCCCATTATAGAGCACAGCAAACCAGTTTATCCTCAGATGAGGAGATGTAGAGGAAGGGTCTTAGGGTTTTTCAAGAGGAATAACAGAGTAAGTGGAGTATGTGAGTTAGGAGGGAGGACATTCTATACTGATACTGTGGTATCAGAGAAGGAATGGCCGAGAGTCTATTTTGTTTAAAGTTTCAATGTTTCTAATCTAATAGGACTGTGGATCCTGCATCCGCTCAAGCCTCTGGACATATTTAGAAGTTTGGCAAGGCTCAGTTTCACTAGATTATCACAGAGCTTAGTATATAACACTGTCACTAATGTTTGTTTCTGTCTTTGTGTTTTATTTAGGGTCTTAAAGAACAACCTCTGTTTAGAGGTCAGCCTGTCAGAGACGTAGAAAATACTGATCTTCGTACAGAAGGAGAAAATAGAATCCCACCAGTGTTCCGGACCCACAGTTATATTTACAGATGGGTTAATGGTTGGCATCCATGGGCAGCAATTGAATGGAATGGAAGCCTGGTACTCCAGTCTTTTCCCATTCATATCACATAAGCAGAGTCTCAAACTTACAGGAAGGAGGATGAAATATCTTGGTGTCTGTCGCTCTGAATAGTGAGTCAATCATTTTCTTTAGGAATATAAGGCATTATAGCTTTTGAACATAAGCAATAATTTGTGTGTACATATTAAAAGGTGAAGATGTTGGTAATAACTTTTTATAGGGATAAAAACCAAGTGAATTTACATTCAGACAGATGATCCCCTAAAAGACAGAAAGGCAGGTGGAATGGCTTCTGTTCCCAGTAAAAAAGACATGACTTAGCAATTCAAGATGGACTGTTTTATTTGCCTTAGATTCATAGTGGCTTACTTGTGGTTACTCCCACCTCGCCTTTTTGTTTCTCCCGTAAGGACAAAGAGGTAGAAGAGAAATCCCTTGGAGCAGGGCATATCTTAATATACCAACAGTCACCTTCCTGCACTCACATTTCCTCTAAGTCCACCTATATAAACCTGTCTGCTTATGTTTTACTATTTATTGATTATTCAGCAATCTAGTTGCTGTGAGAATTGTACCCACCCCCAGTAGTGCATACCTTTCGAACCTTTGGATTTTAATGTGTTAAAACTTCCCAATGAGCTTATATATTGAGTCTTTTAGCTAATTTATTATGGACTTCACTGATCTCTATAGGTGCACCGAGACCAATTGTGGGGTTTCTCTCACGTCTCTATGAGAAACTATCCAGTCAAGTTCGCTTTGGTCCTCAAGGGGAATGCAAGCCAAATTTTAAAGTAGGTTGTGGTATACGCCAGGCCTGCGTATTGGCACCATTGCTGTTTTCACTTTTTATTAACGGGGTGGATAGCCATCTACAGGCTCTGCAGGCTGATGCTTCTAAGGCTGCAAGACACTCAATACCAGTGCTGCTTTATGCAGACGACGCAGTACTCCTAGCTAGAACACCAATGGGCCTGCAGAGATGAACGCTTTTGGTGAATATGTGGCTTCCAAAAAAATGATCATTAATAAAACCAAAACAGTCACCATGGTCTGTGGCAAAAAGCAGTTTAATACAGTAGATTAATTGCATATATGAATTTTAGGTGACGATTGATTATATTTTTCTTTTTTTTTACAAGCTATATAGCTGTATTAGTAAGGGATTGTATACCCTACTGTGTTTTATGTACTAAATGATTTGGAGTTTTGGATTATGTGACCGGGAATTTAATGCCTGTATCTATATATTTGTACGGGTTTTATTTATGCACTTTTATGGTTGTATTTCCTTTCAACCGAATAAAGTTAACGAATTGAATTGAGTCTTTTAGCTAACCACACTACGGAAGCAAACGTGAATTATAAACATAGAAGTGGCTCTAGTGGGCTGTAACGTCACAGTCACATGTTTAACTAGGTAATAAACATTCCCTTGCTTGGACTACATCCCCCAATACATTTTAAAAAGATATTGATGAAGGACGTTTCAATCGTTGAACTACGGATTTTAACACCTTTTGTATAAGTGCAAAAGAACAGAGATACAACAAAAAGTATTTCCTGACAAAATGGTCAAGATAAAAGAAAGTTCTACATACACCACAGACCGCAGCATGCCTAAAACAAATTTGAGCATGGATGAAGGCAAATAGTTTTACATTTAACATTGCAAAAACCAACATTCTTCACGATGGTGGTAAAGAAGGTCAACATCAACAATTCTACTTGCTGACATCCCTCAGATCTCCACCGCTGACAGTTCAGAAAAGCAGGGATTTAATAGACATATTTTATACCAGCCTTTCCTTTGCACCTCAAGTAGCCAATATCATAACACAAGGAATTGTTCAACACCAGGGAAAATACATCTCTGCTCATCTCAGACTCTCCCAAAGCATTCTACTAGCGCAATCACTGCCGCTGTAATGGACGATTGTAATGCAATTCACTCAGAAGCGCACAAAAGGCTAATAAATACATTGAAGTTAGTAATAAAACCTTGCTGCAGTAATCATCTTTGGTGCAAGAAAAAGAAAACAGTTCACCCCTGTGTGTATCTTCCTCAGGGACCAACGACTTCAGTGTTGTATGGTTAATGCATTACAGTATATTGAAACATAACCCTTTGTATTTCCATCGCACTGTCAACCACTTCCAACTCAGCAACTAACATTGTTCAAATTAACACTTCAGACCCCAAACCTCTTAGAAAGGGAGGAAGTCCTTCATTTCTCTGGATGCAAGATGTTGTAGCACACGTTTTCCAGACCTTCCCCAAGTCTCTGCAACTGAGAGAAACCTGGCAAAGCCCTGTGTAAGAAATACGTGTCTGTTAACAATTGAATTAACAGGACCACTTTGTTCCCCTACTTCTGTGACTTAGTGCCTGTCTTTCCCTGCCTCCTGCTAGCTCATCTGCAACACCCTAACCCACTTTCCGTCTTCATGACTGGATATTTTGCAAGTACTGTAAAGAGGCTAGGTTAGCTTTTAGAACTACGTACATTCAATTAGTGGCTGTATGGATCAGAATCATAAGGCAGTGCCGGCACGCAAGCATTGGAAATATGAGCCCATTCTGTACATAACATATGATGGTACAACACAGTACAGAGCGATTTGAACTTATTTCATTTTAAAATGTAATCGTTTTAGAAATAGTATATTTTATTTAGTGCCACAATGAGCTGCCATGCCCCTGAACCTTAAACAGACTGATGCAAATGACCTAGCTGCAATGACAGTAACAGTACAAAATGACACCAGCCTGAAATGACAGGTGCATAATCAAACTGTGAAGACTGCAGTATGATTATTTGCGTTAACAATGTTGAGGAGACCAGAGTCTGTAAGAAGAGAGGGCAATAAAAGCAAATTGATAATGGCGCATCCCAGCCCCTATATATTCTACGAGCTACATGTAGAACTACATGTAGAACAGAGTAGAGGTAATGTGGCCTGCTGGAGTCAGTTCAATCAGTTCAACAAGCTTTATTCGGTTTGAAAGACAACCAGAAAAGCAGCATTAATACATTAACAGTAAATAAATTCATTATATACAAATACAATCATCATTAATATCACATAAAATCATTAAAATCAGTTAGATATAAATGATACTTTTCCTCTCCTGTATCGATTTTAAAATAAACGTGGCAGCAAAAAAACATATCTCGGGGTCTCTAAGTGTAAACAATAGTTCCATAGCTGCCTTGGTAGTTTTTACATTATGTTTCTTAAACAAGGGTTTAAGATAGATAACTCTGTAATTCAAATATAGACCGCATAATAGTAAAAAGTGCATAGTGCTCTGTTTTGAATGCTCGTCACAAGGACATACTGAGGTAGAATGCATTTTTATTTTAGGGAATGCTACCAAGTGGTGGACTATACCCAGTCTCATCCTCGTTAATACATAGCGATGTGATTGTCTTGTAACAGTTGAGAGATAACCTTGGAAGCCCTCTGTGTCTATAATTGATTGATAAAGCAAATATGTAGGTTGCAACCCAACCACTCTCATCCTACACTCACTTTTATAGGCCAGAAATGTGTTCTTAATCTCAGATTTTGTCAGGGCTACCACTTCAGCAGGATTTTCACAAATCGTGAACATAAAATGATCTCTATAAAAATCAACAATATATTTTAACCACGGTATCGCTGAGTAGTTATCCAACTTCAGACAATCCTGTATTATTAATTGAGTAAATTTAGTCTCCTCTTTGGTCCAAATTGATTTCCATAGCAATAAGGGTCTTAGGGCAATCAGGTCTGACAGATATCTAAGGCCAACTTCACAGTGGGTTAATTCTGTAGAAGCAGATAAGGGAAGACATAATAGTTTCTTTAAAAAGGAATTTTCCTCTATTTGTAACTCCTGGCTACAATTGTATCCCCATACCCCAGCACCATATAGTGCAATAGGAGTACACCTGGCTTTATAGATAGCTGTCATGTCTTCAATTCTACGATCGCCCAATTTTGTTGCAAACCGAAATACTCCATGCACACTTTTTGTCATTTTGGCTCTGACATTGGATAGTTCAGGTGTCCAATGGCCGTTACCATTAAATGTTATGCCCAGGTAGCAAAAATTATTAACAGTTTCAACTCTCGCACCGTCTATAAAAAAGGCTTTCGGTTTACTCGGTTTTGCCCCACAAACCATAATATATGTTTTTGCCTTATTAATTAACAGTTTCCTTGCCTTAATAAAATCTGTAAACTTGTCCATTAGACGCTGTAGACTGACCTGAGTTCTAGATAAAAATACAGCATCATCTGCGTATAATAGAACGGGTATATTCTGTCTAGCGGCTTGGGGGGCATCTGCCGGCATCAGTTTAAGAATGGCATCAGCCTCATTAATAAATAAGGTAAAAAGTAAAGGGGCTAAAACGCAGCCCTGGCGAATGCCACGTTTAACCTTAAAATTGGGTGTGCATTCACCCCGCTGATCATACTAAACTCTTGTTGATAGATTTTCATATAACCTAGCAAGAAAATATATGATAGGTTTCGGGGCGCCTAAATTGAGTAAAACTGGCCAAAGGAGAGCGTGATCAACCAAATCAAAAGCACTACTGAGGTCAGCAAAGCATAAAAAAAGACTCCCATTTTTAACGCGTGTATATTTACCAATTAAAAGATCCAGATTAATACACTGCTCAATCGTGCCTAACCCCTTCCTAAAACCATATTGTGCTTGGGATAAAATCTCGTTCTCCTTCACCCATTCATCCAGTCTCGCTAGTAGGACCCTAATCATCACCTTCACTGATGAATCTAAAAGGGAGATAGGGCGGTAGTTCTTTGCTTCAGATTTATTTCCTTTTTTGTATATCGGGATGATAACTGATTGGCCCCATGTAGACGGGGCACCCTCGGTGACTGCTGCATTAAAAACTCTAGTCAATATTGGTCCCCATAGTTCTGGTAACATTTTATAAACATCTATGGGGACACCGTCAGGCCCCGGTGCTTTCCCACTTTTACTACCCATAATTCCTAGTTCCACTTCTTCAAGCGTGATATTGAGAGGTATAATAGGCCAATGTGGTACTATAGTGCTAAAATTTTGCGGAACGTAATCTACGTTCTCTGGTGGATTAAAAATACTGGTAAAAAATAGCACCCATTCCTCACAACTGACATAGGATGTTAGTACTGGCACAGAGTCATTTTTAAGGAAGGGCAAATTAACGGGCTCCCAAAAGAGTTTATTATTCCTAGTATCAGCGGCCTGTGTTAAGTTATCCCATGCTTCCTCTTGAAGCTCCCTTTTCCTCCGTTTTAGAACTAATTTATATTCAGATCTTAGGTTCTGTATTAATGCCTTGTCCCTAGGTCTATGGCAGAGTGCATGTTTTAACCGGTTCAGGGACTGAGTACAAGCGTGGTTAAACCATCCCCTAGTCTGATTAGTTCTTCCTCTTAACGGGGCATTCATTATTCCTGCTGGAGTCATGATTAAGACCTAAAAATAGTCCTGACAAGGTATGCTTTTATTAATTAATTTATTTGGCCTCTGGGTTCTTCATTGTGCCTCAAGAACACCTCATTACTTGGAATACATCAAAAAGGCATTCATAGGAAAATACATACAGCTTAGCATCAAAGATGTTTGGGGCGGAGTGGGTGGGAGAGTAAAGGTCAGGTGGACGGAAGATGGGGGAGGTCAGCAAGAGATTCCTAGACCTTACCACTTCTCAGACCGGCTGAGGAGTGTTTATTTTACGTTGAATTTGTGTTTTCGTTTTCTCCTAAGCATTTCAAGTGCCTGTTGCGTATTTAGGGGGTGGCAGGGCAGGATCAACATTGTAAATTAGCAGGGCTGCCACCCACCCAGCCACGGTTCTCTAACCTCATTTACAAGTGTGGGAAGCACCAGGCTACGAACAGCCCAGTGGCAGAAGCAAAGCATGGCAGTGCCAGTAGGACAAGTGCAGACGGTCTTTTGACATGCAGAGAGGAAACTCACTGAGTAAAAGGGGCCATATTTTTTTTAGGTTTTTGGAAAAGAATGATGCACAGGCTGCAACAACATGGCAGATCTCCCGGCTTTCTGATTTGCTGATAGTGCATCTGTTGCACCAGCAGATGCACTTTTGCTAAAGTAATCCTAGCCTGGTGGGGCTGGGTCAATCGCTTAATGTGGCAGGCAGCCGGATGCCAGCGCTGGAGACCAGGCCCTTTACCAGCCTGGCAAGCTGGTGCGCTGTCTGACGGTCTTTGAATGAGGCCACTACTATACCCCTTTGTGAAGGAAACAATAAACTGAAAGATGGAGCTGAGCTTCTGCTGGTCTCCCCTTCTGTGGGAGGTGGAGGTGTCCAGCCTCTCGGCTTGGACCTCGCGTGCTACAAATCGTTAATTCACAGCCACCAGGAGAGGCCGCAGAGGCTACAAATGAGTTAGAATGTATCACTGTCAATGGCTGGATGTTCCTCCCTGAATACAACACCACATCTCTTTACGCCTGGTTGCGATAATGCCCAGTTCAGGGGCTTGCTGCCATGGTCGCTCAATGCATCCACTGCTGAGATCTGCGCATGATGAGAGGGTGGCGGGTGCAATACTAGTGCGTCTGTGGGCCTCCCATTCTCGCGAGGATGATACCATGACCACTAGTGAGATGGATAAAAGTAGCTGCAGTTGACAGCTCCTGGAGAGAGTTCAGTTTTGAGGGTGTGCTTTGTAGCGTTACAATAATCACTGAAGTCGGGGTATTTGACACTCTAGACACACCTGCACAAACAGCCTTATTACAAGCCTCCTCTCTGGCGCTTTTATTAAGTTGATATTTCTTATGAGAATCAAATGCAGTCTGTGTGAATGACATTAATAATTTTTTTAATTAGCAGCAAGCAGAAGTAAGGCGCCCTCCCTTAACAGCGGTGCTACCACTGTTTTGTGTAAGGTGTAGCTCTAAAAGTCGACATGTTCAACAGTCTAGCATTGATTGGCACTTTCAGGCGGATTCCAAACCTGCCATAATGCAATCCTGAAAGCCTGTCAAACCTCCGGCTTGCGGTATAATCATTGTACTAAAAATGAATTTTGGGACTCCAGCCTAGATGTGTAATAGAAGTCTAATTTTTACAACTGACTGGTAGAAGAGCAGCTGCGCTACGTTAATTATGTACACACCAAACATATGGCAGAGTACCCCCAGACCAACTGGAACAGGTAAGTCTTGGATGTGATTCACCTTGGGGCTTGCATAGAAACCATTTGCAATTGAAAGCCAATACATTTCCAGGCATGTTGCAGGTTCCCTGGCAAATAAAACTAGTTGTTTAAGAGAGAGCTGCACTGTAAGAGCTGCACTGTAAGAGCTGCCAGAGGGGCTCCATGATAAGACGGAAAAATTGGGAGAATCGTATGTAATACCGGAAGCCGATTTTCTACGGCCAATTAGATTCCATTTAAAACATTAGTAGCAGCTAATCCACTGCTAAAGAGTTTGTAGCTTGAAATAATTGGTAGGTAATTACATTTCTCCCAATAGAAAGTGAGGTTCCAGAGATTCACCAATCAGCCAATGGGGAGCTGCCGGAGATGGGAACCGTCTCTTTTGTCCTTCATCAAGAGCATCCTCCTGCTGATGCTGCTCTTAATGTACCCAGGTTGACCCTTTATGGTTTTGGGATGCCGCTGTTCACGTCATTCCCATTCCTCAATTAGACCCTGTTTCCCACCTGAAATGTCATGTGGCTTTCCATATTCACACAGTAAGAGGTGTTGCCCTCTTCTTAGCTAGATTTATTAGACAGTAACTTATAATAAAGGCATCTTTTTGTAAAGTACTCAGATGCCCCTGTCTGCAGGTGGTTATAAGGTTCCAGAATATCAGACTATTGACTAAAGACAGTGTCCAGGGGATTAATTTGTGGGAAGAATACTTAGTAGTTGAATTTATAAATCGTTAGTTGAACTTACACGTTGTCAGAACCATGTATTGTGTAGGAAATAAGTCATTACAATTCATTGTTATTCCATAAATTTGAGAAATATAGTGGACCGTAAATCAGTGACATGTGTTTGCATACAAATAAGTTGTATTTGAAAACAGATATATAAAGTATATTTTGGAGCTACATGGTTTCTAGTGGTGACTCAGTGCTCAAAAGTATGAACACGTAAAAAAGCTCAAGGCATATAAACTAGTGCTGCAGCATGTTGAAAAAACAGAGACAGATGGTGGGAGCACACTGCCTCACTTCCCAGCACTCAGTTTGCCCCAGTGCATCATGGTGAATGCAGTGCATGATTACATTTACTACGGTAGTAGTCAGTGGCTAGTTTGAGCCGGTGGTTTCCGGCGCTCCGCACCAGCAGGTAATTGTCAACACTGGCGCTTGTGACAGTCTGCCACAAGATGGCGCTGTCTGGCTAATTTAGAGATTACCGCAACAACAGTTAATTATTAATTCAATATACATTAAAAGTCACTATTACCTGCCACCCAAGCTATTCTCATAGCTTTGGGGGCCTGAAATAGTCCGAATTGTCACACTTGTAGCAGTGTGATGGTTAGTATTTGTGTTGTCACTATCATTGGCAGCATGGCAGGGGCAATGCATGGTGCAAGCTGAGTGGCCTCCTGACTAGAGCCCTGGCACTTAATTTTTCACAAATTAAGCACTGGAGTAGTCTTTTCATTTTTCACCCTTCGTGGTGGCCTGTGCTGTGTAACTATAGACATGTGTTTCTGGATTCATCCCTTCATTAGTATAGAGCTACAAGACATTGTGGGGGATGCTGGAAATGCTGCCCAAATTCTTCTCAGGTCTCTGTGCCACTCACTGGGGGCAGGTCCATTAACAAAAGCTCAAAAGCTCAGGAGCTCAAGGAAGCCTTTTTAAACAGGAGGGTGGGAGCACAATGCCTCACATCCAAACACTCAGTTTTCCACAATGCATCATGGTAAATGCAGGGCATGATACACACCAGGTTTATAGTAATCATTTGTGTGGAGACTTATCAAGCAATTATGCTCACAGACTACAACGTACAGAATGTTAACCATCCAATGATCTAGAATTGTGGAAAGGCATTTAGGCAGTGCTTTTTTTTTTTTTTTACAGTTTTATATAGCACAGACTCAACACAAAGGCAGTAGAGCACCTTACATGAGCACCAGTTACATGACACAAGATCGTGTTCGAGGAGATTAAGTGATTTGCCAAGATTCACAGGATGTTAAGCCAGCGTCGAGACTTGAACCTGGTGCCCTAGTTCAGAAGTCGTAAGCTCTGGCTGTACACCACATCCTCTCCTTAATTTGTACTGCAGATTACACCACCTACTGCACCTGCCGGCGCTGGCAATGACAATACCAAGACAACTACTAACCATCTCACTCCTACAAGGTTATCAATTCAGACTATTCCAGGCTTCTCAAAGCTATAGGAATGGTGAGGGCGGCAAGTGCTATTAATTTTGAATGCATATTGAATTATTAATATTGTTGTTGTGCTCATCTCAAACTTAGACAGACAGCCCCATCATGTGGTGGACTGTCATTAGTCAGTGTTGAGAATTAAGTGCTGGTGCCGAGCACCGGAAACCACAGGCTCACATTAAGCACTGCTTTTAGTTGTTTCTTTTTCTTTTGTCCTAAAGGTGCAAAGGTGCAATGGATTTATCTAAGAATTAATGCGTGTTATACTTTTCTGAACAGTTAAAAGCTGGCTCATTTTTTTGTGTATATAGTCTTTATTGGCAAGCAGGCTCATTTTTTGTGTATATAGTCTTTATTGGCTTTTTGCAGTAATACACATAGGGGCATATTCACAAGCACCTACCGCCGATTTATCTCCACCTTAACCCATCAAAAGTGGAGAAAGATTTAACACCCCATTCACAAGCGGGTGCAAACTGCAGACATCGCTAGTATTCCCGCGACAACTGCCCCAAAACTTATCTCCACGGTGGACACCACCATGTAACCCTAATGAGATGCAGAGTAGGCGTTCCCGTGCAAAAACACACGAAAAAAACACACCACCACTTTCACAACGAACTGCCAGATCTGCGATGCGAACCAAAAACAGGCGATAAGCCGCGGTAGCAGCAGGGATTTAACACCTGCCTTTTGCTGGTGTTAAGCAGGACGACTACCTGCAGCATGAAAGGGAGCCCAGCCAAGAGCCACATCTGAAGACCCACAGATGCCATGGAGACAATGATCATGCAGCTCTGAGACCCATGAGGGCCACAACACCCACCCCCACCCACCCCAGGCCCGCCACCACCCCCAGGACCCGTCCTGCCCCCTCCCCCCGGGAACACCACAGAGGCAGCGTACACAAAGACAGCGGACCCACCTGAAACGCAACTGCAGTCCAGACCCAACGCCAGAGGAGGACATTGCCCACTACAGGCCCAAAAGGATAACCATCCCCTGCATCCTGACCCACATCCCCCACCTGCTGACGGTACCAACCCAGCGGACAACCAACATCCCTCCGCAGACAAAGCTGCCGGCTGCTCAGCACATGTCGGCCTCTGGTACCATCCAACCCACAACTGCCAGAGTCGGAGGAGTCACACAGCCAGCCCCATCCAAGGTCATCACACCTGTCCTGGATACCAACATCAGCCTGGTACCCCAGCACCTCCACGTCACCCACACTGCGCAGAAGCAGCTGGAGACCAAGCAAGGCCCCTACGCCATAGCTGGATTCCCTCACGTGTCAGGGCCAATCAACTGCACACATGTACCCCCTGTGCCCCCTGCCGACACTGCACACAACTACCACAACAGAAAGCACACGCATACCATGAATGTGCAGGCAATAGTGGACCGCCCGGGACTCCTCAACAATGTCGTGGCCAACTCCCCAGGCAGAGTGCATGATTCACACATCTCCCGACAGTCCATCATCACCCAGCGCTCCCAGGATGGCACCCATGGAAATGCAGTGCCCGTTGGTAAGTCCAAAATGAACACACCACACACCTCCAGCCCACAGTCATACAACTCACGACACTGGCAATGGGCACGCAGCACAACTACATTCAACATGACACACAACATGCCAACCGACCAGACACTACAACATGACTCCATTGGGAATCTGGCCTTGCCATGCACACAACCCAGCCACGGCATGGCACCACAGACACACAATAGCAGGATGTGAGGAGAGGCATGGAGCAGGCATGTGCGAGAGTGGCAAGTGACTAAGGAATGTGAACCTACCCAATGCCAGGTGTGGAGTGGAGGTGCCAGACAGACCACAGAGTGCAAACCACGGAAATGGCCATGTGGAGACCAACTGCTGGCGCATGGAGTGTAGTGGCCAGTGGACGCTACCATGTCCCCACAGGCTGTGGGGCAGAACGCGGAAATGTCGCACATTACGTCCCCCCCTGCATGCGCGTGCATAGTGGGTTGGACCTGCGTACGCCAGGCCTGCGTAGGGGTGTGAACAAAAAGCCCATCGCACTGGGCGTGGTTCTCATTCGGAATGGACAACGCGACTGCCAGGGCGGCGCCTCTCAGCCCGCCACGAGTCCTGCGCCGAGCGCGGCGGGGCCTGCGTCCCTGTGCGCCTGCTGCACCCCGGGCTCCGCTCACCTGCCTACACCGGCGTGTGTCAAAGAGGGCCCACCACGTGCCAGTGCAAGCTCCAAGCACCAGTCCCGCGACCTCTGCAGCCTCCGCAGACCATCGCTGCCCCCCCGACGCTGTCCCACATTGCTCCTTTCTCATTTACATACTCCACCGGCGTCCTCTTTGGCCCAGTAAGTCCCACATGTGGAACTGTGTCCTGAGTCCTGAATGGCAGTGACCCCAAGTCCGTGGCAACGGCCACAGCACGAGACTCCCTTCGATCAGTGAGGCATAATTCCATATCGCAGGCCTGCGACACGTGGTGCCACTAACCCTGTTCAACGCAAGCCGGCGACACGTGGTGCCACCAACCCTGTTCAATGCAAGCCGGCGACACATGGTGCCACTAACCCTGTGCAACGCAAGCCGGCGACACGTGGATGAGGGCTCAGGCCTACACTGCACTCCAGTAGGTCCCACATATGGAACAGTGTCCTGAGTCTTGAATGGCAGTGACCCCAAGTCTGTGGCAGCGGCCACAGCACCAGACTCCCTTCGATCAGTGAGGCATATTCCCATATCGCAGGCCTGCGACACGTGGTGCCACTAACCCTGTTCAATGCAAGCCTGCGACACGTGGTGCCACTAACCCTGTTCAATGCAAGCCGGTGACACGTGGTGCCACTAACCCTGTTCAACGCAAGCCGGCGACACGTGGTGCCACTAACCCTGTTCAACGCAAGCCGGCGACACGTGGATGAGGGCTCAGGCCTACCCTGCAGACCAGTAGGTCCCACATCCAGCACTTAGTCGCGAATCATGAATGGCAGAGTCCACACCAGTGAACGCACGGAGAGGAGTAAGAGGAAGATGCGGCTCAGTCCGGACGAAAGCCTGATCAGAGTCACGGAGGTGATCGAACACTATCAACAACTGACCTGGTGCCATCAACCCTGTTCACCGCAAGTCCGCGTCCCGTGGTGCCACTGAACCTGAACTACGCAGGCCGGTGGGACCATCCAACCTAAGCCGGCGACACTCGGTGAATGGCCCGTGCTGACCGCTGCCTCAGGCCTACACTGAGGTCCAGTAGGTCACACATGTGGAACTGTGTCTTGGGTAAGATGTGGAGGAGTCCACACCATTGGACACGCCTCATCGCAGGCGGCATCCCCTAACAGCACTGGTGCCACTAACTCTGTGCGCAATGAGTCATGGGCACTATCTGGTTGGACCTTGGTGGTGTCTGAGTCCCTGGCCTGGTGGTTTTCTGCATCTTCACCTGGCTGGACCGGACTTGGTGTCCGACATGTGTCTGTTCCATTCATCTCCACCATAGTGACTGTTTCAGCGTGGTTCTGCCCTCTGCATCATGCCCTGGGGGTACACATTCCACTGTCCACCGAGACACTCCGCGACAAGCCCCTTTGTCATCTACGGAAACCTGCTCTGCACTCGTGACCCTGCCCCAGTGCCCCGCAAGTCAGCGGCCCATGGCGGTAGGCCCGTGCAGGACGCTGTGCATCCGGGGCCACTAACTCTGTGCAGCACAAGTCATGGGGCCTTTATGGTTGAATGGTTGTGTCCTTTACGATGTACACTGTTGTTGATTTCTGACTGCACCAGGCAGCCCTTGCCGGCTGGTGTGCACACACCCCACACACATCCAACACAGGTGTCACTCGATATGTGTCCCTGCTAATAAATGTGGCCGGGCGCACATGCCCGTAGCCATTCACACCATCTGAGCAAGTGTGTCCGTGTGGTCATTGTGTCAGCATGATGGGCACGGGCCCTGCAACATCACAGTGTGCTGTCTTCAGCGGACGATACCATGTCACCTCAGCGTTGGCAGTGACCTTGGACATGTAGCTTCACCCGCCCCCCCCTGCATGCACAAGCGGCGTGTGCTGGTCCGGCGTACGTCAGGTCAGCGCAGGGGTGTGCTGATTCGGCAGGGGGAGCAGGGCATGGCTCGGACCTGGCCTTGGGCAGGATGTGCGGTAAGTGTGTCTCTGTGTTGTCGCCACCAGGGCCACAGTAGACGATGTTGCAATGTAGTATGCACCAGGAGGGCGGGCCCGCACGGACGGGGAAATGTAGGAGTGCAAGACCGCTCGGGGTCTTGGCACATGCATGCCAAGTGTTATGTGTATCAGTCCTGCGGCTGCATGAGTCAGTTGCCTAGCCTCATTCGCAGCACGATCACAGCCAGCCATGGACTGTACACTTGTGTCCGCCCTGTCCGGACCATTGGCCTACACTCACTTGGCCGCACACCTTCAAAGGCTAGCGTCACGGTGTTGTTGGCATGCCGTTGGACATGCACGGACAGGCATTACAATGGTGTGCCATAGGAGTGCACGTGATACAACCGCGCAGCGCACACAAGTGTGGGGGCTCGTGGGATGGTGGAGCAGCTGTGAGGCAACGTAACACACAGTGAGGCCGCTCATGTGCCACGTGCCGGGCATATCATCCATGATTCCCAGGGTCGCAGACATCCCACCACACCCACGACAGGCCTCTGTACATCTCCTGAATGCATGCAGATGGTGAAGTTACTGTAGGGATGAAGGGTCCTTTATCTGTACTATCAGGCGGTGGCACATCTGCAGCTCCGAGCTGGGACTTGCATGTGGCTAGCACCCCCTGACAGATACGATAGCATTTACTTGCGACTCCCACACTACGCACTGCCGGACGTGAGACCAACGTGTACACATCACACACGCAGAAGTCCTTGGTCGTAGTTAGCGTGCGTGAGATGGCCTTCACACGTACTCCCACCCCAGGCCTGCACCCGTTGCACACAGACACTGCTCATTGCTCCGAGCTGTGCCATTTCATCCACAGGACTGGCGCAGGGCAAGCCAGTGCCGCTTCAAGCAGAGCCACTGACGCAATGGCAGACCATCCCGGACACATGCTCAACTCCAGTCAAGTGGACCTGTACCGTGCACGTCTGCTGCATGTACTGGGGGCACTGCCATTGGCAGTGCTGCGGATCAGTTACAGGCTGAGCTTCCGCCTTGCGAACGTCACCTGCGTTCAGCCTGTGTTGCATTGTCGCTCGTGCATATTCGAGTGGACCATGGATGTCTGCCTCTCCAACGTGACTGTAGCTGACCTGGATTTCGACGTGTGTGTGCGCCCCTGTTGGCCCACGACCAGGAGTGTCACCGTGATGCCCGTTTATGGCATGCATGGATGTTTGGCATGCATGCTGGCAACTGGACCTGGGAGATTGCACGAGTCATCGTGTGCAGTGAGCACATTGAGCCGCTACCCGATTTGGCTTTGGTGCACATTGGGGCCAGGGGTTGGAGTCAGCACATCTGTCTGGGTCAGCTGATGGATTGCGTCGATGACATGTCAGATGTGGTGGACAACGATCTCTCATTGGAGATGTTGGCCTACGCTGCCTCACTTGCGTTCATGGACGAGTGACAAGGTATCTGCGGCCACAACTGGATGTGATCCATTGCACGTGTCCCGACGCCTGGTTGCATGTTGGGAATCTGGTCACATGTCCCAAGACGACAGTGGACATGGCTGCATTGGCCTGGACTACTGATCCATGCGCGGACAACCAACGCGGGTTGGCACTGACTTGTGTTGGTGATGGACTCCCCCGGGGTGGACATGGGCACTTTCCTACGTTCCTCATTCAGACATGCTGCTGTATTGGTCTGCATATCATGGCACTTCTCTTGGCTGTACTGACACGCACTTGTTGATAAAGTTTCCGCACTTTCACCTGTCTCCAACTGTGTTGTGTCTTGATTTGTATGCCAATGTGTGTGTCACGGACTCTCTGGCTCCCTGCCATACGTGCACTGCTACCCCATCAGGGCTGTGGGTTTGTACTTGTGCATTATCATGTCCCTGTTTTGTGCTTTGCCAGATGCGTATGGCCGTTTACCGGCCACAAGCGGGTGCACTTGTGTCCTGTGTTTGGTTGTGCAAATGTTGGTGTTTGTACCACATTGTGTTCGATGTTGGGGTGCTCTGCTTCCTATGTGTGTGTGCTGCATTGTGTATGGGATGTCCCTTCAGCTCTGATTTGGCTCACCCTTCTCCCTTTCAGGCAGTGTGGTTTTCACTTCTGTGCTTGTTCAGTGGTGTGATATTGCCGGGTTGTGTGACTTGTGCTCTTGGTTGGTGTTGTTACTCTTGGGCATGGTTTGTCTGCAGTTGTGCTGTGCTTAATTGTGCATGTGTGCCATTGTGCCCATCTCCGCCCGTCCCCCCAGTCCCTGGTCGTTCCTCTCCCTGTTGCTGTTGTGTCTGTTGTTTTGGGCAGTTTCCGGTCCCCGAGTCCTGCCACCATCTCCAGACTGATGTGGTGGACACCATTTCCTCCATGTCATCCAGCTCCTGGTGTGGCGCTGGACTCCCACCTCCGGTGTGCATTGCTGCCTTCTTGTTGTTGGCGTGTTTCTGCTTGTTTGTGCGTTTCGCATCATTCCGGCTGTTCTGGTTTTCTTCCATTGTACTCCTCCGCTCTCCGGCTGCATTCACCTTGTCCACGATGGTCTGCCATGTACAATGTTTTGTTGCCAATGGGGCTTGTGGGGTTGTATACTGGCTCCGGTTGCCTCCATTGTGCTTGGCTGTTGTTTTCTGTTTGGTTTGACTTTCTTTTTCAGGCTTTTGTTGTGCTTATTCCCGCCTGCCGTGTGTGTCGCGGGCCTGGCGGTGCTTATCGCTGCTTTCCTCATCGCGAATGAGCTCATCGCACGTTTGTTGTGTTGTGGTTTGTGTTTTTATCTCCGTCGAGGTGGTTGTATCGCGGACATTGGCCGTGTTTTCGGCGGACTATCGCATGGTACCGCCGTGTTGTGAATTCCACGTTAACACGGGGTTATTTTCCCGCGATAGGCTGCGATGTGTAAAGTTGCGTTAACATTTTTTGGAGATGTTTAGCACACGTTCTTGTGAATATACCCCATTGTCTTTCTCTATTGGTGGTAGTTTAGTCAATCTATGTCTTTGTTGATACCAGGTGACTGAGACTCTGTCAATGAATTAGGCTCTGTTCTAACTAATGCTGCTTAGACCTTTGTCTCCATATCCTTTATTCCACTATTTATAATTCTGTACAGTTTTTGCTAATGTGTTTTTTTTTAATACTGGTTTTGTCTAATGTTGAACATTTGTTTTCCATTTGTGTGATCACGCCAGATTTTGGTGCGTGGATGCAATCTGATTTGTGATGTGTGCATAAGGTAACAATAGGCATAAACAGCATCACAACAAACTTTGGGGCGATTCACAAACGTAACTTACACATGTGCATAATTTACATGCTCAATTTACTCTCCACTTTTGATTGGTTAGGGATCTTCGGTGGTTGGTTGTTCTTAATATTGTGAATATCCGCATGAATTTGCAGGTTTATTCCCAAATGTCAGGGAAATCGAGGTGGAATTCTTAGAATTCAATGACTGATGTACATTGCTCTGTAGCATTCAGAATAAAGAAGATATATTTTAGATTGTTTAGTTTTTATAAGAACTAAGCAGTAGAGACTCAAGAGGCAAGCTTAATAATGGCACATATTTCACAGAAGATGCTGATAGAAATAACTACTGTAGCATTAGCTCCAAAGGAGAAAGCTATCACCTATTAAAGAGGGCTGTTAGCTAGATCTCACTTATTCCTGCACTGACTTAGCAGCCCATAATTAATTTCCGAGCCTCAGGTGTGTTTTGCAATGCTACATGCTGTCCCCTTTACAGTTTCACAAACTGTGGTTGGCTGTGCATCTCTGCAAAGCATCAGCACCAGAGGCTGTGTTTCCACTGAGATGTCTATTTCGAGTCATGCGGCTCAAACACACTTTTTTCATTTTTAATGTGCGTTTAACTTGTGAGTGTTTTGTGTGCATATATATATATATATATATATATATATATATATATATATATATATATACATACATATATATATATATATATATTTTCCACAATCAGGTTCAAACTTGGCGCTCCACTGCGGGTGCTGGAGAGGGGATGAACCTTAGAGCCCAAAGTTCATTTGTAGTTGTTCTTTTATTGCGTAACATCACTACTCTACCAGGTGGAGTAGTGGTGTACGCAATAAAAGAAGATTTACGAAGAATTTAATGAGTGCGGTGTCTCTTTGCATATAAATATATATATATATATATATATATATATATATATATATATATATATATATATTGCCTGTAGTTCCAAGCATGCGACTGGCCCACACGCATAAACTAACAAAAATTAAGAAATTAATGGCAGGCTATCAATCAATTCTTTCTTTATTCGGGTACAAAAGTGTCATTAAAAGTCCATTTAAAAAAGCGCACAATAAAAACACATTCTATATATAATAAAACATTCAAAAATAAGCAATCCATAAAAACAATGGCAGACTATGTTTGTCTTAGGAACATGGTGCCCATCCACATCTCAAGATATATGCACAAATAAACGCATTTGTGATGGTAAAATCCCATTCTGTTTCACAGAATCTCTATTTCTCTAATTGTACATTAACAAATGACATTTGATAATACAGAATTTCTTCCAGGCTTTTCAAATGCCTGTATTCAAAAATTTAAGATGGAGGGCGAGTTTGTGAGTTCAATGCCATGAAATCCCACAAACCCATAGTTTTGTGGTCGCTCACACACTCCTTGCTTGTAGTGCTCTTCCACCCCATGCACATTTGCTCCTGTGAAAGCCAAGCAAATGTCTTCTCCCAGGATACTAGCGGGGAGGTATCAACCGGCATATTAAATAAGTGTGTATGGAGCAGGTTTCTCAATGGGACCAAACATTTTCCTCATAAAGAAACTAAAAAAGGTTTCGTTTCCAAATGGACTATGGCCTTTGATTTCCATATGTGATCTTTTCCAGCTGGTAGCCAAATAACAGAATGTGATCCAGTATCAAAGTTGTATACTGTTGTACCACAATACCATAGAACTCCTTCCCACTACCACAATTGACTAAATATTAAATTCACATGCCAATCATCTTTTCTTGCTATGCTGTGGTTCTGTTTTCTGCAAACATTAGCAGTGCCCAGATGCCCAAGCATTTAGCGTTGTGTAAAACTGTTAAAGCCGAAAGAGGTGTTAAGGTTTACGTTTTAACCATACATGGTTACTTGAAAAAAATAATACATTACTAATGAAGAAGAAACATTGAATTAGGTTACATGCTTTTACTAATATTGAACTTGCACTAGTTACATATGGTCTCAAGTACTGCAATACTGTTTTTGTTAGGTCAGTAGCAATTTCTTCAGCTATATTTTAAATACTACACTGACAGAGTCCATGTGATTCAAGATGGCCGCTTCTAGCTGAGTGTCCCTCTGCTTGACCTGCATGCTTTCCTAGAGGAATAATGGCAGAAGAGTAGGTAGGACACACTTAAAGACACCCTCTGGCAGGAGAAAGTCAGGGGATCTCAGAGGTGCAATCTGAAGAATTGGAGATTGGCATATGAAAGCAGAGGCTTTTACAGCGGAGGCAGGTGACAAACACTTAGAAAACATCTGGTGGATAATTCAAAAAGTCTTAGCTGAGTAAATGAAGTAGTCTTCCACCTAATAAATTCTGTCGTGATTAGACCCTATGGATTAGATTCTGGATTCATGTTCCAACTGCACCGTGCACTGCTGTCCCAACTACACGGTGCACTGCTCAGATGTGCACTGCTTTGCCTCAATATTACATTTACACAGTTATAATGGTAATTGCACCTCAAACTGCGTGCCTGAAAAATTAGTGTTTCCTCCCTAAATTGTTAGAAGTAAACTATATATTAGGAAATCAAAAGTTATATGATTTAAAGAAAATATTGATTATTTGTTTATGGATTAGGAGAGTGCAAAGTAGCTAAGACATTTGTTTCACAATTGTGCATGTTTTATTAAAACTTTGACAACTTTGTATTGTCGAAAGCTTGTAGATGGCAATAGCTTGAAATCATGTCTACAGCCAGTCACCAAATGGACCTGGAGTGGGCAAGTGGAGACTAACCTTTGCTTTTGGAAAAGTTAGGACATTTTGGCTGCTTTTCTGTTGTTTGAACTATAGATAATGAGGTTGTCTTGATGGGAAAAGTATAAATGATGCATACCCCTCCCAACTAAATAGTTATGTGACATAACTTTAAGAAAAGCCAGTACTGATTCAGAATGAAAGAAGACATGAAATAAAGTAAGTTAGGAATGTTCTCTCCTCACTGCTCTGCAGCCTAATGAGCAGTTACGATACGGCCAACTATGTTTTTCCTTACATAGCTATATCATTTTCTTCTTTGGCAATGTAGCTTTCAGGTTTTCTAAAATCTTTCAAGGTCCATCTGTGTACTCCATCCAAAGAATGATACAGGCTGCTACCCTTATTTGACTTTGGTTTGCTCCATTTATTCACTTACCTCCATCCTCTCACAGCATTGTGAGTGACCTCAAATTAAACTGTAGATTTCTATTTGGTTGTCAAAGTGCTCAAAAGAGCCAGTTAAAAATGAACATGCTGCAGAAGATGGGCAGAACCCAGATTCTGCATGAGGCACCACTATTTTCCCTGGACTTTCTGGCATGTTCCCCATACAAGTTCTGATATTCCCCTAAAAGACACATAATATCTGTTCTATGGATTGATTCAAAACATGCATAATTAAAAGGGAGTGGGTATGTTACCAGTTAGCAGGGCCATATCTCATAAAGTCTCCGAACCTACCTAGAGTCACTACTACTTGCTACCTACAGTCAGTAGACTCAACTTTCACAACAGAGGGAATGAGGAGGGTTAAGGACTAAATTGTACCTCAGCTCTGTGGCTAAATAAACATTTCCGAGTTTACATTCTCTTTTGTTGTAGTAGATTGTCTCTCACAAACTTACAAACGTTGTTGACACGTGTCACAACCAAGTTTGTACTGGCCTATAGGACAATCAGACATTGATCATTGGGCTGGTCTGACAGATCAGTATGCGGGCTGTTTTTGGCTATTTATGCGCCTGTTTTATGGTCTGCTGGGCCGGTTTTAATGTTGAGTTCCCTGATGTTAAAACAAAACATTACTTGCAAGCACAAATACATGCAATCTCCCATACCTCACAAAAGATCTATATAGTGTGTCTTTACAAGTTCAAAACTGGCCCAATCTCAAACATAGGACACTTTTTAACCTATCTAATTCACTAATTGGGTATACTTTTATTTTGGTGCCGGGCCTATTTTCTGTCCCCATCAGGGTTGGCCCTGATCACAATGCAGTTTTGAAAAAGATGGACTAGGGGATGCATCAAAACAATCCGAAGAGATAGTGGCATTATTCAAAGAACATGTAGGAAAAATGCAAACATTTGTAAAAATAAAAGCTGAGATAATTGCATAGCCTGTTTGTAACCAATTTGATGTTTTCAATAGGATCTCTTTTGGTCCAGATTGGTTTTAGCAATCATGCAGATAATTTGAATTCAAGGTGCAGATCACATTAAAAAGCTGTAGGATGTTGTCTTGAAAGCACAAAATGATTAGGATGTATCCCTTCATGCTCAAATCCAATCCCATGCAGCACGTTCTTGACCCAGCGAACTTTGCAAAAGCAGGCAATTAAGGCGTGCACTACTCTAAAGACGGCAATCATCTTGCGATGCAAATATTACCATAAGCCGTCAGCATGCTCTACTGAAGACTGCTTTGTTTGGAAACAAAGATCTCTGCGTCTATCTTGATATTTGATTACTTTTTTCTGCAATTAAATTGTTTGCAATTAAATTGCTAGCCAGAAGCATTTTAATACCAGTTGAATACTGTACTTATTTTAATATTTTAAGGCTCAGCCAGCATTAGCTAAATGTAGATCAAATGCATAATAAAATAAATAGTCAAATACAGAACACTCACTTAATTCATTTTAATGCACCAGAAAATGGGCAAGCAGCAATTTGCTTTTACAGTAGCAACTGATCACCTCATTTGCCAAATTGCAAACATTTTATGAAAAATGAAACTCATAACATGGAACATTTGTTTTACCCATTTCGGCAAGGTCTGTGTAAGGGTGCCATCTAGCTTACAGAACGCCCCCCCTCCCCCAACATTTTACTTTCCAGTAGCCTTTGTCCAATTAATACTGAGGACTGAAGCTTCTTTATGCCTCGATCTTGATATATCTGTAAAAAGAATTTACAAAACCAGCTACCGCCATACTGGGATCAATACCCTACAGTAGTCATTCATGTGAGTCTCTATATGTGGATAATGTAGCAGTCTTTTTTATTTTTAAGAAGAAGGCTAATTTCTCTCTGTTATATCATTTGTTGGCTCCTACCAGAATGAGTACTGACAGATGCCTTCAGGGTAAAGTATCTTACAACCTCTGAAATGGAAGAAAATGGTGGGATTTACAGAACTGTATGGTGAACTGCATACAGCTTTAGATATATTATAGAACTGTTCAAGGGGAGTTTCGGGTGCTCTTCTTATTTTAACATTGGCTATATTTCTTGATCTATTGGCATGGGAGGATATTTATTTAAAAGGTCTTGCACAGCATTGCTTCAATATTCAGGACTTAAAGAAGGGACGAAAAAGAGGAAATATTCCTGAAACACCTTTGAAGGAAACATCTACCACTTACAACTAGTGGAGAAGCGACTCACGCCTTGATATCCGTATCTGCGTCTTGAGTATTGCTTACCTGCATTGCTAGGTCGTGGTACCAGTATAACAATGAACAGTTTCCTAAATCGTGAGACCAAGTTTACTGTATTCTAAGGTCTGGTTAGGTGCATTCTTAGAACTCCCTAACTGCATCCAAAAGAGCAGTTAGTGGGTTAACCACATTCGGAGGTACAGCTACCATCATCCTAAGTACCAGTTGCCTGCAACTTGACATTACTGAAGTGCATGCAGGGGACTAGATCTACCCGCCATTTTGTAATCGAGCATGTGGCATTTAATTACACATCTACAGTGTTCCTAAACCGTTATAACTTATCAGCTGGAGTTACTTGAACTTAGCTGTCAGCTGGAACCAGTCACTTTTTAGGTCTCGCCTACGCAGCGCGCATGCGCTGCTTAGGAGAGACCTTTAGTTATCGGAACAGCTTTGGGGGCAAAAACGTGCACGCGTTGCATTGCTTGCAATGGCAACGCATGCACGTCTGGCGATTCCCTTGCGGGAGCGCGCGGCGCCATATGGTGGCGCCATATGGTCACAATAATCGCGCCTTGCTGCACGCTCCCGCAAGGGAATCGCGCAGGCCCCCTCCCCCTGCTGCCGCGCGAGGCGCGCGCTTGTGCTGGTTTTTGTAGGGACTCTGTCCGAATGCAGCTGTCGCTCTTCACGTTCCCGAAGATGACCTGCTGTGTGCATTGATGTGTGCATTGGCTGCGTTGTGGCGCAGCTCATCATGGAGGGCGCTCAGAAACCCCCACTAAATGCCAGCAGAGTGCTTTATTTACAGGTTACCTAATACGGGAAATGCAGTTGTTGTGAAGTACTATCATCAAATAGCGCCCCTTTCTGGACGGCTGCAACTGATTTTTTATTGTATCAAAATATAATTAAGTGCATGCATGTCTGTCATCAGCTCTCCATGAAGTTGGTGTTACAGCATGAGAGGAAGTGCAGTGTTGCCATAGTATTACAAGCATAGGTGGCAAACACGTGCCTAAGCAGTGCTGTGCTTTGTTTGCTTATTCCCTATTGTGCTCTGTGTAGACTATTGAATAAACTACACACAGCACAATAGTGCGTTTTGTGGGAGAAACAATCCCTCTCCTTCGCCAGACTTTCCTTTCAAGAGTTGGGGGTCACGTGTTTCATTCACGCACTCAGTGCATTTCAGCTTGGCTCTTTCCACCCTCCATTTTCAATGGTAGCCATCACCGCTGCAAAGGTCACTTTTTGCAGACGTCCATTTCGTCTTTGATTGATGCACGCTGACCTATGTTACTTAATTAGATATTTTCTTTTTTTCACAGAATGATTCAGTCTCCTTAGAGACTATCAAAAATTGCAATGGCGACTATATTTCAAGTCGCCACAGCGGGCTATTGGGTAAAGTTTTCAATAAGCAATAATCGCGCCTCGGTTAGACCTCATTGGCTACGATACTGCCACTGCGCAAAGCTAAACATTTCACTGTGAATTACAGCCCCCTTCGCCGTAGTAGCTCTTGTTACAGAGAGCGAGGAAACCATGTATCAATGTGAGGCATTAGTATACCACTGTTGACTTATGGCAGCAAAAGTAATGAATGTGGCAGCGTTATATCTGCAATTTCAATCAGCTCCCCGGCGCCAAACGTTTCCCTGAGGCGCGCAGAGGACTCTGGGAAATTGCGGGTAAGTAGCTCTGTGAGTCCGAGCCCCACTCTAGTTCCGGTGTTTCATGTTGGGGGCGGGGCTTGGTGCTAGCCGGTGCAATTGCAGAAGTGGAAGCCGCAGCATCGTCACAGGCACGCGGCCTATAAATATATATACCAAAGGAGGCGTGGAAATAATGTAGCGAAACAGAAATAATACTGTCATTTTTTTTTCGATATAGCCTTTACTGCGGGTGTGACATTTCACGGAGCTACACGGTTGAACTTGCAGCATTTCAGTTTCAGATTGAAGAGGTACAATTTTGGCTTCATTGTTTTCAAATCATTGCTCCTCCAGATTTAAAATTCAAGGGATTCATTTTATTAAAACGGTATATTATTAACCACCCGAGAGAAATAACTGGTTTAGACTGCGGATTTGTTTTTGTTCTGGAATTCGTGCTCGGTTCAGATACGTTAAATCAGGGTGCCATCAGGTCGCTGGCACCCTTTGAGCAGCTTGCAGTCCAACATCTCCATTTAGGCCTGTTTTAGCACAACTTTATTGTTTCGCTTAATTTAAGGCCCATTTGCAGTACTTGCCACCCTCACCCAAACCTACCTACTGCTCAGATTGGCTGAATTCAGCTTAGCCCTGGCAAGGGCGAGGAGGGGGTGAAGTGGGTGATGGCAATGCCAAAACCCAGCACAAGCCACATTAGACTGCCCACTGTAAAGCACACTGCCTGCCTTCTGCAGTTCGGCACAGAACTTCCATCCTGCACTACCTGTTACATACACGAGCCTGACTCCATATCAATTTGGCACGCTCGTGTCCCTTCCTCCGTGTTGATGTTTGAAATAGACACGAGTGCACACTCGCGCTCGTTTCTACTTCATTTGCTTCCCGAGGACTCACGTGGAAGTCGGGTGAAGGCATCTTTCAAATATATGGTGGGCGGTTATACCGGGTCCTGTGAACTGTAGATGAATCTGTACTGGACATCCGACTTGCATGGTTGTTAAATAAACCTGCGGAACTCACCTGCTGTTTTGTCTTCATTTTGGATCAGCTGTTCATGTGATATATGCACTTCTAACACTACCAGTCCTGCCAAGTACCACTCTTCAGGCGTTAGACTAACGCATTTTAATGTGGTGGTGTGCATTACCACATTAATCAGCATTTTGAGCGCCGTGATCACCTCCGTGCTCTGAGGGGTGAAGCAGGGTGGCCTTGAACGTCTGAGCTGCATTTGATTACAGCAGCGCGGCGTCCAAATGCTATGCTGAATGAGGGACAGCCGCCCCGGGGTTGCAGCTCAGAAGGGATGGCAGGAGCATTGTGAGCCCTCGAGTCGGCCCCCAGAGCCAGCCTGCGGCGCTTACAGCCTGCCACTTGGGCGCTGCTGTGTGAGTCTTATGGTGCGCAGCAGAGAGACTGTGCAGTCAGTGCTACTGGCCGCGAGTCAGGTCTGCACTGTTTTTAATAAATATAAAATATTATCACTCAGATTGCCTGACACCCTAATTGTACCTGAACTCGTCTGCCTACGGTTTTGTGTTTGGCTGGTGGCTGAAGGTCAGGTCCATGGCAAGATGCTTATTTTTAATTTACTGCCTGCCCGGCCGAGCCCTCAGGAATTGCTGCTGCAGTCCGGCGTCGGAGTGAATGTGTTCCACCTCCTGCCTACACATGCTGCTGTAAAGCCTCTTGTCGTGGCTGTCCCCAGGGGTTGTGTCCGATCATGGGCGTTGTGACTCTGAGAGCAGGTACCACTCATTTCCGAATCAGTTTCATGTATCTATTTATTTAATGCAGTTTTATATAGCTCTGACTTTACCCAAAGGTGTCAGAGCGCTTTACAATAGAACCTAGTAAGTTACATAAGTAGAGTTACACTCTAACAAGTTACATATACAATCAGGATAATTAAAAAAAATTAAAGGTGGCAAAATTAGGTTAATACAGGTACAGAATACATATTTACAAAGTTGAGCTCATGTGAATGCCAAGCGGCCTTGAGGGTCATGAAATGGGTTGAATTATTCCTGGAAGTATGTAGAAGTCATTAGCCGAGTGTGCGCCTTCATTACAAAGTCAGCAGCAATTATTTTCATTATGGTTACTTGTGGTTAAGGCTGACTTTTTTTTACTATCTTTTTTGTGCGCAAGGAGATTCAAAGGGGGAGGGGGTTATGACCTTCAAACTTGGGGATATCTGAGATCTGTGGCTTTTTATGTATTTTTTTCATAGCGCGACAGAGGGCGCTTTACAACAGAACTAGACAGTTACTCGTTGTTTGCTTTTTTAGACCACTGTGAGATTGAGTGATTTGTCCAGAACCACATTGTGTTGAGCCGAGGCCGGCTTTCGAGCTTGGTTTCTCATTACTCCACTGTCGGCTGCTCCCCGTGTCCCGAGTTCAAATGAGATGTTGACAAGAGTCGTCAAATTTGCAGAAAGCGGAAACTGTTTCACCTCTTCTTGTAATATTTATAAACCACATCAATTCAGGGAAATTTGGAGACTATTATCATGAAACCTCTGAACATTTGGCTTTTCCTTGCCGTTAAAAGTGTTAGCGAGTGAATGATTGATTGAATTAAATTTTGCAGTCAAAGCTGAAGGGGTGCCTTTTATATCACCATCGTGCTCTTTCTCACTTTATACAGATGTGGGCTAATGTAGTTCCCAAAAAACACTCACCAGCAGGTTTAACAAGCATTGGCATAGCCAATAGGTCTCGCCTTTGGGACCTTATAAGTGTTTAGCCATGCAACAGTTGATGTTGTTGCACCAAGGATATTGTGCTGCATAACTAAATACTTATAAGGTCCCAAAAGCGAGACCTATTGGCTATGCCAATGCTTGTTTTTCTTGGCTCTGCCTGAAGTTTTTAAAAGCTGGTATTTGATCGACGCTGTTGTGAAAGTAACACACCGGGGTACCTAAAATGCATTTCACATGATTTCTCAGGAAGTTCTCAACCTTGCCTTTTGTAAGCCAGTTGTCATCCTTCCGCTGTGCAGAATGCGTGGCCTCAGACTGCGCCATCACATTCTTCCTGTGAAATGGGAAAGACACTGTCAAATGACCATAGCCACACAATATGGGCCTGAAGATGCCGGGAGATGCACGTGTGAGTTTCTGGAGTGTCAGAACATGCATAGTGTCACTCCAAGTGTTGGGGAAGCCTCGAAACATAAGGGAGACAAAACGGATCCATAGGGAATGCCATAACTGCCAACGACATGGTGTCCAGCTCAGGAGTCGGCTCCCACCACTGCACACCTTTCTGAGGATGTGCGAGTCCTTTTCCTGTCACGTCTGCCTCTTAAGAGGTTGCACGACTGATGGACGGGCACCTTGCTATAATCCTAGTTACATGTAAAGAGACAGCACGGGTTGTAGCCTCATCCTCGGAGGCTTGTCAAATTAATCAAATGTGCCCTGAAGACAGCGGGTGCTTGTTAGCATGCTACAACATGGCATACTGTTGTTTAGCATAACACGCCAGGGCAAAAAACAATTACCCTGCGTGTGCAATGGCAGTGGCCCCTCCCCCTCATTACTGTCACACTGCTCCAATACTTAAAGTCTTACATCGGCTTCCTGTTTGGGCTTGTTCCATCTTCAAGTCACTCTGTCTGGTTCAGTATTCCTACGGCTCAGCTCCCAGATGAATTGCTACCCAGTTAGTCACATATACGACTTCCAAAGCTCGTCATTTTTCCTCACATATTTTTAATGAGTTCCGAGATTCAGTAAGGCCTGGGATGGTGGTCGAGGCTTCTCCATCTTAGCTCAGACACTTTGGAACTCGCTGCCCTCGAAAATCAGAAACGTCTCCTCATATATGGGTTTCGGAAACCAACGGAAGCATCGGCTGTACCTGCAACAAATCAATTCACTGCTGCGCAATAATTATGTTTTTAATAACTGTAGCGCCAAGACACACTCAGCTAGAAGCAGCCTTCGGAACCAGCATTCATTAACATAATATAATATGCCTCACTCTTGTAGTACGGTGCTTTTAAGCAACCTCATTGCATTTATCACATACAGATAACCTAATGCTGAACATAAAAATCCGTGAGGAGGCTGCCCACCAGATTCGAGTGGAAGGATGTACACAGACTCGGAGCATCATTTAGAGTGGGCTGGCAACGGAAAACCTTTAAAACCCGTGAGTTTCCTAAAGCACATTTAAGGGAGGAGGGGGACTTCTTAATTTGTGCCAGCTCCACACCTCCACCTGGTCAGCCCCCTATTCTGCTGTGCGGAAAGCTGTGAGAGAACTGCAGGCGCAACGGCCTTGGAAGGCCTGCTCTTTCTAGAGTAAATGTAAATGTAAATGTAAATCCAGTATTTGTAAAGCGCACAGCTACCCGGAGGCATCCCGGCGCTGGGGGCCGTCGGGAAGATTAAGCGAGCTATTGCCCAGAGTCACATGGTGCTGGGCTGACCTGCCACCGGTGCCGGGGATCGAACCGTGAGCCACAGCGTCCGGTGTGTACCTTCCACGTCAATAATTTGTTCTGCTATTGACCAACACAGAAAGCTCTTTAGGTGAATAGTACCCTCCCTGTCTACAGCGACACTGGGAGGATATAAGTGATGCTACACTGCAAGGACAGCGCAATAGTTTGGTCCCCATTCAAGCTTGCGGGCTCCTCGTGGTGTAGCATCACTAGTATTAGTCAGAGACTCAACCTGGATTGGGGACCATGATGTTTATTTATTTTTATTTTATTTTGAAAGTTTTATATAGCGCAAGCATGACCCCAGAGGGTATCAGAGCGCTTTACAGATGAGTTGCGGAACCCATAGGTAGATAATTGTGGGAGAAAAGCAATGATATATAGAAATAACAACAAGTACATAATGACATAATAGTGGCAGGCATTGGTACCATACAATTGCCAAGTAGCAAATTAAGCAGCAGTACACGATAGGCGACAAAAAGACAAAAAGCTTCTAACTCATGTCGAAGCCTGTCAGCATACACGTCATTCTCTTTCACTGCAGCGCATCAGACTATTGCCTGCGCTGGAGTGTTAGCTGAGGACACAATGGAAATCAGAGAGATGTAGGAAGGTTTAGGGTCAGCTAGCCCCAGATATATTAATTACTTGACATGAGCACCATTGGAGTCCTCATTCGGCCACTTCACTGCGTCACCCTGCCAATGCTGCACACGCCTGTCACCCGCATTACAGATAGCAATGAGATGCCCCCTCTCCCATATAATCTCTGGTAAAAGTGCTTGTGTTGCTTAAATGACGTCTCACAGCAGCATATGTCCATGGAAGATTGTCACACTCACAACAGCACCCTCATCTCTTGTCAAGTCATCCCTCAGGCCGCTGCAAGAACAATTATTTCAAGTGACTGCGTGTTCCTCTTAATACATTACTACCTGCGAGATACATGAAGATGGAGTTGTCACCAGACCCTTTGCAATGAACACAATATTGTGCTCTTTATTAAGGGGGCGAATGCTCAGCTCATACAGTTATCAAAGCCCTGTCTTCAAAGCCCCTCACATGTTTGTTGAACTCTATCCCCTTGAGCAGGGTTCTCCTAAGTCAGTCCTGGAGGGCTGGATCCATGCCAGATTTTGAGATAACTACATTTATCTAAATGGTGATATGCTTAAAATCTGGCATGGTATAATAGCAAAAAAGGGGGGTAGCCCTAATACTCCGAACGCATCTGGGCATATATAAACTTGTAAAAACAAAGACTACGTAGTCTTATAATTGGGAGATAGTCCGCTTTCTACTCTTTCTTCTGGACGTTTAAAAAGCGTGGATACGGTATAGTCCGGTCACGTGACTTCGCCGATGAGAGCCGGAATCGGGGACACTATGGCTGCCACGAGCCGCACGGGATAGTACTAAGGTAAATCGTAGGCTTTAGGCGGTCTGCTAGGGGATTACATATCTACCGCAAGAAGATTAATGCAGGTCTCCCCTTTGACATTTGGAAATAGGAAAAGAAGAGACCGAAGGCTGAGAACAGATAATGAACACGCGACCCAGGATTTTTATAATATACCGGAGCCGCGGATAAGGGCTGCAAGGTAAAGCACAGACCTGGGGGCCTTTAAAATGAGCATAAATAAATACTGCTGGAGATAGATATAGAAATAACGCGGCCATTTGGTTATTTCAGACTTTTTCTTGTCTTTCTTACTTTGACGTTTAGAATTGCACTTGGAAGCCAAGTCATTATTATTGATTGCGGAAACCCGGGGATTTTTTAACATCCGGTTGCCCACCCACAAAAGGTATTAAACCGTAACAACCTTATTTGATTAGATGTTAGTGGTTAATAAGTACTTGAGATTAAAGTTTAGTTTATGTTTTTTGTAGAAACGTACAAAGAGATTAGTTCCGGCACGGAGGTGTGGAAACACCTTAAAGGTATGATACCTATACTGGAGAAATAAATGGGACACATTGGTAGCCTCCCTATTTGTAGAGGGGGTAAGATGTTTTTTCACCAGGCTGAGCATTCCATTCCTTGCTGCTCGTTCCTTTGCATCTAACATTTACTTTAATGAATTCACAATCACTCTGTTCGACATGTTTTGCACAATTTTTTACTTTTTAATGGGTTTACACAGTTGGTGTCTTTTAAATATATAGAATTACGGACTGCTCCTCCAAGAACTTGAATTTAATGTAAATACCAGGATAATGTGTGTTGAGTATTTCTTGTATTTTTTGTAAATAGAATATGTATGATTTAAAGGTGTACAGATATGTATATATGAATAGAGTGCTTTTTGTATATTATAGGTACCCTGTTTTTTACCCCAGTCCTGATGAGGCCCAAGATATGTCGGGCTGAAACGCGTCGACCTTTTCTGGAGAAGCCCTATATAATTTGGAATAACGACACAAAAAGTGTCAGAATACAAAAAGATTAGAGTAGGACTTAGAAACTGTTGTCCATTGTTGTACTCCCTGGTGATAAGAAGGGGCGATCTTATAACAGAATGCTTTCGAGTACTATGAGTAACATCTGTATTAGTAAATAGGATAATTAGGGATTTTTTGGCTATTCATTGAATTATTAGTCTGTGGTTAAATATTGTATCGGCTATTTGAAATTATGTACTTGAGATTTGTTTCAACTGTTTTCAATTATATATAAAAAATTAATATGGAGAACTACAGTTTGTGTTAGTGACATTTATTTATATCAAATAAATTTGAGAAATTGTCTCTGTGGAAGGATTAATTAATATTTTCCTATCCAGTTAATGGTGATTTCAGTATTGATTCCGACGCATTTTCCTTTGTTTTTACAAGTAAAATCTGGCATGGAGCCGGACCTTCAGGACCGACTTTGGAGAACCCTGCCTTTGAAGATTGAAGTACCAGAATGATGGTGGTGCATTCATGGATTCTTTTGTTTGCAACTTTTATTTATTGAATGTTTAGCAACGTACAACACACAATTGCCAGTATGCAACCAGGTAGGCACAGGACGATTATAAATTGGTACAGAAATAGAGATGAGAAAACAGGAGGGAGTGGATCAGTGGAAACCCAACAGTAATTGAGAGGAGGATAGCAGGAAAACGACGATACACTTGCGCAGCGAATGGCAAGTGCGTAGACGTCCCCTCACCAACCAGCATAAGTGGGACAAGACTATTCACGGATCCTTAAAAACAGGTGACATGCTTGTCAAACACAAGCATGCTCATTTAGTTTACCTTGGATTCAGACTTATGATAAGGACTTTGCACATAGATTTGTGCCTTGGGTGCATTAAACCACTGAATAGCTTCCACAAACGCATGGTAAAATACACTTATTACTACATAACGAAATAACATGCTACAATTTTGTTCGAGTGGCGGAAATAAGAGTGGCACACCTTTGATATTAATAGAGATGTATTATTCATTTAGAGGGTAGGGCAAGTTTACAGGCTAGTGTCAAGAGGAAAAGTAACTTTGCCCAAAGGTAGTAAGAATCTAGAGAACAAGCATGGAAAGCCCTTTAAAAGTTCCTATAGGCACTATGCTTTAATATTTTCGCTGCCGTCACAAGAACAATATATCCTAGCAACTTCTCGGGGCTCCAATTATTGTAGATTTTTGCACCTGTGCCCAGAGCGCTTTTTCACTGCAAATAATTGGCCAATGTCTGTGTTACGGTACCAAAAGCGCTAGGTGCTGAAGTGCCTAAGCGGTGCAAAGCAGGCCTTCTGCGCCGCTAATGATGAGATAGCTTCACGCATGAGCCATTATCACAACCTCACAGCAGCTTAGGACGCCACTGGAGCTCCATTTAATAATGCAAGCCCTCTAATCTCCGTTCTGCTACAAACAAAGCCTCTAGGAGCAAAAAAGTCTTTCAGAATGTAAAGTCAGGAGGCGACAGAGCCGAAGCAGTGCGTAAAAGGTATCTCTGGCGCCTTGAGATTCATTACAAAAGGGATTCTATCTATTGTCCTAGTTGGGTAAGCTGTTAAAATAGTGTCAGAGAGCGGGGCGCAGTTCGTCCATATTTCTTCCACCGCTGCTCGGTGCCAGGTTTAGAGTCGCAGATGTGAGTTTGTCTGCAGCTGATTGCAGAATGCCCAGGTCCTATTTCTCATGACTTCGAACATGAATACGTGACCTGCCGCCTGATTGTGACTTGTTACCATATGAATGCCTGGCTCACTGGTGGAATGCGCGTGTCAATGAAGTGTTGCTGAGGCACAGTTCACAGCTGTGGCATGTGCACAGGTGCTAGAAGGCTAATTAATAGCAGGTGATATTCTGCAGAACCCCTCATATTATTATTAATAACATTGTTGTTTACTTTGGTAATTCCTTCCTCACTCAAGGCATCGTCCCAGAAGCTCTCAAGACAAACCAGATCCTCGCACTCCTAAAGAAACTTACACTAGACCCTGATGACCTCACCAACTACCAGCTCATCACTCACCTACCATTCATTGGCAAGAGCATAGAAAAAGCAGTCTATCTTCAACACCAAGGTCACATTAGTGGTAACCATATCCTGCACGACTACCAGTCTGGCTTCAGATAAGGCTGCACTATGGAGGCCTCTACCTTACACATCATAGAAAATGCTCTCTTGACCACTTATGAAGATGACTCCTGCCTCCTGATGTTGTTGGAAATCCCAGCTGACTCCGACACAGTCAATCATCCTATCCTCATACGCACCCTCGAGTCTCGAATGGAATTCACTGGCAATGTCTTTCTCTGGTTCTCCTCCTACTTTTCCAACTGACACCAGTTTGTTCAGATGGGCACCTCAAGGTCACAAAAGATCCCTCTCACGTGTCCCCCAGTGTTCCATAGTGTTTCCTATCATCATCAACCTTTACAAGGAGCTGCTTGGTGCTCTAGTCACATATGATGGTAACCACAAAAGGGTTTGGCCCTCAATCAGTAAGGCCGGGCCACAAAATAGAAACCCACGCAAGAAGTGCCAATACTGATAACCATTCATTCAACCTTTCATACAAAGATCATATGACCTAATCATTCTGATCTGAAAACATATTTTTATTCTCTTTGCTTTTGATTGTTTTAATTTTTTGATTTCATCTTTTTTAAGAAGTTTTTTTGTGTTTTGTTTTACAACATGCACCATTTTTTTTAGATATTTGAACAAACACTGAGATCTCAACAAGAAAAAATGAACATATACAAAAACCGCACATTACAAAAACATAAACCACATTTATAGCTCTGGTTCTGTACAGGTTCTTTACCCACACTCACATTCACAACCAATACCTCTGAACCCTATCTCATTCGGTTATGTTTCAACTGGTTTTAGAGGTAGTGACCAAATGGTGACCCTACTCTGCTCACTTTAATTTTTTTTTTTAACAGAAAGCAAAGATGTTAAGTGAGCACGAGTGGTATTTCATCCACCTAAACACCTATTTGGTCAAAAGGAACTGTCGATGTGTTTCAAACCCACTTAAGTCACTTGAAGGGTTCTCCTCAGGGCGCAGAACACTTGAAGAGCTCTGTCTGTTATGAGTGCTTCAATCTCTTGATTTAGTTCACTGTGCGCAGTCCAGTGACAACTATCGCCCATGGCACCATTTTGTTTAGAAGTTCGCAACTTTTGATTCGCCTTTCTTCATTATAAAATAGAACATCAATTTGTAGGATCAGGAGGACTGAATTGTGCTCCGTTTCCTCTAGCTTTAAAGATTCGAACCAATAAGACGTCTTACCCATCTCCTAGACAGGGCTGGACTGGTCTTTTGTTCGGATCAGTCATTCCACTGGTGGGCTGGGGCCAGTGGGGACCGGTTATGAAAGCCCAGGGCCCTTCCCGTTGCTTTGTCTCTTTCTACAGCTCCCAGGATTACCCGCAGCAGGCCCAGGGAGCTTCAGGACAGAGAGAGGGATGGAGAGTGAGCGAGTGATCTGAGAGGGGAACGAGAGAGAAGGATGAACATAGAGCATAGCATGGATGGATGGATGGATGGATGGGAAGAGAGAAATAGAGCGAGAAGAGTGAAGGTGAGGGGCCGGTTTTGAGCTCTTTTGCCAGGGCTAGTTTTGGTTTCCAGCTCCTTGAGCACGTGCCTGCGAATTACCATTCCATCTCTTGAGGCGTGCCTTGCCGAACTCTGAAAAGAGGAATGCATTTGCAAATAGAAACTTCTTTTCAACTATTGCCTTTAGAAAGAATCAAAGAACACATGGAATTCAATTTCGGTAAATGTATACTTACACTGATGAGATTTGCCACTTCTGACAAGCTTTTTTATTCATGAAAAGTTAAAGAAAAGAGGCTTATGTAACCCTACAGGGAAAACATGTTCCTGTCATAGCGCATTCCCTGTAGAATGAAACAATTTCACCTACAGAGGCTCTCGTTGTGCTGTGTAAGGATTCAACTCGACATTGAAGAATCTCTCCTTCCAATGCGGCAAAAGGAGTCCGATTATGAAACGTGCTGCACTGCACAGACGCAGAAAATAAGACACGGAGCCCACTGCAGGGAGATCAGAACGAGGTCTTACTTCACCGGAAGAGAGGCACTCATTTCTGACGGACCATGGCGTAGATGATGTGTCTGTTCAACACGTAAACACGAGTGAGACAGGTGTACATCTGAACAGCATCGTTAACAGATGTAACTGTACTCGTGCCTGAAGACGTGTCAGCATCGATTAGACAAATTGTGATATGAAAAATGGAAACAGTACAGCACTCTAAATTTAAATTTAGTAGCTCGCATCTTTACACTTGAACATTTAAACGCACTTAAAGCATATATCTCCATGTATAATGTGACACTATACATTTAAATGTATTAGCACTCAACTTTACATTTTGCGAGATTTCCATGTACTTAAAATACCTGTATGGATGCAGA
Organism: Calotriton arnoldi; assembly: GCA_963921515.1. Taxonomy (NCBI): domain Eukaryota; kingdom Metazoa; phylum Chordata; class Amphibia; order Caudata; family Salamandridae; genus Calotriton; species Calotriton arnoldi. The sequence continues at coordinate 1,109,144 of CAWUFW010002901.1, forward strand.
ATATTGATGTTAAAAAGTAAACATGGCAACGCGGGGGTCTTATGAGACGGAAATTAAGATAGGGTAATGGAGCAAAAGTCTAAGCAAGGCCCTGCAAGTAAAGGGCTTTTATCTTTGAATAAAGCAATCAGTCTGTAAACCTTCTAAGGTCGATATAAAATCAAGAGCCTTTAAGCTATGTAATATTGTTACTTATCATTTCAATACCAAGAGACAATTCATTTCTAATGTTAGCTGTGTAAACTGTGCTTTTTTAAAGGTGTAATTCTATCATTTATTTCTAGACTGATAGTCTGGTTGAAAATATGAAAATTCAACGGATTCTCAAGAATTTATATAATTTTGAAAGTAGATTTAAAAATGTCTTGTTTTTCATGAATCAACGTGTATCTGTTATACATCGATTGAAAGTTTATTATGACTCAAAGCCCTTATTTGATTTATTTTTTATCCAAATATTTACGTTGAGACAAATGTATGAAGGCGAATTACTAAGAATAAAATTTCGTGCTCCTATCTGTCCAATTCAGTTTTGGGGTTGAATGGGGGAAGGGGTTTAAGGATGACTAACGCATGTCAATATTATAATTATACATGTGAAGGTAGACTCTTTGGAAAGGAGAAGCAATAGAAATGGAGATTGTGAATGGTGAAATGATTATGTTTTATTAAAAAATCCACTGTGAGAAAATGGTTAATGCTTTGGGGTGGATAAGCATCCACCACAATTAATAAAGTCTCTATCTTGTCAGGTCCATTCAAAAAGATGTCATTAATTTAAACCTAAGCTTAAACTTTGGCAGCTATGGCACAGAGCAGACAGGCTAAACTTAAAAAAAATCGTGCAAAGCATTAAGAAAAACAAAACAGTTAAAACCTCAAAAACACAACACAATAAAAATCATACTCCAGTTTATAAAAATAGAGGTACATTTAATGAACAAAATGACACCTAAATGATAAGGCTCCAATTACGGGAACTGCAGATAATTTTTAAAGCTACAGTATAGAAAAATATCAATCCAAAAAGTGCAAAGTGCCAATAGGAGTCAATCGCAGTGGCGGCTGCTGCAGTACAGAAGTGGTAGGGCAAGGGGGGCGGACGGAAAAAAAAAGAAAATTTGACTTACGTGCCGGCAGCTGCCTTTCCTCCATCCTCTTTTGACTTCCAGCAGTACACAGGCTCCCAGACTCCCCTAAATCAATCACAACACTGCTGTCATGCAGGTCATAGTATGACCAGCATGACAGCAGCGTCGTGATTGGTCTGAGTGGACTGTTTTGCTGCTCAGAGAGTGCCTGGGAGCCTGGGACTGTTCTTCCACTCGGCTGTTCAATACAGCCGGGTGGAGAAATGCTAAGTGCGCATGACGGTTTGGCCATCATAAGACGGCTGGCCAAACCGTCATGCACACTTATGGTGCCCACCACTCCTCCTCCCTGCTCCTCACGACAGCCCAGCCCTGCCCCGCCCTACACTGGCTCAGACTCAGGACTGAAAAATAAAATGATAATAACATTGTGTTATTATCATTTTATTTTTCCCTTTTGCACTGCTCAGAGAGCAGTGAGGCGACACTCCGCTGCCTTAACGGAGGAGCTGCCGCTGGTGAATCGTCACAGTAGACTGGGACCTATGCGTGGTTTAAACCCAACCACGATGAAGCCCTGGTCAGATACACCAAATTGATTTGTCCTACTGAGCCTGAAAGTAGAAAAAGATTCAAAGTCCTAATCCACAACAGGACTTTGTAATTTTTTTGCAGAAAAAGTTGTCTCCTGTGGGACAGATCTGAAATTGTAGCTGCAACTATGGAACTGCTGGTCCGATACCAGCCTCAGGTTGGTCTTGCTAAGGTTCTGGAGCTTTTGATGCTTTTCCTTGAAAAAGTTTCCAAGCCCAAAACAGAAAGGGACTTTTTAGTTTGTTTCTGAGGTATCGGAGCATTTCAGGGAGATGAACATGAAATTCAGTCTAACGCTGTGGAACTGCTGGGCGAATCCATTTAGCTATAGAGAAAATGTTTACAAAAGTTTCCAAACTCTTTCTTGATGACCGAGTAACTGCAGAAGTGCCCTTCAGAGTCCTGCAGGACCTCAGGAAGGCATGCAGAGACTCTCAGGATGCCAGGCATAGGGCACCAGCTAATTCCAGTCCGCATTCCAGTTGACACTGGTAAGCTCGGAATTGTAGGGAAAAAGCCTCTTGCAGCTTTTTGTGTCCTTGTAGCCACAGAGAAGGTCAGCCAACAGACCCTTGGAGTCCACTTTGTTTCCCTGTGTCCAAGGGGAAGCAGGTCCAGTCTTTCAGAGCTCCTTATATTCCACAAACAGCAGGTGCTGTCCTTTTCTTTTCTTCTACAGGCCAGAAAGCATTCTGATGGGGTGCCACATTTATGCCAGGCACTAGCTAGTGGGTGGGGATAACTCATGGACACTCCCTAACCAATGGGGCAAAAGTTACCAGGAGAATTCTTACCTCTTTTTCAGCAGTTCCTGTTTGCCTTACTGCAAATAGGCCCAAACTGCCATGTGTAAGGGCATTTCCAACATGCAAAAAGTCTTCAGCCATTCTTAATATGGGCTATGAGGGTTGTTGGTGTACAGGGGAATGTCCAATTGTAATCCCCACAGTCCTCCCACATCGAACACTAAAATTCAGTTTGAAGCAGGCCCTTTAACTGCAAAAAACTAAAAGACAGAAGTCTGGTATGACAAAGGGTCTTACAGCACACAGACAGGGGATACACAAGGGTAGTCATGGCATCCATTTCTCTCCCTTTCAGGTGCACCAAAGTGCTGCATGTAGCTCAAAGGAGACCTTCAGGCAGGATTTGACACTGTGGTGTCAAAAGGATTCCCACAGCCCCCCACCTAGCATATTGTGCTGAGCACAGAGAAGTCATCTCTGCCCGTTCAGGTGAACCTATTGTGTAGCTCCTGGTAAGAACGTCACACCTCTTTCACACCTCATTCAGACTAAGTCAAGGCTGACCAGCTGTCAGAGGCTAACGATAATTAGCCCCCTAAATGCTCTGGCAGAGGAAATGTAACTTTCTAAAAATTACTTTTCTTGAATAATTATTATAAATTTGACTTCACCATTGAATTGGGTTTTAAGAACTTGTAAGATAGTGGCTTAGTTCTTTTTTTAGCTGGTCCCATTTTATTAGAGTTTTATTTTTTTCATCTGTACTCTGATTTTCTATATAGGACAGCTAAACCTGCCACAGTAAAAGTAGCTTTTATAGTTTCATCACTTTAGGGACATGGTGACATTAATGTTCTGCATGTCCTACTTTTAAATACCATGCACCAATATTGTGGGCTATGAACCCTACAAAAAGATGAATTAGTAACATTTAAAAGGGAGGTTTTTACCTGTCAAAAAGGGTTATTTTGAGATGATGCACTGCAGGTTTTACACTGCAGCAGTCATGTTATAATGGTAGGCCTGAAGCCATGTTTCATTTGTCACACTAGTAGATGGGAAAATAAGTGCTGCAGTCCACAGATGACATTTTACTTTTCATGCCAAAGTTAAATATGCCAATTAGGGTTTAGCCTATTTTTACAGGTTTTAAGGGTCTGCACACATGCACTGTGAACTTATTAGCAATGTTCCAGTGCCAGAGTAAAAAACAAAACAGCAGTGTCAGTCCAGGAAAAAAACGGGGTAATCACAAAAATAGCATCTGCCTATAGCTACACTTTCCTGGGGACACATGCACATTGCACATATCATTTTAAATACTACAGCTGGAACTTTGCAGTGCCACTCACCAGCTGATTGAGGTCAGCTGGGCGTTTATACCTGTTTCCATCCATTCTTTTTTTTTGTTTGTTCATTTCCGTTGGACTCTTGTTAAAGCAAGTTTCTAATTCAAGCTGATAAATATACAGTTCACTAACTCCAAATAAGAGCTAGATTTGGAAACTGTTGAGCTACTTGAATTGATTTTAAGTCTCTACAAACAAACCCTGCTTAATATATTCTGTGACATTTAACTGGAACAGTGGCTGTACTACGGCGCCCCAATACCGGGATTGCGTGTTATCTACTACATTATCTCAAGATAAGAATATTGAATGTTGATGTCACATTTGAGTTATTACTTCTTTCCCTCTTGTTCCCAGCAGGGGTATTTACATATAGTTGGTGTGGAGCAGTTTGCAGGTAAAACAGAATCGTATGTGAAATGCATCGATCATGGTATTAAATGAGCCTCTCTACTGGAGCAATGGCCTGCATATAGAACATGGGGGCATATTACCAAGGATTTGCGATAATTATCGCAAAGCGCGCTTAGTGCTGTTTTTGTTATCGCCGGCTATCGCTGGATTTCATTGCGGAGATAACGCGTTATTATCAACGCTTATCTCCAAGGCGATAAAAAATCCAGCGATAGCGGCGAAACCCAGCAATAGCGCGAGAAATCCAGTGATAAATTCACTGCGCTAATGAGAAGCTTGCTAATAGGCAGGTGAGGACTTAACCTTACAATCCACCTACCATTGACAAGATGGTTAAGTCAAGTTTTTATCAGGTGTTAAATTCCAGCGATAATCGCGGTTAGCGCGACTTTTTTTATCGCTTCGCGGGCATTGATAATAGGGGGAAGTTGTGTTTGCGACTGTTTGCAGTTGCTTTTAGTTGGGAACGTCTACTTTGCATGTCATTAGCGATAATTATCGCTGACATGCAAAGCGGCAACAAAATGGCCGCTATCGCCATTAAGCTGTCGCTAACAGCTGTTAGCGACAACTTGCTAATAGGGCGATAAAAATATTGCCGCTTTATCGGCAAAAAGTGCCGCTAAAGTGGCGATACTGCCCTTGATAATATGCCCCATAGTCTTCAAGTACTAATATTACTTGGTTCGCTCATGGTGGTATCTGTTTGGTTGAACACTACTCAACACAGATGTCTGGACCAAGACGAGATCCGTACCCTCGACTCCAGAACCCGGATCGCCAACTGCAGCATCGCCTCAACTCGCTCCACGGGAGGACCTTTCTACTGCCACCACTTTCGCTTCACCTGTGACGAGAGGACCCCCACGAACCCTACCCAGCCGGCACCCGACCAGAGACGGCAACTCCACTGCATGTTGCTCAACACCTGATCCCTCTGCAAGCACGCCATGGAAATCTGGGACACAATAACCACCCTCGCCCCTGATGTGATGTTCATCACAGAAACCTGGCTCACCCCCTCATCAGCAGCTGACATCACCACCGCGACTCCCCCCTGATACAAGATGATGTACCACAACCACACCGACAGACCCGGCTGAGGCATCACCATCATCCACAAGGACTCCCTCTAAAGCACTGCCTCGGACGATGACACAACACCAATAATGGAACACCTCAACTTCCAGATTACGCTAGATGTCAAAACCAACATCAGAGAAACCTTCACCTACAGACCCCTGGGCCGCTGCCCCAGCTTCTGCAACTCCATTCCAGAATTCATCATCCCCCTGGCAATTGACTCCAACCACTACATCTTCCTGGTAGACCTGAACTTCTCCTACAAGACCCCAACAATGCCAACTCCTCTACCCTTCTAGAGAACGTGAGTAACATTGGCCTCGAACAGCTGGTCACCACCCCCACGCACAGCGCAGGACACAAACTGGACCCCATTTTCTCCACTAGCAACAGAGTCAAGTTCTCCCACACTACCGAGCTGACCTGGACAGACCACAACATCGTCTACTTCACCCTCGATGGCTCATTAGAAGCCCCGACTAGACCTCCCACCCACCCACGCCAAAACTGGAGCAAAGTCACGGAACCGCTCTGGATCACTGCCCTCAAAGAATCAAGACCCATCCCCTCAGATACCCTCGAACTCAGCATCCAGAACTTCTCCAATTGGATCTCCACAGCCACCGACACCATCGCCCCCAGCAACAGACCTCCCAAGCATCCCAGTTGGTTCAACCCTGAACTACTGTCCCTCAAATGTCACTGCAAGATAGAGAGACACTGGTGCTCCAGCAAGACCCCCACCAACCTCAACACGTACAGATCTGCCCTCAACAGCTACCATCACCGTCTCAGGGACGCCAAGAAGGAAGTCCTCGCCAACCTCATCGAGGTGAGTGTCAACCACACCAAGGAACTTTTTAACATCGTCAATGAATTCTCCTGCCCCTCCGCCACAGAGAACACGATCCACCCCTCCCATGCCCTCTGCGACACCCTGACTAACTACTTTCACCACAAAATCACCGACATGTACAGCAACTTCGACCCCATCCCACCGACCTCAACTACCTCCGCACCCAAACCGACGCCTACCATTCCCACGGATCACCGACTGGAAGCAGCTCTCATCAAAGACACCATCTCCATCATGAACTCCATCCAGTCATGGACCCCTGCTCGCTCCACATCTACAGCCTAGGAAGAATGCAATCTGCAGCATCCTCACAGAACTACTCAACACCTCCAACACCACAGCCACCATTCCCAACTACTGGAAGCACGCGGAGGTCAAACCCCTCCTGTAGAAACCCTCCACCAACCCCAACGAACTCAAGAACTACCGTCCCATCTTGCTACATCCCTTCCCCGCCAAGGTATGGAGATAGCCATCGAAGAACTACCTTTATTCATTGGCCTCCGGTTGTATAGGGGGCTCCCAAAAGGGTTGAGGGCTCCCTAGGGGATTGTATGCTTCCTGCACCACAGCTGCTATAGGGACCTGGGGTATGTCCCTGGGACAAAGGCAGCAACCAAACCCAGTGAATAGAGATGTTTTGCCATCTACAATTTCTCAGTGCTCCTGGACCTCACATTCAGCATATTCAGCTTCAAAGACCTCTCAGGCCTGAGCATTTTGCTTTGGCTCACTGGTGTATTGTTTCTACATAGCAAGATTGTAAAGTGCACACATTTCCAGTATAATCAGTATAACCTGAACACTCTTTTGATTCATTTCTCATTAGACAGCTGAAACAGATTATAGTAGTTGAATAGTGTTATCAGAAACACACCATTATATTCTTCTTTGTAGTTTTAGAGGTCCTAAAGCCCATTTTTAAACTTCTGTAGAGTTCTTTTGCATGTAGCTTCGGTTTCTACAGTAAGAACATTGGATTACATCATGTTTCGCCCTTTTGCTTCATTTAAGCCTCAGGCTTTCTCAAGGCTCATGGCAATGGTTATGCAAATGAGAATGGGTTCATCTAAGTGCTTATGTTGTCCCACAACTGTGTAATGATATACAGTCTGTTTCTTTCTTGACCAATCTAATCTAAAAGAGATGTTGTTTTACATACATCATAAACATAAATGAAGGCAGTTCCAAAAACAGCATTGTGAACCTCAGTGAATTACTGCAAAATTTGAGTTACAGCAAACATTTACAGCTAACATATGATTTAGAGACTGTAATGTCCTAGGGAGCTAAAATCATGGTGAGTATGATGGAGGTTACATACAAGGGATTGAACATGGCAAATGTTGCATTGCTACAGTATCGGTATCTTTACTATAGGAAATTCTTTATATTCTGTTCTTAATGAAATTAAAGCAAATGGGGTATTCTGTTACCTTATGGTGATGCTACCAAAAGTGAGGCTATAAGACAGAGGAATAGTGAGCCAGGTTTAATTCGATATCAAAAGCAGATGGAAGAAATAAACAGAAAAAGTTTGAGTGATAAAGCAATAATGAATGCAATTTGTGTGCGCTAAATGATAATGCTGCCTGTGTTCGTCCTAATAGTTATGTTGCCCTGAAGGGGCGCTATACATATAAATGCAGGCAAAATGAAAAAGATTGGATATTTTTTCAGAGGAAAGCATGGGTAGGTCATTACCCAAAATTGTGTGATGATATGCAGATTGACTGTTCAGGTGGCTGCATCCTGGCATTGACGCATCAGATGCTTAACAGGAGGCGATAGGTGTAAAAGGATGATAGTCGTGGTTCGGACATAGGATGAATAATGATGTATGTCCATCAAAATATCATCTTTAGCAAGAAGAATCAAAGTCACCATATTGGAAGGTGGGTGGAGTCTTCATTCCTATGGTGTAATAACACATTTATTTATTTGAAGAGTTTTATATAGCGCTGGCTAGACCCGGAGGTATCAGAGCGCTTTACATGAGGATCAGCAAGTTGCAAGTTACAAAAATTAAACATTAGTTGCACAGTGTTACACAGTAAAACAAGAGCAACTAGAGAATAGCAAATAAAGACACATAATAAAACAACGTTACACAGTAGTATGAAATTACTAGAACATGGCGTAACAGAGACAAAACATCCTAAGGGGCAAAGAAGGTAAGGGGGAAAAGTAAAAAGGGGTAAGGAAAGCAGATCAGGACAGGAAAGTGAAAGATAAACAAACTGGTATTGGAACCAGCAATCTCAACAACCCAGGAATCGGAGACAGTAATAGGTGAGAGGAGTGAGGGAGACCTGGGGGGGGATTAGAGGTAAAGGTCAGTCAGACGAGAACGTGGAGCAGTCCAGCGGAAAAGAGAAACGTTCGAAGGTCGCCCAGATGGAGTCCAGCGGGAAAGGGGAACGGACAAAGGTCGCTAAGATGGCGGATCCAGGTCATGGGCACCGATAGAAATAATCCCAAAATGGCGGGATACACATAAAATCCAAGTCCAAAACAAGAGAGCTGATTCCACGGAGTGGAGCAGGAAGGGGAATGCAGCCAGAGTATTAGAGGAGGGAGGAGGGCTGGAGATTACCGAAACACAAACAGGCCATCCGCGAGCACAGGTTCTGGCTGCGGGGGCAGCAGTGTCGTCGATCCATATGCCGCTGGTCAGGGGAAGTTTGTTCAGGCGCCAAGGCAGCAATCCCAGAGAGAGGGAGGCAGCAGCGGGGACCAGGAGGGTGCGCCCCTCAGGCTCAGAAGGTAAGGACAAGTTCAAGGGCACCGTACCGCAGTGCCGTAAATCACACTGCTGCTGCACCCCCGAATTTGGAAAAAAGCAAGACTCACGCTTCCCAGTCGTCTTACGGGAGGCGAAACTGGAGGGCTGGCAGTAGGGCAAACAGCAGCTGTCAAACCCGGAGGCAGGGGGATGGTCAGGAGGGGTGAACCTCAGCCCAGCTCCTCGACGGCCAACCTGAGAACTCCACCCGGCATCAGCATCGCTGAGAATGGCTCCGTCGACCGCAGGTCATCAATGATTCATGGGAAGGCGGGGGAGGAAGAAGAAGACGAGCAGCGGAGAGACGAGGAGAACTGTGCCCGATGCCCGGCTGGGTAGGTGACAGCCGAGGCAGAGAACCGAGCCAATCTCCTCTATAGCTGTCGATGCAGCTCCACCAGGCATCGGCCATGTTGCTCGGAGGAACGATCCCGTATAAATCCAAAGATCTCGAGCCCAAATACAGGAGATTGGAGATACGAGGACCGCTGTCTAAGCATGACCCAGGAGAGTAAAAGGGTCCAGGAGGAGGGTGGAAATTAGGGGATTTGAGCCAAAAAGGCAATACCTAGCCTGGAGCTCCCGGCCGGAGCTCCTCACCAGTCGGCCATCTTGGATGTAAAATGTCATGTCCAAGTTGTTTCGAGCATAGGATTCTAGATGACATAGGTATGACAAAGTCCGGTCTGTAGCAAGAAGAGTCAAGTTCTCCATATTAGAGAAGGGGAAACTCCTCATAAAATTGATAGGGTAACATTCATCAAACACATTCAAATCTTTATTATAATAATAACGGAATTTGTGGAGCACCTGGTTACTCTATTCGGAGTGTACACGTGCCATGAAATGTGGGATCACAGTGCCATGTTAGTGAGGTAAATGGAAGGGAAGGGAAATTGATGCATGTACTTTGAGTGTACTTGACCTTTAAATGTGCAACACTTTTCACTCAATCGTAGCTGTTCTAAAATTAGACAACCATTCTTTGCCTGGTCCTACAAACACAATGTCAGCATGGCTTGTGAACAGGTAATTTTTTTTTTAAAGAAAAAGCTTAAGGAATACCCATTTTGTACAGTAGTGAGTATAATAGATTCTAATTTTTAAGATTTGTATAACAGCACTAAAATTAATGTCAGGATGGAATTTCTACATTGTTCCTATTATTAACTGTGTTATCTTACATAGTTATTAGATCACAGTGTTTTCAAAATTACATTAGATAGATGTCTTCCTTACACAAATAAGAAACCTCACTGTACGGAATTTGGATGTTTATCTTTTGCCTGTTCAAACTGCCAAAAACCGATGCCAGTTTGTTTCTCAGCAAGATTGTACAGTGGCCTAAAACACAATGAATTCCTTAGTACAATTGTATAGTATGCATGTCTACAGAAGTTTTATTCCACAATGTTTACTAATAGGGTGTTTTAGGTGTAGTGTCCAAAAGGTGTAGAGATTATTTTCAATAAAATGTATGTGGCCTGAGACAGAATGGATTCCTTAGTACATTAATAAAGTTTACACGTGTACAGGAGATTTTTGCACAGTGTTTCTAGTAATTGCATGCTTTCATTTTGATGGTACCAACGCATATTGATAATCTGTAGATCAATCTATTAAAAAAGGCACCAGGTGTCACATTCTATTGATTTTCTATGCAAGAGACTAGTTTTAAGGGATATTTATTTCTACTATTATTTCTGTCTTTATATATCTCCTATCAGGTCCAGCTCTATATCAGGTTTCTGATTCAGATTGTATTAAGGTATTTTGTAGGGGTGTGTAAAATGTGCATAATTTGCCTTTGCGTAACTCTGCCACATTTTGAAAAAGTACTCAAAATTACTTGCAATTACGAGAATTGCAAAACTGCCATTTGACACTGTATTTTAGAGTGAAATGCATCCTCCTCCCCATTTTGGACACAGGGATGCATTTTACATTCAAAACTTAGTGTAGAAACAGGAAAACAATTTGAACAGCTGCTGGTTTCCTGTTGTTCCAAGGCATTTGCGATACATTTTTATCACAAATGAGTGGTACATTTTTACAGTGAATCGCACGTAATAACATAGTGTAGCGTAATAATGTAATGTTGGGAATTTCATGTAACAAGAGGAATGCAACATTTTAGAAATTGTGCTATATTACACCAGCATAATGAAAATTTCTCTCAAGTATGGTATTTTAGTGCTGTGTTCAGTTTAGCCAATAGTGCATTACAGCATCTGGGTTCAGGTTATGTTTCACATTTTACAAAAAGCATGATCCATTTTTTTTCTTTTTTCCAGAATAATGTTTTTTGACTACCACTCATTGAGAGTTTATTAATATGGTTAACATGGTTGATTATGAAGAAATGAAAAGTGCAATCATGTTCATGAAATTTGGACTACAGTTCTGACAGTGGTTTGCCTGGTCTCATATTTCAGCAATGCTCTTCTATGCCATTTTTGATGCATGGCTTGCACTTCCTGCATATGGCTCATTGTAGGCACAAGATATTAAGTAAATTACATGGGTCCCTATTCAGTCTAACCACTGTTTTATTAGGTATTCTTTCCCCTTTTTGGTCTTTTAATGTATTTTTTATTGATACCTTGTGTGAATTCTGCGCAATTGTAGCATGTGTGGAAAGTTATAGGTCCTGAGAGGAAATTTATTGGTCCATGTTACCATTGGTCTTTGAACTTTGATCTGCACACATATTTGGTTAGGTATTTTTAACAACCCATTGATAGTTGGTCTAAGGAAGAGTTGTTAATCAACAGGGTCCAGTGTTTTGTAGGGATTCCAGCTTATGTTTGTCTCAAGTATTACAGATCTGTTGATTCTTCTGATATTTAGTGCTAGATTTCTTAGTTTGTTCTTGTCGTTTAGATCAGTTTTTGTATGTTGGTTAGAAGTTCGATCGATTGCTCTATTCTTTAAACATATCCTTTATTATGATCAATGAATTTCATCCCACATGCTATAACTATGCAGATGACACAAAATACTCCTTAAACTGAAAAGCCCCGAAGACATTGGAAACTCAAAAATCTGCAGTTGCCTCAGAACCGTTGATCAGTGGATGACATGGAGCCCTCTCAAATCAAATACTTCCAAAACTGAAATGCTCACATGTGGCAATTGGAAAAATTATGACCCACTCTGTGCCTGGCCTGAAGATCTAAGAGCACCTCCAAAAGTATCTAAGGAAATAAGAAACCTTGCTATTAACATGGACTCCAAGTTATCAATGAATGCCCAAGTGGAAAAATTAGCAAGATCAAGCTTCATTACTATGAAAACTCTGCAACGCATCTTTCCCCACCTGGCATTTCCACACAAGGTCCAGGCAAGTATCTCTCTTGTACTGTCTGAACTTGATTACACCAATGGCCTCTACCACGGATCCTCTTTATCAACTATGAAAAGACTACAACAAATTCTGAACACTGCTGCCAGACTACTCCTACATGTAAAGCCACAAGCCCATATCTCCCCTGCCTTGAGTGCCATACATTGGTTACCGGATTTCCAGAAGTCCCACCTTCAAGCTGCTTTGTATAACCCACAAAGCAATACATAGAACATGACCACCTTTCAGTAGGATTAAAATCGCCAAATACATTCAACAAAGCAAACTCCACTCCAGATTGGCACCTCACCTCAAAATCCCACCATACAAGAAAAAAACATACTTGGTACATCTTTTTCTGTTCAAGCAGTCAACCTATTGAATTCATTACCTCCATACATAAGATCCATGGATAACTATCTTATCTTCAGATGACTACTAAAGAGTTGCCTCTTTTCTACATAACCACCATACTCAAACTCTAATGTACAGCATATCCCTGTGTATGTAAACGTTTATAATTTGATTATATGTTTGTATCTAGATGTGTGAATTTCTTTGTACAAATATGTATAATAACTACAGTTTTAAAATATAGAGATATTCTTTAGTTCTGCTTAAAAAACGTATATGTTACTTATGGTTAAACATTTATATATTATTCTATGCTTAACATGTATATAGGTCATTGTATAGTTTTCATATGTTATTTGATTTGATGTTTATGTATCTCTGTTTTATTTATCTATCACAATATGTAAGATGTGCTTCACTATTGAAATATTGAGGAAAATATATAATTAAAATAAAATAAATAAATAACAAATACAAATAAGAATACAGAAATTGATTAGCTTCAAGTACAGCAACACTTGAAAGTCTGAATTTTTAGAATACAACTTTAAATCTCGATATATCATCTTCCTGATACATGTATTCTCTTTCTATGTAGTTATGTATCTATATATTTATTAGTTTACTACTTCTGTAGAAGAAAAAAAACTGTGACTCTCTCCAATGCACTACTCTATGTCTCACCCTATACCTCTCAATATATCCCCTACCTCCACTATCTGACTCATCCCAAACCCCATTCTACTACTATGATCTCCAAATTAACCCTTTCTAGACTCTTCTCTTCTATATCCCTCCTTGGCTCACCCCAAACCTCATTTTACTACTATGATCTCCCAAACAACCCTTTCTAATTTCTTCCCTAATGTATCCTTCCTTTGACTTATCCCAAATCTCATTTTACTACTATGATTTCCCTAATCCCTCTCTAGAGACTCTTTCTTCCTCCATCTATCCTTTTACTCATCCCAAACCTCATTTTACTGCTATGATCTTCCCACTTCTATCCTTCCCTTATCCTATTCAATCCAACTAACAGACTTGCATGTCCACTGCTTAAATTAACTTATATTTCCCTATACTAATCCCACACTAATCCTTTTTGGGTTCCGGAGATGCGTGCTACTCGCTGAAAATTGCTTTGATGCCTCGTCAGGGGTCGTAAGCGCTATATAAATACAATTGCAATTGCAATTATTACTGCAGAACCTTTTTATGCACATCATTTCTCCTTTTGGCATATTGTGCACTGTGGATTTAGGATGTCAACTATCAGCCCTGGTGGATTATGACTTCCATTATTGTGAGTAAATGAGAAGGTATCTTTGTTAATACATGAAACTGCTATGTTTACCAATCCCATACGCCATGATGGTCAGGCAGGAAATGCTAAGACCAGGTCTCCTGTACCTATGCAATACATTTGTTGTTTCGTGGCACTTTTTGACCTTTAAAGTTCACACATTCATATACTCTTATCTGTTTACCTGATACCAACATTTTTGGATTTGCTTTTCCTATTTTTTACTGTAATGTTGCTTGATGCTGCTTTCCTCATTCACATATTTTCTCCGAGGTAGGCTTCTTGCTTAAGCCATAAACTAACAGGGGTGAGTTCAGGGTTCCTTTTAGATGCCTGTTTTATTTGTAAAGATACTAAATTACAAATTTAGTGTGAGCTTTCTTCCAAGTTAATAATCCTGTATATTTTACGTTGTGATCTTTCAAAATAATGAGTCACCAAGGTGGCCAATAGCTCTGTTCCATGACCTGCAGGTTTTGTGTTATCCTCCCTCAAATTGAGCCATTCTCAAGACCACTTGCACCATTCACTTGCCTCCTCTATCTACTGATACCTACCTTGAAATGTGTATATGAATGTATTTTGTATGCACTGGTCTGATAAATGGAATGCAAACATTCCCCTTTCGATTAAATAGAGTAGAGTGTGGCAGTTTGAGCTTTGTGAAATCATTTCTGAGAAATCTTCATTTTGCTTTCTTTTTTAGTTGAAGAAAAAAGTGAAAGAGAAAAATAAATGAATATTGTTAAATGTGCACGGGAAGTGCTGAAATATGTGTTACTCTCTTCATAAATATTTAATATACAATTTTATCTGAATCTTTCCCTAGTCTATCTCCTGGCAAACAGGAACTGGATATTTAAATTTTAAAATACCCACATAAAGGCAATATGCCTTAGCTGCAATCTCTGTTGAATCTGCATTCTCTGGGACATTGTAAATGGCATTTATAACTTACTTGTTGCCTCTAAAACTTATAAACTGTACCCTTTTCCAAGGCTGGGCCTTATTGCTTTTGGCTCTGGGCATTTCTGATATAAATCTTTGAGATAAGGCAGGAGAAGGCCCAAGAATAATTTTCATAATTTAAGTCCAAGTTTGGAGCTGAGAGTAGATTGCGTAATTCTAGTTCTCCGTATGCTGCAAAAAAAGTATTTTGGTATGTATGAAACCCAAACTGAGATTCCGCAGCACGTTACTGAATTGCAATTTGGGTTTGCTACCAAATACTGATTTGGTATTCGGAAGGGGCATATTTAGGGCGATCCTTCCAAATACCGAATCAAAATAGCATGTATTAATGTTTTGCAACTCGCAAAACATTAATACCTTACAAACTACAATCATGTACTGGTAACCCATTTGCGAATGGGAAAGGGGAGCCTTTTCCCTTTGTTAATGTGAAAAAAATAGTGAAAGCAGTGGTTCACAGGTTTTCTTAAACAAACAAAAAACTAAGGGACTTTTTCTTTAAACATTGCCCTGTTTCCTTTAAAGGGAACAGGCTCTGTTTAACAAAAAAACGATTGTTTTATTGAAAAGCAATCACAGACATGGTGGTCTGCTCACCCGAGCAGGCCACCATCACTGTGATTACTGTGATTCATGGCGGGTTGTATTTTGAGACCTACCTCATCAATATTCATGAGGTAGGTTGAATTAGGACCCACTGCGAATTAGTAATTTGCACACCTACGTATAAGTACATAGGTCGGTTCACAAATTACCACACTAGGTCGGTTCACAAATTACCACACTGATCGGAAAAATAATGGTCACAAATTGCTGCCAGTGTTTTGAGACCAGTTGCATGTACATCTGGCCCATAGTTATTTAAGAATAAATAAATGTCTAATGATGTAGAGCCTTATTTACCTAGGGGCCGATTCCGATCTCGGCCGGTAGGGCTCCGAATCGGATCCGGTAAAGCGGAATCCGATTCGGAGCCCTATTTCCCGACCGAGTCGTACGTGCGTCCGGGCGAGCGAGTACGATGCATGCGCTCGCGAAATCTCCGACCGACTCGTTCGCAGGACCCGACCGCTCCGACCGACTCGCACGGGGACGACTCGCACCGCGCAATGGAGACGTTCCCCGGCCGGGTAAGTACGATGCGCACCTCGACCGCTCCGACCGACTCGCGCAGTCCGGCTCCAAGGAGCTGTCGGAGCCGCACTTTGGGGGTCCGTGTCGGACCCCCCTAGAAGTGTAGGCACGTGAGTCGCACACAGGGGGGACCCATGGGTCCCCCCTACACGTGCATGTACGGCGCGACCCGCATCGACGCGAACACGCTGTAGGGGGCGCCCTTGTTCGCGTCGTGCCCATTGAGTCAATGGGAGCCCGTGTACGCGTCGTACGACTGGCTCCCATTGACTTTAATGGGAGTCCGACCGAATCGAGTCCGATGGCATACGTGCGCATCGTACTCGTTCGGTCGGGCTGCTAGGGTCCGATTCGGTCGGGAATCTCTCCGGGTCCGGCTCGGTCGGAGAGATTTCCGGCCCGAATCGGAATCGGCCCCTTAGGGTTTAGTGGAATGGCAGTCCGGCCTCAGTTTGGTAGTGCTTTCACCCTGCTAAACTCACGGTTCCTTTGCTCAATTTAGAGGTGGAAGAACACCACAGGAACCTCCTTTGGCTTTGCCACAGTAAAGCTATGACTTAACAGCCCATCCATGAAAGGGTGCCAGGTCATCCTCTTGAAGGCAGAGTGATTGTCACTGATTCTCTCTGCCTGTGTCTGCCATGCGATGCATGGGCACAGAAATGTAAGAATGACCACCACACATAGGGAGAAACTCCCTGTACATTGGTGCCATTAGTTCTTTGTTTATGGAAAACAAACTCCTACTTTTGGAGTTTGTTTAATGAGCATTCACTCTAAAGATGGTACTGACTCAGCCACCCTTTAGTGCTGTGAACTTAGCTGTTGTGGCAGTGGCTCCCCTCACAGCACAGATATCCTTGCAAGAGAGGTGGAGATCTGTAAATAGGGTGGACAATCCTCTACCAGTGCAGCTAAATACATGGTGTCCACCCACCAGGATCTAAATGATGCTTTTAGAGTTGACAGATTTTTGCAACAACAAAAATTAGATTACTATGTTTAATATTATTTGCCGAAAGAGGGCTGCAAGAAAAGGAGAACATAGGGCCCTATTACGATGGCGGGCGGACAAAGTCCGCCCGCCACCGTAACGGCATGCGGGACTGTCCGCCAGAGGTGCGGCGGTCCCGCTGTGGCCATTAGGATGCCACCGCCACCGTGGCGGTGGCATCCCCCATCCACAGCATTGTGGCGGGCGGTGCTCACAGCACCGCCCGCCACAATGCTGTGGATGCACGTTGTGCATTGGCATGCACAAGGTGACAGGCACCACGCGGTGCCTGCCACCTTGTCTATGCCAATGTGTACCCCCGTGTGCACCCCCCAACACTCTGGGGGCCTGCAACAGGCCCTCAATAGCGGAAACCACATGCCTTTCCATATTGGCAACGCCGCCATGGAAAGGCAAGACTCCGCCGGCATCGTAATGTGGATGGCGGTGTCTTGCAGACACCGCCACCATATCCTGGCAGTTTTCCGCCCGGTCGACGAATCGACCGGCGGAAAAGCGGCGGACGGTCTTCCCGTCTGCCGCGGACCCCCCAGCCATCCTAATGTGGCGGGGGGTCATTCATGGCAGGATGGCGGGCGGATCGCCCCCGCCGGGCCAGCGGTGGCAATCCGCCCGCCATCCTAATGGGCCCCTTAGTCTCTAAGAGTCCTTTCTAGGTTGAACATATACGGAGAACATATGTTCTGTAAGGTAAGAGCCCACAAAGCCCATTTAAGATCAACAAGTACATGTGAGTGAGTGTCAGAATTATTGCACTAAATACTCAACCACATTTTGGCTCCTAACTGGCCTCAATCAGGATTGTATTCACTTGTTTGTGCACATAGGTGTTACTGAAGTACACGCAAAAAGCAATTTGCATTCATAAAGTCTGCATCCTGATCCACTGAATTAGCGTTTGTAGAATTTTGTGATCAAAAATTGTCCTTACAATAGAAAAAAACACTGGAATTAGACATTTCCTACCAATGTAAATTTAGGATTAAGGATTGAAAAAAGGACATTTGGAAGTGTTACCTTGAAAGATTCAATAAACACCTAGAAACACAAAGGTCTGTGTGCATTCACAAACGTACTGCAGGATGTTTCCTAATTTGAAAACACAACCGGATTTATTAGAGTTAAAGTAAAAAACAAAATGGTTTCCAAGTGTGGGAAATGGAATAGAACAGGCCCATGTTTCATGGGGCCTATTTCCTTATCATTTACTGCTGCACATTTTTCCCCCAAGTTTAACTTTGGTATGAATAAATTGTGTGAGACTGGGCTAGACCTCGAAATGTACTACTGTAGCAGATTGCTAGGAGTATTCCCGGAATTCTGGACTCCCAATATATTCAGAAATCTAGATACAAGCCTGTGGGGGTAGATTTCTGATTTTGCGACTCATCACTCCTTTTGTGACTCAGTCCCAGAATGTGTAATGCCATATTGTTGGCAGTTTCCACAGGAATCCCATCCGGAGACATGTTCTTGGAGAATGATTTTAGGGGAGCCAAAGTACATTTCTTGGATAATGATCTCAGAATCATCCCCCATCTCATATTAAAAGGGGCACAAAAGTATGGCTGGATACCTGTGAACAATGCCCATGCTAGAGCACATCTAGAAATGGAATTTTCATTCAGAGCACCACACTTGACTAACCAACTACTACATTTGTAGAATGCTACCCAGGGTCACTTGGAAGGGGGCTAAGTAGACACCGGTTTTTAGAACTGGTGAGTCTTCGGAGCCTTTTTGGAGCCTGTCAGTGTTTTGGGATTACAAGGAAATTCATTAACTGAAATATGTTTAAAGACAGGCAGTAAAAGTAATGGCAGTAATCAATCACTAAAGTATGAGGAGTGATTTGGCTATTCAACTCATCATCCTTATAGAAATTAACTGATTGAAGACCATATTTAAATGAAGAAAATAATTTTATCAGGATTTGCCAGTAAAACTCTACAGTATCAAAACAATTCAAAGAGCTCGAGTCATCATTTTAAGGTTGTAAGCAAGCGCAATCAATCACTGTCATATAAGCATTTTTTTTACAGTATGAGCAGTTGCCCTTTCCTCTAGGCTACATGTGGGTGTCCTCCATCTAGCAAGAATAAATGATCTGTAGTAAGTGCCGTGGCAATGTTATCAAAACATTGCCTTGGTCAGGATTAGAAACAGTTAATATTGTGAATGGGTTTTTCTTAATATCTGGGCTGTTGAAAATAAGTCAAATTCGTTTCATAATGGAATGAAAACTGGTTAAGACTTTACAAATATTTCAATTTCCATTTTTTGTAGATACCAGCAAAAAAATTGCAGTCAATGTTACAGTATCATTTCAGTTAAATTAAATAGACATTTGGCCTTCTTCAAATTTATTGTGTAAATTATCAAAAAATAAAATACATTAGGTGACACATCGTTTATGCAAATTTGTGCAGTAAGTGCTCTAAATGTAATTTACTATGCTGCTACATTTTGCTTTTATATCAATTTTCTTTTTTCCTTGCAGCATGTGTTAGAGCTAATAGCTTAGGGTGGTCTTCGCCCCAACCTTTTGCCTCCCTCCTCCACTTTTCTGACTTTGCTTTTTCTGGATTTAGGACTCTGTGCACTTTACCACTGCGAACCAGTGCTAAAGAGCTTGTGCTTTCGCCTCTAAATATGGTAGAATTGGTTCATACCCAATTGGCATATTTAGTTTACTTATAAGTCCCTAGTAAAGTGGTTCCCTTTATATCGAGGGCCTGTATATTAAATCCTACTAGTGGGTTTGCAGCACTGATTGCGACACCCACTTTAATAGCCCTTTAACCATGTCCCAGTTCTACCACTGCAGAGCCTGTGTGTGCAGTTTAAACTGCCATGTCAACTTGTCAAACCAACTCTTTTGCCCGGCTAAAAACCTTCCGTTTTTGTACATATGTCACGCCTAAGGTAGGTCCTGTATATCCCACAAGGCAGAGTGCAATGTATTTAAAAGACAGGACATGTGGATGGAATGCTGAACATTGTCAAACATTCACCCCCAGTCACGGATCTGGGTTAAATTCATCATTTTTTTGCTCACCATGCCACCTCAGTTTGGACCCAGCCATATGTCCCAGGATGCTTGTTTTCCAGTCCAGGGAGGAACAGGCCTGGCAGTTCGGGTTGGGCTGTTCCAATGGGGAGCAGGGTCAAGACTGATTTGCAAATGGCTGGGTCCAAACTGGGGTGGCAGGCTGAGCAAAAAACGATGGATTTAACATAAATCTCTGATTGGGGGTGAATGTTTGACAATGCTCAGGATTCTGACCATCATCTTTTTGTATTAATGTAGTTAGTTTTATAAAGCTGGCAGTTTTCTAGTTTAGCCATTTGGTGCCTGCTGCCTGTCTCTGTTCAGTCTAGGCTGGGTGACAGCTGGGATTTGTGTATTCCCTCTAGACAGCCACACACAAAGGGAGCTTAGATGTGACTTGATGGGCCATCCTGGGAGATGGGAGGGAGGAGCTGAGCACAGCCTCACGCTTACACCAGAATCGGCTGTGTCCTGCCCACACACAAAAGGCTGCATTCCCCCCTATAGTGAGTTTTAAGCCAGGGCAGGAAGGTAGGACCTTTGTGGAGTTCAACACATTCCTTTAAGTCTCCCTCACTTCAAAGGCACAACTGGGTATAAGTACTGGACCTCTGACACCATGACTACAGTACACTTCGGGACCTTTGAAGACTCTGCCAGAAGAAGGACTGCGGTGCTGCTGAAGGACTGACACACTGCTGGACTGCTGCTTTGGTGGACCCCTGACTGAGTGAGAATGACTGGGCCTGCATTACTTGAACATAGAGTGACTCTAAGTGCTTGCTGGCTTGCCTCCTGACTTGAAGGATCAGCGACATAAAAGATTTCCATCCATCCTACTCCTACACCTGAACTCTGCAATCTGTGAGTCTGCCCTGTCAAGCGGTGCCACCCCAGTCCTGGACTCTTGGATGTGGCCCTAAGGTGTTTACTGCTGCGTAAGCAGAATCAATGTATCACCGTTGTTGTGGGAACAGGATCGTCGCATCGCCCTCGGAACCAGCGCATCACCTTCGGAAGCAACACATCGCTGCCACTGCATGGAGAGCATCAACGCATCATCTTTACTGCCTGGAGAAACCTGACACACTTCCTTCAGAACTGTCACATCTCAGAACCACCGTATCACCATCAGAACCAACGTATCACGGCTGCTGCATGGAGGAAATTGACGCATCACCCCTTTTATTTAGGGAATACTGACACATTGCTTGGCTGGGTCCCTGTATCCGGTCCACGTTCCTTCGCGGTCAGCCTGAACTTTTGACTTGCCCCGGTCCAGCACAACCAGATATTCCAAATTGGCATGTATTGCTTATAAGTGCTATGTTACAGTTTATTCTTTAAAAACTCATATCTAAAGTTCTACTTAGTTTGGTTTTGGTCTTGTTTTAGTTATAAAATTTATAAAATTAAGTTCTATTTTTCTAACCCGGTGTGCAGTCTATTTGTGGTGTTTTTTTCTGTGTTAGTGTTTGAAGTGCTGCACAAGTACTTCAAGCATTGCCTCTTAAGTTAAGCCTGACTGCTCTGTGCCAAGCTACTAGAGGGTGTGCACAGGACAATCAGGGTGTTTTGTGTCTTACTCTGACCAAGATTGTGGTTCCTGCTTGGAAAGGGAGAATACCTCTACCACCCAAAAACCCATTTTCTATCAGTGTTTTTGAAAGCAAATGATGTGTGCCTGTTTTTGCATGTTGCTAATGGCCATAGAAGACAAGAAATACAGTTTACACATGTGCACATGGGCTTTTTTATTTTGGAAGATAATCTATAATAATGTATACCAAATGTATAAAATCTTTTGAAACCTCCGTGATAGGAGAATGCACATTTTATGTAGGGATACGTGTGGTGAAAAAGCTAGTGACAAGGTTTGGGTTACACACTAGACAGTCATTGGCAATGCCAAAAGGTCTGGCTTTAAAGGTATGTTGTATGATAATGTGAAGATTTACAAGTAAATAGGTTGGGAATAGATATGTAATTCTGTGTAAGCAAAGAACTGTAGAGTAGAAGCTTAAAAGGTCTGGTGAAAGTTGCACTGTCAAGCCAGACCTAAAAATCCACGTAGGTTAATGACTACTTTCATACAACCTGTGCTGCTGCCAGAGGAAAACAACATAATCTATCTTGTTATCTAAGATGCTTCAATAGCATTCCAGTGTTGTGTGTGCCCCTGACAGTTCTAGCTCAAGCAGCTGGACAAATAATCAAAATGATCACAGCTATGTGGAGGGTGGGCACTTTATTTGCAGTAGCACATAACTTCTGCCCAATCAAAACGTTCTCCTGGCTCCCAACATGTGGGCGGAGCCACAACCCCTCTCTAGTGATGCTCAAATAATTGTCTTGTGACAGTTGCTTAGTTAAGCCAGACTACAAAAAGTATATATGGAATTTGGCATGTGGGACTTGTGGCAGCTTGTCATTGTTCTCACTTGTAAGAATATTTGGTGAGTCTGTCATTCTGCATTCTGGCCAGGCAGAATGATGGCTAACCTGGATTATTGACACCTAAAGATGTGGCCTGTCTCTGTAGAATGGACTACCTATCTCAGTTGGTACCCAGTTCTCATCATTATTCTTCACTACAAGAAAAGAGCAGCAGGTATACAGTTTGGGGGCATGTCATAAAAGGAAAACGGAATGCGAGCAACTGTCTGTTTGCAAAGATGGCTTTGAGAAGACCTAAAACTGGCTATTTGCAACATGTGAGTTTGAAGACTTATATTAAAAGAAAACATTAGTATATTTAAAAATCCTTTCTTAAAGTTGATGTATTTCTCTTCCCCTACTGAGAATGTGCATCGATGTTTCTGAGACGTTTACGGCAAAGCAGGAGAAAACACAGTAATCCTAGTGTCACTGTCAGATTTAATTCTTTATATGGTATGAAAACTGTACAAAGGTTCACATTAAAATATATAGTAGGTGAGTTTCACATCCAAGATTTCACCATGCATATTAAGTGAATGGCAGGGCTATACATATTTCATTAGCCCAAAGTAGAATATGGTGGGTCTTGAGTTAAACCCTCATTTTCAAACTTTTAAGAGGTCCACAGTTGCAATTTAGTGATTTGTTTGTGAAATTACTAATGTTCCTACTCTCAAGATGATAGAAATATATGTGCGAAAGTCCTCCAAAAATTCACTGAAGTATGCTAAAATCCATCACAATCAGTGGAAATCTTCTCATCCACACCTTAAATATAGTCTCTTGATTTGTCAATGCTTCGCTTTGATAAGCGAGTTGGGTGCTCTTTTGTAAATGTATGGTAGTCAAGCGTTTAGAGTTTGCAGATGTGAGTCAAAAGATAATTTGAAAGGATCAGTTAGTTTAAGATTAATGATGGAGGATAAATGAGTGAAGAGTTTGCTTTAAACAATGAGTGAGTTAAGAGTTTTTCTAGAGGGACAAATGGCTTGATTTTCATTCGAAATATATGTGTGTTAAGAGTTCACTTATAACAAAAGGTAATACAAAACTCTGCATTAAGTATCCCTTGATGGATAGCTGAGATGAAATTTCACCCTCAAGGAATAGTGAGAATTCCCTTTGATTATTTGCTAAGTCATGAGGTATCCTTGAATAAAAGTTGAATTTAGAAGTCATCTTAAAATACTTATGTAAGTTTATTGTACACCTTAGAGAGGTGACAAACATTTAACTTGAAGGGTAGCTACATCAGGTGATAAGTGAGCTGAAAACTATGCTTTAAGTACAAGTAGTTCAAGTGTTCATCTTCAAGAATAAGAGATTCACCTTAGTTCACATTGGAGTATAGATCACCAATTCACCTGCAAGGGTACATTAATGAAAGCTTCACCTTAAAGGATAGATAAGCCAATACTTTACTTTAAAGGAGAGGTGGAGCAATCCTTCACCATGTGACTAGGTTATCTAGGATTTCACCTTAATGAATACTGTAGATACGTTTTTGTTTCATTTTTTTCAGTTTTATATAGCTCAAACTCGACCCGAAGGTATCAGAGCGAATTACATGAGCACCAGTTACTGTCCAGATGGACACAATCATATTTGTTAGGCACTGGAGATAAATGTGATTGGCCCAGAATCACAGGATATTGAGCATCCCTCCGAAACTCGATCCCGGTTCCACAGCTTGAGGGCGACCGCTCTCGCAGTTAGAGTCGACATTAATTACAAATGACTCAAGAGCCAACCATTATGGCAATTAAGATTTCCCTTTGAACAATTGGTTCCAGTTCACCTTGATGGATAATTTGGTCAAGATTTCTCCTTGAATGCTAAAAGAGTCAACAGAATGGCTTGAATGGTAGGTGTTTCAATTGTTCACCCTGAAGAAACTGTAAGCCAACAATCAACATAAGTTTGGGCGACGTAAGAAATCGCTGAAAGGCGTGTGAATTCAAGTGTTTGTCTTAAAGGATAGGTGAATGAAGTGTTCATTTTGAAGGATATTTGATCCAAGAGTACAAATTAAAATTATAATCATTATTTAATGAAAAGTCCATCGAGCAGACACAGGGAAGCACTAGTCTATCCTGTATTTAAAAATGTTGTGAACCTTCCATTCACCTTGAAAGTTGGATAAGTCATGATGTTGCCTTAAATGGTAAGTGGGAGAAGAATATTGCTTGAATTCTGAAGAATTCAAGAGGTTAACATGAAGGATAAGTTAGCCAAGATTTACTCTTTGAATATGCCAGTGTCAAGTGTTCACCTAGGTAGGTAAGAAAGTTAAGAAGTTCACTTCAGTCAAGCTGACTATAGATTTTCTTTAAAAGATATGGCAAACTAATTACAATTTCAAACTAAAGCCAACAAAGTCAATGGTTGATCTTAACAACACCTAAGTCAGTGGGGTATTCTGAAAAATATACCTTCATATAGTTCATCTTGAATGAAAGGTAAGCAAAGAGTGTTTGTTTAAGAATTTTCAAGGAAGTATAAGAGAGAATAAAAATATTGAATAAATAAAGTTGAGGCAAGAGCTCGAACAGTAGGTTTGATGTGACAAGAGTTCAAGCATATGTAAGCCAAGAGTTTACCTCCCACTGCACCATGGACCATTTGTGAATTTGGGTTTCACCTTGAAACATATACGAATAAAGAACTCACTATGAATCATATGTAAATCAAGAGCTCAGCTCAAAGCATTTGTGAATCAAGAGCTCACCTTGAAGACCTTGAAGCATATGTGAATTTAAAGTTCACCTTAAGGTATGCAATTTAAAGCTCACCGTGAAATATATATGGACCATTAGAGCATTAGGAATCATATGTGAATCAAGAGTTCACCTTGAAAGAAATTAAATCAAGAGTTTATCTTCAATGAGATGTGTCTTAATATTTCACCCCGAAGAGTGCACAAGCCAAGAGATTAGACCGATGGCTAAATAAGCCAAAGTATCAGCTTGAATAATTAGTAAGTTAATGGTCCACCTTGAAGACAGATAAATTAAATGTTCACAGTAAAGGAAAAGATAGTGTTGGATATTGGGTTGTAGGTTGACTGGGGTATGAGCCGTAGTCAAGCAACAACCACAATCCTAGTCAGGGCAATAAACAGGCAAGCCCTAAATTAACCTGTGCTTACCTTCTTGTAGCTTGGCACAGAGCAGTCAGCCTTAACTTAGAGGCAATGTGTAAAGTATTTGTCCAATACTTCAAACAGTAAAACAGTGACAACACAACACAAAAAGAACATGGGTAGAAGAATAGAGCTTAATGTTATAATTAAAACAAGGCCAAAACAAAAATAATCTAATAAGTAGAACTTGAGATATTGAATTTCAAAGTGTTTAGGTAAAAATAGCACCAAGAAGCAAAAAGTGCTATTTGAGATATCTGATAATGCCAGACCGGCACAAAGTCAAAAGTTCAGGCCAACCATGATGGTGTGCGAGCAGGCTAGAGGGACCCAGTTAGACCCGTTGAACCAAAGTACCTTAACCCTGGTTGTAGAGCTCTTGTGTGGATCCGCGTTTAAGATACATCGTGCAGCCAAAGCGATGTGTTGGTTCCGAGGTGTGGCGATGCTGTGGTGTAGGGTCCTGATGCTGAGGTGCAGCGATGCTGTGATGTGAGGTCCTGATGCTTCGATGTCAGGGATCCTGTCGATGGAGCTTGCGATGCAAAGTTCTGTGTAGAGCATGCGAGGCGCAGCAGGGGCGACACGTCAGTTCCGTTGAACAGTGAAGCTGCAATGCGGAGATCCTGAATTTTCATTGAGGCTGCTGTTGACAAGGGATGCGAGGACTTTGCGCTGGGTAGAGCATTGCGCAGCTTTGGTTCCAAAGGCGATGCATCAGTCACAGATGCGGGAGGCTGCAGCGATGCGAGTCTTTTGCAAAGTGTTCAATCCACGCAACAGCGGCAATATGTCGGGTCTGCTCGAAGATGTGCCGCTCAGCCGAGGAGATGCGTCGAAGTTGCTCGGAGATGCGTTGTTCGGCAGAGTATGCTTTGGTTCTGCAGGAGATATACCTTGGGCCCAATTCCAAGGGTCCAGGACTGGGGTAGCACCACACAGCAGGTCAGACTCACTGATGGCAGAGCCGAGGTGCAAAAGCAGATTGGCTTGAAGTATTTTATGTCGCTGAGACTTCAGGTCAGGTTGTCAGCCAGCTAGCCATTGGAGTCACTCTGGGTTCAAGTGATGAAGGTCCAGTCCTTCTCTCCTAGGAAGGTGGGGAAGCATGCCAGCAGGTCAGACAGCAAAGCAGGAATCCAGCAAAGCAGCAGTTCAGCAGAGTGGCAGTCCTTTTAGCAGCACAGCAGTCCTTCTTCCAGGCAGAGTCTTAACGGGTCCAGAAGTATACTGAAGTCATGGTGTCACATTGCGTGGTGCAAGAGCGATGCAACAGAGCTCATAAATATGCCCTGCGTTTGGAACTCAAGCACCGGGGATGACAGCAGCAGTGCCAAACCTTTGTAGGTATAGCTGCACAGTACTTTATCCATTTTGCATTGCAATGTAGCAACTTTGGTTGCTGCACCTGGTTGCACAAATGTTTAATATTTTCTGTCCATTAATGCCTGTCAGTAAGGTAATTTTGCTGAATGTCTGGGTTAATGCATTTGCTGATGTGGTCTAAGATGAAAGTAATGATAGCGTGTTTGAACGCTGATGAGGTTAACTCATCCACTCATGTTTCTTATTTACCAACTACATGCTTGCGAGCAATCACAATATACAAAGGTTACTGTGATGTCTTTGTCGACCTGGGCTTGTATTATACAAGGTGGAAGGCAAGATCAGATCGTGCAATAGCGCCAGAAGTCCCCATATTGTTCACTTCCATCACATTTTGGTATATGAGAAGGAACCCTCATGAAGGGACCCACTTGTCCACGGGGGAATTCCTCTTCCCTGTAAAATGTTCCTAATAAAAGCACTGAGTAAAAAATAACCTCTGTCGTAGTCTTCATTTTTACCTCCCACCCTCCCCGGCCAGGAATGCTAGGCATGGCGTAGATGGTTACCTCAGCCATGTAATGGGAAGGAGGCACCATTACAGCCAGAGGCCTTGTAATAAGGATTTGTCCTGGGGCACCCAATCACCCAGCCATTTGGGCTCTGATGAAGCTAGTGGAGACTCACATCTCCACACCCCTCAAGCCCTAAGTGGACCACAGGCACAGCCTAAGAGAGCAGGGCGTGAGAGTAGCAATCTTTCAGTGTCCTGTACAATACTGGGCATCCACCAGTGCACACTTGGAAGGCGCACGCATGTGTCCCACAGTGGGAGGTCTATTCTGTGATATTGTAATCTCAGATAGTGTGTAGCAAGCACAGGAGCATTGACCCAGGGCCTGGCTCGCAGCACCCCAGGGCATGCACGGCATAATACCTACATCATTCAGCCTCTCTCGAATGAAGTATTTTACAAAGCTAGTCTTCATGGTGCTCATTTTGAAACTGAACACGCAGTCTGTGCAAAATGCTACAGTAGTTATTGACTTCACCCACTGGAAACTTCAACATATTTACTGAGCATCTGTATAATGTACAACTACGCACATGATAAATGTAACATTACTGTTTTTATTGCTATTATTATTATTATTATTTCCGTTATTGTTGCCTTTATTATTTACATCGTCACCTGCTGCTGCTTCACAAGGTATATCTTCCCACTATGCCTTCTTTCACACAATTCCTGTCTTTTTTTTTAATTCTCTTAATGTGTGCCCTGCAGGTAGCCTGGCAACCAGGCAACCATAAATTATGAATACACGAACATTGCCTCACAGAAAACATTGTCAGTGCTTACAAAATTAGTCCTATAAAGTGCGTCTGCTTTTAGTGCCTCGAACACCTTCTTCTGCTAAATTTATCACATGGAAGCAGATGTTTTGGGAGCGTACTTTGTGAGCAGCAGCTGCACTGTTGTGCCAAGAAGTACTGAAGCAGGTGTACAGATCCCCCCCCGCCCCCTCACAAGATATGTAAACAAATGAAAGCTGCCGGCTAGCGCTACATGCATTGCGGAGAATTCGACACATAGATGAGTGAGGACTCAGTAGAAGCCAGGCGCGGGCGGTTCAGGTAAAAGCGTTTGGGCGGGGTGGGGGTGTGGCAGGGTGGAAGTGGACATATAACAGAATAGGGAAAATAAAATAAAAAATAAATAAAACCACTTACCTTGCGATCTCCGCATCGCCAACTCGGCGATAGCACAGTAAGTGGTTTTATTAATTTTTTGTTTTATTTTCCCTATTCCGTCGTCTGTCGACCCCTCCCCCCACCACCCCGCACCGCCACCCCGCTGCTCTTACCTGAACCGGCCTCACCTGGTAGAAGTAATGTCAACCAAACCTGGACTCTCTGTTTCACACATGTATGTGTAGTACCTGCATTAGGTATATACAGCAGAATTTATAGAGAGAAAATGCATGTACATATCACTCCATAAATGTGTGCTTATCCCTTACACCTGAACCATGGCCATTGACATGATCCTGTGTAAAACATGTACTAGAAGATGTGCCCAAGTAGCACAGACTTCCCTTACATAAGGTCTAGTACCGAGGGGGAATCTTAGCCTGCAAAGAGGATGTGTGTTCAGGCAGGTCAGAAATAGTGGATGCAAATTGTGTACTAACTTTTCATGACCTACTTGTCATTTTGCAATGTGACCTATGTACTAATGGGTTGTGTCCCAAAATGTCCATCAAATGAGGGCCACAAAAAAATCCTGCCTAATTAGCATAAAATCGGCAGGTCAAGATTTGTGAGGTGAAAGAATGGAGTGACATAGAACGTTATAGCATATACCAGCGGCAAGAATGCAGATTTTAAGTCATTGTCCCAACCCTACTTCTACACATCAAGTCTGTGGCTTGAATCCTGGCAGCTGTGAATTTGATTGTTGTTTTTACACCAGAAACCTAGCTCTGAATGTAGTGGAGTGGAGAAAAGCAGGACAGGTCAAGGGTGGAAGGGTGTAGGGTACTGATTGAGTGATTAGATACAGGGTAAGGGCATCGGACATGAAGTTATTATATCAAAAAGATAGAAGCACAATGAACTTTGTAGAGTGAGCTTCAGGGCAAGGACAGGAAGGATGTGGTTTGAAGGGAAACAAGAAAAGCTAGTGGAAGAAGTGGGGTTTGATCATTTGAGCTAATTTCTGATTTTCAGAGAGATGTTGCAGTCTGATATATGGAGGAATGAAGGTGTGAAGGAGCACGGGTTGTGAAGGCTGGCTTCAAGGTGCTTTTGATTCTTGAAGATTTCACTCTCATGTCTAGGCTTCTGGTTTTGCTTTCACAACCATGGATGGCCAGCTTCTGTCCTAGAGCGATGATGAACTTGTCGTCATTCATGTGGTGATGATGTAGACGATTGTGAGGATGATGGAGGCAGCTAGCGTATTTGATCAAGGCATCTGTGATGTGTATGATTTTACATTGCCCTTTGATAACTCTGGAGCTGAATTTAGGACTCTCCTAAATTGAATTTGCTAAATAAGCAAGATTTTTTTAACAATGTTTGTTTACTTGGGCATGTTCAAATTTCACTGAGTAAATTATATTTTTTTATATATTTCCTTTAATTCCACGTGCAAATTGAACAGGGTCAGTCGTATATGTTGAGTGTTGGTGTGGGGCTGCGGACATAGCACTAGGTAAAGGAATGTCCAGGCTATTGGTGGTTAATCGCAACATTTCTGCCTTGTGTGCTGCACTAGAAATGACTGTATTGCAGAGTTCAGACCTAAAAATATGCATACGAATACGTCTGCCTGATCATGCTCTGTGAAGAGGGACTCCCAGCAGAACAATTATAGTGACAGGTAGTCAGGCAGACTAACCCATTGGATGAGGATTATTTCATGACATCTACCTGCAAATGGCCCATGCAACTAATTAAAGAGAAGATGACGGCTCTTCTGTTTCAATGTCAGCCATCTTGCACCGGTATTACTTTCAAGGGCTGCAAGGATAAAACGAAAACAAACAAAAGAGCAAGTTTTGCAAAAAGATAAGGTGTTTTTAATGAATGAGCGTTTGATACAGCTGAGGATTTTTGTTGCCTATTTGTTAATAGAAATAGAACATGCTTGAGGCTGGATATCTTAAAACCATATGGCTTTAAGTTGCTTCGTCTCACTTCATCAGTATGACAGATACTTGGTGGAGAGAGACCTGTTCTGGGAAAGGAGCTTCTTGCTTGGCAATTGAAGCCCCTGCTAATCACCTGAGTTGGGTGCTCGACTAGGTAACGAGCAATGTTCTCGTGTTTAACAATGATACACAAACTTCCAACCTGGCTTACTTATTTCAGATTCTTAAACGTTCATTAGAAACCAGCAGCATCATCACATCTGAGTAAATTGCAATCATATAGTT
This sequence comes from Calotriton arnoldi, assembly GCA_963921515.1. Taxonomy (NCBI): domain Eukaryota; kingdom Metazoa; phylum Chordata; class Amphibia; order Caudata; family Salamandridae; genus Calotriton; species Calotriton arnoldi. The sequence goes on from CAWUFW010002901.1 coordinate 1,140,086, forward strand.
GGGAGATATCATTATATTTAACACATTCTCACTTATTTTCCCAGTTCTCCTTTGGATTGCCAGGTAACCATAGATAATGACAATGCGAATAGTGCTACAGCGGCAACCTAAAAATACAAAATAAACAGCATTTAATTTATTTGGAAGCAGACATCCGGAAATCATACGCCTTTTTAAAGCTGCATTTAAGTCCTCAGCTCTTTGGTAGCCTAGAGGCGGTGATGATCAATGTCAGGAAAAAATGTTCCTCACACACAAAGTACCACCTCAACGGAAGCAACAGGGCACATGCTCATTACAAACCAATCAGCATTCTGCATAAAAATACAGAGTCAGATGAGGGAATGAAGAGAGTAACGATATTTATTTAGCATACTCTTCGAGAAGTACAGCCATGACACTAAGACTGAAAACAGTGGTGGGGACAGGTCAATGGTTTCTGTTTTACATTTGAAATGGTATGTTTTGTTAAAAGGATATATATGGAATATATGTATGTGTATGCAGCTCATTTAACCTGTAAGTATCTCTGGGGACTGCAGAAGAGAGATACCTTTAACATGATTCAAACTTGGTAAAAGAGACACCGAACAAATGAAAATCGAAGTTTAGCACCCTTTCAGGAATGTCAGATGATGTACGACCTACAAGAAGGGAGTTCTGTTAAGAAACTGATTGGTATTTAAAGGCGCTGCCATTAAATCTTGAACAACAGAAGTCAGATTCGATAAGCAAAAAACAACTTTGCAGCATAATGCTGGACGCTTTCAAGGGTGTATCCAACCAGAATACTGTATTATAAATATCATCCTAAAAAATATTGTAGCCAGAATATTGACTACCACAATGTTATGAAGTTAAATATATATCTATGTGTGTGTATATATATATATATATATATATATATATATATATATATATATATATATATATATATATATATATATATATATTCACTGAAAACCATAGGTTTCAGGGACGTTGTAGTTAGTAATTAGCATTTAAAAAACCTTTGAAATTCACTGAAAAAAACACAGGTTTCAGGGTCGGTATAGTTAATGGACATTTCACTAGTAGAAAACCAGAGAAATTCGGCCGTTATAGTTAGTTGAGCTAACTATAACTCGCACCCCCGCAATGCACTGCTGATGACGTCACATATTACATCACTCATGACATTGTTTCCTGCTCTCGCTTCCATGAAGCGAAGCATAGTTTGCAATGACAGGGCGGGAGCCGTGCCCTGGGACATTGCTGGAGCTGGCCCTGGGGGGTGGCGGTCTCCAGGGCCAAGGAGGGCTCCAGGAGGGGGTTCGCGCGGCCCCCATCCCTTTGTGAAAATAACCCCGGGGAGGTGGTGATCCCCGGGGTCCGCAATGGACCCCCGCATTATCTTAACTAGTGCCCCGGGGAGGAGCCCCCACACACTTATTTATTTAAATCTAAGCCCCGGGGAGGTGGTGGTCCCCGGGGCTTGGAGGGGCCCGCGAGGCCCCCCGCCCCATGAAACGAAATGCCCCAGGGAGGGGGCGGTCCCTGGGGCTGCGGGGGGCCACATCCCCCCTGCACATTATCAGCAAAGCCCCGGGGAGGTGGCAGTCCCCGGGGCTGCAGGGGCCCCGCGAGCCCCCGCAATTTAAATTTCGATTGCCTCCATGACCTGGCCCACCCGGGGGCTTAAGGAAAACGGACCGCGCTTAATTTTTTTTTTTTTTTTACCAGGTTTGTGCACCGGCCTAAAATTAAAAAAAAACAAATGCCTTTTTTGGGCCTGGGGGTCCCTGTGGGACCCCCTGAGCAGGCCTAGGAGGTCAGGGTGTTTCTACCCTGCACCCTTATCTTGTTTTTTATCTTTTTTTTGCTGCTTTCTTGTGACTCAGTTTTACAAGATGGCTGCCAACACTTCTTGGTTTGGAGTGTTGGCAGCCAATCAGAGTCAAGCTCGTGCTCGGGAGGGTTTGCGGCTCCACCGCGGTCACCAGATATCAATATTTTTTATTTTTAAATTTCTCAGGAACTACTGAATGGATTTACAACATTTAAAGCAAAGAGTGCACTCTGGACCAAGAGCTACCTCTCTGCCAAATTTGGTGTAATTCCGTTCAGCAGTTCGGGCTGTAGCCGCGACAAATGTTCCTATGGAAATTAACATGGAGAAAATGTGTTTTGGGACCCCCCTTTTTTCTCGGCCCCCGCTTGATGAATCAGCCCAAAACTTTCAAGACAGGAGCTGACCGGAGCGCCCCATTAGTTTTCAAAATTTTGCGAAGATTCGTCAAACGGCGCCTAAGATATTGGCAAATCAAAAAACACTTTTCCTATGGAAACTAGATCCTAACTATAACTACCTACTGGCGACCGCCAGAAGGTAATATATATATATATATATATATATATATATATATATATATATATATATATATATATATATATCGCGGCTCCATTGTACACAAAGTACAGCACTCACGGGGGACTTTTCTGACCAAATTTATTGGCACAGGACACACCCAAACACAAGACGCGTTTCGGCGACTGCCTTTCTCAATACATATATATATACACACACACACATATATGTGTGTATATATATATATATATATACACATATATGTGTGTGTGTTTGTATATTATATATATGTATATGAAATTATTGATTTACTATTGTTAACTCCACACATGTCCTTTGAAAATACATATAGCTTCAAGGCACACAGAGGTAGAGTTGCAATATTACATCTATATTTACCTATATATACATACATTCATGATATTGTGGTGTTTGATATTCTGGCTAAGATGTTTTTGTAGGGCAATTAGTTTTGTATAACGATTGCAGGCAGGAGATAGAAAACCTGACAGGGGAAGGTTAATTCTTGGAGAGAGAGGACCACAGAAAGTAGACCCATGGTGGCCCATGATTGCCTAGTGCTGTCCTGTCTAACCTTGCACCCCAGAGAGTCATGTCACATTTCCAGGGGCACCCTTCCTAGACTGGAAATTTTGAGGGGCATTCACATCTTGCTATCGGCCCCCATAGGGTATAGTTCCAACTCTGTCCCACAGTTCTGTCAGGGTCAGGAGCTCCTCAAACCATGAACTATTTATTTAAAAAAAAATTCTCATCTATCATACCGAGGTTCTTTCCTGGAGGCACAAACCCAATCAATCACCTGCAAGCCCTGTTACTCACACCAGACTTAACCCGTGCACACATCGGTCACATCTCATGTTACTCACAAAAGTAATGATATCCATCCCTTTGTCTGGAAACATTAGCCGTGACATCATCTGGATGGCTTGCATTAGCATCGCACTTCCACAACCACGCAGCTATATGAGCCCTTTTGCTTGCAATTATTTGAAAGATCAATGTATTGCAGAAAACTCAAGAATTAGGTTTTGTAAACATTTGCCTACATTTTCTTCTAGAGCTATGTTACAATACTAGTAGGCAACAGTACTGCATTCATCAAAAAGAATAACTTTTACCTTATTAGCCCTAACATGGCCTCCCTTTGCTTCCAAATGTGACTGTTTTCTTTGAGTTCATTAATTAGCTAAAATGTTGTCTGCTATTCTGCTGAGCACAATAGAAGAATTCTCAAATATCCAGAAAATGTTGCAACAAGAAAACACCAGTTGAGCTTGTACGCACTACTTATTTTGCAAGGGCTATGCACCACGGTATGCTGCAATTGAACATTAATATTAAAAAAAGACATCATAAATGTCACATTTTAAGGAGTGAGTAAGACAACTCAATGCAACACTTGTTGTCAATAGTCACACATGTTGGCTGGTATGGAAACAGACAAGTTAATGAAACTCACAGAACTAGTTCCCTAAGGCCTATCTGTAAATATGTGAGTCAAGTGGTTACACAGTTTATGTTTCTACTTAGTGAACCTTGTAGGGAATTGGGTTACTGGTCGAGGAGGCTGAAATCCCACTCAAGCAGCAACCACACTTCTTATTAGAGTGAAACACAAAAAAAACAGATTAACATGTTCTTAACCCTCTTGTAGCTTTCCACAAAAGCAGTCTGGCTTAACTTAGAGGTAATGTGAAACATATTTATGCAGGACAAAAACAGTAATAAAGAAAAAACACAACACAAGAAAAATCCCACCCCAATTTAGAGTAATAGAGTAAAAATGTAATACATTATTTGACACCAAAATGACTAATATCCAATTAGTAGAACATGAGATACGCAGTTTTAAAGATTTAAGTAAATATAGTGCTTGAAAGCACAAAACTGTGGACATCTGGTCGCGCTGCACCGTGACAAAGTCACAAGTTCAGGCAGAGTGCAAAGGATCACAGGCCGCATACAGAAACCAAGTTAGGCCTGCTGTACAAAGTATTAGAAGAAGAAGGTTATGCTGTTCCTCAAGAGTGTACGAGCAAGGGATATTGACACCACCCTGAACGTTTGGGTTCAGAGTTGGGAGTCCATTTATTGGATTGTAATGCCCTCACACACCCAATCGGGTGTCATGCTTCATCATCTGGGCTGCTCCTCATCGGGTCGGCGGTGCAATACCCAACGGGCTCCCTGTAGTAGGGGCACTTTGGCGGAGATCTTTTTCCAATAGCCGTATGGTGAAGTGGGGGTGAGGGGCCAGAACTGTGTAGATGTATGTGTGTGATTTAAAATAAGGTTCGGAGTATCCGTGAAGACAATTTTTAATCAGTGGGTCTCCTACCCTAGTTAAAAATATAAACAATGCGGTGCTTGGCTAAGTATTATGTCTTAGGTCTAAGCGTCGCTATTGGTGCAAATGAGGTCAACATGTTTCTCGCTCACTGTAAAAGTCTACATGCGATTCATCAGGACCTATATTTTGGAAACTATCTACACTTAAAATTGGCGACGTGGCAACATACTCACATCAACCAGGTAACTACCTAAATCGTGTACCTGTCAGACCTGGTCCTACCCATTGTTGTAAGCTAACCAGGCGGCATCAGTACCCGGTAGGTCAAACTAGAGGAGTTCCTCATGAGTTTTGTGCTGTTGTCACGTATCGAGTCGACCTACCCACATCTACCGGGTCCAAAGTACCTGAAATCCTGGTTGCGGAGTGCTGCAAGAGCCCAAGTTGAGGTTGATTCAGTCAGTGGCTGTTCTGCTTACCTGCGGGCTGCAATGCCCAATCTTGCGACAAAGGATGCATCGTGCAGCGGTGACTCTGGGGAGTTGCGGGCTGTGATGTCATACATCCAGGAGGCATCACGCAGTGGCAGTTCCGAAGAGCTGCAGGGTCCTGCATTGGGGATACGTCACTAAGTGGAGGTTTCAATGTGTAGCAGCAAAGAGAGGCATCACTCTGCGTCGGTTCTGACCAAAAGACCACAGCTGGGCTGGCAGGCCACCTTCAAGCCCACTTCCAAGGGTCCAGGACTGGGGTGGCACCACTTGGGGGACAAGACTCACAGCCGGAGGAGTGCGTGGCCAACTGCTGACCATAATGGCCGCAGCTCAGTGAAGCTCCAACCGTCTGCAGGATAATCACCCCCGTATATCCGTCCAAATATCCGGAATACTGCCCAAATGATAGCACCGGCGAGCACGATCAACTGCAGTGCCCGGTCAGTTGTTGTGTGCTGACGAGAGGGTCCTGATGGTGTTCGATTGGCGGCAGCCTGCTGGGAGGAAGAAGCGCCGTGCAATAGCGGCTGGGCGGAGCCGGAGAGACCTGGTATGGAGAATGTTGGGTGCCTGGCTGCTGGTCTATGATGCCTGTAGGCCCTGCGCCGAGTGCAGTGGTGCGAAGTCGGCTGCGGGGCGGCGGCCGCCCATGAACCCGTTGGACCGGCATATGTGATTGGTGTGCGGGCCGGCACTCGCGGCGACCCCTGGAGGGGTTGTGAGGTGAGGAGGTGCCCGCGAAAGTCGGGTCTATTTGGCTCGGATCCCCAGGGATGCTTGGAGGACCGCTGGGGCCCCAGGGGAACCAGGGCGCCATGAGGCCTGGGGTCTGAAATAAGACCTGTGAGCTGTGGGGACGTTGAAGGGATGGTGAACCCAGTGACTCCCTACCCCCCTCGTTTCTTCTCTCTGGGTGTTTCCGCAGTGTGGGCCACGCCCCCCCTTTTCACCTGGGAAATTAGCAACACTCCCACAGTGCCCAAGAAGACCAGCTCACTCAGACTGGAAGGGTCACACCATTGATCTGACTTGCAGTGCAGGCTATCAGTGGCGAGCTGGGGTTGTCTGAGGCCCAGACTAATGGCGAGAGAAGAAGGCACTTGTCCGGCCAGCTGGTGAGAAGCCCTGGGGGGACCAGCTCTCTCCAAGCAGTAGGATCCTGGCTGTTTGAGGTGGGGGTGGAGGTGCCCGACAGGCCACAGGAGCCTACTCCCCCTGGTAGGCGGCGGGTTTCCCCCTCCCCCTTTTTACCTCCCCATGACGACCTCAGAGAAGGACAGATTCTGGTGGCAGAGGAGGCAACAAAATCACAGCATGGCTGCAAAAGCTACCGGGCGGCCCTCCAGGCAAAGATGGATAAGTACGCCCACCCAAGGGTGGATGCCTTCACGGAGGAGGCTGAGGACAGGACACCCCCAAATACGAAACAAACCGCGAAGAAGAACTCCCCGACCCTGCTGGACATAATGTCTGTGATACAGAATGTAAAAACCTCACTGGAAGGCAAGATCGATACGGTGACCTTGGAGATGACCCTAATGCGGGCCGATCTGCGAAACATAGGGGCACGGGTCAAAGAAAATGAAGAATCTATTGCCACTCTCCAAACCGAGACCAAAACGCTCTGAAATCAAGTTGGAGAGCTCAAAGAATTAACACAGGTGCTGGAAATGAGAATGGAAGATGCTGAGGGACGCTCCAGGCGCAACAACCTCTGCATTCTTGGAACACCTGAGAGAGCGGAGGGCCCGGCAGTCGACCTGTTTGTTGAGGACCTAATACTCAAACATCTTCAACCCAGAGGTCTCTCCAAATTCTTTTCGGTGGAACGTGCCCATCAGGTTCCGGGAGCTGCGCCAAGACCTGGAGCTCGAGACGTCAGGCAGCACAAAGTGACCCCCCTTGGTCATGTGGGAAAACAGTACTGGCACGTTCTTTCCGGACTTTACTCTCTGAGTCCAGAAAATGAGGTGTTCATTCCTGGATGTGAAAAAGGCCCTAAGAGAAAAAGAACTGAAATATGCAATCCTATTCCCAGCCAGATTGCGGGTGGTGGCTGACAATAAGATCTGGTTCTTTGAAACACCTGAAGAGGCTTGGTCCTGGATGGAGGGATGGCGCACGGTCAGCAGGGGGAGAACCCCGGCAAGAAGGAACTCGGAGAAACCTGGCACACGTCCTGGGGGACCCCCCGGGGACACTGCCTCGGAAGGGGTGACCGGACAGGGGCGAGTAGGTACCGACCATTCTCGATGAGTGCCCTTGAGGCACCAATACGACCATTTGTCTGGAAATGACAGCGCCGCAAAACACTCTTTATCTGAAAGGAGGGCCCTTCCCTTCCAAGGGTCTCAGCGCGCTTTGAGACCCTTGGAGAGTGCTGCAATGCAAAGACAATATAGGACATCCACTGTGGCTGGACACTTCACGGGGCACTGTCTCAGGGGGTAGTAAAGTAATGTTCTTGATGTGGTGGGGTGGTGGGTGGTGGGAGATGAGGTTAGTGCTCCCCGAACGTTACAACTTTGTTTTGGGCTTGAAGGCGTTCTGCATAGTTGGGGAGGTGAGCAGTTTAGAGCCCATTGTGCAGGGAGGGGGGATTATGTTGGAGGCAAGTTTGAGTTTTTCGATTGTGCTACAGCCACTTAGATTAACTGTCTCAATGACATATTGGATCCGGCGGCTTGATGCCCTGTGCACTGCCCCACTGCAATCACAGGTTCTTGGAACCCTGGGTCGGGTGGGATTGACCCTGTGCCTAGGGGTGCTTAATGGATCGATTAGGAAGGATCGTCGCCTTTTGATAGACTCACAACGCCAGACACCACACCATCCCTGAATAGAAATAAAAGGTTTAAGATACTTTCCTGGAATGTAAATGGACTAGGGGAAAAACTAAAGAGGGGAATAGTCCTACAACACCTGAAGCAGCACGCACCAGATGTGGTCCTCTTGCAGGAAACACATATCCAGGGAACACCATATGGAGCACTTAATAGGTGAGGATATAAATGAGTTGCACACTTGGGCTACACTAGGGATTCTAGAGGAGTTGGTATTGTGATGCGCATTTCCTTCCCCTTCACGGACCTAAAGATTACGAGTGACCCACAGGGACGGCTAGTAGCGGTCTCGAGATGCTGGGAAGGACAACCCTTTAATATAATCTCGATCTATATCTGTTAGAAATGGGGGTCTCTAGTTGGCAGGTAGGTACCTTTGTCCAAATAGGGACCCTTGTTTCTAGTCAGGGTAAGGGGGATACACACTTTAGATAACCCCTGCTCACCCCCTTGGTAGCTTGGTACGAGCAGACAGGCTTATCCCAAAGGCAATGTGTAAAGTATTTGTACCAACACTCACAGTAACATAGTGAAAACACCACAAATGAACACCACACCAGTTTAGAAAAATAAAATATCTTTAATTAAACTTAACAAGACCAAAACGACAAAAATCCAACATACACAGTTAAAAATATGACTTTCAAAAGGTTTCAAGAACTTGTACCATAGAAAACTATGGATGCGTGTCTTTTACACAAAGTACCTGTAGTTGCGTCAAAATTCACAAGGCCAATCAGCCGCAGAGTGAAGAAGCGTTGAAAACAAAGAGATGCGTCAGTTCCGGAGACCTTTGGGAGGCGTTGCGACAGTTCTGCTGCAAGCAGGAGAAGTGATGCGTCGAATCCGGTCTGTAGGGGGAAGTGATGCGTCGATTCTTCGGGACAGTTCCGGTCCGCGGGTGATGCGTTGGCAAAACTTGCCGCACAGGTGCGAAGCGTGGAAATCCGGGATGCGTAGGTAATCGATGCGGCGGCGGCGAGCGGCACTGCGTTGGTTTTCTTCAGCCGCGATCCCTCGATGCGTCGATTCTGACAGCGGCGACAGGAGATGCATCGGTTTTCACAGCGGCACGGCGATGCATGGAAATTCTTTTCACGCCGTGGAGATGCGTCGGAAAAACAGCCACAAGAAGAGCGATGCGTCAATTTTTGCAGTTCTTCAAGTTTCTTCTTTCTTCCAGCTCCCAAACAGCAGCAACAACCTCCAGAGGTTCAAAACTAGCACAGGCACCTCTTGGCAGGTCAGAACTCACAGCAGCAGAGTTCAGGGGAGCTGGGGGTGAAGTCTTTGTGTCCCTGAGACTTCAGAACAGGAGGCCAGCACACACAGGCCCTTGGAGATCTCCTTCAAGCAGGGGACACAGCACACAGCAAAGTACTTCTCCTTTCCTTGGCAGAAACAGCAACTGCAGGCCAACCCCACACATCACACAGCAAAAGGGCAGTACTTCTCCTCAATCTCTCCAGCTCTTTTCCTTGGCAAAGGCTCCTCTTGAATTCCAGGGATGATCTAAAAGTCTGGGGTCTGGGCCCTTCTTTTTATACAGTAAATCTCTTTGTTCCCTCCTGGCCCAGGGCTCTGAGCCCAGTCCAAACAAGTTCTGGAGGGCACTTTGCAAGTGCACAACAACCTCCATTGTCAGTGTGAGCCCTGGCTCCAGATACACTACAGGGGGCGGAGCCATCATTGTGGAAGGCAGGCACAACTCTATTCAGGTGCAGGTGCCACTCCTCCCACCACTCCAAATGCAAACCAGGCCTATTCAGCCTAGCGCTGACTCATCCAGACTCTCTGGAGCCACTGCACATCACCAACCCCTGTCACTCCAAAGCCAGACAGTCAATACACATCCTAGCAGAGGCACACTGGATGGCTAAGCAAGAAAATACCTACTTCCTAAAAGTGGTATTTTCAAACACAGAATGTAAAAATTACCCACACTAAAAGATGCATTTTAACATTCTGAGTTCAGGCATACTAAACTTTATTTTCCTATCTGGTTCCCAGGGGCAGTTATGCTTATAAGATGTTATAAGCAAACTCCCCATTCTAACCTATGGGAACAGATAGCCTTACAACAGTGAAAAACGAACTTGGCAGTATTTCACTATCAGGACATGCCACACACATCATGGCATGTCTTACCTTTCACATACACTGCACCCTGCCCACCTTGGGCCTACCTTAGGGGTGACTAACATGTAAGAAAAGGGAAGGTTAGAGCCTGGCAAGTGGGTGCACTTGCCAGGTTGACATGGCAGTTTACAAATTTTGCGCAGGCACTGCGGTGGCAGGCCTGAGTTACCTTTTCAGAGCTACTCATGTGGGTGGCACAATCAGTGCTGCAGTCCTACTTGCTCACTTTGCCACTGGATTCAAGATAGCCTGGCTGATGAGGGTTTTGAACCCGAAACCGGTCCTAGGATGCTTGTTTCCGGTCCAGGGAAGACATGGCTTGGCAGTTCGGGCTGGACTGTTCCCATGAGGCACAGGGTCAGACTGATTTGCATATGGCCTTGTCTGAACTGGGGTGGTGGAGTGAGCTAAAGAATGATGATGGATTAAACCCAGATCAGTTGACTGGGGGTGAGTGTTTGATTTGCTCTAACGCTCCGTCCATCATCCCCTTTGGTATCGCTTTGTTCGCCCTAAGTTGGCAGGGTATGCCCAGACGTGGGTCCCTTGCTCACTTTGCCACTGGATTCAAGATAGCCTGGCTGATGAGGGTTTTGAACCCAAAACCGGTCCCAGGATGCTTGTTTCCGGTCCAGGGAAGACATGGCTTGGCAGTTCGGGCTGGACTGTTCCCATGAGGCACAGGGTCAGACTGATTTGCATATGGCCATGTCTGAACTGGGGTGGTGGAGTGAGCTAAAGAATGATGATGGGTTAAACCCAGATCAGTTGACTGGGGGTGAGTGTTTGATTTGCTCTAACGCTCCGTCCATCATCCCCTTTGGTATCGCTTTGTTCGCCCTAAGTTGGCAGGGTATGCCCAGACGTGGGTCCCTTGCTCACTTTGCCACTGGATTCAAGATAGCCTGGCTGATGAGGGTTTTGAACCCGAAACCGGTCCCAGGATGCTTGTTTCCGGTCCAGGGAAGACATGGCTTGGCAGTTCGGGCTGGACTGTTCCCATGAGGCACAGGGTCAGACTGATTTGCATATGGCCATGTCTGAACTGGGGTGGTGGAGTGAGCTAAAGAATGATGATGGATTAAACCCAGATCAGTTGACTGGGGGTGAGTGTGTGATTTGCTCTAACGCTCCGTCCATCATCCCCTTTGGTATCGCTTTGTTCACCCTAAGTTGGCAGGGTATGCCCAGACGTGGGTCCCTTTCTCACTTTGCCACTGGATTCAAGATAGCCAGGCTGATGAGGGTTTTGAACCCGAAACCGGTCCCAGGATGCTTGTTTCCGGTCCAGGGAAGACATGGCTTGGCAGTTCGGGCTGGACTGTTCCCATGAGGCACAGGGTCAGACTGATTTGCATATGGCCATGTCTGAACTGCGGTGGTGGAGTGAGCTAAAGAATGATGATGGATTAAACCCAGATCAGTTGACTGGGGGTGAGTGTTTGATTTGCTCTAACGCTCTGTCCATCATCCCCTTTGGTATCGCAGTCCTACTAGTAGCATTTGATTTACAGGCCCTGGCACACTCAGTGCACTTTATTAGGGTCTTATCAGTAAATCAAATATGCCAATCATGGATAACCAATCATAATACCAATTTACACAGAGAGCATATGCACTTTAGCACTGATTAGCAGTGGTAAAGTGCCCAGAGTCTTAAAGCCAACAACAACAGGTCAGGAAAAAATAGGAGGAAGAAGCAAACTGTTTGGGGATAACCCTGCAAAAAAGGCCATTTCCAACAATATCCCTCCAGGCAGCAATCCCTGGTGTTGTCGGAACTAGGAGCATTGATCCTGAATCTCGCAGAGTGTAGAGTGGTGATCGGGGGATTGTAATGCAGCTCTGTCTCCGATGCTCGACCGATGGTTCCCACGACAACAGGACCAAGCGGGCACCACACTAAATTATTTCTTGTCAGCAATGGGCCTACAGAATATTTGGAGAGGCCTTAACCCCAGCTCGCAGCAGTATACATGTCTCTCGGGAGTGCATGCTAGTCTGTCACGCATAGATCACCTTTTTATTCTAGCCCATCAGATGCCCTGCTTCCGAGATGCCTATCACCTGGAATCTCCGATCACTCCCCAGTCTGTGTCTCTTACAAATGTGATGAACTATGTCAGTCACGTGTTGGTGGGATAAGCCCCTGGTATTTCCAAATCCCACTTTTCAGGTCAAAAATTCAAGAAGCAACAACGCAGTATATTACCGAAATTACAGGCACTGTAGGTTCAGCGTGTATTCTCTGGGAGGTATATAAAACAGTAATTAGAGGTCAGGGAATCTCATTAATGGTAAAAAAAAAAGCGCAAACGCTCACGGTTGGATGCGTTGGACCGAGATCTCCAGGAGCTGGAGACCCTACTGGTCACTGACAATGACGCCCAAGCGAGACAACATCTGGCGCTCAAAAGGGCCGTATTTAGGGGGGTGGCTAAGGAGACAGAGAGGGCCAGATACAGGGTGGCATAGCATAACATCTACAAAGTGGGAGATAGTGCTGGCAAGCTCCTGGCATGGATAGATAGAAAGACAGCAGCCTTAAGATGGGTACATGAGGATAAGGGAAGAGATGATGTCATAGTTCGGGGAGGGGGACAAATAGCTGACGCGTTTGCTGACTACTACGATGAGCATCTTTACACTTCGGCCTCTACCGCCTCCATGGAAGATTTAAGAGAGTTGCTGGCCAATCACCGGATGCCCTGCCTTGATCCGGGAGACAGAGACGTCCTGGAGCAGGACATGATGGAGGCCGAAATAGCTCGGGCAATCAGGGACCTAAGATCCGGCAAGGCTGCTGGCCCCAACAGCCTACCAATTGAGCTGTACAAATCAACTGCTTCTAAAATAGCACCTCTTCTACAGCATATGTTTAACGAAAGTTGTGAAAAAGGGAGGCTCCCAAGATACCAAAGAATAGCTAACATTGTGGTGATCCAGAAGGAAGGTAAACCCCTCAGTGAATGCGGTTCTTATAGGCCTACCTCCCTTTTAAATGCGGAAGTAAAAATCCTGGCCTAATTACTTGCAACCCACTTAACTCCTCTATCCCTCCTACTGTTTGCGTTAGTATTGGAGCCCTTGGCAGTATGGATCCGGGGAGATCCCATGATCCTGGGACTGCGATGGATGTCGGAGTGGGAAGATAAAATCTCCCTTTACACCAACAACATTCTAATGTAAATGGCGAATACCAATGCCACGATCCACAGAATGCTGCTCATATCTGACCTGCTCTGCAATTATTTGGGCAACACCATCAACTGGGAGAAATTGGTGATATGCGTTCTAGCGGGAGACCTACCCAGACTTCCCAAGCAGTGTAAGATCTGTAGAGACACAAACGGGTGCCGGTACTTGGGGATATATATTACTAGGAATCCCACAAGCTTCTATGAGCATAATGTAGTACCCCCACTGGACCGCCTAAAAAGCGACATCCAGCACTGGCGTTCACTACCACTCTCCCTTCTAGGCAGAGCAGCGCTGTTCAAAATGATGGCACTGCCTAGATGTTTGTATGTACTTCACAACACACCCTACGTGGTGTTCCCATCCTACTTTCAGTGCATAGACGCTGCAGTACGACAGCTATTATGGGATGAAGGTGCGCTGAGAATTTCCCTACCAAAATTAACCAGGGAATGGTACGATGGTGGGATAGCGCTCCCCTCCCTTCGAACTTACTACTGGGCAGCCCAGCTCACTGTATTTAATCACTGGGTACATAGACCCCTGGATGATCCGACGTACAGAATGAATCATTATAATATGCAGTCAAGTGGCCATCTTAGAGCACTTTATGGGGGGAAATCAATGAACACCTTTCACACGCCGACCTCAACCACACTCCAAATATGGCAGGAGGGAACTAAGGCATTGGGTTGGCAAAATAAAATCACCCTAATGACCCCATTGTGGAACTCCAAGAGGCTGGGTTTGAGGATGCAGCACATAGGCTTTGACAGATGGGACATGATTGGGATCTCAAAGGAGGGCGACCTCTGGGAGGGAGGAGACATCAAATCCTTTTTGGCCCTGCAGAGGGACCACCAGATGTCACGTTCGGAGACCTTTCAATAACTCCAGATTACCTATGCATTGAAAGTGGCGATACCTAAGGAGACGGCGCTGCCTCAAGTGTCTCCACTGGAGGATAGACTTCTAGATGAATACTTAGATAAAAAAGTGATCTCCCTAGTGTACCGCACAATTATAAACAATGTCCCGGACCCCCTGTCAACTCTTAGGACTCGGTGGAAGGAAGAACTGGGCACTCTTGAAGACGAGGAATGGTTGGAAGCTATGGCCTCTCCCAGGGAGGTGGCCATACGCCTGCACTTTAGACTAGCTGCACTTTAGACTAGTGCAGCTTAAGATTTTACATAGAGTCTACTATGCATGTACCACTTTGGGAAAAATGGGAATAATGGACTCGCCACTGTGCCCCAGGGGAAGTGGATGGGAGGGTACTTTCTTCCACCTACTATGGGTTTGCCCAGCTATTCAGGAGTATTGGGTAGCAATACTGATGAGCATGAGAGAAGTGTATATAAGGTAGAGGACACCAAATCACCGGATGGTGTCTTCTAAATGGGGAGACTCGGACCTCACAGGCAGCGTGGGTGACGTTGGGATTCATGATTGCAAAATGTAAAATTGCGCGAAAATGTAGGGCAGTGACAGTCCGGACTTTGAATGAGTGGAAGGCAGATGTGGACTGGCGCATGCTTGCGGAGAGAGCGGTCTATGAGAGTAGGGGCTGCCCACAAAAATGGACTAAGATTTGGGGGACCTGGAACGCATATTGAGGGATGCTGTGCAGGCCGGTTGATAGACTTAGATACAACCAAGAAGCAACAGAACCGGATGATTAAGGGCAGAGTATGGGGTGGAGGATTTGAGATAAATCAGCTATTGTATGTAATAATAGTATTATACATCGGCATACTAATGTCTCATCGAGCTCATGTGATGAAACTTTTTCCAACATAAATGGCAAGTTTTTGTTTCAATAAAAATTTATTTTTTAAATACTCCCAGCAGGCAGAGTCTAGGTGCAAGGTTCATTGTGGTTGGAGCCTTTTCTGTCTCTCAGGCTCTGATCAGGAGGTCAGCTAACTAATCCTTGGTGGTCCTGGATTCAAGATGCAGGTATCAGTCCTTTTAACTCAGGCAGCAGGGTAGTGGGGCAATACTGCAGCAGATTAGCAGTCCTTCTTGCTGCAGAGCAGCACAGCAGTACTTCATCTGAATCCTCCACCGGGCCAGATTTGGACTGAAGAGTTGGGTCTGAGGGTCCACTATTTATCCTTGGTGCCAGATTTGAAGTAGAAGAAGTTTCTAGAAGGTTCTACCCAGAGAGGTGTTTGGAATTCCCTTCCTCCCTGCCTGGCCCCAGCTTGTCTTGGGGCACAAAAGACTAGTGTTGAAATTCTTTGTGAGTGTGCTCAGGCAAAGTGTTTGTGATGTGCAAGTGTGGTGGGTGACAGCTCCCCTGCTCAGCAAGTTAGAGATGGCCCATCCTGTCAACACCTATTCTTCATTTGTCTCAATGTCTGAGAGTAATACACACATACCAACTGCCAGCTATACCTAGTCATGTGACCCAGGATACAGGCTGAAGGCACCAAATGATCAGACAAGAAAATGGCAACTCTCAAAAAGTGCCGTTTTCCGAATTTTGTCTTAAAATCCAACTTTAACATTAAAGAATTATTTAAATTGATACTCTTTAGAGATCAAACTTGACAATATTGTCTGTCTTCAATTGAAAGTTATCACTTATTAAATGTAATAAGGTAACCAAATGTTATCCTATGGGAGAGGCAGGCCTTGCAGTAGTGAAACATTAATTTGAGTTTTTCACTAACCTGACATGTAAAAGTTAAAAATACATGTACAACATTTTAATTACATGCCACCCTGCCCAATGGGATGTTTAGGGCCTACCCTAGGGGTGACGTATATGTATTAGAAAGAAGGATTAGGCCTGAGAAAGGTTTTTTTTAGCTAGGTTGAAATGGCAGTTTAAAACTGCACACACAGAGGCTGCAATGGCAGGCCTAAGACATGTTTTAAAAGGCAGCTCAAGTGGGTGGCACAAAAAGTGCTGCGGGTCCACTAGTAGTATTTAACTCACAAGCCCTAGGTACATAGAATATCACCTTATTAGGGTCTTATATGTAAATTAAATGTGACCCTTTGTGGTATACATGCTTGAATGACCCTTTCATTTGAGATATGTAGTTTGTTACCATATTCCCAGTTTAAAAAACACATTTTAAAACATTGACCAGCCTTACAACAACACTCAAAGTTACCCTGTGGTGAGGCATTTCAAAAGAAAGCACATTGGAAATTGAGAACAGCTGAAATTCTTTGGTACAATTAAAGCACATTTTGACCTGTGGGTGGAGACACAGAAATGAGATAACACAGACTTTAACCTCAGTATATTATTGAATTAGACACCTAAATGAGCATGACGGAATGGGAATATATTTTTTAGATCAAATGATGTGATATTTAGCAATCTGGCAGTTGATTGGATATTGTGTGTGTCTCAGATTCAAAATGTAAAATCATCTTATTTGCAAAATGTGTCTCTGCCGTGTTGATTTTTATCTGGTGACTTCATCGATACCCTATTATAGAACTTTTTTTTAACTCTTTTACATCTTTATTTCATATGAAGAGGCTTGATGCAAAGATGAGTTTTAAAGATGTTATATTTACACATCACTTTAGATCACAAGTGTATGATGTGCCTATGAGGAATGGTCATTTATTTGAAAATAGATAGCGTTGGCTCTCTTGGGCAAAACATATTGAATGATTGTTCAATTTCTTTTGATTTGTTGGATTTTTTGATCAGTTGGCTTTTTTATTTTCCTGTATGATTCTGACTTTTCATGTGCTATATCACATGGACAAATACAGTGGTTAAAGAAAATCATTTTCTGGATGAGATCTACTGTCAAAGTATGAAGATACTGCCCACTTGGGCCTTATTTTGAGAGTTGATATTGCCCACTGGAGCTTAATTTTGTGTGAGTTAATATTTTCTTTTGCTCTCACTTTTTCTCAAACATGTTTGCAGAATTGATATTATATTCAGTCTCGTGTGACTTACATTATACATCCACTTGGATGAGATTGGTGATAGAAAATTATTTTGAATATGGTACAGTCGGTCAACTATACAAGGACAACATACAGCTTTCTGTTGTACATAAGTAAGGTAGTAGGATTTTAACTTATGTTTAAAACAAAACCTTAAAAATTCACTGAAAAAAACACAAAGGTTAAAGAGGAGTTATACGTAGGTCTTCTAATAATAAAAAAAAAACCTAACTTTAAAAAAAACAAAAAACACTGAAATTCACCAGTTATACGTAATTGACTTAAGTATAACTTACACCACTCCAAATTTCAGTTGTCTTCAGTAAGATCATATGTGAGGTCATATACAGTGCATCATAGCACTACAAATTATATGTGGGTCAGTTATGTATAACTGGTGAATTTCAGTGTTCTTTTTGGTTTTTAGAAGACTTTTTTCCATGAATGCGCACACATACACACTTTCTCTCCGCCTGTGTCTCTTTCTATCTCTCTCTCTCTCTCTCTCTGTCTCTCTCACTAGTGTACTGAGCATGCAAATTCTATAATAAACTTTTGAAAGGCACATGGGGACCAGATCATGTCACAATGTCACAACATTTGCACTGGAGACTGCTTTTATTTCATAGATACCCAAGGGGACTTTTTTTCTTTGTTATTCTTAGTACTTGGTATGTTATTTTTTTTAACCCTACATATTGTACTGTATTAGCCTTTCTTAATTGGATACCCTCTACATGCGCGGTTGCCCCTAAGGAGCGTAAGAGCATCTCCCAACTGCCCCTTCTGAGCTACCACATGCTGTACTGTTTATGTTCCTTATTTAAAAAAAATAAAATAAATACCTAATCCACGGTGGCACTGTTTGGGCAGGGCATAGCCTATCTGATTGGCAGGCTGCAGGCTTGGGATAAAGGTAAGTGCACATGTCTGGCTGGACTGGTCTCTCACTGTGTCTAGCCTGACATGCGCACTTCAGCCCCTTGAACCTGGGTTGTGTTAGGTAGCCTGGGGGAAGGCAGTGCTCCTACCCAGTCTCCCTCGGAGCGCTGGATGATCCTGCTCCAACCAATCCTTGCCTGGCTCTCACGCTGTATACTACTACAAACACTTTAGTAGTAACGCAAAGATTGGTTGTGATCATGAGCTTCAGTTTTAACTCTCCTCGTGGGCTCACATTCAAAGGCAGTGCATGAAGAGTCAGACATTCAGTTAATTTTAAAGATGAAGAAAATGGAGCTCTGTCCAGGCATGGAGGAAGAACGGCACCACATCCGGAATAATACGGAGGAGATATAGGGCGGCATGAAAATCATACGTTTATGGGTTCTTGTGAGCACAAGCATTAACCATACTTACGGGGCTGAGGTCCAATGCGCCAGTTCTGGTATAAAATTGCAATTAAAAGTTCAGTAAAATAAGTACACTGATCTAAAGTGCTATAAAACCATGGTTCTAGGCTCATGTAAACAGAAGCACCAAACAGATACACTGGCCCTGAGGACCAACGCTCTGGTTCTGGGATGAAATCAGATGTCGGGAGTGTGAAGGGATGTATGGATGCTCGGCTGGAAGAAGGGGTGGATGACAGACTGGCTGATGAGTGTATGCATGGATGAATGATGTGGTAGGTTAAATCAAGAGGATTAAGGTGTGATCATTAGTGAAAGGTATGTGAGTTCATGCCAATGTTTGATGGGAGCACAGACAGTCTAGAGGAGATTAGATATTAAATTGTAGAGAAATAGTTTCAAAGGAAAGGTTGTGAACTATGAAAGGAGGTGCAGCTAATGTGCAGAAATACAGCAACAAACAAAAGGCAGATACGGGATTCATCTATTATTCATTATTAATGTTTTTGTTTGTTGGTTTGATGCCTGGTTGAACTTTACTATTTCTTAGTATTGTGTTTTTAAGGTGAATTTCATGTCTTACATCTATGTTCGTGTTAAGGGGATTCAAAACAGATTGGTAAACTATGGGGATTAATGTGTAGGTGAATACATATTTAAATTAGAAGGGATAGTAAAGTCAGCACAACCAGTACTTTTGTATAAATATGCAAACGCAAAGTGTGGTGAGCACCATTCAAACTTCTATCCTTCCGTCCTCCCATCATCCCATACTTCTCTCCATGATTCCTCTAAACCACGCACCTCTCACCCACCATGCACCCCTCTCTTCAGTCTTTCTTTCCTTTCATTGCATTTATCCCACACCACACACCTCCATCATGCTTTTCCCACTAGTGTTTCTGACATGGCCAGACTGGGAACGCAAACCGGCCCTGGCAATTAAGTCTGACCAGCCGTTTGGGGGGGGGAGGAGATGCATGCTGGTGGGAAACACTGCTGTTGCTTTTGGTACAGGGGGCTGATATTGCAGCACTACCCCTTGCTTGTGGTGCCACTGGATTCAAGCTAGCCTGACTGATGAGGGGTGTTACCCCCGAAGCCAATCCCAGGATGCTTGTTTCCAGTCCAGGGAAGACCTGGCTTGGCAGTTCAAGCTGGTCTGTTCCCATGAGGAGCAGGGTCAAGACTGATTTGCATATGGCTGGGTCCAAACTGTAGTGGCGTAGTGAGCAAAAGAACGAAGGATTAAACCCAGATCTCTTTACTGGGGGTGAATGTTTTGTTCATTCAGCATTCCATCCATCATTTGTTGCTGCAGCAGTTGTTACTTGTGGGCAGGTCCTGTGTGCTCGCTTGTCTTAAAGAAGTTACCACAGTGGGAGAATTAAGCTTCCTTGAGAGACTGCATCACTCTTTTAGAGAAGAAGTTTGCGCAGGCAGATGTGGAGATACTGAGGGTGAGTGTTTACATCTTATTCCTAATGCAGAAAGGAGTTTCCACTTATAAATTTAGATTGCAGCTGCAAATGAATCTATTACTTACAGATAATCTTCCTTACGGCATCTCTTTGGATGTAGATCTGATCACCTTAATCTGAACGTGCAGGGCAGGCTTTACAGGTAGGACATATACTGTGTGCTTGTTTGTGTAGGTCTGGGCTTGACTTGGGGTTAGTGGGCATTTTGGAAAAAGACAAATTGGGGATTATGGCTAAGGAATGTTTTGGCTGTAAATTGCACCTTTTGAACCCTTTTAGTTTAACTTCCTATTGAGTTTTCTAGATATGTATGCTGTGAACACCATTACCCACCTCACCCTCTTCTTTCAGTTCCTGCTCGCTCAGTGTGCTCGTTCGCATGTTCCACTTGGGTTGTTACTTTCGGGCCTACCACTTTTAGCATACACCAGCCGCCACTAGCCCTCTAATAAATCCCAATGGTTATACAGACAAAATATTGAGGATTTTTTTCAGTTATAAACCAAATGGGTGTTGCAATAATGAACCATTCTGTTCTCCCTACAAGTAAAACAACTAGCGGAAGGGAGCACGATTCATATAAATCTGTTTAGGAGTCAGAGGAAATAGATTCCGCAAACTCAGCACATGCATCCAAGGTGTCTTTAAAAGTGGAGGGGAAAAAAATCACCTTGCAGCCAATTCTCACAAGCTGACACTGCCTGTTAGCGTTTACAAGGTGTCAGAGCTTTTCTTGCAAAATCATGTCACCTTGAGAAATATGCCTTCCTAGCCTTGAGTTCTCCAGCCTTCCCTCTTCATGGAGCCGGCACATTAATCATATTATGTGGCTGAGATATATATCTACTGACTGTTTATGTGATTAGCGAGCTATTTTTGGTACTAGGTTGTATTTACTGTCGGTCTTTGTTGCTATTTTGGTGCCAAGATACATTTAAGGTTGCGGAAGTGGAGCTGCCAAGTGATCTGTCTCGGTCTGCCTAGTTTTTGGCGTGCTTTGTGCATACAAGCCCAGTGGCGAGCGTGGTTTGTCTTTTTTAAATTGCACGCAGGCCTCTTCAAAATTTATTAGGAAAATAAAATACGGCAGACGTTTATGCTTTTGCAAAAGCAGCCGCGAAGCAGACAGTTCTTTCTCCTCGCAGCAGCAGCGTATGCCACAGGGATTTGATTTACGTCAAAGTAGAAAAGGAAGGCTCCATGTCCTATGGGTCAGCTTTGCATCCTCGTGAAGCAGATCGTTATTGAGCTTTTCTGCATGACTTTAATTTTCTTTGTGAAGGACATTTGTGCTCAGGAGAATTGTGGGAAGAGGTCATTAGCATAGAGAATTCTTGTGTGCATAAAAGAATAATAGCTAATTGTTTAAATAGCACTTCGAACCACACGTCTGCCACTTCAAAGCGCTGTAAGTGGTGGTGTCACTAATATCCAATTCAATGATAGTGAATTTGTTGACATCGGAGGGAAGTCTAAGGCAGCCTTCCAGGGATGCAAACTCATGATCTGCTGATCATCACGAATCTCGGTAGTATTGACACATCTATGCACTGTCAAGATGGCACAGGTGAGAGCATGTTCTGTGACAGAAGACATACATCAATGTGAAATAGAGCAGCCTTCATGCAAAAGAAGAGATTGTGTCCGTAACTGCTGTGCACTTGGCCTTCAGAGTCATGCGGAGTGTAGGCACATGTGGTGGAAGGACCTATTTCTTGGCGCTGTTCACCTACTGGCAGTTGGACCATTTGCATGGCCAGGATGTGATGGAAAGAGCATCATATGACAGGATTGTGTCCACAACCATTGTGCAATTGACCTCAAGATTCATGCAGAGTGAAGGCACTTAAACAACATGTGTGGTGGACCAACCCAATTCTTGGCACTGCTCACCTATTTTCAGTAGGACCCTATACACGACCTTCTGCATGGCCCACATGTTGAAGAGGTGAGACTTAGATTTCTGCCTGAAGGGGAAGGAATTGCTGGCCCATAACATACCAAAAATGGCAAGCTCAGTGGCTTGCAGGTCACACGGCTCGACACCACCGGCTATCTGCTTTCCGAGGGTAATATGATGAGTAAAACCAAACTGGGTAATAATTACACCTTGCACTTAGGTCTTAAGAGAAAATGCGTATGTTGGCTCCTAATTCATAACTAGTCCTTATAGTTTCTCAAAATTATGGTAGCAATATTTGTAGAGCTTTAATGCCCAATGCAGGAGAAATGTGTTTTTGAAGCTCTTCATTGATAGGTGAGACCACCAATAGTCATTTCTGGCAGGGCTCCTTCGGGGGTAAGCATCATATTTGCTCATTTTAACTGTGTAGAGACAAGGTTTCATGTGGACAAGGAATGAACAAAAGCAAGTTTCTAGAAGATGTTGCTGGTGGCAACAGGCAGCCAATATGAGGCTCTCGGTTTCTCATGGTCTTTGCAGAAAAGGTATATAAAACACATAAAAGGTGATGAGAGGAATGCTTGCAATTTGTCTAACCACTGGCATTCGCTCAGTGTAGCATCTCAACCCATTGTTCTTCTAGTTACCATGCCTCCTCAGTTTGGACCCAGTGATATGCAAATCATCCTAGACCCTGCTCCTCATGGGAATAGTCCATCCCGAACTGCCTGGCCAGGTCCTCCCTGAACCAGAGCACAAACAACCTAGGGCTGGTTTTACCCTGATAATGGCTCCTCAGCCAGGTATAGCTTAGTTCCAGTGGCACAGTGAGCACGGGACACACATCTGGGCATACCCTTGTCACTTATGCTGGTACATAAAATGCACAAAAGGTGATGGGAGAAATGCTTGCAATTTCTCTAACTACTGGCATTTGCTTTGTAGAAAAGGTGCGAGTCATGATCTACCGTTTCTGCAGGTGCTGAATGTTTCTGGAAGGGTAGCACGTCTGCATGGAGATTAAGCCTTTAGCTCCTAGTTTTCTATAACTAGATGACACAAAGGAATGAATATCACAATAGAAGGAATGATAAAAGAGCGTACATTTGCAAGCTTTGGTAGCAAGTGCTCTTTCGGTCAACATCGTAATGTTCTTGTGTGTTGGTCAGTCATCCACATACCAACAACTAGAATGGCATAATTCAACCTATTTCAAGCAATCTACCAAATTGATGGCTGTTTAGGGTGAATTTCGGTCCCTGAAAACCTGTCTCCACCTGGCATGGGCCAATAAATGGTGCTTTAGTACTGTTTGAAGCCTGCATAGTCTTTTTGTCCCCTGACCTCGTTTGTACTGCAATAGAGAGATGTTTATCATTGGGCTAGCCAAATCCGGCAACCTTAATTCATAATCTGTTGTGGATGTTTAAAAATGTCCACATTTTGACACTCTGAAGCTCAAGTCTAACTATGGGGCTCACAGATGGACCATTCTATGAAGTCTATGAAACTGACGAGCATGTCAAACACTTTCCAAAGAGGAAAGATGCAATAGTCCTACCCCAGGCAAATTGACCATGGTGGCATTGAAGATGGCATACCACTACCAGGATGATGGCATTGCATTGGGTGAATTTCAGGTGGTGGGAGGTGCCCTGATGTAGTGCTACTAAAGGAGCAATCCTTGGCTATGACAAGTAGTCAACAAATAAGGTCACAAGGACTCTTTGATCAATAGACTTGTCTGAAAATCACTAGCAGCGTACACAGCATCAGGGTCTTCATCTGGATCAGACACGTTGGCCCCAAAAGAGCACAATTTTCGATAAAAGGCCCATTTATTGAACAGTTTACTTATATCACTCATTAATTAGAACCTAAGGTTCAGTGGTGGTCAGTGAAAAGCTATGTCTACACCTCTAGGCACCACATTGCGATTTCCCCTCCCTGTCACAGGAGTACAAGAACACCCAATGGCCTCATGATGTTTACTGGCAACTTTTAGACTGCTTGGCCGGGCATGTCAGGGTACATACAGATTACATACCTTTTTAGGTCGAGCATTCGAGACCTCTTGTATATACTTTAGTATATACTTATATGTGTATGTACTTTGTGGGCTCTGGAGATCAGCCCTAGGACTTGTCTGCTTCCGCTTAGGGAATTTTTTTTTTGTTCAACTGCCTCTGTATAACTGTCTTGATAGAAAACGACCAGCAGAGGTCAGTAAAATACCAGAATTGCTTTCTGCTGAGGGGCTTTCTTTTTTATTTTTCTGGCAACTGCCTCTATTTAACTTTCCTGATAGAAAACGACCAGCAGAGGACAGTAAAATATCAGAATCATTTTAGCATTCTCTAAATTCCAGTCTATAGAAATTGTCTTCCACGAGCACCCGTAGACAATAATATTTTTTTCAAATCTTGAATTTTCAGTGATATGACCACCGAAGGCCCTGCTTTTATATTAAAATTAGAGCTGTGGACTGTACCATTTTCCGCTGAAAGGCAATATTTCTCTCAATGTGTTCCCATACCTGGCGTGTCACGAGGTTTGGTGCTTACTTTCCCTCCATGTTAAAGAACAGTAGATGTTTCAGCACCCAGGCTAATGTGCTGCATAGCTAAATACATATAAGGTCCCAAAGGCGAGACCGATTGCATTGCAAATGCTTGTTTGAGTAGTAGGTCCTTTCCTAGCACGATGTAGCCATTGCAGCTATATGCGTATATGTATGTGTATTATCTACTGGCGGTCGCCAGTAGATAGTTATAGTTACAACCTATTATCCATAGGAAATCCGCGACATTCTATTTGAAATAACTCTCTTGCCGGTTGACGTATCTTCGCAAAATTTTCAAACTTTGTGGGGCGCTCCGGTCCGCTCCTACCCTGAAAGTCTCGGGGGATTCGTCAGCGGGGCCGAGAAAAAGGGGGTCCCAAAACGCGTTTTCCCCATGCAATTTTCCATAGGAAACTTTAGACACGGCTACAGCCCGAACTGCTGAACGGAATTACACCAAATTTGGCAAAGAGGTAGTTCTTGGTTCAGAAAGAACCCTTTTTGTTAAATGGTGTAAATCCGTTCAGTAGTTGCTGAGAAAATGAAAAGTAAAAAAGATAGTGATATCTAGGGCCGCGGATCCTCCCGAGCACGAGCTTTATGTTAATTGGCTGTCAACACTCCAAATCAGGAAGTGTTGGCAGCCATTTTGTCCCTCGGTAGAACCGAGGGACAGAAACAAGTGCGCAAAGCGCACAAAGGGGGCAGGGTAGAAACACCCTGACCCCCTAGGTCTGCTCAGGGGGTCCCACAAGGACCCCCTGGGCAAAAATTTTTTTTTTTTTTTAAATCGGCAGGATGCGCTCAGGAGCGCGAACCCTGCCGAAAAAATCGAAGCGCGGTCTCCCGCGCTTCGATGTTAATTGGCCCCGGGTGGGCCAAGTCCCGGGGGCATGCTGGGGGGGTTAATTTTATGTGTGGGGGGCCTCTAAGGGCCCCCAAGCCCCGGGGACCACCACCCCCGGGGCTTTAATGTAGAATGGTGCGGGAGGGCTCTGAGCCCTCCCGCAGCCCCGGGGACCACCACCTCCCCGGGGCTTCTTTTTTTAATTAAAAACCTGTGTGGGGGCCCAGCCCCCACACGCCCGGGGACCACCACCTCCCCGGGGCACTAAGAAAAATTACAATGGGGGTCCGTTTGGACCCCCAGAGCCCCGGGGACCACCACCTCCCCGGGGCTGTGCACTGAATGGGAGGGGGCCGTGTGGCCCCCTCCTGGAGCCCTTGATGGCCCTGGGGACCACCACCCCCAGGGCCGGCTCCTGCAGTGTCCCGGGGTGCCTACCCCCGGGACACTGCTGTTTGCAATGACAGGACGGAGCCTCGCGGCTCCCGTCCTGTCATTGCAAACTGCTTTGGATATTGGAAGAGAGAGCAGGAAACCTGCTCTCTCTTCCAATATCCAAAGCCGACTGCTTTCCACATGGGGAGCAGCATGTTAGCTGCTCCCCATGTGTAAGCAATGCCGGCTCCCGTAGGACACGGGAGCCGGCGGGACTGTGGGGGGATTGGGGACCCCCCACAGTCCCCAACGAGAGGGCCAGCCCCGGGGATGGGGTCCCGGGGCAAGTAGTGGCCCGGGAGGGGGGCCACGCGGCCCCCCGCCCCCCCAAAAAAAAAAAAAAAAAAAAAAAACGATCGGGCCCGCAGGCCCCGCCCCCTTCCTTCACCACTCTGCAAACGCGCCCCTGGCGCGTTTGCAGAGGGGAACTACCCCTTGAATACTGGGGTCCCTGAGGGCCAACTAGCCCACCAGGAACCTCCAGTATGCGCCAGGGGCTGCCTTGCAGAGAGGTGTACAGAGGCCACGCCCCTTTTACACCTCTCTGCAACGCAGCTCTATGGCGCTTTTGGAGGTATATGGTGGGCTAGTTGCACCCCAGGGACCCTCAGGATTCAAGGGAGTTAATCCCCCGACTTAAAACGCGCCACGGGGCGCGTTTGCACAGTGGTGAAGGGAGGGGCGGGGCTTCAGG
Organism: Calotriton arnoldi; assembly: GCA_963921515.1. Taxonomy (NCBI): domain Eukaryota; kingdom Metazoa; phylum Chordata; class Amphibia; order Caudata; family Salamandridae; genus Calotriton; species Calotriton arnoldi. The sequence goes on from CAWUFW010002901.1 coordinate 1,166,629, forward strand.
TGACATGTGTGCAAACAGGCCCCGTGGCGCGTTTTAAGATGGGGAATTAAATCCTCTTCAATCCTGAGGGTCCCTGGGGGCCAACTAGCCCAACAGGTACGTCCAGAAAGCGCCACAGAGCTGCGTTGCAGAGAGGTGTAAAAAGGGGTGTGGCCTCTGTACATGTCTCTGCAATGCAGCCCCCTGGCGCATACTGGAGGTTCCTGGTGGGCTAGTTGGCCCGTAGGGACCCTCATGATTCAAGGGGACTTAATCCCCCAAATTAAAACGCACCACGGGGCGCGTTTGCACAGATGTCACCTCAGGCCCCGCCCCTCCCTTCACCATTGTGCAAATATTCCTCTAAAATCAGCCGAAATCCGAATTCCGATTTACTCACCTGTTATCAGGAGAGACCTCAGTGCTGCATCTTTCAGCCCAGTACTGATCCTCAAAAGTAATTTTAACCGTACTTACCGGTAACTTGAATTTCCTTCATAGGCTAACATTGACTGGTTTCACTTGGAAATTCTTCTAAGTGTGGAGTTTTGGAACTTTAAAATATTCCTCTAAAATCAGCCGAAATACGAATTCCGATTTACTCACCTGTTATCAGGAGAGACCTCAGTGCTGCATCTTTCAGCCCAGTACTGATCCTTAAAAGTAATTTTAACCGTACTTACCGGTAACTTGAATTTCCTTCATAGGCTAACATTGACTGGTTTCACTTGGAAATTCTTCTAAGTGTGGAGTTTTGGAACTTTAAAATATTCCTCTAAAATCAGCCGAAATACGAATTCCGATTTACTCACCTGTTATCAGGAGAGACCTCAGTGCTGCATCTTTCAGCCCAGTACTGATCCTCAAAAGTAATTTTAACCGTACTTACCGGTAACTTGAATTTCCTTCATAGGCTAACATTGACTGGTTTCACTTGGAAATTCTTCTAAGTGTTGATTTTTGAAACATACAAATATTCCTCTAAAATCAGCCAAAATACGAATTCCGATTTACTCACCTGTTATAAGGAGAGACCTCAGTGCTGTATCTTTCAGCCCAGTACTGGTCCTGAAAAGTAATTTTAACCGTACTTACCAGTAACTTATATTTTTTTCCATAGGAATCCATTGTCTGGTTTTCAGCAGAAAAGTTTCAAAGTGTCGATTTTCACAAACTACAAATATTCCTTAAAAATCGCCTGTATGACTTAAACGCATTCTTTCAACTGTTTACAGGAGATGCACCAGTGCTGGATCCAGGATCCAACACTGAGTAAGAAAGAGTAACGATAACAGTTTTTACCTGCTAAGTGAATTTCCTTCCATAGGATAACATTGGTGATTCTATGAGAAAAAGTTTCTAAGTGTCAACTTTTAAAATACAATAATATTCCTTAAAAATCACGACTGTAACCAAAACGCTTTTACTCAACTGTTTACAGGAGATGTACCAGGACTGAATCTAGGATCCAGTCCTGTGGTTAGAAAAGTAATCCATAAAGTAACTAATTGCATTTAACTAGAAATTCACATTGAGCTGAATGTTGCATTGTGTTTGAAAATGTGTTGCCCATTGCAACAACTGTAACTACTGTACTTAAAAGTCTATGGCCTATGTGCAAAGTATTTAAACTAAAGTAATTCATTCTGAGAAAGTATTTTTGTAATGTAATGTATAATGTAATTACAATGTAATTTAAAAAATAAAATATGTAAAAGAAATTGTTTCTAAAAATGTAGTAAATCAGTATGAAAAAAATTAATATAAAAATTAATACATTTAAAAATTGTCATTTAAAAAACCTTTGAAATTCACTGAAAAAACCGTAGGTTTCAGGCACGTTATAGTTACAAATTAGCATTTTAAAAACCTTTGAAATTCACTTAAAAAACCATAGGTTTCAGACACGTTATAGTTAGAAATTAGCATTTAAAAAACCTTTGAAATTCACTGAAAAAACCAGAGGTTTTAGGGACAGTTATAGTTAGTTGGACATTGCACTCGTACAAAACCCGTGAAATTCCCCGTTATAGTTAGTTCAGCTAACTATAACTCGCGCCCGCAATGCACTGCTGATGACGTCACATATTACATCACTCATGACATGGTCAGTGACATCACTGATGACATCACTGATGACATCTCAAATGACATCACTGATGACATCATCCAGTGACTGTGTGTTTCTGTAAAGTTTAAATATGTTTAATATATATAGGGAAAGGCGTATTGAAGAATGAGTGGGTGTATAAGTGTCTGAATGGATGATTTAGTACGTGCGTGACTGACTCTACAAGTGAGTGATTAAACGTATCTTACTGAATGCATGGGTTAGTGACTAAACTGTGTGAATGTCTGTATCCGTCTGTTGGTGTGTATGTGGATGCATGGATTTGCGAATAGCTACATGAGTGTCTATATGGGTTATTTATTGGTTCTATGAGTATCTGTATGGGTGCCTGAGTGTTTGTGTGGATGGGGTGTGTGCGACTGTGCATAGATGTGTGAGTGGGTGATTCACTGGGTGGATGGTTTCAAGAGTGCATCTGTGATAGACTGTATGGGTGGGTAAGTGTGTGTAAGAGTGTGTTAGTGAGTGAATGTATGTCCCAGTGGTACATGTGTGAGTAACTAAATATGTGAAAGGCAGTATATATGTGTATTGGAGTATATAAATAGCTATAAGCGAGAGTGAGTGATTGTGATAGTGGCTGTATGGATGAGTGTGTGCTTGTATCAGTGATTGTATAAGAGCGTAACAATGTGCTAGTATTTGTATGATTAAGTGAGCTGGTGTGTGTATAACTGTATAGGTGAGTAAATGGCAGTGTGTTTAATTATTTGCATGACTGACTAGGTGTGTGAGTACCTCTATGGATGAGTGGCGGTGTTTGAGTGTCTATATAGGAGTAAGAGTGCATATGATAGTCCTGTACTGAGTGACCATAAGTATGAGTGACTGTACGGGTGAGTGAGTGGATGTGTGTGTGTAGACCTAAGAATCAGTGAGTGGGTATGTAGTTATTGGTGTTGGAGTGTCTATGGTTTTGCGAATGGCACTCTGTAATTTAGATTGGGTGTATCAAAGGTTATATTAGGGTGTGAGGAGCTGCATCAGATTATCACGTGGATGATGTCATCAGTGATGTCATTTGAGATGTCATCAGTGATGTCATCAGTGATGTCACTGACCATGTCATGAGTGATGTAATATGTGACGTCATCAGCAGTGCATTGCGGAGGCGCGAGTTATAGTTAGCTGAACTAACTATAACGGGGAATTTCACGGGTTTTGTACGAGTGCAATGTCCAACTAACTATAACTGTCCCTAAAACCTCTGGTTTTTTCAGTGAATTTCAAAGGTTTTTTAAATGCTAATTTCTAACTATAACGTGTCTGAAACCTATGGTTTTTTAAGTGAATTTCAAAGGTTTTTAAAATGCTAATTTGTAACTATAACGTGCCTGAAACCTACGGTTTTTTCAGTGAATATATATATATATATATATATATATATATATATACACACATATATGCATATATATACATATATGCATATATATACACACACACTTATATATGTATGTGTGTGTATATACATACATGTGTATCTATCTATATATAATTAGAACATTGGAATGTTGGGAGCTCTATTGAAGACAATGGAGTAGCTCCGGGCTTATAATGGCTGGTATAAGCCCGGAGCTCCAACATTCCAATGTTTCTTTGTTCACAGCTGTGGCTGTGAACAAAGGCTTCAGGGAGCCTGAGGGGATTTCAATCCTCACACTCCCTGAAGCCTTTGTTTTATTTGTTAGAACATTCTGCCCTCTAGTGGCAGAATGTTCTAATAGCCTTATAGCCCTTCGTAGCTGGGCTATACCGGCTATTAAAGTCCCGCTCCCTTGTTAAAGGCCCTCGCCTTCGGCTCGGGCCTTTAACTCTGGAGCGGGCCTTTAATAGCCGATATAGCCCGCTACGGCGGGCTATAAGGCTATATTAATTACTCTGATCTAATGATGAATCGAGGTGTTATTATTCAGTGCAACCACTACTCACCTCTGCCACATGTATGGCATAAGTAAATGCCAAAGCCTGCGAGTTAATGCAGTATTTTATAAGCAGTAACTAATATTGCTCAGTTAATAGCAAACATAGCACAGCTATCACACTTGTCTTCTCTTATAAAAGAACCTATGGTATTTGGTGACATGAATATTATTGTGAGACAGCCACAAATAATTAAAAAGACGAGTAAGTGGGTTAGGCATACACACTTCATGAAATATAAATAGACTAGTCTAGGTTTATTTTAGGATCTGGGTCATTTTGATAGCTTTTCAGAAATGCCGTTTCCAGGTCAGCATTTATAGAATTCCTCAAAAGTATAGCTTGCCTACTTCCTAGCAGTCCTGAAAATAGAGCGAAAAGGCTCTGCAGCGGGCAATTAACTCTCTCCTGGACTGTAATTGTTACCGCCACAAGGGGTTACTTTATAGATGCAAAACAGGTGCGGGGAGGTAGATACCGCCAAGAGACATCCTTATTCAATTAAGTGCTGAGTGAGACTCAACAGAAGAGAATTTTAATTATTTGCTCGATTGATTCATGGCAAATGAATTAAAGGAACACGAGGATCCAGTCTTGCCATCCGAATGTAACAGATACATTTTAAGGCCGAAGGCCATATTCAGTCTCCTCTATGTCCCTTTGTACACTACCAACAGGTCATAGCCACAGAACATAGACCACATGCTTTAAAATTCTCTATGTAGCATGCAGAGGGCATGGCCAAAGGCAGCTGTGTATGTAATGTGTTTGCATCATGGCCACTGATCTTTCCTAGTGTGCAAAGCAAACAGGGTCTAAAGAGTAGACAGCATGGCCAGCATTAATGCCAGGTGTACAGCAGGAGAAGTGTATAGACTAACAATCCCTTGAGACTGCTATGCCAGGGCACAGGGCAGATAGGCTTTAGGCTGTAGCCATGCCCTCCAGTATGCAGAAAGTATTATCCTTGGCCATACTCTTTGTGCTCCATTCACAGTAACAAAGGGAAACAGGGCATAAGGAACATGGGTATAGTCTACGGCCATATCTTCTGGGCACTGCGCACCTGGCATGCCCTGTTTACACGCTGTATGTGCAGGCCCTCTAGATGTAATGAGATGTTTTGAAATGTGGTAGCTGTATCTCGACACCACAATTTAGTAACAGTTCACATCCACTCACAAAACCCAACTTCCCGTCCAATCACTTGTTGAATGTATCTTTGACTTTGACCATGTACAGAACTCTGCTGCTATTTGGCTAGGTATGAGCTATGCAAGTATCAAAACATGCATATATACATAGCTAAATACATACATACATAGATTTGGTCCCGAAGACCAGAGCTTGGGTCTACAAACTCCTAAAACAAAATTACACTGTTTCCCCCCAAAACGATATTCACCTCTATATGACGTGTTCAGTTCAATCCTGGTGCTTGGCAGTGTCTTCAGCATTTCTTACCAAATCCTAATTTTACACCCGGAAAATGTAGTCAATAGACCAAAGAGGGTAGGTAATGAAAAATGGTTTGTAGTCAATCAGATGGTCTCCTCATATTTTAAAACTGGGTCTGCAGATCCTGGTCTACTCATTCATTGGGTGGTTTTGCTATATAGCATATGTGACCTGTGCTTAAAAATATTTTTTGGGCTTCTATGTATAATTCCTAAAACCTAGGCAAGATAGCTCAGTGAGCTAAGAGCTTTTTGTGATTATTAAATTTCTTGAGTATTGTATTCAACTGTTTCCTGGTGCAGGAAATCAAAAGATGCACCAAGCAGAACAAAGAATAGGAGATAAACAGGTGGGGTTGAATAGTTTTCAGAAATTACCAAGATTTTGAGACAGCCAAAGTTTAGGGGAAGTTTATTCCAATGCATCTTTCAAGGATGTAGAAAGCCCTTTGTTAGACCTGTCTTCCCCCAAAACCTTTTGCCTTTGCCCTCCATTTTTTTGTTGATCTCATTTTTGTTGGCGTTAGGACTCTGTGCAATTTACCCTTGCTAATCAGTGCTAAAGTGCGTGTGCTCTCTCCTTTAAACATGGTGAAATTGGCCTACGCCCAATTGACACACTTTGGGGCAGATTTACAAGAAACTGACTCATCTCTGCATTATAGCAGAGATGCGTCAGTTTGCTTGCGTCACTCAAAAAAAACCTTGCGCCACCATGGGTGCGTCGCATTTACAATGCGGCGCACCATGGCTCAAAGAATTACAGATGTGTCACGCCACTGTTGGCGTAGAGGTAATGCATTGTTGGAGTCGTGTCGCAAGCATGACGCAACTCTAGCAATGCTCAGGAATGCCTATTTCTGTTGTGCTGCGTCACTCCTTATGCCTGCTTCAAGCAGGCGTAAGGCTTTGACGCAGCGGCATCGTAGAAGTGGCGCAGTGAAATCTTGTAGATTTCACTGTGTCACTTTTACTAGACTTTCTTGCATCCGAATGCTCACCCTGCATACATTATACCTGACGCAGGTATAATGTGGCGTAGGGCTTTACAACGTGATGTATCTCCCTAGACGAGTCACGTTGTAAATGTGTCGCAACGTGGCGCATTGTTTACGCCGCCGCTGCGTCACAAAAGTGACGCAATGGTGGCGTAAAAGTGACGCAAGGGGCTTGTAAGTCTGCCCCTTAATTTACTTGTAAGTCCCTAGAAAAGTACACATGTACACAGGACCTGTAAATTGAATGCTACTAGTGGGCCTTCAGCACTGATTGTGCCATCCACTTAAATAGTTTTTTAAACATATGTCAAGTTTGCCATTGCAGCCTGTGTATGCAGTTTTTTTTAACTGCCATTTCGACCTGACACAATAAACCCTTTACCAGGACTAAACCTTTCTTTTTTAATACATATAAATAACCCCTAGAGTAGGCCCTAAACAGCCCATATGGCAGGATGAAGTGTATTTAAAAGGTTGGACATGTAGTTTTAACTTTTACATGTCCTGATAGAGAAAAACTCCTACATTTGTTCTCTACCACTGCAAGGCCTACCGCTCCAATAGGAAAACATCGGGTTACATTAAATAAGTGATAACTTTCAATTGGGAGCAGGTAGGAAAGTTGAGTTTTGGTGTCTAAAGAATTATAATGTAAACCCCTCTTTAATGGTAAAGTCGGATTTCAAGTTACTATTCTGAAAATGCTGCTTTTAGTAAGTTGGCATTTTCTTGTCCCAATCATTTGGTGCTTTGGTTTCCTAGGTCACATGACTAGGTGTAGCTGGCAGTTTGTTGTATGCTCCCAGACAGTGAGACAAAGGAGCGTAGGTGTTGGCAGAATGGGCCATCTCTGAATTGATGAGGGGGAGGAGTTGTCACCTGCCACACTTATACATCACAAATAATATGCCTCAGCACACTCACAAAGGCTTTGATTCTAGTCTATTGTGACCCCAGACAAGCTGGGGCCGGGGCAGGGAGCCAGGAAATTCCAAACACCTCTCGGGGGAAACATCCACAACCATCCCGTACTTCAAAATGCCACCAGGTATAAATAAAGGACCAACAAATCCAACTCTTCAGTACACCTCTGGACCTGTGGAGACTCTGAAGGACTACTATGCTCTGCTGCAGGAAGGACTGCTACTCTTCTACCCTGCTACTCTGCTGCCCTGCTTCCCTGCTGCCTGAGTGAAAGGACTGGACCTGCATGATGAACCCAGGACCATGAGAGTGACTCCAAGGACTAGTTGGCTGGCCACCTGATCAGAGCCTCAGAGACAGAAAAAGCAAAAACCATCTTGAACCCAGCACCTGGACTCAGTCTGCTGTGAGTCTTACACCCTGAGTGTTGCCACCCCAGCCCTAGACCTTGCAAGTGGGTCTGAAGGTGCTCTGACATCCCAGCTGTAGTCCTGTGGGCAGAAATAATGCAGCATATCTCATCGCAGCTACGCTTCAGAACCACTGCGGCACAACACCTCTTCAACGCAGGACTTTGCATCATAAGCCCCCCGTCAACTGCATCCTCAACGACAGGATCTCGCAATGCTTTGCAACCAGGATTTAAGGTACTTTGTTCAGCGGGCCTAACATGTTCCCTGTATCTGACCCATGCTCCATCATGGTCAGCCTGAACTTGTGACTTTGTCCTGGGCCGACGCGACCAGATAAACACAGTTAGCGCTTTGTGCTTCTAGCCACTATTTGTACTTACATTTTTTAAATTGCATTTCTCCAGTGCTACTGATTGGATCTTTGTCGTTTTGTTCTCCAATAAAAAAATGTATTTTAATATTTTTTTTCTAAATTTCTGTGGGATTTTTCTTGTATTGTGTTTTTACTTTATTACAGTTTGAAGTACTGCATACATACTTATCACACTTCCTCTAAGTTAAGACTGACTGCTTTGTGCTACCAGAGGGTTAAGCACAGGTTAGTTTGGGGTTTGCCTTTGTTTCACCCGGACAGAGATTGTGGTTGCTGCTTGAATAGGGTTTCCCCCACTAAACTATTAACCCAATTTCCAACACCGTTCCACCTAAAAATGCTATCTCGATTCTGGAGATAACTAACAAGTCTTGAGTGAATGAGCACAAAATAAGGGAGTATTTTTAAATCGTTCATGAAGATAGAGTGGAACAAAAAATATACTGCTCAGCGAACTATTTGAAGTGTTGTGAGCAAAGATCTTTTAGCCACTGGAAGTCAATGCATTTTTACCAGTTGTTGAGATAGGTGCTAATTTTTGCATAGGCCTAGCCAAAGTGCTTAGCTGTGGGTGATCTGCGTTCTATTTACAAGATACTTTAGCAAATCATAATGTATGATATTGCCATAATCCTGGTTTTAAAAACAGCTTGTTTCACAAGCCTTTTGCCAGCAAAGTCTAAAAAGAGGAAGACTTTTCTCAATATCTTGTTAAGAAGGAAACAAGCAAATGTATTTATGTGGGCGAACACAGGTTAGGTCTTTATCAAAAATCATGCCTAAGTTAAGGACAAAAACAACCAGAAGAAGAGTACCTTGAAACTAGGCAAAGGTCCATACTGAAGGAGCACCATCTAATGCAAGAACCTAGGGGCATATTAGCAAGACCCACGTTAAAATTATCGCCGTTTTAGCGGCAGGAAACTGCCGCTAAAACGGCGATAATGGGCTTGATAATATGCGTTATAGAATTCCAATAGAAGCCCAGGTTAGATGTGCAGGACATCTAACCTGGGCTTCTATTGGAATTCCATAACGCATATTAGCAAGCCCATTATCGCCGCTTTAGCGGCAGTTTCCTGCCGCTAAAACGGCGATAATTTTAACGTGGGTCTTGCTAATATGCCCCCTAGTTTTGTTGCAGTTTAACTTCAGGGTGTTAGTGTCCGTCCAATTAGCCGCTGTTAATAACATTTCTGAAAGCTATTGGAGGAGGGAGCACAATAATATATTCTGTGTATTAATATACTGTTTGCACAAAGCTTTTTATGAGAGATACTAACGGAGGATTAGAGATAATAAATAACAGTGGAGGAATTCCACAAGAAACTTTCTTAAGTCAGAAAAGTAAGGTGGGAGTGCCACTCCTTGTGTACATTCTGACTAAAAGGGCACTTGCCACCGAAGACTCTGCCATGAACGCCAATGCTGTGGAGCCTATAGGTCAGCACTGAATACTCCAACCATATCAATAGCGGTGGTAGGATCTAATAATATCTGAATTGTGTCACCTCCAATATACAGCACAAACTGAGGTCATCCAGGGCAGCCCCTAGGGTAATTTCTGTGCCAAGAGTTCAACGTATTCAGTCTTTTGAATGCTCTTAGCACCTATGTAGAGAAAGCCTACAGGCAGTAGCGGCTCGTGGAGGGAGTGCCGCAGGGCGGTGGGGTGGGGTGGGGGAGGAGTAGGGTGGGGGTAGTAAACTACGGCATACGGCCGAACAGAGGTAAGTAAACAAATAAATAAATAAAACGAATTCCGTTGCGCGCGCTGCATCGCATTTGGCAATGCAGAGCGCGCACTGAAATTCGTTTTATTTATTTATTTGTTTACTTACCTCTGTTCGGCAGTATGCCGTAGTTTACTACCCCCCACCCTGCTCCTCCCCCGCCCCACCGCCCCGCGGCACTTCCTCCACGAGCCGCTACTGCCTACAGGTCATAGACTCAGATCTTTTCAAGGTTCCCTCAGCCTTTCACCCACCAGGGATTATTGAACTATCTACTACTAGGCAGTGTAAATGTACCTTCTATATATTGTGGTGGAAGGTGCTATTTAAATCATAGAAGGGAGCTTTTGGGACAAATGACGTGCGGCATAAAACAATGGTGCTACCAATGAACGTTAGAAGACTGAGCCAGAAAAAGCTTGATTTTGCAAAAACTAAATGGCAAACAAGCACTGGCTTGTTTTCTCACCAATATGGTATTATATCGGTAAACATCCATTATTACGCGGCTGTTACACCGCGTACCATTACTTCGCAAGCGTAACAACGCATGCAATGTTACAACGCGTAGCCTTTACTACGCAAGTTGATACATCGCATGCGTTGTAACGCTTGTGAAGTAAAGGCTATCCGCTTCCGTTTCATCACAACGACATGCAACACTGACGACGCAGGAAGCCGGAGAAGACAGGAGGGTAGTCTTTTTGGTTTAAGGGTAGTGGAGTTGTGTTTGTGTAGTGTAGAGTAGTGTATTTGGGTTTAGGATAGTGTCTGGGGTCTTGAAGGGTAGTGTTTGGGAGTAGGGACAGGAATGGGGGTAGGGGCAGTGTCGTGCTGGGGGTAGTGTTTTAGGGTTTAGGGTAGTGTTGTGGTGTTAGTGTAGTGTAGTGTTTTAGGTTTTAGGGTAGTGTTGTGGTGTTAGTGTAGTGTAGGGTAGTGTTTTAGGGTTTAGGGTAGTGTCGGGGGATCATGCAGGGTAGTATTTCAGTGTAGCGACAGTCTTGGGGTAGGGGCAGGGTCGTGATGGGGGTAGTGTTTTAGGGTTTAGGGTAGTGTTGTGGTGTTAGTGTAGTTAGGGTAGTGCTTTAGGGTTTAGGGTAGTGTCGGGAGGTTGTGCAGGGTAGTGTTTTAGTGTAGGGAGCATCTTGGGGGTAGGGGCAGGGTCGTGCTGGGGGTAGTGTTTTAGGGTTTAGGGTAGTGTTGTGGTTTTTGTGTAGTGTAGGGTAGTGTTTTAGGGTTTAGGGTAGTGTTTGGGGTGCGTGCAGGGTAGTGTTTGGGAGTAGGGACAGGAATGGGGGTAGGGGCAGTGTCGTGCTGGGGGTAGTGATTTAGGGTTTAGGGTAGCGTTGTGGTGTGGTGTTTGTGTAGTGTAGGGTAGTGTTTTAGGGTTTAGGGTAGTGTCGGGGGTGTGTGCAGGGTAGTGTTTGAGTGTAGGGAGCGGGCTGGGGGAAGGGGGAGGGTCGTCCAGGGGGTAGTGATTTAGAGTTTAGGGTAGTGTAGTGGTGTTTGAGTAGTGTAGTGTAGTGTAGTGTTTGAGGGTTTGGGTAGTGTTTTAGAGTTTGTGATGTGTAGGGTAGTGTATTTGTATTTAGTATTTAGTGTAGTGTTGTTTTTTTTTTACATTAAAAAAAGGGGTTAGGAAAAATAAGCGGGGTAAATGTCTGTTTTTATTACTAGGCAAGTTTTGATTTTGCATACATTAACACTTGCAATGTAAAGGTATGCGAACTAAAAACTTGCGTAGTAACGGTATTTGCTAAGTAAAAAGCTGCGAAGTAATGGTATGCGAAATAACGAGTCATATTCACTATATCTGATTCATTGATAAATTAGATTTCAATTAAGATCGAATATAGCTGCAATAATCTCACACCACATTGAAAGATTACAAAGTATTGTACGATATTTGCTCTTTTTGTTGGCTTTAAATTGTCCATCCAGTGAATGTTGTCATAAGACATTTCCAAATCCAAGGTGACATTAAAATAAAGCAGGCTCCAGTATGCATAACTTTGGCCATTTTTAGCAAACCTGGACTGAATAAAGAACTGTTTTTCTCTTGTCTGATGGATTTATTCAATTTAATCTCTTGCAAGTCTGATACTTTTGAATATGCTTTATAAAGAATATAACCCATCTAGAAAACACTTCTTGCTATCCTTACATAAACCAAGTTTACGTTTTTGTACTTTTTTTGCTCCTGAAATAATAAAAGTATTACATTTGAACGTCAGGCAGAAAAAAGGTGCACTGGGGAGAGAAGGCAAGGCATTAACTCAAGATAAGAGATACACTCTCACCATGTGCAGTACCTGCCATTTTTACATTACGACTGGCGAATCGCACGAGCGAATCCATGTTTTCTTAATTTAAAGTGCCTTTTTTAACAATGTATACATAAATGTTTGTGTATCCCTCGAGTCCCACTTATGTTGTGCAGGCAAAATTTAATAAACATAATTATAAAAAGTTAAATAAAAAGACATAGGTAATTGCTCCCACATCACGCTGCACTCTCTAGTGGAAACTCAACGCTCTGATATTAAGACTGCAGCAGGCGGTGAGCAGCAGAAACGCAATATTTGCCCAGCTGTATTGATTCTGCTGCTTGCCAGCAGAAGCGCCTCTGGTGCTTTCTGGCCCATTCCATGCCAACCCCTTTTCGAGACTCCCCACCCGTTCACTGCAATTCACCCTTTCACTTTACAGCAATCTACTTCATTGTTGACGTCAGTCTGGGCATGCCTTGGACACCTGGCTTGCAAGCAAAATACAACTCAAAGCTAGCGTTAAGAATATGTGCATACACTTTGCTTCTGTGCAATGTAGCATCTTCTATAAAGGTCTCTGAAGCGACCTGAGCAAAGTGCCAGTGTTATACCAAATCCAAAATAAATAAATACATACATAAATAAATAAATAAATGAAGGAATAAAGGAATAAGAATATCTAATAGTACGAAGATGGTATTTGCAGTAAATTCAGTGTGGGTCTGGAAGGCAAGCATAAGAACTCAATACAGATTTCAGTGACTATTCCTGTAATTGTTACGTGAAATGACCAGTGGCAGCTCGCATTGGGCGTGCTGCGGGGTGGTGGGGTGGGGTGGGGCGGGTGGGGGAGGGGCAGGGTGGGGGGTAGTAAACTCAGACATACGACGGAACAGAGGAACGTAATTATTACTTTCCTCCGTTCCGTCGTATGTCCGAGTTTACTAACCCACCACCCTGCCCATCCCCCACCCCACCCCACCGCCCCGCAGCACGGCCTATGCGTGCCGCCACTGGCAAATGAGCTGCTATTGTGCATAGTGCCGGAGACCTTGGCAAACTTACTTTAAAGCTCCATTATTTGTAAAACGTCTTATGCCACCCTGGGTTTGGCTCAAATAAGAACTTTACCCAAGATCACACCAGAAATTAATGACTGATCAGAATCTAAGGGCTTATCCACCGAAATAAAAAACAATCAAATGCTCTTTACCTTAGCATGCCGCATCAATAATAGCCAACAATAAGTTTTCCAAAAATTAACATCCCTTTCTGATGGATGTTTGAGGTTTTTTTTGAGAGCTCAAACTTGTGTTATGTGCTGCGTTGAGTTGTGTTAATTTTATAGAACACTCGAACACCAATAGTGGGTTATGAGCACAGGCTGGGAGACATGTAACCTACAGAATAGGCTTAAACAAAAAAGCCTAATACAGTGGTTCTTAGCGTGTGGTCCGCTCACCCCTGGGAGTCCGTGATGCCTATTTAGGTGGTTCGTGATTCGTCATTAAATTAAATAATATTAGCTGATCAATAAAGTATATATAGAAATGTTTAAAATTTCTGTATATGTGAAGAAATTTGAAATTGGAAGCTAAAAATAAGTTGATATCATTATCTTGATTTGTGGGAGCATTGCAAGTACAGCAAATGGAATCGAGTATGGACTATTGGTCACCTTAATTGAAGCAGCAGTTGTATGCGCTGACAAGACAAGAAGAGGCCCTAGGAGCAAAAACGACAAATTGAGATGCTACAGTCTTGCATATCGCTTCGTTTAGAAATAAACCTGAATATTGAAAAGGTCCATCTTTCTGATTAAAATTTCAAATTTGGATTTTCACGTACTTTTTTGTTTTCAAATTAAATAATTTCCTTAAATTGTTCATCTGTTTGATGTGACTGTGTTTTGGCATAGTGGTTTGAGGTTCAATTCATAGAAATTGCTTATGTGTGGGTCCGCGGCTTTCAGTAGTGATTCACTGGGTGCCCACCGAAGTCAAAAGGTTAAAAACCGCTGACTCAGGGCATAGTAGAGCTGGGAAGGAGCCATGCAAAAGAGTCCGATGATTGCCAGGGATTTAGCCAGGGCGTTCCAGGTTTTTATTGCTGGAAGAGAAAAATCCCTGAGCCTCATTCTCACTTTGTGTGTCTTTTGAATCCTGACATTGGGCCCATAAAGGAAAGTGACACAAGTGGGGATGTTCTAATTGAGTCATTCAGTAAGGTACAGGTGTAAGTTACAAAATGATTCCTGCACACAGGGGAAAGGAGTGAACCAGAGGCACCAGGCTTGGCTGCCTCACATGGAGAAGCAGGGAACATATTCCACTGTTGATTAGACCTGTTGCAGTAGAAGGTAGATTACCTCATATAAGCTATAGCTACAGCCCCAGCTGCTCAGTGTACTGTTCTCTAAAATGAACACCCATACTATTCTAGAACCATTGTTCAGACTTTCATGCGAGGCCGCAGTTTGTGGGCGGTGCCATCGTCACTAAAGGTGTGCTTTGAAACTCCTAGCCGACTTTTCTACATTAAAATTGTAACAGGAAAAAAAATGAACTTCTAGTTTAAAGGGTCAAATATCAGATTTACTACTGGTAATACTAGTAATATTTTACATGCAGCATCCCAGATTATTCTGAATTATGTATCTTTTGTATCGGCTTCTGAAGAATGTTTGCGCTTTTGGATTGGAATAGATCTCTAGGCTACTTTTAAATTTAGGCAGCTATTTGTGTGTTTGTTAGCCAGGCAGAAGCGTTATTTACAGTTACAAAGGCAAAAACAAGTTTCATGAGAGTTTCATGAGAGAGAGAGAGAGAGAGCGAGAGAGAGAGAGAGAGAGAGAGAGAGAGAGGATGCATATCTGTGTGTGCATGTGAGGATGTGTCTGTGTATGTGTGAATGTCCTGCATATGTAAGTTCAATAGCTAATAAACACTTCTCCATACTTATAATTCTGACGAGTATTCACTGCGGTGTTATATAAAACAATCAATCATGCTACAAATAATATCTGGGGCCACAGTTTAAGAACCAGATGCAAACGCAAGTGTTACAGGGGAAGGACAACATGATGAATCTTGGGCACTGGACCAACATAAGGATGCCATTCAGTTGAAAGTGCAGGAAAATAAGAGTCCATTGCAATGTGGAAAACTCAACAAATACCGGCCCACTGAACGTCTGCAGGTAGTTTGGTAGGAGATGTGATCCTGCATATCTGCATCGTTCAATGTGAGGAATTCTACTGATCATGATAAGACTGCCTAGAGCAAGCTGGACTACTGTAATGCCCTTTTGGGCGCTCCTAATTATCTGATTTAGAAACTGGATAGAGTTCAGGTTGCTTTAGCCAAACTGGTGCTAAATAGACCGCACAATCCTTCTGCCTCCAGTGCTCTTAGGGATCTTCACTGGTCACCCATTGAACTGAGGATCCTCTTTAAATCACTTTGCATTGTATTCAAAGCTCTCTGGAATAAGGCCCCAAAGCCACTACAGACCAGACTGAGGAAATGCGCTCCAGGAAGGCCGCTACGTTCAGCTACAGCTAATCTTGTTCAAGAAAATAGATTCAGTAGGGTGCGTCAAGGGGGGCGAGCTTTCTCTATCAAGGCTGCTCAGGTATGGAACAAGTTACCCCCTCAACTAAGATCTCAGACCAATTTGTTTAAGTTTAGGAAAGCCTTTAAAACCTGTTTTCTCCCAAAAATCAGGATGACAGCAGCCCCCCTCCTTATCCTCTTTTCCCCTATCTGCTTCTTACCATGACTTTAGCAATATTAGCACCAGGATACCAATCTGGTCACAGTGCGCTCTATAAATATACCATACACTACAATACAACAAGCAATGGCAAAACCAACAGTTGTCACCTTTGAGATATTTTGGCTTTGTCATTGCATTTTAGCCATGCTGTGCAGCATTATTGGTGCAGAAGCATACAGGCGACACAGAGCGACACAGAGTACAGGTAGACAGAAGTACATGAGGGATATTGCTGGAAAACATTTGCACTCGTGTGCATACCAAATGCTTAACAAAAAAATGAAAAAAAGTAGTGCTTGAAAAACAAGCAGTGGAAGCCAGCCAATCAAAAGAGGTGGCAAAAAAGCTGTTTCATGGGAGATACAAACACAAGATTGTCAAGCAGGGACTCAAATAAGAAGCAGACAAATGAAAATGACAGGAAAGGTGACCAATGGTAATCAATGGGTAGGCTCCAAGCCCCTGCTTGTTCTTTGTAAGCTTGCAAAATGTCTTTGGCAACCAGACAGCTTTGCAGTCTGGTAGACTAGACTTAAAAATAACACTGCCCATTTTTAGAACACTCAACAGAGGTCTTTAGTTTGTGCTGCTAAAATATCATGCTATTCCATACAGTCCCTATTAATTTATGTAATTAAAATGCTTAATATTTACCTCAAGCACTGTTTCTAATAAGCATTTTAAAACAGTCCATTTCAAAGCACTTGCATTGGTGACAGGCAGCAGAACTGAGAAGTGAGGAAATTAATTAACAAGGGATCAAACAATGTGGCAAAGGGAGAAAGGCAGCTGCACAGGGTCCACAGTTCACAAATGAAGCACTATTTTGATTCTCATAGTCCTCATTCTTGGAAGGATGAAAAGCAGAGGCTGTAATGCAATGGTTTATGTCTATGAATTGTGAGGTGTAACAGATCTCTTTTACTGAAACTCAGTCTACTGAGCTTTGTTAGTGGAAGATCCCTGTTACGTGAAGACTGATTCTTTGTATTAACATGTAAAAGGGTGGTGAACTGAATAAAACCCACTAGTCTTACTCATTACACCTTAGCAGTAACTCTCATTCACACAGGCATGGACAGGCGGAGTGCTGCAGAGTGGGCTGCAACCTCAAGGTGGTGGGGACAACCTCCCTGCCATTGCTTGCCCCGGGCGCAGGGAATCACAGAACCTAATCAACTCTGAGGGAGTGCTCCTAATGAACTCTTTTGGAGTGCTGCATGGATGGGGCATCTAGTGGATCTCCCTCAGTAATAGGGTGTGAGTGCTTCACTCTCCTTCTACGAATGCCAGATCACAGCAGGACAACTCTTATTCTATTTACAAGTCCACTGGTGGTTTCTGAGGTTTGTGGACTGGTGTTGCGATGGGGACTGAGATTTCATCATCACTGGTTGGCAATTATCAAACCACTGCAACTGATGCCTCATTCCACCAAGGCCGAAAGACTGGTCTGAGTCAAAAATCCAAAGGTCAACCTCTTCATGCAAGGGGTGACAGATTAGGGATGATTTAGGAATGATATAGTAATATGATGCACACAGTGCTAGCTGTGATCAGCTTTTGTTTCAAACTGAAGCAGAAGAAAATATAATAATAAATATGTTGCATCGTCATAACTATTTCACCCAAATTCATTTACATTTATGTAATATATACTCTGAAGTCTCTTTCTCTCTCTCTCTCTCCATATATATATATATGTATACAACGAGTTGACAGCACAAATGCTTACCTGCAAGCCGAAATGGTGCTTTCTGGGAGCCGTAGTCCGTCAAGGGTGACTGCGATGACGCGTTTATGCTATTGGTCAACTCAGCTGGGCTTCCACCAATGGGAGCCAGATGGATTATTTGAAAGGCGGAAGGTGACAGTTTCTGGTGTTTGGCAATTGAAGAAGGCATTCCAGCCGAAACGCGTCTTGCCTCCCACTCAGCAATAAAGGTGTTCTCCTTGGCTCCCCGTTGTGTCCCTCCAGGGGGGAGGTAGCTTTCTGTGCATATATATATATATATATATGTTAAATATATATGTATATACATTTATATATATATATATACATATATATGTGTGAGTGTGTGTGTGTATGTGTGTGTGTGTGGCATTTAGAAACAACAAAAATCCCAAGAATGCACAACTTGTTCATTCCAAAATACAGCCCACAAACAAAAAACAAGAGGTTCTTTGCAAAAAAGTGTGTGTTTTGTAAGTGACAGCACTCACTCACTCAAGCGGAAGAAGCTGTGCACTAAGCAGTGCTTACTTAATTTGAACCAGTGGTGTCCAGTGCTTGCACCGGCACTTACTTCCCAACACTAGCACTAATGATAGTCAACCACATGATGGCACTCTTTGTCTAATTTTGAGATGAGCACAATAACTGTTTTTAATACCTAAATATTCATTAAAACTGAATAATACCTGTCGCCCACACCATTCTTATAGCTTTGAGTGGCCTGGAATAGTCTGAAATGCCACATTTGTAGGCGTGTGATGGTTAGTAGTTGTGATACTGTCATTGGCAGTGCTGGCAGGGGCAATGGTTGGTGCAGTGGCTGCTGAGAAGGGCCCTGGCACTTACTTTTTTTTCTTCTTACAAATTAAGCACTGGAACTTCACTGTGCGGAAGAGGGACTGCTGTGACCTGAACTTATTGCTCTTAAATTCAAACAGACCCGACATTTAGCCCACACCACTGCCCTGGTGAAACGTATACCACAGAGACAAAATTAACATTTGTGTTTTTGCTCACTAAAAAGAGCTGAGTCCAGAATATTCTCCATGCACAAACCTCTTGGCTTTGCTTTGAATCTCTTGGCTGCAGCACTTCTTTAAATGACCCTGGTGTAGGATACGCGCATTGTACTGAGGCTGAAGGGGGACAAGCAGTGTACACTTAGCAGTGAGTCGGAAGGGGGGCTCTCCCTTGGCAATAGGCTTCCACCTTTTATAATTAGAGCATTGATCCGCACTCTTCCTTTAAGAGGTAAACAGCAGGCAGGGAGACATGAGGAGGCGGCGCGCGCTCGCCTCCCAGAGACATCTTCGGAATGACAACGAGAGCGCCGAGCTCGTGCGCGTTGCCTCCATTTTAGCACATTTCAGGGCCCACGAGCTGTTAAATAGCAGAGATCACAAATGAAAGATTGTCATGGAAACTTATCTGTGGGATCTGTGCACGGAGCGCATTAGCATGAAGCGACAGAAGGGCATTTTATGACATATGACAGATAATCTCCCATCAAATCCGAAGAGGAAAGATTACCGTGCATGCAGGTCACCGGGAGTCATGTTGGCGACCTGTCGTCATGCTCTAAATCCCATCTCGCTCGCGGACTATGTGCTCTTATTTCCGATTCCCCCCGAGGCAAGGAAAATCACTTTACTTATGAAGAATAATGGGTTTAGCCGCAGAACAGAGGTCTGGGATAAAAAGCTGGGCTTACATATATTTCTTGGAGGCGAAGGACAAATAAGGCGCTTTTGGCCACCACCTTTTGTTTGCTGACCTGGAAATCATTTCTCATCCGGCTATGAAGGGCGAGGGGACTCTTCTGGGAGTCTCTTTGCATTTGTGGCGGGTCCCTGGCCCTGCTCTGATGGATGTTCTGATCACGGTTCCGAGGCCCCGGCACCAGGCACAGAGGGGCTTGGAACCACGGGAGGCATGCACACACGCACGTGCAGCGGCATACACACGAAGGCTAATAATCATTAACAAAATATTAACAACGTGTATAAAACCAGCCTCGTTTGCAGGAGCTTCAGTAGACACAAAGAATGAAAAAACACGGTGACTTTCCAATCGAACTCTAGAGTCAATAGAACATTGCAAGGTCACAGAAAAGAATAGCAGACATGATTCCTTGTTCTGGTATCATTAGGGACTGATCATAATAACACTATTAATAATGCTATTCACCAGAGTACTCATAATACAACGTCATCATCATCTATTATTACAATGAACACCTGTCGCTTACCGTGCTTAAATGTGGCACACTCTGTATGAAGTGCTTTATGAAAAAGGAGCTATTATTAGTGTTATTATAAGTACTAGTATCATTGTCGTAGCAGACTGTCTTTGTAGTGCGACAGTAACACAATGCCTTCCGGCTGCTTCTGAGCACTGAAAACACTGTCGAGTGCATACGATAACAGCAACCTGAGGGGCATATTTGCAAGGAGCTAGCGCCGCAGCAGAGGCCTGTTTTTTGACACAGTGGCGGCACAATCAGTGTTCCACACTGCTCCATATTTACAAACTGATGCATTGGGATCAATGCGTCAGTTTGTAGACACCTGCTTTACATTATACCTGCACTATGGGAAGTGTACACAACAGTGAACTTTTTATCAATATAAAAAAGAAACATTTAGCTCTACTCAGATGTGAATGGGTGACCTGCTGGTCAGGTGTACACAAAGTTCTGAACTTCAAGTTCTTAACTCACTAGTTATCCTACTTATTTGCACATTGGAACTGCACAATGCCCACAAGTCTCCTCTAGTGCCAGATGTATTAAAGTATTGTGCAGACGCAAAGCTGGCGATTCACACACTCACAAAATCATAGGGTTTGCAAAAGCGATATGAATGTTTATCAAACACCGTCTGTAATTTGGAAAATTCTTTCTGATTTGCAAAAGCGGTTTTGCCCGTGGCATAGCTAGCCGTTCTGCCACCCGTAGCGGTCCCTCAGTTTGCCACCAGGTGGCTGCATGTGAGAGTGGGGGGGGTGCTGGCGATTCCTGCGACGGCGGCCCCGCACGCAAGGCTGCCCGCAGAACTTGTGCCGCCCAGGGCGGTCCGCCCCCCGCCTCTTCTTGCTACTCCACTGGCTTTTACTACTCATTCTGGGTCTCAAATAGGGGGGGCATGAAAAGGATGTCCCCTCCTAATTGTGAAATGCACTGAGATGCGTCTGTGTTTTGCACAGAGTCCTCAAAGGAGGTGAAAAACCGATTTGCAAAGGGAAGCTGTCCCTGTTGGAGACATTTACCTCTGGGAATCATGTCAGATGGCCCAAGTGACCACTGCCGGCTCCATCATGATGTCTTGTCAAATGGGAAACATCTTTTTCAAAAGCTGCACCTCTTCCTTTCAGGAACAAAGGCTGTTTTTCAAAAAAGGTTTCCTGTTTGGGAAGGCAAACACTTTATGGTTGTCTGATGTTCCTTGCAGGCCATCATCCCTGTATCTTTAGCCTATTGAAGGTGATCGCAAATAGCAACTTGCCTAATTAATATTCATTAGGTAGGTCCATGTGAGCACTTCCAAATGGTGATACTTTAACGTAAACTATTAGTACATAGGTCTCCTAGCAAATTTAGAGACAGGTCGGTAATAGTTGGTGCACAATTTACGAAATGTTTCTTTGTTCAGCTGCCCCTACCTGCCGTGGCTTCTACATTATCTCTAGCCTGGAAACCCCCTAATAGTTCTGTCCTGAGTGATTGGAAGAGCTTTAGAAACTATATTTTATGGCTAACCACCATTTTGTTAAATATATGTACATATTACTTATTCTTCTATGAAGAAAAGGGTCATAAGATGGACAGAGAGTTGTAAGAAAATCTCCCTCTGTTATTTGTGGGTCTCATCTTTGAAATTTACTACAGTCCCATCATTTAATTTGATACATAATTGAAAACTGTTGTTGCTGCTATTTGGACATATATGTCTAATAGGGATATAGCACTGTTAGTCTCTCATACCAAAATGGCTTCCATAGGGGTCTGGCATGAGAACCCCTTTCCTGTCTACAGCAGGGTTCTCCAAAGTCGGTCCTGGAGGGCTGGATTCATGACAGATTTTTAGCATGTCCCCATTTAGATATATGTAGTTATCTTAAAAATCTGGCATGGAACGGGCCCTTCAGGACTGACTTTGGAGAACCCTGCTCTAGACAGGAAATCGGTGAACGTGACTACTGAGTGTGGCATACACGAAAAAGGCAATGGCACAGATCCACACTGTGTTGCGTTATGACATCTCTTGCAAATTTTCAAAATCCCTGACACCCTATTGTATACACACTCAGAAAACTGAAAGCGTGAACCTGGAAGTCAGTTTGGATTTTTGTAAGTAGCTGCTGCAGTTTCCAGAGAAATTAAGAATTTTGGCCTGTTGGTAATGTGCTGCTCTTCTTATTAAGAGGCTCTTTCAGCTGTCCTCCCTGACTCCTCTCTCCTCTACTCACTGCCCTAACCTTTCAATTTAACCCTCGGTGTTTTACCTGTAGCCAACATAACAGCTACACTTTTAAAAACGTGGATGGCATCTTGAGTTCTTTTAAGTGTGTCTGATATATTATCACTGCTCTGGATAGTGCTCTGTCCAAAGACAACAATTAACTATTAAATTAGTTTCCTATTCACAAAATGGTTTCATTTCTCAAAAAAACGCATGCGTTGCATGTGTGCCGAAGTGCGCAGCATTCACCCAGTGCACAGGATTCTTCTACGTTTGTCTAGAAATAGAAATGTGCATTGGAAGGGTATGATTCTAGTACACATCCTATGCCCGGTTGAGCACAGTACCCTGTGCAAGGCTGTGTTTCATGCAAAGCAGCCTTTTATAGTGCCAGCACAGGCGATGCCAACAGCAACAGGCCGCTCTTAATGGATATGACTGCACTGCATTTCCCTCTAGGGTACTGCAGCACTGTAAAGTTGATTGCCTTGCTTTGCTGGACGGAAAATTAGTAGATCTGCTCTCACGTGTTTTAGCTCATCTAAGCAGGTACACCTCTTTTTCAAAAGAGAAGGTTCAGTTCTTTCCACTCAAATGCTTCATCCTTATGTCTTTGCTCGGGAGTCATACTTTGTGTGGAAGGTGTTTGCTCCCATTTCATGCTGACCCTAAAGACAGTGTTTAAAGTGGTTGACATGCATTTCCCAACGCCTTTCTTTACAGCTAAAATCACTAAGAATAAGGTTATTTGGATGCAAAATCGACTGCAATAAGATGGGCTCAGAATAGTTCTGCGAAACCGATTTTTCAGATACTAGAAAAAGTCTATGAATCAATAGCAGGACGTGATTGTGAATAATGGATGATCATGAGGCGAATGGACTGCATTAGGCCATGTGGAAATAAACATGAGAAAACGTCTTGACCACGCAGAGCCCACAGATCTTGAGTAAGGGAACAGCAATCAGCTTAATTATTTGTCATACACATTATGAAGTATGAATTCAAAGAATTGTAGGGAGGGAAGGCAAGTTAGGAGGGCATGGCATGGGGTGTGCCTACAAGTGCAGTAGACATGTGAGGAACAAGGACAGATGGACCATAATTTACACAAGATGTGTTTATAGAGGATGGTGCCTAAGAAACAGTCAGTCCTAATGTGTATATCAACTGATGGAGTCATGAGCCAGTTCAGCCAGGAAAGTGAGAAGTAAGTGGAGTGGGGGTCACTGGAGCCCACAGGCAGGAGTCAACATAGGTAGGAATCTAGAGTCATTGAGTCATCGATAGATAAGCAAAGAATAGTCGCATGACTGGAGTTACGGCTCTGACGTCAGTCGTGTCCTTAGTCATCGAAGGAGGAAGAGCAGAGATAGGATCGTGGAGTCCAAGGAGTTCGGACACCACAGTTCGACATTCTTGGAGCTAGAATCAGAGTACTGAGCAGAGTCATGTCCAGAAGTAGTGGAGCTGGAGAGAGTGGAGTCCGTGTAGTGGAATAATTGCAGCGGAGTTCAGACTCAGCAGCGCCTGGAGACTGGAGTCAAAATCCAGTGGAGATAGGAGTCAGTGGAGTCAGACGTTTATGGAAGCATTTCTGAAAGTCTTCTCAAAGTAAGATTTAGTTTCACCACCTTGCTCCCACCTACCACCCTTTGGCCTCCAATCCTCTCTTCTGGCCTGAGAGAGCGATGCCGGCCAAGCCCACTGTTTTCATTAGAGTTTATAGAATCAGATACGCCCCATTTGCTCTCTTCTGAATACAGACTCCGCCCTCCCTCGTTTCTATTAATCTGTATTGAAGTTCTTTTATGACATGGATAAGTAAGGGACATTCAATTGCAGCATACTCCACAGCTAGGCCCTGTCCAAGGACAAATTCATGACCAGCGATTTTTTGTCTTTAATGAACCCAACATCTATTTTTGTCTGAGATCTCATAAAAGGAGGTGGCCATCAAAAGTGACCGGAAACGAATCAGAAAAGACACATGAAAGGAACCTCAGGCATTAACAAACGATTGCTAACCAAGGAAGCGGCCTGGAGAAGAAGCCATTCGCCCATCAATGGAGATTTGTAGTTTTATATGGGGCGAACTCAGTCCACCAGCATTAGAACGCTTTATACGAGGACGCCAGCCAGGTTACATTACACAAGGGTATCTTTCATTTTGCCTTGAATCATAGGAAAGGGAGGCGACGCCGGGACTCGAACCTGCTTTTCCAGTTCCGAAGTCACAGCAGCTCTGGCCTCCTCTCCTCACCGATGTGAGTCTGCACATCACAGTTCTGGAATAACAATGACTACCAGCATCCTGCTCAAAGCGCAACGACAGCCTGTTTTAGAATACCTCAACTAGTAGCTGCACAAACCAAGCCACAGCTACAATTACCCTGTGTTCTTGTCTCATTCCGCAGCAGCAGCACGTGCGGAAGCAGAGTCAGGGGGGATTTAATTAAGAAGAACTCAGCTCCACTGCCGCAAATGTACCCAGTTTTCGTCAGACTGCTGCGCTTTCAGCCCATCAGACCTCTATCCCCCCCTCCCCCCCACCACCACCATCAAGGCGATTATGTAACACAGGCAGCATAAATAATAAAAGAGCTATTTATAACAGGGATGAATGTGACTGGAAACATAAACAGTCATGGAGGGAGGGGGTACTCATTACTTGCTAGCATGTCGCGGTAAATGCCAGCCCCCCTGTGGCACTATCCAGTAAGCAGCTTCAACGCTGCACTCGTTTGACGTATCTTTAGGGGGCGCACCTGCTGCTCCGTCATCGAAGGCACGCGAGCCAGCAGCGCGGTAACACACCCATGCAGCCATGGTGGAGTAGGGAAAGCAGAGAGTGCCACCTTGCCAGGGAGGCACCGTTCACTAGTGCCTCCCCTGGGCACCGGATGTTTGCAGCAGGATAGCCCACTGACAATAAAACACAGGACCTCAGGGCACAGCTGCATCTTTATTAAAATTGAGGGCCCCAGACACTGGTCTGCCAGACAGGCCTCCTCTGATATTAAAAAAAGAGTCGTTGTAGACTTTGGCAGCTGGTAAGACTACGGCTTTCATCAAATCTTAAGGTGCCAGTAACTGGCAGCAGGTCAGCCCTGCGCTGTCATCAAACCTGAAGGCTGCAGACATTGAAAGGATGCCAAATCCCACCTGTTATTGAAAGTGAGGCCTGCAGGTGCTAGCCGGATGTCGGATCCCTGCTGTCATTAAAAGTGAGGGCACCTAACACTGGCAGGATGCCAAATCCCCACTGTTATAAAAACTGAGGGCTGCAGAAACAGGCAGCATTCCATATCTGTGCCGGCATCAAAACCGACGTCTCCAGAGTGACAAAATGCCAAATCCCTGCCGCCATTAAATATCAGAATCCGACTCCATCGGCATGACCGACCCTCTTTTCATACAAATTTAAGATCTCAGACTCTGACAGGAGGACCCTGACTTCCATCTTAATGACAAAGGTTTGTGGCAATAGGGTGAAGACACTTGTCATCAATTCGATTCAATTTTTTATTCATTATGATTTGGAGCTCTAAAGAGTTCCACAAAAAAACATATACAGACAACTCCAATTTACCAGATCAACCAACACTTAAAAAAAACAAGCTAATATAATCACAAAGCATCAGGAATTCAGTTTTCATAAAATAATGAAAAATTCATAGTTGCATGTTAATTGCAAAGAGGTGCGATATGAGCGCAAAATCAATTTCAGAGACCTTTCGAATACAAAGCTAACAAGGGCAGGGCAAAGAGAGTTATACAATTAGATTCTTAGACGATTCGACTATGCATTTACGAGGATGCTAAAAATATATTTATAATAATACATTTAATTCAACAAGGATTACGGAATTAAAATACAAAGGAATTAAAAAGTTCTAAATTTCAGTATACAGTACACAGTAACTAGCAGCATAAAGGATAACAAAAAAGTGCAAGTGCTCGAGCATGGTAACAAATACCAAAATCCGTAAAAGAAATTCTGATTATTATTGCGTTTACATGCACAAGGCCTGGTGGATACAATTTTCCTGGCTAATAGATATTCAATTGTACATGACGGTATTCGTAGCTGGTTGCATACAACTGTAGCACCAATTTTAAAAACCCTTTAAAGTGCAACCGTAACGTAGTCAGTATAAAACATATCATACCATTAACTCTCAAACAATTACAACCTTCTGATAAAAGCAACTCAAAAGTACTACTTATAAAAGTCATTAGATTTTGCTCAGAGGGGAACCTATGTGGCCTACTGCAACTAAATGGGCAAACATAGTCCTTCTCTAAAATATATTTGAATTGTTTAAAAAAGCTAAAACATTTTCAGCAAACCGGTTTGGTGGGGGGCAGAAGACAGTTTCCGCTTCAGCTGTGGCAATGTTATACTTTAGGAAAAAAGGTCTTAGATATCGACGTCGTGAAGGTTGTAGTAGGGGACAGACAAATAGGACGTGATATAGGTCCTGCACCCAGGTACCACATAAGTGACAAAGTCTTTCCTGCCTAGGAAGACCCTCCCAAACTCCTGTTAATATTCGCAAGGGAAGCAAATTCAGCCGGAGCAACAAGATTGTTCTGCGCACTCCATGGGAGAGATTCCATATAACATAGGGTTGGGGCTGTTTGTAAATACTACTCCCCGCTATGATGTCATTATTGGAATGCGCTGCACACAGTGCGGTATGTCTTTTATGAGAGACGTCGTAAATCGTTTTTTTAATTCTAGTTTTCAAAACTTGTTTAATAAGAACGCCTGTACGGCTATTCTCAAAATCAAACAAGTTTATGGCTTTCTCATAATTTCTAAAGAGAACACTTTTTCCCTTCAGGGTGGAAAAATGTCCTCTCGCATTGCTACCCATAAAGGGTTCTCAACACTATTCAGTAGTGCATTGCTCCATCTTAAGCACGCAGCCATAGAGAACACATAAGTGGAAAGTAGCCCAAATTCGAGCCGAATTGTCGCTATGGGGGCTGCGCGGTTCAGATTACACATTTGGCGCCAAATACGCCCCTCTACTTTCTCAATATTATCCCACTTCTGTTCATCTACTACTACAAGCGTAACTCAACACGGGAGGGATTTAAATTTTATAAACTGATAGAACATGTGCAAAGTGTTTTTTCCCACAATGTTTATAGAGTCTACCAATTGCAGAAGCCTGAGAGATTGCCTTACCTCTGCATTGGTCAGTGTGATCGCTACTGGAGCACTTACTTGTGAAAATTCGCCCTAAATATGGGAATAACTTCACCACAGCAAGTTTGTCTTTCCCCAAGAACCAGTGAATATTTTTCCTGACTCGGCATCCCCGATTTCTAAAAACCATAATTTTACTTTTTGAAATATTTATTTTTAAGAAGTAATCATCTGAATAAAATGCTAACTCGACAAGGCGCCTTTGTAGTCCAATTGGGGTTAGGTCTAACAGGATGGCGTTGTCCGCATATAGCAGGCAGCTCAGCCTCATTGTTCCTAGTTTTGGGGGGTCCCCTTTGCAAAGCCACACCCTACTCGGCAAATCATTAATGTAAAGAAAAAAAAGGAGAGGAGCCAGTAGGCACCCTTGCTTCAGCCCGTTGTGAGTCTCTATTTTACTTGACAGGCTCTGGGTTCCTCCCATCAGGACCTGAGTCCAAGTGGAGGAGTGCAATGCGATGATTAATCTGAGCAGGTGCATGGGAATCCCCATAGCGGGCAGTTTTCTCCACAGTGTTACCCAGTCAAGCCGTGGAGAAATCTATAAAGGCCGCATATAACGGCATACCCCTGCTCATTGGGTATTTTTCAATTAAAGTTTGCAGAGCAGTAATATTGTCTAGGGTACCACTATGTTTGCGGAACCCGGCTTGCTCTGCAGGGACAAAACCGTTTCCGAAAGCCCAGTCTTGAAGGTGGAAGAGTATGCTCTTGGCAAACAGTTTTCCGGTCGCGTCCAATAGTGAGATTTGCCTAAAGCTAGCAGGGGGATTTTTTGGTCCCTTTTTGTATAATGGGGCCACAATGCTTCCCTTCCAGGATGACGGAATAGTCCCATGTGCATAGCAGTAAGAAAATACCGGACATAGGAATTGTGCCCATGCTGCGCCGTCCTGTTTGAGAATAGCAATTTGTAAGTCATCAGGGCCCATCTCACCTGAATACCTTGCCCTTTTAATTAAACCCTCTATTTCATTGCATTGGGGGGGGGGCATACTCGTTCCCCACCGAGAAATCAAAGGCAACATCTGGATTCAACCCAGCCAAGGGATTTAATGCATATAGCTGAGAAATGTATATGCTCCATTCTACATCAGATATTAAAATGGCTTTTGCCTTAGTTCTGCCATCACAAAATTTGGCTATTAAAGCCCAATATTTACGTGTGTCACCAGACTGTGCAACCTCTCTTAATTTTATCCAATTCGCATCTTCCACCCCTCTGTGCTCCGATGCCAGTTTTCTTTTTCTTGCCTGTTTTAATCTATTAATTTCCCTTTGTCTGGACATCGAAGACTTCTTAAATAGTTCCCTTATTAGGGCATTGATCTCACAATAATTTTTTTTTACCTCCCATGAATTGGCCCCTAAGGGATTAGTGCTGCCAACTTGCTTTTTGCTTCCACAAGATCTAATTAGGGCCAGTATGTTCTCGAACCTGGAGATGGGATTTTCCTGACTAGGGACAGGGCTCGCATTTTCAACAATCCTCCTGAGACATGGGAGATTTTTATTAGACCAAAAAGTATGCCCATTAATTCTGTTATATAAAATGCTATCATCCCTTCGATTCCAAGTTTCCAGCAACTCAAGTTCCATGTTGACATCCACTGACAGAACTCTGTGATCGATCATGTCTGTTGGCAGTACCTTAAATTGCGTACATGCGCCAAAACGTTGATAGGATACCACCATATAATCAATCAGTAAGTGCCCGCGTGGACCATGAAAGGTAAAAGAGGCAGGAGAATCGTCTGGGAATCTGCCATTCAAAATCACAAAATCACACATTCTCAGATTATGCAAAAAGACAAGCCCCCTCTATCTGATCTAATATGGCCAGGCAATGAAGATTCCGGAATGGACCATACGTCCTCCAACTCAAGGTTAGAAAAGGCCATAGAGGAGCAGTTTGAAATTTTAGCATTAAAATCACCCAACATCAATATCAAAGTTCACTCTTCGGAGATACTCGTCTTAAGCACAAAGGAAAAAATAGATTCAACCAGTGAATCAGTTGCTCTCCCTGGCGGAATATATACATTTACCAAAAAAAGGAATGCATGCTGGCCTCGTGTCCCATTACCCAACCTAAGTTTCACACCCATGAAAAACTTAGAAGGATGGAGAAAAACCACAGGAGTCCAATTTATAGCGCAACTGAGTAAAATAGCTAAGCCACCACTTGCATGACCTTTAATTGAAGGTTTTGCTGCACAACAAAAGACAAAAAAGTTCTCAAAATTGAAATCCACGCAGCTCAATGTTTCCTGAAGACAAGTTATTTTAGGATTATGTACTAATAAGGAGTTTAACTTAAAATTAGAATTTCCAACAACCGCTAGGTTCCAAGACAAGCGTTTTCCAGTGGGCTACCTCCACAGCATGGGGAGTTTTGTGTTTTCTTTTAAGCCATTCAGCGAGCCAGCTACCCAACTCCACTGGGCCATCTCTTTATCCCCTATATGTTTGATGGCCCTTTGAACCTCAGATCCTATAATGTTAATCTCTCTTTTTCCTGATTAGCTACCCACCGAAATTTTAATATCTTTTGGATTTATGACATCCCTTATATTGGAAAACGTACTACCTGGCTCCTGGCAGTCTTTTCTATGGGATTCGAGCGGGCCACAAAAGGGTCCACATATGGAAACACATCGATCACTCTTTTCCTAAAATAATCAGCATTAGCCAGCACTAGCATTGCGATTATCCCTGAACTAAATGTAACTCTAGTGTTTGGAGGACCACTACTAAAATCTAAGTAAACCAGCTCAATATCTTTGCTTATTACTAATCTCAAGTCCTCTATTTCTGATAGCAACTGCAACAGAGAACTTCTGTTGAATAGAGCTGATTCTGTGTCAAACAGGGAAGCAAAGATCAGAATTTTAGATGCTTGCCCAGAACTATGTCCTGCACATATATTATCGCTTAACCTTAGATCAGACCCCAACACTGACATCTGCCTTGTACGAGATACAAGGTCAGGACCCCCTTCCGGGAACCTCCTTTGGCCGGGATCAATCCGTGCTGGGAGAGTACCCTGGCCAGGAAGGATGGGGGGAAGTTATCCACGGCATGACCTAAATCTGGCACAGCAACATGAGTTTGTGCAGTTAAGCTCACTGAATCATGGTCTTTCCTAATTCCTCGGTGTGTTACATCTGGGTCGATATGTACTTTAAAATTCTCCCATGTATTTCCCGCTCCCCCCTGATTAAATTTGGGTATCTCTCTATCTTCCTGCCCTTCCAACTCCCCTAATCCCTTCCATGAAGGGTCAACTACAATAGTAGTGGGAGGGGGCGATTTATCTCAGAATGCCCCAAATTTTGGCCGTCGTCAGAGACTGGAGGCCTAGGATAAATCCTACTTTGGAGCAAGTTTGAAGTATCTGGCTCCTCAAATACCTTAGGAAACCTCAATTTTTTGGGCTTACGCCTTGGAATGACCGAATCCTGTTCTTCTTCTCCCTCCCACCTTTTAATCCATTACTTTCTTTGGGATGGGCACCCTCCCCAGGGGAAACAGCATCTAAACTATCCATGAGCCATTTAACGAGGAGTGGGTCAGTTAATAATTCAGTGGTGCCGGACATGTTAGTGTTTCCTTTTTTAAAAATAGGCTACACCTGTAATGGATTCATAGGTGCAGTTACATTTGTGTTACCCCCAAGACTGACGTATGAAATATCCCCTATCCATTGTTTTTTTGGGGCAGAGCTTACCGTAGGACTACCTCTAAACGGTGGAGTGAAAGAGACCCCCCTGTCTTCCGGAACCTCAACCTGGATTCCCAACTCAGACATCCCTGTGCATATCTGGCATGCCTGAGATTTTACTTCAATGCCCTTTTCCATCTTACTTATACTTGGATTGACGGAATTGAGCTTCTGAACCTCCATTAAAATTGGTGAAAGGATATCCAGTTTATGATCAGGATTGATAGTGGTTTTCTCCAACAAAGATAACATTGACGGGAGAATCCGCTCTAAAACATAAAGTATCTCAAGATTGCCCCTCCCCCCAATCTGTTATCTGCTACGTTTAATATTTGCAAAAAATCATGTACCCCTTTATTTGGCGACGCCTCTGACGTCTCTAGATTTGACAAATCTAATGAATGCACACGGGGCACACTAGAAGGGGTGCTACTGTACAGAGTTAGCATATGGGGGCAATTGGCGTGAATATTGTGAAGATCTGATGACAGTCTCAGTGCCAACTCCCTGGCAACTGGCATTTTCAAGTTGGCCTCCAATACCTTGTTTTTTTTCCATCGGTATGGCAATGTCCACCATAGTATAATCCTCCAAATCCCCAGGTTCAAGGCTGCAGTCTACAATCTGTGGCCTATGGGCGTTGCTCAAAGGGCAAGATTTTTCGACCGAGGATACCGGCCCCGTGGATACAGACAACAACTTTTCGGCAAAATTTATTTCAGTTTGAACCTCAACATTTCCCACAGGCATGTCCATTTCCATCTCCGTATCTTCAGCCACTAATGGCAAAACGCACTCATCAGTGGCCTGTGTTAATGGAGGTAATGAAGTTACTCCCCCAATATTCTGGTAGATAAATTTAGGAAATGTGGAACAGTCAGTTCAGAAAGAACGGGGCAAGCACCCACCTCATCCTCACAAACTACACCGGAAGCCACTCCCGGGTCCTTAACCTTTACCACTATGCCACTCACGCCCTTCAAGAACATCAACATCACAGTGGGATAGGATTTCAGATATAACAGGTGACCCCGGGGTTTTCTTCGCCTGATGGTTTTTAGTAACTTGAGGGGACTAGTGTGATCAGAGGTGTGACTAGCTGGCCCTAATGTGGACCCTGGTGATCGTGCAGATGATCCTGAAGGAGCAATTAAGCTCCCTGAACGCAGGCACCTGGAGGGCATCACCAGCAAATTATTTTTGGTTCTGGGCTTGCAATAAAACATGCTGTGGCACCCACCAGCCCTTGGGCCCCCCCCCAGTGACTTTTTGGTGGTGGCAGCAAATACGCCAATAACAGCAATGGAGGGAGAAGGCCGCGGTACTGCAGGGGAATGCGGGGCACTGTGGAGAAGGTGGCATGTAGCTATGGTTTTATGGTCCTATGGTCCGAAGGCAGTGTAATTCGGTCCGCTACACACTCACCATTCTCCACTCCGTCTGGCCCGGCTCCACGAAGCTCCTCCCCTTGTGTAACGTGCTCCACTGCGTCTCTCCATCTCCATCTCGCTGCGTTCAACAGACCTCAACGCAGGTTATCTGAACTCCAAGCTGCCGATTATGCCGATTGTGCGATTTGCTGAATAGCTAGCCCCCCGTGGGAGCACCACTCTGCAGTCCCTGGCTCCACTGCTGACCTGGTTGCCTCAGGCTGCCACAGCTCTAGGGCTTAAGACCCAGGGTGGTGCAGTGTGGGACGTGGGAGCGCAGGGGGGGTGAAGCGGACTTCTCTGCAGCACAAGCCGCGTCGGCCTAATGACGACCGCCTCCGCGCATGCGAGAGGAACCGCGGAACTAGCCTGTCACCCCCTAAAGCGCCCGCAGACCTAATTTCATGCACCGCCCGTCTCGCTGGCAGCTCGCGGGTCCTTGTGGAGCTCTTTGGGGCTTCAAGAATGCGGACGGCAGCATCACAGCTCAGCGGCTCAGCGGGAGGTCAGCGGCTGATGCGGCTCTACGAACAGCACACAGAAAACCTAAATGGGGAGGTGAACTGGGGCTATCTGGCTGAGCGCTGCTTGCCAATTATGCTGGTTATGCTGGTTATGCTGATTGTGTGGCTTGGGCCCCCGTGCAAATCACCACACCTCTGGTAGGTTCATTTGTTTCAGCCGGCCAGGCTCAAAACTCAATGCGGTGCTGTACGGTGGTACGGCGGTATGGAGCATAGGAGAGCAAGGGGGGGTGAAGCGGACCTCTCCCCAGCGCAAGCCGTACCGGCCTAACGCCAGTCGCCTTCTTTGCATGCGGGAGGATATGCAGCACTAGCCTGTCACCCCCGATGTCACCGCTCTCACGTTCGCTGGTCCTGCGCCTCCCCATCTCCAGTCTCTTGGCTCGCAGCTCCTCGTAGGTTTCGGAGCGGGAGTCGACAACACAACACAGCACAGCGGCTTCCGCTTGTCATCAAAAATAAGGGGGCCAGTCATAGGCCACAAATATATTTCTATGTATGAGCCATACGGTCAAGTATTGTCAGCGATGGGTTCTGGTGATATTTTGGGGTAGTTAACTGGCCAAAAGCTGTTTTTTTTAAAAAGTGCAGCTAACGGTGGGCACGATCTCATGGAGTGTCACATTGGTGGTCACGAGGAGCCTGCACTTCAGGATTTTCACCTTTTCTTGCAGAGGAGTACACTTTGATGCCAGCCAAGGATCGGGGACCTAGGGAGGCATCACTCAAGCAGAGACCAGCAGGGTTCAAGCAGATCCAGTTGCAGGTCCAGGCAGGTCCAATTGCAGCAGGTCAGCTGGGCAGATGCAGGGAGGCCTCTGTAGCTCACACAGGAGTTAAGTCAACTGACCTTTGGAGTCACTCATGTTAGCCTAGGATGAAGGCAAGCAGACGCAGTCTTCCTTCTCAGACAACAAGGCAGTCCTTGAAGCAAAAGGGCAGTGCTCTGGCAGCAGGGCAGTCCTTCTGTAACTTTCACAGGTCCAGGAGTGTTCTAATGAGTGGCTCTGGAGGTCCATTATTTATACCTGGTGCCAACCTATGTGCGGGGGAATACCTGTCCTAGGCCCACTGGTAGCATTTCATTTACAGGCCCTGGGTACAGGTAGTGCCATTTACTAGGTAATTACAAGTAAATTAAATGTGCCAATTAGGTGTTGTCCAATTTTACCATGTTTGGAGGAGAGCGCATAATCACTTTAGCACTGGTTAGCAGTGGTAAATTGTAGAGAGATCACGAGCCAACAGAAAAAAATTCAGCAAAACAGAAGGGGTGAAGGCAAAGCATTTGGGGCAACAACGTCAGCTCTAACAACCTATATATGTAACCAAAGGTTAAAGTAACAGTATATTTAGGTGAAATGTTCAGTAGCAACACAACATTTTAAACCATTAAACCACTGAAATTCACCAGTTATAGTAATAGTTATCTCAAATAACTATTACTCGTGCCGTAAGGTAACTACAACTTGCATCCCCCCCTACGCACAGTTTTTTCATCAATAATTTCACTGCAAATGTTGCAGTGATATTGTCAATGGTGTCATAGAAGATGTCATGAGTGATGTAATATGTGGTAATAAGCAGTGCTTGGCAAGGGCACAAGTTATAGGTACCATTTACCTAATTATAACGTTACTTTAACCTTTGTTTTTTTCAGTGAATTTCTATGTTTTTTTTAACGCAAAGTAATATTTAATTACCATACGTAAATCCAACCCCCTGCCGTGCATGGCCAACCCCCACATGTATCCAACCCCACACTGTGCACAGCCTTCAGCCATGTGCAGTGCAGGGTTGGCCAGGCCAGGCACGGTTGCTAGCCCCCCCCCTCCAAAAGGCAGCTAACTCCAAACTGCACAGGGCCTTCGGTCATGCACAGCAGGGGGTTGGTCACAACCTCCCGCATGTAGCCAAGCCCATCCTGCCCACAGCTTTCGACCATGTGTGGCAGGGGATTGGCCACAGGGCCTGGTCCTGGGGACCCCATCTCCCAGGGCCTAGTTATAAAGGGGAGGGGTGCTGCTTGGCCCCCCTTCCCAAGCCTATTATGGGCCTGGGTCACCCAATCCACTCTCTACCTTTTTTTATTAAAGGGGAGGGGGGCATGTGCCACCCTTCCTGAGCCTTTATAGGCCCTGGGGACCCCATCCCCAAAACAATAAATAGAGTTGTCCACCTGGGCCCTAGCCCACCCCGGGGGGTTGGGGGGTTAAAAAAGAAACATGGGTGACCACACTTCTTTTTTTTTATAACTGTTGCGTCGATTTTACTGCAAAATGTTCAAAAATGTTTTTTGCCCCAGGCGGGTCCCTATGGGACCCCACCACAAGGCCTAGGGTGTCAGGGTATCTGTACCCTGGCCCCTTATGTCTTTTTTTCTTCATTTTTCTTAGGACTTGGGACTAAGTTCCAAGTCCTAAGATGGCTGCCACCACTTCCGGGTTGAGGTGTTGACAGCCAGGTTTCTGTCAAATTTGGTGTAAATCCATTCAGCGGTTTGGGCTGTAGGAGTTTCTCAAATTCCTATGGAAAAATGAATAGGGAAAATGCATTTTGGAAACCCCCTTTTTTTCTTGCCCCCCACTAGATGGATCACCTCAAAACTTTCCATGCATACATAAACTTGTCAAAAACTAGCACTTTTTTGTAAAGGTTTGTGGAGATTCGTCAAACGGGGCTAAAGTTATTAGCAACACAAAAAATGCATTTCCTATTGAAACACGCTCCTAACTATAACTGCCCAGTAACGACCGCCACTGGGTAATGTACATACATATATATATATATATATATATATATATATATATATATATATATATATATATATATATATATATATATATATATATATATATATATGTGTGTGTGTCTGTTTGTGTGTATTCACTGGAAAAACAATAAACAAAGGTTAAAATGATGTTATAGTTAGGTGAAAATATCCGTAAAAACGCAACATATTAAACTCTAAAAACTCTAAAAACCACTGAATTGTCACATCCCAGGTTATAGACCAGCCTGTGGAACCTACGAGATTGGTTCTGACATACAATCGGCAACATCGTACTATACGCAAAATCATCAAACATAATTGGAACCTTATACGTAATGATTCTGTTATTGGGGAGTTGGCTACTTCGGCACCAAATATAACGTTTAGAAGAGCACGCTCCATGTGTAGTGACTTAGTCAAAAGCAGCCCTGAGATATTGGTGACTAAAACTTGGTTAAACTCCAGGAAGGGTTTTTATCGCTGTACTAATTGCAAAGCTTGCAAACATGGTGTAAGTACATCATCATACAGAACCCCCTTTCACTCTACTCCGAAACTGATTACCAAGTTGCTCACATGCAAAACGGAATTTGCTGTTTATGTGCTGGAGTGTCCGTGTGGCCTGCAATATGTGGGCAGTACCAAGTTGCAGGTGCACAAGAGGATACTCCAGCACTATAGAGCCATTGTTAACAGCGATCCAGCATATCCAGTTGCCAGACACTTTAATGAATGTCATGGTAATGCAGTTGAGCAGCTCAAATATTTTGTGGTGGACTCTGTATTGCCGCTTAGACGAGGTGGCAACCGCGAAGCGATGTTACGCAAACTTGAAACCCGATTCATTCTTGAATTAGATACTAAGTCACCAAACGGTCTTAATGCCAGTGAAGACTTTCATACTTGTTTATAAAATGTATTAGATAAACTGTTTAGCTTGCATCACATATAGACAGAAGGAGAGCAACACTATATGTGATATATATTTTTTAGCCTGAGCATTTTAGCCTCCTCCCTTATCTTTTTTTTTTTTTTTAAATATCGATTTTTAGCATAGTATGTTTGTTAGAACTGGGGGTCTCTAGTTGGCAATGGTTTGCACCTTTGTCCAAATAGGGACCCTTGCTTCTAGTCAGGATAAGGGGGAAACACTCCTAAAATAACCCCTGCTCACCCCCTGGTAGCTTGGCACGAGCAGACAGGCTTATCTCAGAGGCAGTGTGTAAAGCATTTGTGAACACATACAGTAATACAGTGAAAACACTACAGATGGACACCACACAGGTTGTTATGTAAAAATAAGTAATCTTTATATAGACTTATCACAAGACCACATAGCAAAAATCCACAATACGGTACTCAAAAATAGGCTTTAAAAGGTTATAAAATAGTTCAGTTCTCTCAAGTTGTAAATGCGACACTTTACTCTCAATGTACCTTGAATGCGTAACGCAAAGAAAACAAAAGGGGTCGCAGGGAAGGTGATGCGTCGGTTCCTTACACTCAGGGGAGTGGATGCGTCGGTTCCTTACTGCTGCGCAGGGGAGTTGATGCTCGCTTCCTTACTGTGTGGGGAGGTGATGCGTCGGTTTCTTACTGCTTTCCGGTGCGATGCGACAAGATGGCACCTCGATGCGATACTCTTCTCCGGTACGATGCGACAAAATGGCGTCTTGGTTGCGATGCGACAACGTTGGTGTGATGCGTGCACGCCCGACGGCCGTGCGGCGACTCGATGATCTTGGGAGCCGCGACAGGCCCTGCGACGCGCTTCTCCGGCGATGCGACGATGACCTCTGTGGCAGCGTCTCGCTTCTCCGGTGATGCGCCGCGCTCGGCGATGCGATGATGACAGCGGCAGCCGCGTCTCGCTTCCTCGGCGATGCGATGACCGCGGCTGCGGCGGCGACACGCTTCTCGTTGTTGCGTCGCGCTTCCAGCTCCCAGCGACACGCAGTCTCTCAGAAGGCCCAGCACAACAGCAGGCACTTCAATTCCCAGCAAGGGAATGCAGGGGGAGCTGGTTGGTGAAGTCTTGTATCCCTGAGACTTCAGGCAGGAGGCAAGCTCTAGTTCAAGCCCTTGGAGATTCTCTTCTTCAAGATGACAAAGCACAGCAAAGTCTTTTCTCCTGTCCTTGGCAGAAAGCAACCACTGCAGGCCAACCCCAATCAGCAAAACAGCACAGGGGCAGTACTCCTCCTTCAGCTTCTCCGGTTCTTCTCCTTGGCAACAGGTTTCTTGATTTCCCAGAAGTGATCTAATTTCCTAGGGGTCTGGGTCCCCTTTTATACACAGTTTTCCTTTGTTCTCTGAAGGCAGAGAGGCCTCTGCCTAGTCCAAAACCAGTTCTGGTCAGTCCTGGAGCACTTTGTTTTTCTGACTCCTTCTTTCCTTTGAGAGTGAGGGGCAGAGCCATCAGACGCCCGGCAGGAGGTGGAGCCAGCATTGTGGAAGGCAGGCACAGCCCTATTCAGACCCAGGTGCAACTCCTCCCACCCATCCTCCTTCAGGCAGACCTATTCAGCCTAGTGCTGACTCACCCTGCCTCCTGGAATCCCCCAGCCCCTGTCACTCACAAACCCAGACATACAATACACAACCTGAGCAGAGGCAGCTGGATGGTTTAGGCAAGAAAATACCTACTTTCTAAAAGTGGTATTTTCAAACAAAGAATGTTAAAACCAACTTCACTAAAAGATGTATTTTATCATCCTGAGTTCAGGCATACTAAATTCGTTTTTCTACCATGTTCTCTGGGTCAGTTAGGATTATAAGGTGTAATAATCAAACTGCCCATTCTGGCCTATGGAGAACAGGTAGCCTTGCAATAGTGAAAAACGAAAATGGCTGTAATTCACTATTAGGACATGCCACACACACCAGGGCATGTCCTACCTTATACTTACAATGCACCCTGCCCTTGGGCCTACCTTAGGGGTGTCTGATATGAAGATAAGGGAAGGTTTAGGGACTGGCAAGTGGGTGCACTTGCCAAGTCGACATGGCAGTCACAGACTGCACACAGGCTCTGCA
The DNA here is from genome assembly GCA_963921515.1 of Calotriton arnoldi. NCBI lineage: Eukaryota > Metazoa > Chordata > Amphibia > Caudata > Salamandridae > Calotriton > Calotriton arnoldi. The sequence goes on from CAWUFW010002901.1 coordinate 1,205,507, forward strand.
ATGGCAGGCCTGAGACACATTTTACAAGCCGCTTCTGTGGGTGGCACAACCAGTGCTGCAAGCCCACCAGCGGCATTGGATTTACAAGCCCTGGGCACACTCAGTGCACTGTACTAGGGACTGACAAGTAAACCAATCATCCAATCATGGAGTCACTAATCCATACATCGATTTACAGTAGGGAGCACTTGCACTGTGGCACTGAACAGCAGTGGCACAGTGCCCAAAAGCATCTAAAACCAGCAAAACATAAGAGGCAACAGCAAAAAAATGGAAGGGAGACCCACGCCAATGGTGCCAAGTCTAACACGTGTCCCCTCCAGCTGAAATGTGGGGAGAACTACCCTTCCTCCTGGGAGTTCTCATCACTAAGGCGGAAAAATCTGGACAGACCATCAGCATTGGCGTGTTCTGTACCAGGGCGGTGTTCCACCGTAAAGTCCATCCCCTGTAGGGAAATGGACCACCTCAACAGTTTTGGATTCTCACCCCTCATCTGCATTAACCATCTGAGGGGCCTGTGGTCTGTCTGAACCCGGAAGTGAGTCCCAAACAAATATGGTCTCAACTTCTTCAGCGCCCAGACCACAGCAAATGCCTCACGTTCAATCGCACTCCACCTCTGTTCCCGTGGGAGTAACCTCCTACTAATAAAGGCTACAGGTTGGTCTAGGCCCTCCTCATTCATCTGTGAAAGCACAGCCCCAACACCATGCTCTGAAGCATCTGTCTGCACAATGAATTCCTTTGAGAAGTTGGGCGCCTGAAGCACGGGCGCCGTGCACATGGCAGATTTCAGGGCATCAAAAGCCTTTTGGCAGGCATCAGTCCAGTTCACTTTCCTGGGCTGCTTCCTGGAAGTCAGCTCAGTCAAGGGCGCAACAATGTTGCCATACCCCTTGACAAACCTCCTGTAATACCCGGTGAGTCCTAAGAAGGCCCTCACCTCTGTTTGGGTTTTGGGGGCTCCCAAGCCAGGATGGTATCTATCTTGGGCTGTAGGGGCGCCACCTGGCCGCTCCCTACCTGGTGTCCCAAGTACACCACAGAACCCTGCCCGATCTGGCACTTACTCGCCTTGATCGTGAGGCCTGCCCTCCGCAGCGCCTTCAACACTTCCCAGAGGTGGTGCAGATGTTCCTCCCAAGTGGCGCTGAACACTGCAATGTCATCCAGGTAGGCGGCACTGAAATCCTCCAGCCCAGCCAACACCTGGTTGACCAACCTCTGAAAGGTGGCAGGGGCATTCTTCATCCCAAAGGGCATCACCCGGAATTGGTAGTGCCCATCTGGTGTGGAGAATGCTGACCTCTCTTTGGCCCCATCAGTTAAGGCGATCTGCCAGTATCCAGACGTTAGATCAAACGTGCTGAGGTACTGGGCAGCCCCTAACCGATCAATGAGCTCATCAGCTCTGGGGATGGGGTGCGCGTCAGTCCTGGTGACTGAATTGAGTCCTCGGTAGTCCACACAGAACCGGAGTTCAGGTGTGGCACCAGGCGCGGCAGCCTTTGGGACCAAGACCACTGGGCTGGCCCAAGGACTGTTAGAGGACTCAATCACCCCTAAGGCAAACATCTTGGAGACCTCCTCCTTGATGCAAGCTCTCACCCTGTCAGTCACTCTGTAAGTTTTATGCTTCACAGGAGGACTGTCCCCAGTATCCACATCATGGATGCACCATTCAGTGATACTGGGAGTCAGGGAGAACAGATCAGAAAACTGTCCCAACAGTTGGCGACAGTCATTCTGCTGTTCCGGGGTCAGGGTGGGAGAGAGGTTCACACCATCCACTGACCCATCTTGCTCTTTTGCATACAGGAGGTCAGGAAGAGGTTCAGTCTCCTCTTCCATCCCAGCATCTGTTGCTAAGAGCATGCCCACTTCAGACCTCTCAAAGTGGGGCTTCAGGCGGTTCACATGCAGGACCCGCAAGGGGTTCCTGGGAGACTGCAAGTCCACCAAGTAGGTGACATCACTCTTGCGCTCCACCACCTCAAATGGTCCGGTCCACTTATCCTGGAGCGCACAGGGCTCCACTGGGGCCATGACCCAAACCTTTTGTCCAGGCTGAAACTCGATCAGAGTGGCGTTCTGATCATGCCAACGTTTCATCTCTTCCTGGCTGGCTTCCAGATTCGCCTCAGCGAGTTGTCTGAAACGCCGAGTCTGGTTCCTGAAGGCCAGCATGTAACTAAATACATCCTGGGGAGTTTTCCTGGGAGCTTTCTCCCAGCCTTCCTTGACCAGACTCAGAGGTCCTCTTACAGGATGGCCGTACAGCAGTTCAAAGGGACTGAACCCTAAGGACTTCTGGGGCACCTCTCTGTAAGCAAAGAGCAGGCATGGCAAGAGGACGTCCCACTTACGCCTCATGGGTTCTTCCAGACCCATAATCATGCCCTTAAGGGTCCGGTTGAATCTCTCAACCAGCCCATTACCTTGGGGTGGTAAGGAGTGGTGAACTTATAGGTTACACCACACTCCTGCCACAGGGACTTCATATACTTGGAAATGAAGTTAGTACCACGGTCAGACACCACCTCCTTGGGGAACCCCACACGGGAGAAAATCCCCATCAGTGCACGTCCCACCACGGGGGCCGTCACTGTCCGAAGAGGGATGGCTTCCGGGTACCGGGTGGCATGGTCCACCAAGACCAGGATGAACCTGTTGCCCATGGCTGTCTTGGGATCCAGAGGCCCCACAATGTCAATACCCACCCTCTCAAAGGGGGTGCTGACAACAGGGAAAGGTTGGAGAGGAGCCTTGTGCTTCCTCCCACTCTTACCACTTGCCTGGCAAGTCTGACAGGTCCTGCAATGAGTATCTGAACTCTTGCGCATTTGGGGCCAATGAAAGTGGGTGACAAGCCTTTGAAAGGTCTTGTCTTGCCCCAAATGTCCTGCTAAAGGCACATCATGAGCCAGACCCAGTAGGAAGGCTCTGAAGCGCTGGGGTACCACCAGCACACGGGCTGACCCAGGCTCAGCAACCTTAGGCTCACTATACAGGAGACCATTCTCCCAGTAGATCCAGTGTGATCCAGACTGATCACCTGCTGCCTGGCTTACAGCCTGTTGCCGCAAGCCCTCAAGAGAAGGGCACTTCTTCTGCTCCTCGCAGAATTCTTCCCTGGAGGGGCCTCCTTCCTGCTGCCAATGGGTCAGCTCAGGCAGGTCCCCCAGTTCAGCCACTTGTTCCCCTGTAGGTTCCAGGGCATCCCCCTCAAGGTCTGCCTCCTCCTGGACCGTGGGAACTTCGGGGGCCGGTTTCCCGCGCCCCTGCCTCCTCTCTTTAAGGCAGGCACCTGGGCCCTTCTTCCAGGCTCCAGGTCCTCTTGCATACCCTTACCGGCTGCCATTGACCGAGTGGTCACACACGCCCACTCTGGCAGACCCAACATCTCCAAATGAGACCTCCGCTCCACCTTCGCCCAAGGGGAGCTCTCCAAATCATTGCCTAGCAGACAGTCAACAGGCATGGCTGGCCTCACAGCTACTTGAAGGATACCTGAGACCCCCCCCACTCAAAGGGAACCTGGGCCACCTTGCAGTGGCTCTCTGAGTTGTCAGCGGCAACTACAGGGTAGAATACGTTGGGGACCACCTGCTCCTCAGACACCAGCCGACAACTGACAGCTGTCACACTGGCCCCGGTGTCTCTCAGAGCCTCCACCCTATGGCCATTGATGGTCACCCACTGCCTGTATTTTTTAGTGTTATCAGGCAGCTGGGTCCTAGGGACCATCTCACTGTCTCCTAAAGAGACCAGGGACATCTCTGCGGGACCCCACCCACCTTGGGCACCCAACTCCTCCCCCAGGGCTACACTAGCCATCTGCCGGGGTGGTGCACCAGTGGGTGCAGTGGTCACGGTATTGGGGCACTTGGGACTTCCTACAAAGTGACCCACCTGACCACAACTAAAACATGCTTTGGGCCCCTTCTGAACAGACTTATCTGTTGGGACCCATGGTCTTTTCTCAGTGGGAGGCTGGGAACCCTTACCTTGGTTCCCTTGGGGTTTACTTTGGGGCCCTTTTTGGAACTCCTTCTGTTTACCCTTGTCCCCCCACTCTTCTGCTGGGGACCCTGCCCACCTTTGGCGGAGTCTCCCACAAGACCCTTGTGGACCCGGGTACTGACCCAGCGGTCCGCCTCCTCAGCAAGCTTCCTAGGATTAGTCAGCTTACTGTCAACTAGGTGCTGGCGTAGCTCTGGAAAACAACTACTGGACAAGTGCTCCCATGCGATTAAATCATAGAACTCCTGTAAGTCATTTACTTTGCCACCCTTCACCCATCCATCCAATGCTCTGCAAAAATAAGACACATACTCCACCCAGGTACTAGACTCCAGCTTTTTGCAGTTCCTAAACTTCTGCCTATAAAGCTCTGGAGTTAACCCATACCTTGCCACTAAAGCTTCCTTCAGGTGGGCATAGGACATCTGATCTACTGTGGGCAAGGCTAGCAAGGTTTCCCTTCCCTCACCTGCAAAGCGGCCCCACAACCCCGCTCCCCAATCCTTCTCAGGGACCCGGTGTGATGTCATGGCGATCTCATACGCTTTAAACCATTGCCCAATGTCCTCCCCCTTCATGAAATCCTTAATAACCTCCTTGGGGATGTACACTCTACTTTCTACAGGCACTGGAGGTGTGCTGCCACCAGAGGGAGTGATTTCTAGGCTTCTAGCCTTTAGCTCTAGCTCCCTCACCACTCTCTCATGCTCTAAAAGCATCTTCTTTTCTTCCATGGCCAACCTCTTACTTTCTAACTCCAATTTCTTATGCTCAAGGCTATCATGGCTTCCCTGTTTCAGTTTGGCCATCTCCATTTCATGCATCCTGCTTTTGTCCCTGTCCTCCAGCTCCTCTGGAGACAGGCCCTTTGAGAAACACTGCTGCCCTCCCTGGAAGGCGCTCTCCTCCCAGTTAAGCCCAATGGCCCCTCAAGCTGCCCATCTAAATTCTCTGCCTCCTCCACAGGCTCCTCGGACTGCCCACTGGCATTCCGTGCTTCCAACCAGGCTCTCAGTGCCTTGTGAAACTCCTCCTTCCTGGTGAGGCCTCTCATAGAGATTTTAAACTTTTTGCAAACAGCTTTGAGTTCTGGCACAGTGTAGGTATCAACCCTATCTTCTTCAAATTCAATATCTGCAGGTGCAATGGATCCTTTTTTGCTCATGGTGAAAATTGGCAGTTCTCAACAAAAATAAAGGTTCCAAGGAAAAAAAAGTCCTATCAAAAGGTATGTGGTCGCGTATTGGTCTGCACTCACTAGTAGTGTACACCAATCACTGTATATGAATCACAAATGCAAGTCCAAATCCTCACCGCTGACCACCAATGTTAGAACTGGGGGTCTCTAGTTGGCAATGGTTTGCACCTTTGTCCAAATAGGGACCCTTGCTTCTAGTCAGGATAAGGGGGAAACACTCCTAAAATAACCCCTGCTCACCCCCTGGTAGCTTGGCACGAGCAGACAGGCTTATCTCAGAGGCAGTGTGTAAAGCATTTGTGAACACATACAGTAATACAGTGAAAACACTACAGATGGACACCACACAGGTTGTTATGTAAAAATAAGTAATCTTTATATAGACTTATCACAAGACCACATAGCAAAAATCCACAATACGGTACTCAAAAATAGGCTTTAAAAGGTTATAAAATAGTTCAGTTCTCTCAAGTTGTAAATGCGACACTTTACTCTCAATGTACCTTGAATGCGTAACGCAAAGAAAACAAAAGGGGTCGCAGGGAAGGTGATGCGTCGGTTCCTTACACTCAGGGGAGTGGATGCGTCGGTTCCTTACTGCTGCGCAGGGGAGTTGATGCTCGCTTCCTTACTGTGTGGGGAGGTGATGCGTCGGTTTCTTACTGCTTTCCGGTGCGATGCGACAAGATGGCACCTCGATGCGATACTCTTCTCCGGTACGATGCGACAAAATGGCGTCTTGGTTGCGATGCGACAACGTTGGTGTGATGCGTGCACGCCCGACGGCCGTGCGGCGACTCGATGATCTTGGGAGCCGCGACAGGCCCTGCGACGCGCTTCTCCGGCGATGCGACGATGACCTCTGTGGCAGCGTCTCGCTTCTCCGGTGATGCGCCGCGCTTCGGCGATGCGATGATGACAGCGGCAGCGGCGTCTCGCTTCCTCGGCGATGCGATGACCGCGGCTGCGGCGGCGACACGCTTCTCGTTGTTGCGTCGCGCTTCCAGCTCCCAGCGACACGCAGTCTCTCAGAAGGCCCAGCACAACAGCAGGCACTTCAATTCCCAGCAAGGGAATGCAGGGGGAGCTGGTTGGTGAAGTCTTGTATCCCTGAGACTTCAGGCAGGAGGCAAGCTCTAGTTCAAGCCCTTGGAGATTCTCTTCTTCAAGATGACAAAGCACAGCAAAGTCTTTTCTCCTGTCCTTGGCAGAAAGCAACCACTGCAGGCCAACCCCAATCAGCAAAACAGCACAGGGGCAGTACTCCTCCTTCAGCTTCTCCGGTTCTTCTCCTTGGCAACAGGTTTCTTGATTTCCCAGAAGTGATCTAATTTCCTAGGGGTCTGGGTCCCCTTTTATACACAGTTTTCCTTTGTTCTCTGAAGGCAGAGAGGCCTCTGCCTAGTCCAAAACCAGTTCTGGTCAGTCCTGGAGCACTTTGTTTTTCTGACTCCTTCTTTCCTTTGAGAGTGAGGGGCAGAGCCATCAGACGCCCGGCAGGAGGTGGAGCCAGCATTGTGGAAGGCAGGCACAGCCCTATTCAGACCCAGGTGCAACTCCTCCCACCCATCCTCCTTCAGGCAGACCTATTCAGCCTAGTGCTGACTCACCCTGCCTCCTGGAATCCCCCAGCCCCTGTCACTCACAAACCCAGACATACAATACACAACCTGAGCAGAGGCAGCTGGATGGTTTAGGCAAGAAAATACCTACTTTCTAAAAGTGGTATTTTCAAACAAAGAATGTTAAAACCAACTTCACTAAAAGATGTATTTTATCATCCTGAGTTCAGGCATACTAAATTCGTTTTTCTACCATGTTCTCTGGGTCAGTTAGGATTATATGGTGTAATAATCAAACTGCCCATTCTGGCCTATGGAGAACAGGTAGCCTTGCAATAGTGAAAAACGAAAATGGCTGTAATTCACTATTAGGACATGCCACACACACCAGGGCATGTCCTACCTTATACTTACAATGCACCCTGCCCTTGGGCCTACCTTAGGGGTGTCTGATATGAAGATAAGGGAAGGTTTAGGGACTGGCAAGTGGGTGCACTTGCCAAGTCGACATGGCAGTCACAGACTGCACACAGGCTCTGCAATGGCAGGCCTGAGACACATTTTACAAGCCGCTTCTGTGGGTGGCACAACCAGTGCTGCAAGCCCACCAGCGGCATTGGATTTACAAGCCCTGGGCACACTCAGTGCACTGTACTAGGGACTGACAAGTAAACCAATCATCCAATCATGGAGTCACTAATCCATACATCGATTTACAGTAGGGAGCACTTGCACTGTGGCACTGAACAGCAGTGGCACAGTGCCCAAAAGCATCTAAAACCAGCAAAACATAAGAGGCAACAGCAAAAAAATGGAAGGGAGACCCACGCCAATGGTGCCAAGTCTAACAATGTTGTATAGCACTTTTTTGCACAAGCACTTTAACTCGACATGACTTAGATAAATTTGGGCATGAGACGCAGGCACTAGCACTTTATTTAAAGTAATTGATCTCAACAGTGTTATGTTATTTGGTTATGTCAATAGGTGATATAATTAACACATTGGGCATGGATTTCAGGGTTTCAGCGTATGATTTTGTGGTCCCATTTTCCATAAGAAAGTAGGAATTTATTATTGTGGGATTTTTTATAATTATATTATACATAATTATTTAATATGCTTTTTTTAAATATGCACAGTGTTTTAATTGATTTTAGAATATACACCCACTTGGGTTTTATTCTTTTAACACTGCTAAATATTTATATTTGTAACACAATGCATTGAAAGCTTTATCCAATACAATTCTACCGCTTTTTAGATATTATGACATCACAAGGGATCAATACTTATTCATGACATCAATGATAATTGCAATTTTACGCGTTGGATTCAAACCCTTTATTTTGCTCACCTTTTAAATGAACTGTTGAGTCTTAAACTTATTTATTCATGAATTAAATGAATGCTGCTATATTATCTGTGCCAATTGAAATGAACAATCAAGTATGTTTTCTATCTCTATGAGAGAGTGCTTTTTTTTAATATCACGTGTTCATGCATTGTCACTTTAAAAATGTGGTTTTCCTCATTCACGTTATGTGATCAAGGCCTCTGGAAGGCCGAAACGCGTTATGGCGGCAGTGCAAGGGTGAAAAATAAAATAAATAATATTTGCACTGACATCTGGGTCTGTGTTCGTCTGTTCCCTGGAACGTGGAAGCTGGTGACGGAGTTTGCAACATATATATATATATATATATATATATATATATATATATATAGATATATATATATATATGTGTGTGTCTGTTTGTGTGTATTCACTGGAAAAACAATAAACAAAGGTTAAAATGATGTTATAGTTAGGTGAAAATATCCGTAAAAACGCAACATATTAAACTCTAAAAACCACTGAAATTCATCAGTTATAGTTAACTGGGCATTCAGACTTTTTTTAAGTTCCTAATTGCCTGATTTAGAGTTTGTCGGATGGGTTACTCGTCACAAACATGACGATTATCCTGTGGATCATATTACATATCCATTATATACTATGGCACGTGTAATTTGGCAGAAACCCATCCGCCAAACTCTAACTCAGGCCTTAAGTTTTGAATTTCAAAGTTCCTCTTTGTGAGACATATACATAATAAATATGAAAAGTATCATACAGCTCAGCAGAGATCCTTTTTAACAAAAAGGGATGCTGCATAATTGCTGCATAATTTCTCCATCCTTGCCACATAATTTAGTCAACCCTATCACATAATGTTGCACTCCATTGCAACATAACTTCAGAGGCACTGTTAGTAGCGTTTAGTTAGCACCTTATAATCCATACATGTCTCCTATTATCCCACTCACACCCCTGCGTTGTCCCATGTTCCTTTCAGTCTCATCCTGGTATCACTTTTATTGTAGTCTCTCTGTTTGCTGATAGTTTGGGTGCCTCAGTCTTTTGCTTGTCCATTGTTTTGTATTTTATGTTCTTTTTAGCACTTGGATCTGCCAGATTTGTCCCCTTTTGGAACTGTTCTGGTTCCTGGGTTTACTTCTACCTGTTATTTGTAGTGTATAGTTGTATACTTTTCATGCTAGACACACGTTTGCCTTGTACACTCTGTTTCCCCAAGAGCTGAGGCAGTGGTGCCATAGAGCAAGCACTATGCCCCACTGCCACTCCATGGTGCCCACTGAACCAACCCAGTGTTCATATCTATCCTACGCCTCTCATGTATCTGAGCTATCTGGAGTTGGGTGTGGCCTTACAGTAGTGTAGTACCACAGCGTGCCCTTTCTATCCCCCTCAGTACACTGTCAGAGAGAGGGTTTTCTTTGCGTGCAGGGGGGGATGCTTTTGATGAGGAGAGGTTAAGCATCACTCACAGGAGGAACACCAGAGAAGAATTTTATAATTAAATTATAAATAGTTTCAGCTGAAAATGCCGGTTTCCTCTACGCTTTGCTCAGCACAAGTTTACACAAGGAAACAGCAACGGGACATCCTTGAAGCAGGCCCCGCAAAGGCTGATTTTCATTGTGTACCGCAGCTGACACATAGCTCATTGGTACTGAACGTTCTCCGAGTGTTGATTGGGTCCAGTGACCTTGCATCCTAACATTGCCTCTTCCTGCCCACTGACAGGCTTTTCATGAAATGTGCTTGTAATGCTGCCAACCAGCCAGACACACGGAATCCTTGAATTATGGCTGGGGCGACCTTGTCCAGGCAAAGAAGAGAACATGGACTCCAGCCTGGAGGGCAGAGGTCAGGGTTTTGGAAAGAAACTCTCAGACATAATCCGCTGCGTGAGTATCTCATACTTATTCAGACCACTGCCCTTACATGTCGTAACTGATGTTCTGGAGTCGCGTCTGAGTGACAAACATATCTAGATGCTTAGAAGGTTGTTTTTTTGTCTGTTTTTTACCTTTATCAGGAAACGTTTTGCCTTTACCTCCTGCCTTGTGGTGCCGCCGATGCTTCTCCGTGATGCTTAGTTACTGCTTCAATAAGTATGGTTGGAAGCCCCTGTCTGAGGCATGGAATCTACGCAGATGCACTGCAGACAACTCCTATTTGTAATATTTAACAAAAGTGCACACAGCAAATAGTGTGACATGTTCATCCATCAGCCCACATCTTTTCTGTCTGTGTCTTCAGCTATTCATCAATTATCCCTGTTTACACCTAGAATTAACTAATTTAATTGGAGCAAGAGCTGATTATATATAGTTTTTGGAAAGTAACTGATTTCTGAAGGAGCAAATTTTCTAAAAGTATAAGCTCTAATGGCAGAGGACGAACTGTTGTAAAATATGCCTGATCTAATAGAGGGAATAGGAAATTCAAAAAGTGGAATTTAATAAGGCGTTCAATACTTTGAATTTGGACAGGGGCATACACACCTTATCTTATTTGTATTCATCCTGCTGGTGTATGCTTAGACTTTCATCTTGACGTAGTTTCAATCATTGTAACCCACCTAGTTTCATGTCCTACAGCACACCTTTCATCAGAACGTGAATCCATTCGTTTCACGACTACTGATGTCAAACTTAGGTTTACGGATTCTTGTGCCCTAACATTTGTGAACTGGGCTTCCAGCTGCCTATGTGCGATGCATCAAGGCTCCACATTTTTTCCAGTAAGTCGCAGGAGGTTCTACGTAGTACTGACACTAACTTCCTTTGGTACTTTTTTTTCCGAGGACCTATCGCGTTCAACACCAGAGTCACATCTACTGCAGTTCTGGTTGGTCTGCTTACTTTTCAACAGGTAATCAGCTTCAGATATAGACAGACAAGTGGACAGCAATCAAAGTATGCTTTGTCTTCAACCCAGGTGCTAATTCAGGTGTTGTTTTTCATGTCTTCTGATATCTTTAATGTTTTTAATGTCATATTATATTAAGGTTTTGGTATAATATACATCATTTACATCTGATATTTGAAATGTTATTACAGGCATCTGGAAGAGAGCCCTTGCATCAAGGTCAAATGGGTCCCTCATTACCTTCATTTGGTCCTACGTGAGCAGTGGTACCCCTGCCTTAACTTTGGTACCTTTAGCACTTCCCTTACTACCCCAGAAAAACGTATGGGTCATAAAGGCAGCAGGAAGAACAAAGCACCTTGTTTACATTCTTTATTTCTATGTTATGCCCGTACCCTTGTCCTACAGCAGACGCAGAAGAGAGACTAAGGAGGACTCATGGGGAGCACTTGTGATCTCTTTTGTATTCAAAGCATACGTAAAGTCACCGCTGCTACCCCGAACATTTTAGTGGCTTGATGTCCATGCCCTCCCTCTACTTCTCTGCCTTGACTACAGGTCACACATTGGCTCAAAAATTACATAACAAGTATTCAGTCCAAATGTTCCTATTATATGGGAGTAGCAATATGATTGGGGTTGTTTTCATAGAGGCAATAGACAGAGTTAGCCGTAACAGAAGATGATGCTGATAGGGCAGATATTGAGCATAACAGTGAGTGGGTGATTGCTGAATTGAGTAGTGTGCAATCCCTTAAGTACTGTGAAAGGTGACTGCTCTGTCCTTATTTCTGATTTTTAACAGCTATGGTCTGCTACTGTGCCTCAGAATGTCAGAATAAAGCTGTGGTCAACAACCATTGCTTCCTACGAGTTTGAAGCCTATGGCTGGTAAGATAGTTCCGTGGACTAAATCATCCTCTGCAGAATTCTGAGTGTAACCTTAACCTGAGAGTCACGGGATGAAATCCTGGTAGCTCCACTTAGCTTCTCATCCTATCAAGGTCGAAGAAAAAAATGTGATGGACTTGGTAATGTAACACATGCTATCAGTGTCTGGAACAATTCAATACATATTGTGCACTATATAAGATATGAGTGTCCAATGCAGGTCCAGGATAACCAGATTCGAACCAGATTTTCAGGTTCCCAACATAAGATAAATTTACATACACTGAACCTCAAAGCAGCTCATTTACATAGTAAGCGGTTCCGATAAGAGTGAAGCAAGGATTCGGCTGAATCTAGGTTGAACATCACGACAGAGCGAACATTAGAATTAAAATGTACAATTAGGCCACTAGGGAGACGTGCAATCTCCCTTTTTCACAGACAGAAAATTAATATACTCTGATTCCCACTCTAAATGTAACACAGATAAGTACAGTGCCCAATGGTAAATGATATTCCCAGAAGGGGAGGCTATATTTAGCTCGTGGTCGCACCCTGTAGTTACCAGACCCGCTTGCCCCATCCAGAATTGATGTGCTATATTTCATGGCATTGTTTGTCTCATCATATAACTGTAAGGCTCAAGTCTAATGAAGTCTGAGCTCATTTTCAAAAAGTGTTTTGTTGTTTTAATTGCTATAATTAAATGTGATTAGAAAGAAGCAGAGGTAACTGTAAGGGGTGATAATTAAAGCCAAAATCCGGGATTATATTAGACATTCAGATAGCTCTGAGGGATGAGATGATGTGAACGTTTCAGAGATGCAAAGACGCTAATAGAAAAATAAATCTGGGAAGAGTGTGGTGCTGTTCCCACTTCCCTCATGCATGCGCCTATTAAAATGGCTGTCACGTCCGCAAGGAGTTGGGTGCAGTGTTCCAAGGCAATATTAACAGATCTCAATCAGGGAGAGTTGGAGAGCATCGCTTTCTACGTGGAGGAGAGGTGAAAGGTGTCCTCCATCAGGATCCTGGGAAAGCTTTCTCCTCTCAGCGCATTCATTATAGAGTTTTATTAGGCAGCTCTGCAGACACTTGGTAGGAGACCGGCTGTGACATGCTCCAGAAAGCAGTAAAAAGCATGGCAAGATATATCAAAGTTGACTTAAATACCACAGGGGGATGTGTTCAACACAGTGAAAATGTGAAATAACGGGGAAATCAAATCTTTTATGTCAGTTTTTTTTAGCCTGCAATTGGTTGTTGATTGGGACTCTTGGTTGTTGCTTGCGCCACAAAGATTAACCCAGATAATCGGCATTTTTAGTGCTGCAGTAAGCTAACGCTAACATTAGCGATTACAACATTCCCAATGACAGAAGGGCATTGGTGGGGTGTTTGACCTGGGTCCTGCTTGTCTGAATTTCAGTAATGTCTGGTTGTAACCATGTTTCCACTTCAGCCAATGGATCCCGATGGTGTGGCGTGGCTTCAGCACAATGATTAATACAATGGAATTAAAAATACGTTACAATGTTTTTCATTATCACATATATCTACATTTGGAAATTAACTATGACTTTTTTGGGATTTACTATAATGTGACAACATTTGCAATCCAAAAATTAGGGGCACACTGCGTCTCAACAGGAAAGTATGACTGTAGTAGTGCATAGGTTTCAAGCTCGAGGTCTCATTTAGGTTAGGGGGGCAATTCCTAAATTTAGCAGAATTGGAATTATTACATGAAATTGATACAATTTTGCATTTTATATTTGGTGATGGAAGCCCATGTGTTAAATCCGGCAAAAGTTCCTAACCAACAACTAAAAAACGTGCAATGCACCCTTAAAATACCTTAAAAACATGTAAGCACTATCCATACTCGAAAATTACCAAAGGTAACAAACCAACTTGTGTTCATTAACATGTTGATATGAGCAAATACCACAAAAAATTTCGTTGAGCAGGATTGTTGGCTAAAATAAACCATGCAAAACCTATACTTTTTGGCACATAATTACACTCAATGCCTTTAGGCTACAATTTAGCCAGAATCCCACAGAGAACATTAACATTGTTTTCATATTACAGTACGTCCAAATGCACTTCCATTGTAGGCATGTTGCCTCCCCTGCTAAAGTAGTTCTGCTGCAAATTCCTAAACCTAAAATGGCAGATTTTTCACAGGCAGAAAATTCAAGGTTTTGAATCAAGACTTAAAAAACTGAACCTTTGCTGTCTTTTTTCCTCACTTGTAAAATATATTGCAGGTGGAGAAATATATTCTTTTACACCAATCATAAAAAAGAAGGGGGTTGTGTTCTATTCACACTCACTTTTAACACTTAGCCAGCCATTTATGGCACTGACGTTATGGGGATAGAGTAGGTATCAAATATCACTGGGAAAGTCAGTGATTATCCACAAATTTCTGATTTTGTGGGTATTTACCAGATTTCTATTTGCTATTTTCTGGCCTGCGCTTGGAACATGTTCCCAACCCTAAACCTGCTTCTACAGAACATCCACCAGTTATAGATTCCGTATGTGGTCTTCTCTGTCTAAATATTCCAGAATCTATAAAGTGAGTTCCACTATTTTGCCCAAAGATGTCACACTTTGTGCATCTAAGATCAGTAGAGGTGCAAAAAACTGTTATGCATCGGTCACTTATTAATGGGACTTTTGTGTTTTGACTCCACGTTATGGTTTTCAAATACATTTTACAATATATAGAGGAAAATAACTATGTTTGACTTACATTTCTACAGAATAATACATTTTTACCCTATATTTATTGAAATTTTCAATTTTGATTCATTTGGCAATGCAAAAATAGGGATAGGATTAGAGAGAGGCTTGGCCAAGAGCCCTGCATTTCTTGATTTAGATAGTGGCATAAAGAGTCAGACATGGGTATATGTCTCACTCTTGAGAACCTAAAGGGAATAGGATATATTCTAAAGGCACAGCTGCAATTAATTTGCATAACACTGTGAAGCCATCTGGAAAACAATGACTGAATTAACCAAAAGCAAAAAATAGTACATAGGTAAAAGCTTAGCTGCATACACAATAGAGACAACGAGAGCCATGAATTACCTCTTGTTTGTCACCAGGTCATATAAGTATCGAGCACCCCACAAATTAGTGCACTTTGCCTTGGAAAAGGAAAAGTGCACTATTTGCATCAAAACTTTACACATCAGACTTGCCTAGTCCTAATGCTCTCCATGACCCAGATCCATTCAGAGATTTGGGATATCAAAGAATCTCAATTTGATTGGTGACTGTTAGTGAGCCCCTTTCCATCTTCTTTTCAAAATGTTTGCAACTACAGAAGCAAAGGTTTTACTGGTCTCAGTCTTGAAAAAAAAACTTCACCAAAAATGTCTTCCTGCCCATAAACCTGTTACATCTGTTCCTCACAGTCCTCATTCATACAGAGGTCCTCTATAGGACTGGAGACTACAAAGGAATTTATCATACCCTAATGGACAAGTTGACGATAAGCTACGAAGTGTTCAAAACTATGTTGTCCATCGCAATCTTATCCTAAAGTGCCCTGGCCATATCTGCCCCTCACAGATGTCACTCAACTAGCAGCTGACAAAGGAGCAGACTAAACTCAAGACAACATGCATACTGCACCAAACCTTCTGTGGTCAGGCACATTTATACCTACAGAACATGATGACACCATGCCAACCAACTAGACACCACTGATTAACTACTCAAAGCAGACTCTACATTCACCCTATAAGATGTGATCATCTTGAGGGCAGAAAACAATGCATTCAATGCTCTTTATTCTGAAACTTGCTTCTTCTCTTCTTTCATCCCGACAGCAGACCTCCTGAAAATCATGTAAGCCTTGCAAATGCATTTTTTCTGCCAGTCCTTTGGACTGCATCTCAAATGATATTCCCTAAACAGCAGAAAGTCCACAAGAATTTATCAATGGAGAATCATGTGAGGATTCCACGTGACCAACCTTTTTGAAACAGCCTGCTGGCACAATCCTTTCAATAAGAAAACTAGGCCTTCAATTGCATTTTAATTAAGCTGGTGAAATTGGCAACTTTCCAGAACTTCATTTTAGGTGAAATTAGTGAAAAATTCCATAGCTTATACCTATGAAAGACTGGCTAAGCTGTTATCTCAAATTACTTTTACTCAATGTGCATGTCCCTATAGAAATGTCACATCAGATACTGGCAAGGTATCAAGGAATTTCTCAAAATGTCTCAAACAAAATTACACCGTTTTTCACACTCCTAAATAAAACAATTAATAAAATAAAGCATTAAATAATGTTTATTATTGCTAGTTAGAATGCAACTCTCCAAGCAATATGAAACATTTTGCTATGCAGGAGTAAGAAGAGACTGAATTAGATTCCTTGACTCATCTTGAACTGCATGGCCAATGCTGCAGTGCATCACCTATGTTGGGCTGCGGGACTGTTCCACCTGTATTAGACTGCATCACCCATTTATGATGTATCGCCTAGACTTGACTGCATCACCCATGTATGACAGCCCTGTAGGACTATTTAACCTCTGTTGGGCTGCCTCGCCCATGTTCGATGAGGCACAGAGTACGATTTTTGGGTGCGCTGCACACACATCTCTGCCTTGGGTGGGCCACCAGCTCAAAGCTGAAGTTAACTACCTCCAGTTGAGGAAACTCCTTAAACCGAGTACTTGGATAGTGATTAAAGAATTTGGGGTATGATGGCCACTCACACCTGATTGAATTATATAATGACTTGTTATTATGTCTATTGTACTGCACATGTATATTTTCCATTAGCCACCTGTAATCACAATCCTCCAAAGTTATTACAAGAAGAAAATTGGCATCTTTTAAAACACCAAAATCAATAAACACATAATGAATAGATGAATAAATACAGGTATGTAGATGATTAGAGCAAGTATATATTCTAAAGGTTATCAAAATTCCATTATAAAACATTCAAAATCTTATTCCACGACAGCTAAGTTTACTGTGTACCAGGGTTTCTGTGCATAAGAATCAGCAGTCCTATATGTTATGCAGCCTGTGCCTATCACATTTGGAAGCCATCTATTTTCCCAACTTATATTTACTCTGGTGTTACTATAAAATGTCTCCTTCAGCGAGGAGGATTTGTGCGCCCACTGCTTGCAAATCGCAATGACACTACTGATTCATCGCGATGACATTACTGATTCATCGCGATGACATTACTGATTCATCGCGATGACACTACTGATTCATGTTTCTGCTTTGGAGTCAGAAGTGTTTACAAAATTCTTCTTTGGATTTTAGATAGGGTTGGATGTATTTCTGCAGTGTTTGTGCTGATTATTCACAACCTGGCATTTAAGCCCCTTAGGCTGCTTTTGTGTAAATTACTGTGGGTAGTTCTCGGTAAAGTAATTAATAATGCATTATGTCCCTCCCTTATTCACTCTTTATGAATCCCATCAAAAGGATAACAGAGTGGAATATCGCTCTTGGGAATCCATGCAGCCTAAAGAAGCACATGTTGTTTTTAGTACCGAACAGCGCCGCACAAATTCCGACATTGAATGGGCCTTCTTTGCATTCTGTTGATCATTTTCTAAACAAAACATTGTACATGCTGCACCTGAGTCAACACCAGCTCTCAACAAAATATCCAAATATTCACGCTTACTAGATCTACCATTGACGCATCCCCGGAATTCCATGCATCGTACCTGTGCAGCAAGTTCTTCCGACGCATCACCCGCGGACCGGAACCGTCACGAAGAATCGATGCATCGCTCCCCATACAGACCGGATTCGACGCAACCCTTCCTCTGCGTGCAGCGGGACTGTCGCATCGCCTCCCCAAGGTCTCAGGAGTGTCACATCTCTTTGTTTTCCGATGCTGGGGCTGTTTGGCTTGTGAACTTTGACGCATCTACAGATACTTTGGTGGAAAGTCATGCATCTATAGTTTTCTATGGTACACGTTCTTTAAACCTTTTTGAAAGTCATATTTTTTACTGTGTATGTTGGATTTTTGTCGTTTTGGTCTTGTTTGGTTTAGATAAAGATACTTTATTTTTCTAAACTGGTATGGTGTCCTTTTGTGGTGTTTTCACTGTGTTACTGTGAGTATTGGTACAAATACTTTACACATTGCCTTTTGGTTAAGCCTGTCTGCTCGTGCCAAGCTACCAAGGGGGTGAGCAGGGGTTATCTAAAGTGTGTATCCCCCTTACCCTGACTAGAAGCAAGGGTCCCTATTTGGACTAAGGTACCTACCTCTGCCAACTAGAGACCCCCATTTCTAACAGAAGGACAATATAAAGAAGTAAGGGCTAGGAAAAGAACAAAGAAAAACCACTGAAAAAAGTGGGCTGCACAAAGAGACATGAAACAGCTATTCCCATTTTGACATTGATCACACATACATGTTTATGCAAAGCAACACAAATATTTAAAAAAAAATACATTTACACAGAGCAACATACCAAGAGACATACAAATTGATGCAGTTGACAGTGACATGACATAAACAGATCACCAAAGATACAGGTTCCATACTCGACACATAAACAAAATAGATGCTCTATTTCAACCTAAACACACACACAAAGCATGCACTTCAGACACACATACAGTAAATTGCTTGAATAGAGTGTGGAGAGCACACCCTTAAAAAGGAAGGCACAGGAACCCTGAAGGGAAAAGAGATTCTTGGAGGTAGAAAAGCCATCGCACCAATGAACAAATACATCCGCTCCTGCTTCCATCTGTGGTTCCAGGGAGGCCCCTAGCATTTCTGATGCTGTCTTCTTTAATAACAAATAGACCCCAGACATGGAGTTCCATTGTAGGGCCATTCTCCTCGATGATACAAAGAGAAACGATTCTTGTAGGAGAGGGTTGAACCACATCATAGATACCCTATGTCAGGAAATCTGGGATACTGTGGTGAATAGGTATATGTGGTTAGAAGGGATGGGGCAACCCCTAATCGTACAGAAACTTACCTTGTATTCCTTGCGTTTCAGAGGTAAAGGAACCATTCAACTGAGCACAAATGAAAACTGCGGGACAGTACTACACATTCCGGACATGCAATGGGGCACCTCAACGCTGATAGATACCTAATGGCAGTGTGGCGAGTTTGCCTACTCTCAGCTGATCCCCGGATGGCATGGCCTCTGCTCCCTTGTCACCATACACACCCCGACCAGGGTCATTCCTGGAGAAGATCTGTCCTACAATTGGGGCCTTCCTGCTATAAAACACAGTCCTCAAACTAGGTAAAATGCAAGTAACTAGGAAAGTAGTAATAGTCAAAACCGAAGAACAACATGTCCCCAATAATGTGACTGTCAGGAAGTATGGGTTAGATGATGTAGTTGAAAATTCAACTAGAGGGGGAAATGTTAATATTGATAAAATCGATGCCAATGTTTATAATGATACACTCGCATATACAAGCAAAATTGCATCACTATTAACAAACACGCCCATCATGAAGTCGCCGTCAACCCTGACTCAGAGCTACAGGGTCAGGCAGGCTCTGTGACAAAGGTCTGAGGTTACTGATTGACACATCACAGGTGGGGTGGCACGTAGCCGGCAGACAAATGTGAAAACAGGAAAATCAGAACCTTCCCCCTGATAAGCGCAGTGACATCGCAATGGTCCAGAGAGATTGGCCCCAATAAAGCGCAAATGGGCGAAGGGGTGCGCGCATTCCCAAAACATCATAAAGTCAGATGCCATATGAAGTTTGGAACAAATAGACAATCAGGACACAGCACACACAGTACAAGCAGTGATCACACGCCCTTCATGCCGGACATCTGGACATGTTACC
The DNA here is from genome assembly GCA_963921515.1 of Calotriton arnoldi. Classification (NCBI taxonomy): domain Eukaryota; kingdom Metazoa; phylum Chordata; class Amphibia; order Caudata; family Salamandridae; genus Calotriton; species Calotriton arnoldi. The sequence goes on from CAWUFW010002901.1 coordinate 1,225,261, forward strand.
CACTGGCCCACATTGTGTACATGCAAGATCGAGGCCCACCTGATTTTGTTATAAGGGGCCTTATTTACGACTCCACAGACAAGGCCTGCATTCTTTTACCTAACAAGGTTCTCCGGAAGTATTTTTACGATATTCAAAACCTGTTTAAAACCTCGCTCAGATTAATTGTACTTTGAGACAGTCCTCAGACCTGCTTCTGTAACTGTGCTCCCAGCTGAAGTGTTTAATTAACACAACTGTTCCTGTTTTGCCAAACACCTCGTCTTTTGTTTTTTCAAGGTAAATTCATATTCGAGCAACACCTTTAAAAAAGAAAACCTTGTGAGTAATTTCAATAGAAAATGTGTATGCCAAGGAGGCTGGAACATATCAGCATAGACAGCGCAAACCCCCATTTTCATAGGTTTATGTTCTTCAGCTTGGATTGGACACTTGAGAAAAGTGGTTGCATCAACAGTAAAGGAAAACCTGGGCCCAAAGTTAGGGAAGTTTGTGCAACACATTGCTTGGTGCAAAACCAGTCATATTACGTTATGTGAAGTAAATTTTCTGTCCGTGCCAAATTTAATTTGAGTCATGTGATAATGATATCAGCTGCGCAGAAGCTAAGAAAATTGTGCAGCAGTTGGTGTCATGTATATGGGGCCCGATTCACAGAACTAACTTACGTCAAAAACGTAAAGTTAGTACCTTTTGGTATTCACAGAATACACTTACTCATTTTGGTATTCACAGAATACACTTACTCATTTTGGTATTCACAGAATACACTTACTCATACTAACTTTATGTCCGCACTGGGCCGGAGATTCCGGCCGCTTGTGGAGATTCCGGCCCGGAGGTGGAGATTCTGGCCGTTTGGGAGATTCCGGCCGTTTGTGGAGATTCCGCCACCGGCCGGAATCTCCACAACCGGCCGGAATCTCCACAAATGGCCGGAATCTTCACAAACGGCCGGAATCTCCGGCCGGAATCTCCACAAACGGCCGGAATCTCCACCTCCGGGCCGGAATCTCCACCTCCGGGCCGGAATCTCCACAAACGGCCGGAATCTCCACCACCGGGCCGGAATCTCCGGCCCGAAAGTGGACATAAAGTTAGTATGAGTAAGTGTATTCTGTGAATACCAAATGAGTAAGTGTATTCTGTGAATACCAAAATGAGTAAGTGTATTCTGTGAATACCAAAAGGTACTAACTTTACGTTTTTGACGTAAGTTAGTTCTGTGAATCAGGCCCTTGGTACGTGGGTCTGATGCGGGGGAGTGATTCAATTCAGGAATGGAGAGGCTGGAATCATAATAATGAACAACAACATAAAGGTACCTCTCCCACCATAGATCAAGGCAAATATTTTAGTATCGGAAGTTACTTTTATTAACTCCGAATCAAATCTATTGATATACTTTATCTTTGTTAATACATTTTTCCCAATATATTGAATTACAACATATACCTCGAATAGATTATATCAGCATATAATCTATTCGAGGTGTTTGTTGTAATTCAATATATTGGGAAAATGTATTAACAAAGATAAAGTACATCAATTGATTTGATTCGGAGTTAAAAAAAGTAACTTCCGATACTAAAATATTTGCCTTGATCTATGGTGGGAGAGTGTACCTTTATGTTGTTGTTCATGTAAATGGTATGTAGCACTGTGTAGCCACGGTATATGCCAGAAAAAAATGGAAATTTATTGAAATGCACTTGAAAGGTATTGGAAAGTGGAAATTGGCTAGGAATCTCTAAAAATGTCTGATTTAAACAGGCAGGAGTTGGAGGCCAATACAGGAGCATGTCAGCAACTTCAGAATACTGATGAGAGAAAAAGTGTAATTCATGAGAGGAGGTAGAAATTCTCATCAGTAAGAAAGCAAAACATCAGGAAAAATATTTTGTGTCCTCAAGACTTATTGCTGCAAAAAAAGCTGCCCTGAACAAAAAGTTTCTAAGGAGGGTAAAGTGGTGAAATGCACGAGGAGGCCAGGAGGGCTGTGGAAGAACTGAAGCAGTACTTGCATGACACAACACAACATGAAGTGATGCACTAAAGCAAAGCAGGTGCACAACCGCCAGGCAGCCCTGGCAAAAGGAAGTGGACATGAGGGTTGGGAACAGCTCACTGCCAGAAAAGAGCAGATGGCTACTATGATTGCCTCAGAGATGGTGTGTGGACTGCAGGGCCAGGACACCACAGACCTTGAAGAAAAGCCAAATACAGATAAGCAATGCAAGTAGGAGCCTTCATTAGCACATGCATAAATGTGACCTTCTGTCCATGACCATTTCCGAACATACTGGCATGACTGCAGAATCCAGATGTACAGCTTCAAAGTTCGAGTGTGTTATGGTCACACAAGATAAGGAAAATGAGATCCAGACGTTTGATGAAAAATAATAAATTGTTACAATCATGGAGGTTTTGTAGTGAAGGATGCTCTAGCAGCTGTACACAGACCTCCAGGATATGTCTGTGAACCTTGAACCCTCAAATGCCAAAGCAGAGCATTTAAATGCAACTCTGAACTCATATCATACCTGCATGGGTGATATGCCGAGGAACAAAAGCAAGGCCCTTCAGGACAATACCTCACAGAAGGCCAGACAGAAAAAACTGTCCAACATGCCCGAAGGCTTGACAACTTTCAAAGATGCCATTGAGGTTCTGTCCAGTGAAGTGTAGGAGACTCTCGGAGCACTGCATGAGAAGATAAGTGTGCTCAAAAGGTTTACTCATGTGACCTACCTGTAGTTGCCTCAAAGGAAGGTGCAATTCAATCTAAGAGCCTCAAGATAATATACTGGCTTAGCCTGTACTTTTAGTTTCTTTCCTGCTGAGCGTTCTCAAACAACAGCCTTTTCCTGCTGTCTTTCCTGGCCATGTGCGGTACTTGCCGTTTTTACTCTTGTATCACAACCATTGTGGATTTTCTGGTGAGTGGTGATCTCTAGTGCCTTTTACGTTATTTAAAACATTGAGTGTTTTCATTCTGCACAATTATTAATATTATTTGTGGGGAAATTTATCTGCGCTTCTCTGAGTCATTTTAATAGGTTTGGGTTAGCATTGGTGCCAATGAGTGATTGTGTTCTTCTCACCCGAAACAACCACTCTTTCACGCATTATGGAGGATTTTGCACTATCCGTTTTAGTGCTATGGTTAGGGCAACTTTTGTCACAAAATGTCTTTTGAGAGTGAAAGTTGATTCATGCTGCCATTCCGTCACTTAGTATGGTGATGCCATGGTAACCCCTGACATTGGAGTCTACCAGCACCAGGCCAATACACACATCAGATGCAATTTGAACAATTATGTGGATAGACCGAACTCCAGTAGTGAAGCATGATGAGTGCACACCGCTTTCACTCAACCATTAGCAAAGCCTGAAGTGGTATTTGTTGTGCACATTCTGAACTGTAGTTATTATGCTTTCGCATATGAATATCCCTTGAGTCATTCATTATTTCTCGTATCTTTAGTCAATTTTCTGTCTTCCTTTATTCCTTTTCCTGCTTTCCTGTGTTCAGTGGGTGCAGATTAAACGGAGAATAATTATGGTGGCAGAAAAAGGAAATACAGGCAAAAAAAGAAAGAACAAAAATAATTGATGAAAATGAAAGTACTTAAAGGGCAAAGTGGGTATAAATTAAGACCTTTGTAGGAGAATTTGCAAAACATGTGATGACTCAGGGCCCGATTCACAAAAGTAAAGTTAGAACAAAAGTTTAACTTAGACCAAAAGTCTAACTTTACTACTTTTTGGTATTCACAAAGGTAAGTTACTACTAGTAAGTTTACTACTGGTAAGCTTACTAGTTGTGAAGCTACTACTAATAGTAAAGTTACTAGTAGTAACTTACCTTTGTGAATACTGTAAAGCAGTAAAATGAGACTTTTGGTCTAAGTTAGACTTTTGGTCTAACTTTACCTTTGTGAATTGGGCCCTCAGTGGCTGATCACAGAAACTGCGCCTGCAGCAGACAAATTGGTTCTGCCATTTGCACGAACTTACTGGCTCAAAATGTTGTTTTTTTGCACTGTCCAACAGATGCAACACTTGTTTTTACACTGGTCCATCCGTGCAAATAGCCCGGCATCAGTGCACAATTTCTTTGCACGGTTGCCATTTGCACAATCTATTCCAGCTATTTAAAACCACTGGTAGCACCGTTCCCCCTTACGCACAACGAATGTAATAGTCCTCCTTCGTGTTTGTGTGTTCTTTATAAGCTCTGTTCCAGGCATTCTGACTGAAGCAGCGCTCTGCCAGGATATAAAAGAATTCAGCACGACTGAGCGGGTGTGAACCGAGATATAAATAGCCGTTCTCTTGATTATCTTCCAACAAACGCAATGAGATATTATGTCGACGTTGACATACTTGCACCAGACTAGAGGGGTTGAATAAGAAGGCACAATTACGGCGGGAAGTCAGGCGCTGCTGCAGGCATCATTAAAGTTCTAGAAGGTGCCGAAGCGCAGACAAGACACATTTACCGATCTTGTCCGGTGGCGCTAGCCTCGAACGCATAATGACGACCCGGTGGGTGTAGCAGAAATGTGTGAATGTAAGCTAAAGCTCACCCGGAGGAAGGGCAGGATGCTAAAATAAAAGATTATTCGATGGAGGCACGGGCGCGCTAGTAAATACCAGGTGTTCCTGCCCTTGCCGCTCAGGGCGCGCGCCTGGTGCTAGAACGAACAAAACAAAGCCCTTTTATCTTTTCCTGAGAGTAGCGGTGTTGACTTCCTGCCTCGCGGCCGCCAGCTGCCGAGCACGAGGAGCTCTGTGAGGCCTCTGCCAAAGAGTAGCCGGGTAATTGAATGACACGTCTGAGGCCTGCGCAGGAGGCGCACGCGTACCTGCAGGTCCGTTTCATTAGATCGTCTCATTTTTTGCGAACCCTGCTGGTGTATTGTCAAGAATAGTCTCTGTTGGATGCGGCTTTTCGTGATAGCACGATGACAGATGCTGGGGAAAAGGCCTGGGCATGCGTGGCGTTCAGCAGCCTGTTGCGGGAGTCCAAGGTGTGTGAATGACTGTGAAACTTGGCTGCACGGCGCCCAAATTAAACTCGCTATGCCACTGTTGTGCCGTTGCTTAGCTCACTTGCTCAAGTTACCCCTAGGGTCGTATCATGTAGATGTGAGGTCTGGCGCGGCACGCCTGCGTGCCTGGCCTGCTTCTATGGAACTGAACTTTCTAAAGCGCTTACAGTTAACCTAGAGTTTCTCCGAGTAAACGTCAGACCTGCCAACTCGGAAATAAATCTCATTGTTTAAGAGGAGGGCGGGGCACAAAGACCAGGTCTGTGGAAAGGGCAGCACCTTGAGTTCATTACTTTTTTGAGGGGGTGGGGCCATTGGGGCAGGTCCATACCTGCCAACTCACAGGGTTCTACTGTGTGACACACAATATCAGCTCCCATCACACAGAGCCGATATCACACGGTGGCAGGGAAAACGGGCTGAAAACAGGGCCGGACTGGGAACGCAAACCAGCCCTGGCAATTACGTCCGACCGGCCCCCGGGGGAGGGGCGGGGTGGGGGGGGGGGGGTCGGACGTAATTGCCACGGCTGAAACACTGATACTGTACTGCTGCTGCGCTTTTGCATAAGTTACAAGGGGCCGATTTTGCAGCACTGCTGCAAAACCGGCCCCCAGCAGCAAAAACATACACGTACAAAACTGGCCCCCACCCTTGCGGCTCACCGGGGAAACGCCCGGTGCCCGCTACCACCAGTCCGGCCCTGGCTGAAAACCACTGTAAATAGTGGTTTTCTAGCTGTTTTCTGAGGCTTTGAAGTGCTGACGTCCATTAAGGGGTGTGAAAACACCCCAGGACATCTGCACCAGCCTCAGCAAGCTTTATTTACTTTTGTTTTTTTGGAGGAGAGGGCTTGGGGGCGGGGTGGGGTTCAAAAGTGCCTTCTAGGTACTTCTCGGCAGGAGTCTCTGCCCCCTTCAAGTCCCCACTCCCTCATCACACTGTGAGATTGTTCTTCAAGTTGGCAGGCATGCAGGTCTCTGTGCCGAGCATTCATCCCCCCCAAAACAAAGCTTCGGAGGGTGAGCCACTAATACACCATTACTCTGGGGCCAGCCATTTTTTGGTTGATTCTGTCTAGCATCAGCAATAAGAATTTGAAACCCTAAATGCCAGCGAAAATCTTTAAAAGGAAAAAAAGAACTAGCTTTGCCAGTGCTTGTTTCTCCAATATTAGTGGCAGACAGTCAAATCCCCTGATGCTAACCCGATCCAAAATAGGCGAACCATCGTCCAGATTTGGCTAGGCTCCGGATGAAGATTGACGAGCCAGGGAAGTAGTCGAGGCTCCTGAAGAAAGTACCATGACCAATAGGACAGAAGAGTGTGACAGCAGCCAGACTGAGATGTCTGGCAACCTCTCCTTTTGAAAAGTAAAATGCCTTTATTCTATTGGATTTATAGTTCCTCATATATTGATTTTGTGTGTGCCTGCATATTGTGTCAAGATATAATCTAGAGCAAAGTAATAGACATCATTTTTTCTTGCACCAACATATAGAATGCAGTCTAACCATAGGCTGCCTCATCGAGAGAGGAGAACCAGATTTCATCTCTGTCTGCGATGAACTGCCTCCGCCCTCGACAATATGATCAGGTACTTTCGTATTTCATTTTGAGAGGCGGGTGTAAGCCTATTACCTGCAGCCGCATGACATATGGCATCACAAATCGTCTCTGAAGCTCACTCTGTACATTGCCGCTTATTACCACATCCCAGGGGCCAGGCTGTAGAAATGCAATATACTAAAGCCTTCCTTCTGAGCGTTTTCTGACACAATGTTCCGATCTCTGTAAAATATTTCCATATTACATCCAGGGTTTTATTCAGCACTATATAAGAACTTATGAAAGCTTGTCTGATGACAACATTCTGCACTTTTACTTTAACAGATCCAATTATTCCTCTGGGATCATGGATGTTGATAAAATGAATTGAGCTAGTGAGAGACAATGGGCTGTGGAGAGTAGTGCACACACTTTGGTCATTGTTTGAGGGCTCTGAAAGAAGGGCATCATTTTGATGTGTGCTGCGTGTAGGGCTGGACTGAGGACCCAAAAGAAGTTCAGGCAGAAATGCTCAAACCAACCCTGCTCCCTTTGTCACCTTGAGCAATCTCTCTCTTTGCTTCCATCCATTCTCTCTCTTATTCTCTTCTCTCTCTCTTTTCCCACTGTGATTGCTTTCTCTCTATCTCCCCCCTCCCCCCTCCCTTTTTCCTTCTTTTCTCTCTCTCCCTGGGCTTTCAAAGCCGGCGTCCAAGAGCTCCTGCCCACTGGGGAAATGCCAGGTGGAATAAAAGGCCTGTCCAGCCCCGGCTGTGTGCAACAGTGCGTAACCTTTCATGCCACAACATTCACACTGAGCAATCAAGTATTGGTTTAAGACCAGAGCTGGTGCAAATAACTGAAGGCATCATTTGAAGTTTGATGGAACAAAAGCATTGCTGTAAATCAGCCGCGCTCCCACCTCACAAAACGTGGCTGTCCGCCCCATTTAGAGGTGGGTGGGGGCACTGCAGCATTTCTGGTGGCAGAGCCTCAGCTCACTCTGTTATTTGAAATATCTGACCTGACAGCCTGTCCTGCAGAGACCGTCAGGATATTAAGCACTTGTCCTGCCGTCTTTAGTTTGTGGTGACCATCACTAGATTTCCCTAGTTGGGATCACCAGCAATCAGTGACAGTGTCTAAATAGCCCCATGTATGTGTAGATAATACATATTTTCTGACTCAACCTCATGCAAAGCCTCCTCTTTGTCAAAAGTTTTTATTTTTTACTTCTTTATTTAGAACATTTTAACACTTCTATAATCCTTGTGCATTCAGTCACTTACCAATCAATAGCCTTCTGAGGTAAGTAACACCACTGGATTTAGTGATGCAGGTATTTGAAAAATTGTTTTTTATGTTTGCACATTCTTTACTTCTCTGAGGATTTAGGTATGATGATCTACTGTGCTATACTGAGAATGTGAGGCTCTTTCACCGTTTTTAGGTCGAGCATTTGAGACCTCTTGTATATAGATTATTATATACTTATATGTGTATTTACTTTGTGGGCTCTGGAGATCAGCCCTAGGACTTGTCTGCTTCCGCTTAGGGACTTTTGTTTTGTGTTCAACTGCCTCTATTTAACTGTCTTGATAGAAAACGACCAGCAGAGGTCAGTAAAATACCAGAATCACTTTAGCATTCTCTAGATTCCAGCCCATAGAAATTGTCTTCAACAAGCACCCATAGCCAATAATATTTTTTTCAAATCTTGTATTTTCAGTGATATGACCACCGAAGGCCCTGATTTTATATTAAAAACAGAGCTTTGGACTATACCATTTTCCGCTTAAAGGCAATATTTCTCTCCATGTGTTCCCATACCTGGTGTGTCACGCGGTTCGGTGCTTACTTTCCCTCCATGTTAAAGAACAGTAGATGTTTTAGCACCCAGGCTAATGTGCTGCATAGCTAAATACATATAAGGTCCCAAAGGCGAGACCGATTGCATTGCAAATGCTTATTTTCTTTATTGTAGGAATTTTACGGTCTCTTGTAAGATGTTATTAGAGGGTTTCTGATACGTAATAGTTGGAGGTGCTGCCATGTGTATTTTTCTCCTGACGGTGAAGATCTTAAAAACATACTGCCTTCATGATCTTAGTTGGTGAATGAAAAGAGCATTATGAAAATTACTTTTTGATGTTTAGATGTGTCATAGATATTCTGACACTTTTATACAAGGGCTGGTGTGGAAGTGGTTGTTTGTCAGAATTATGACAAGAAGAAAAACCTACAAGAATATTTTAGCAAAAATATTGAAAGCCAAAATATCATGAAGGTAAGTAAATATTGATAGGCATAGTTTACTATTCTTAACTTCATATCTATGTACCTTGACATTATATATATATTTTCAAAGTCCCTATATGTGGAGTTAGGTATAGCTAGCTTATACTTACCTATACATACTTACCATGCAAATATATTGGTGGTAGATAGTTTGTAGCACAGTACTGAAAACTCAATATTTTGGAACCATACCATGGAAGTCGAGTTCAACGGTTGTCAAGGTTGGCGACCAAGGTTTTTATGTTCGGGTGGGTTGAATTATCTGAATAGTTTCCGGAACCACTGATTGAACGAGGCTGCCTTGTTATTTTGTTGACGAGATTCTATTGTAGTAGCATCATAGTGTTTTGTTTTACCTTGTCTTGTATGTTACATGTAGACCCATCCAAGATAAAAGGGGTTTCATCTAGTTTAAACTTGAAAAATGTCTGTGTCAAATCTAAATTCTTGTGTTTGGCAGCATTTAATGTCATGGAATCGTTCGAAACAAACTCGTCAAGTTCCTAACTTTTTATAAATTATAACTGTTTTAGATCAGATTATGCACATTTAATTTAACAGGTTCAGAGTGAATTGAATCTAAGTGCTTGAGGAATACATTGCCTGTATAGTTCCTTAAATGATCCACCCAATGAAATGTATGTATTGCAGGTGTTTTTAATATATTGGCATGCCAACTTCCAGCCACCTCATGGTCACTGCTATGGTGGTAGTATATTACTATCAGCGATTACTCTCTTCTTGAGCAGATACCAACTAATACCCAGCCTTTTCTTCATGAAGAAAGAAGAGTCTGCTCACAGTACAAGGAACTTTCATGATCACAAGCATGCATAGTCTTTCTCCCAGGAGCGGCTCCTCCACTAGGGCGGAGGAGCTTTGCCCCACTGCTTTCTCGCAGTTTGAGATGCAGAAACATAAAATGGTAATAACTTCCCGTTATTACCATCTTATGTTTAGTTGCGGGCGGGTGGGCGGGACTGCTCTACGAGCAGGGGAGGAGTGGTGTGCCCACTCCTTAGGGCACAATGACTGTTTGGTCGGCCCTCTGGGGCCGCCCAAACCAGTCATGGGCTCTCTGCCCTTTCTCCATGCAGGCTGCAATGCAATGCAGCCTGCATGGAGAACATGGTATCCCCGTAAGCCCCTGGCTGTGCGGCGTCCCCACCAATCACAATGCTGCCATTGCAGTGTTGTGATTGGCTTAGAGGAGGTAAGGGAGACTGCCTGCTTTCTGTTCCTGCCGGAGGCAGGAGAGCAGAAGCAGGAGCCAAAAGACGCAGGACCTGGCCGGCGGAAAGGTACGTTTTTAAAAATTATTTATTATTAAATTAAAACTCCCTGCGTGACCCCCCCTCCCTGCGCAACCCCCCGCCCCCTCCACCCGCGAGCCATGCCGGCCGCGACTGCTTTCTCCATGATTTGCATGTGATTGTTGATTTTGACGTCCATCACCGGCAGTGACTTCTTTACTTATAAAGGAGCAAAAGTGTGGAAAAATGCTGCAGTGCGGGCTCCAAAAGAAAACCTTGCTGATCCCATGCTAAAGTCATGACCTCCCCGAGAATGGCCAATGACTTAATGCATATGGATCACTGAAGAAACTGGTCCGCCTCACAGTGAGGGGAAAAAATGAAACCAACTACACCTATAAAAGACTAAATCAATAACATTGTGAGAGAATGGGGGAGGGAGGCTGGGAGAAGATATCTCAGTGCACTTGGAGAAGATGAGGGGCCAGAAGCCAACCAGCCTGAGAAACAGAAATCTGTAATCCTGGAATACATGCTCCATGGGCCTATATGGATAATCAATGACCGCTAAGGAAGCATCCTGATTGGCTGACCAGATCCTAATGTTCACATCCATGTGCTAGTTAATGCAGGAGTATATGTAAATGTTCAGTGCTTCATTTGAGCCGGTGGTTGCCAGTTGTGCCCACCAGGACACATTTTTGGGGATCGGCACTTATGTTTCCGAATCAGGCATTACAGAGTGCAAGACAGGGAAAAACACACAAAGCGGAAAGACGGAAGAAGTGAGAGACAGAAAAAACGTCACAAAAGGAGAAAGCAGGAACCTGCAAGCGTGAGATAAAGGGGCAGGGTGTGTTTAGTAGTGGGTTAAAGAGGCATGAGGTGGATTTAAGACCACACAGCCTTCTTATTTGGCATGCAACATTTAGTAGCACCCCTTGCGGGCATCTCAGGAGAGATTGGGCACCAGCACTCATTCTTTCACAATTTAAGCACTGTAAATGATTACAATTTACTTTTCTTGACAGTAAGAGTCCATACTGAAGAATAAGGAGATAATCAGATTGCCCTCTTTGCACTTGTGTTTGTTGAATGCTGTTCAGTGTAGTATATCTTCAATACATGTGATCCTGTTTTCTGGTTACAGATACCACATTACACTGCCTATCAAAACGATTATTTTGCTTGCCCTTTTTGTGTTTAGCTCACTAGTATGCATGCTTGCAGTTATATGAATCAGTGTTGACCCCATAACTCATTATTCCTAGATGGTTGGATGGACTGTTTTGTCATCTGGGGCATTGAGTTAAGCTGCTTCTAGTATATTAAGTTACCTTTTTAAACTGGTTCTTCACTTCAGATAAAGAGGTATTCTGCTCTTGGTCATGAATTGAAACTTTTCCGGAGTTTCACATCATGCATTCTTGGTGATCTGTCCTCATACCTTGTCGATTTATTTAATTTTCTTAGGGCTGACCCTGAAAGTTAATGTCTGCAATCACAGTAAGACACCAGTTATTGGAGGGAGGTATCCTGGACCTTTCTTCCAGGAGGCTTTCTGCATGGTGCACAGGATTTTGATGTTGATCCTAGTTTTCACAGAAAGCCAACAGAGGGAATTTGTAGATGGTTTAATGAGGTTTTGGATTTAGATATGCAGATATAATATGGCAATCTGCTTTTGAATCATTGAAGCCTCTTTATGATTTTTGTGGGAGATTCTGCAATATGTTGTAATAGCCCAAACACAACATCAACAGTACTCTGGTTACTTCTATGCAATGGTTTGCTGCCAGTAGAAGCATATATTACAGCTATAATTTGGTGTTTCCTTTTGACACCATATTATTACATGGTTAGGTAGGTTTCTGTTAATGAAGCCAAATTGTGACTTTCTGAGTTTGAAACATGTCCTAATATTTGAAGAAATTTAAAAGGAAGCACTCAATTCCAGGTACGTGTTGACAAGAACTCTGATCTTGCTCAATTAATTAATTCTTTTCCAGACAGAAATAAACCTGTCCATCTGAAGTTTTATGTTTTTAACTCATGAAGACTTATTCTAACTGGCACATATAGGATTAAAACAGTTGTAGCTCAAGGGTTTTGCCTTGTCGAGTACCACATGTAACTGACATTCAGATAGTTCTGTGTTCGTTGACGATAGGCAAGGAGAATGTCCTGATATATCTAGTGCTACAAGAGAAATCCCCAAAACAGCTTCAGCTTTAAGAGCAGAACTTTGTGGTATATCTGTCAATGGCTGCTAATGGGTCAAGTAACATAAGTATAGCATGAACATCTTCATTCACTGGGATGAGGCAGTGATCCATTTTGTAAACAAACCATTCTGGTAACGTAATTCCACATCATTTAGACATTGTCCCATCATCTTTCAGGGTAATCCTAGAGCATGGGTACTCACAAACATTTTCCCGGGGGCTGCAGAGTTTGGTTTTTGGTGTGACCGAGGGACACACTGATGCCAGGACGGGTTGTAAAGTCAGTGTAGGGGAAGCAAAGCATGTATATTTAGTAGCTGAACTCAATTGCTCAATGTGAAAACCTGGGATGGATCCCAGCTTTTCCACTTGACCAAGTTGTGTGACCCTGGGCAATTGTTGTATTTCAATTTACCTCCTTTTTCTTCACTATCACATATAAGAGGAACTCAAAATACACAACTTAAGGATGTCTGCTGTTCAAAACCATCTCCTGTGCTTGGATGTAATCACTAATGGCATTGTTGCCAGGATGGGAGGGGGAAGCATGAATGTTTCTAAATTCATGTTTGAAAACCATCACTTTAAGAAAAATACTTCTGAATACACAGCTATAATTTGATTTACTAAAGTGAAATGGTTCTACAGGTCGAAGAATTGCACCTTTTGAAATTTTTAAAAGACTATCGTATTTTTACACATTTGCTGTCATTAAAAATGAAGGTGTTCCTAAAGTTAAGGGCCTAGTTACTTCCTTTCCCTAACTGCAGTTAACCTTTAAATAAGTGTTTGCTGTATATTAAAAAAAAATCCTGCTAGTGTAGGAAACAACAGCCCAGTGCTGCTGCATCCCTGGGGGCCGCATGTAAAGGTCAGGAGGCCATTCTTTGAGTATCACTGTCCAAGAGGGACAAGAGGTTTGAGATAGGTGTGCAACTGGCTAGTACTTTTGTGTCCACTCTGGCATTCTTTAGGATGTGGCTGAAGATGATATATTTCAGGGAATTTCTTCTATGTACATGAAGACAGATACAAGCATTTACTAGTTTTGTGGTGGCAGGAGTCGGGGTGGGCCTTAGATTGGTGCAAAATTCACATGATTTGCTTTTGCAAAAAAAAAAAATAGTCTGAAAACACAAGTATCATGAACTACAGTTGCTCACATTCTGGTTATTTACATTCCTGTGCTATGCTTTTTACAAAGGTGGCATTATTGGTGATGTGGCAGAATTTTGGGAATTTTGTGCAATAAACATAACATGAAATTCTCAAAATTTATGCAAATGACACCAGCGTAATTCAAATTTTACCCAGGCCAAGTGGACCTCATTGATTAAAACAGCTGGGCACTATCTGAGAGATATAACAGAAGCTTTGATTTTGAGAAATAATATGGCGACTTCTGAATTATATACTGGCTGAAATGACATGAGTGTTATCTGCAGTGTGGGTGGTGGTAATGGAGGATATGGTGACATTTTATGTTTTTTTGTAATGGTTTTACTGATTTTGTTAATCTTAATCTTGAAGAAAGCATGTAGCTTGCTGAAAAGCTTCTGTATTATTTCAGGGATTTGCTGAGGCACTGCAGTCCTAGACAGTTCGAAGAATATGTTAAAATTTCACACAGGTGGTTGGAGGCCTCATTGGTGTTTTTGGAATAGCATGATTTTCCACTTAATTGATGACTTTGTAGTTTTCCTTGCTATGAGTTCAAAGAATCTTTATTCGGTTTTGTATTAAACCTTAAAAGACAGTAAGAGCATAAAACATAGGCAAAGCCAAGAATAAAATCATTAAAACATTTAAGATTAAAAATAGGTTAAGAACCAAGATAAAATCAATTGGGCTAGTACATTCATATGTAATTAATGCAGTTTGTTCTTTCCCAGGGTACATATTCCTTGAGGCAATACATTAATAAAAACTGACCATACAGAAATAAAAAGAGTTCATTTCCCCACCATCTTCCTTTGTTTAATTGCTGAGATTAGAAATTCAACAATGGTTTGACAGACATCAGATTGTATAAGCTGCAAATGCTCCATAGCCTCCTTGCACTTCCTAATCTGCAATTTACTCCTGAAGTGGCTATGAATTTTACTTAGGTCTAGGTTGACCTCTTCCATTGATCGCTGTGACTGCCATTGTCATCTTTTGTAGTTTCTCTTCAGTTTCATCAGGTCTGCCTTGTACCATTTGTACCAGTAACACTGTAAGCATTAATGAAGTTGAAAATGTTGTCGTGTGTGTAAGACACATAGACAGGCCAAACAGCAATGGGTCAATGAAATTTGTGTACAATAATTAATTAAATCCAGTGGATTAATAAATCTCTATGTTGCTGTGAATGTCTCCTCACTTCCATATGGCCAGTGAAGTCAGAACACAATGACAATAACACTGCTTTGTTATGTTATGTTATGTTATTGTGAATTTCTAAAGCGCACATTCACCTACAGGTCTCTTGGCGCTGGATTTTAATTCTGGAGTCACCGGTTAAGAAGTCCTTGTCTAAGTGTGAGCTTGGATAAAAAGCCAGGTCTTCAGCTTTTTCCTAAATCATAGATGGTCTGTTTCTAATCTCAGAGATATAGGAAGAGAGTTCCAGAGTTGTGGTCCCTGTACTGAAAAGCTTGACTCTCCCATCCGTTTGCGTTTGAATCTGGGGACTACCAGTAGATTCATGTGCATGGATCTTAGGGTGCGCTGAGGGGAGTATTTGTGAATTCTTGAGGATATGTACTTGGGACCTATGCCATGTATAGCTTTAAACAGGATGCATCCTGTTTTGAACATAGACCGCTGCTCCACAGGAAGCCAGTGGAGCTCTTTCAGCAGTGGCCTAATGTGACAGCGTCTGTCTTGTTGGTAGATAATTCTGGCGGCTTGATTTTGTATCATCTGTAAACAGTGTTTCTGATTTTGCAGGAGGCCTAAGTAATTAGCGTTAGCATAGTCAATTTTTGATAAAATCAGAGCAATAATGATTTGGATGCTGGCCTCTCTGCTGAAAAACCTCCTGATTTTTCGCAATTTCCGAAGTAGGAAAAAACATGCAGAGGTAACCAAGCCGATCTGCATGCTCATAGAAAGATCCGAGTCGATCTGTATGCCCAGGCTCTTAATCGTATTCTTTGGAGTAGGAGCAGGGCCTAACTCCGTGGGCCAGTGTGCAGGATTCCAATGCAGGAGTATATTTTTGGGGATGATGATTTCGTTTTTTTCGGAATTAAGTTTTACGTAATTATTGTTCAACCAATTCCTGATGAATAGCATGGTGTTCCTAAGAAACTCCTTGGAGTTTATTCAGTCATCGATGGGAAAGATCAGCTGCATGTCGTCAGCATAGTTGTAGATCTTGACCCCCATCTGACGAAGCCTAAATATGAGGGGGCGGATGTAGACATTGAAGAGAAGCGGGGATAGAGAGGAACCTTGCGGTACTCCACAGCTCATATTAACAGTGCCGGATTTGTGGGGCGAAAGCCACACTGATTGCTTCCAGTCCTCTAAGAAGGATTTGAACCAACTCAGGGCAGCCCTCTAAGTCCTGCTGCAGCGATGCGCTCCATCAGTATATCATGGTTAACGGTATCGAAAGCTGCAGACAGGTCCAACAGATTCAAGGCCTGAGTAAAGTCCTTATCCGCCTCTCCTTTCAGATCGTCCATGATGGATAGTATGACAGATTCGGTGGAATGAGATGGAAGAAAACCTGCCTGATGGGAGTCTAAAAAATGAGTACTCTCAATAAAGGAGCTAAATAATTTGCTACATGTGTTTCCAATAATTTGGCTGGGAAGGGAAGAAGAGATATAGGCCTGTAGTTGTCCAGCTTCTGCGGGTCAATACCTTGCTTTTTTGCAGTGGAATAACCACTGCTTCTTTGAAGACTGACGGCACAGTTCCTTGGGTCAAGGATAGATTAAGCAGGGCAAAGTTAGTCTCTGGGAATGCCATAAACATTGATTTTTGTATATGGGGAGGGCATACATCCTTAGGGGAACCTGATTTTACTTTATTCAGGAGTTCAAAGAGATGTTCTTTGTTTAGGCAGGGAAAAGCGGCCATCAAATTGGGGTTGGCGTTACCTAACAAAGCTTCCACATCCTTGTGACTGGAATCTATAGATTCTTGAATTTTCTTAATTTTATCTATAAAAAAAGAGTTCAAATCATTACATAATTTCTGTGTAGCAATGATAGGGGGGTCACACGATCAGGGTTAGAAACTCCCTTACAGTATTAAAGATGTCTTTTGTCTTGTTGTTTGAGTTTAGTACTTTGTTAGTGAAAAATGATTTTTTTGCCTCCGGGATGGCTTTTTTGTATGCCATTAGGCTCACAATGTATTGTTCTCTAGATTCTGTCGAGTAGGTGTTACTCCATTTCCTTTCAGCCTGACGTACACTAAGTTTAACAGATTTTAGCTCGACTGTGAACCATTTAGATGCTTCATGCCGACTAATACGAGAGGTTTTGGCCTGTAAAGGGGCATGAATGTTAATGGCATTCAATTCCCAGTTGGCAATCTCTCTCTCAAAGATGTCTAAGTTGTCCAGACTTAAGGGCAGCTCACGGTTCAGAGTATCACATAAGGATTCCATGTTAATGTGATTCCAGTTTCTAGATGGGCCTTTTTGTTGGGGCAAGGTTTTGGACAGAATAATATCACTCAGAGCGAAACTAATTGTGTAGTGATCTGACCATACACAAGGGTGGATTGCTAAATTCTGCAGGGCAAGGTTAATAGACCACACTTGGTCGAGTATATGACCGTTGATGTGTGTGGGTGCTTGGATGTGTTGCGTAAGGTTTAGACTTAGTAGGGACTCAGTCAGTTCCTTAACAGCCTTTCCCCCTTCCACCTCATTAGTCCAATAGTTCATGTCTCCTATGCCCAGGACTTTAGCATAGTCCACGGTCAAGGAGGGATGCTATTTGCAAATGCTTTTGGAAAATCTGGCATCGCTGTGGGTGGTCTATATAAGAGTACACATACCATCGTACTATAGGGGGAGTCCAGTTTGACTATTAGGCTGTCTACTAGTGTTATCTCTAGTGGGGAGATGGCGGTAAAAGACAGTCCTTTTTTAATAACACCTGCCACCCCGCCACCCCTTTTTCCTGAGGGCCTATTCGATTGTATGAGATAGTAATTTTCTGGGAGAGTAGCCAGAATGTCCGGAGTGGATTCATCTGTCAGCCATGTTTCTGCCAAAAACAGCATATCGGGCGAATCAGTATTTAAAAGGTTGAATAGTTCAAGTTGGTGTTTGACTACTGAGCGAGTGTTTAGATACTTTATATTCAGTTCCTTCGCAGGGTGTGGTTTTTCCCCAGGGATGGGCAGGGTAATTTGGCTCGAAGTCTGACAAGTGTCCCTGCGCTTGCAGAAGCTTTACCAAAGAACACATAAATCGACTAAGAGTGAGTAAATTGAGTCCAAGACTGCTAGGAATCAATGTATGGTTTCTCGGATCTGAGAAGGGCAAGAGACATAGAGAAAACTAAGGGAAATGGACTGGCCACATAATGGTAGTCCTCCGAACAGCTTACATTCCGCATCAAATTCAATCAGTGAGCCGTTTTTGTGCCCTCTAAGGTCATCACGCATCTAGTTCTCTTCGAGAGAACACTTATACAAACAATGCTACGCTTTCATTCCAATTAAAACTTTAAACTCCCAGACAAGAAGGTTACCTCTGAAAGAATGTTGTTGAATTGGTTCTCTCAAACATGCGTTTGTTAACCTCTTTCCACTCACTGAGGAATCCGCACTCTGCTGTTTGTGATTTTTAGTTCTTACAGAAACATTTTCTACAACTATTGTGTCTGAGGATAGAGCTGAATATAATCATTTAACCTTCACCATCAAATTGCAATAATAGTTTAGGTAGCCCAAAGAAACACCGGGAAAAATGCATCCTTGAAAAGGAAGAAATGTCTCTGAAAGATAAGATACAAGTGTAAACAAAAAAAATACCTAGAACAGGCTATCTTAAATGTTTTGTCTAAGCAAATCAGTTTTGGAAAAGCCATGAAATGTATGTGTTTTACAACCCAAAAAGGGTGAGTTATTTATTTCACCATGCTTCGCTTTTCAAGTTTAGCAGATTAATCCATAGACATTGTTGTAGCTAGAATAACTATTGGACATAATAATTAAATACTGTTAGCATTTTTTTAAACAAATTGGTATTCTATTTAAAGTTTGCATTAATATAGCACCATAGCCTGTTCCAAAGTAGACATGTTCTGAAGACAGACAAATCAGTAGGAGTAATCCTATTTAAATGGAAAGCTTAAATACATAAACCGAGGTAAGGACGGGGAAGAGGGTCATATTTGACACTTATTCATTCTCAAAGACATTATCTC
This sequence comes from Calotriton arnoldi, assembly GCA_963921515.1. NCBI lineage: Eukaryota > Metazoa > Chordata > Amphibia > Caudata > Salamandridae > Calotriton > Calotriton arnoldi. The sequence continues at coordinate 1,244,025 of CAWUFW010002901.1, forward strand.
TGACAGTAGGTATTATTATACAGCAGTTTGTTGAGGGTTGGAGTAATAAGTGCCATATAAATGTTAGAATTCAAGTCTCTGAAATGTTAGCCTGAGCTATATGTGAAGGCTGTTAAGAAGGGTGAGGATATACAATAACTATATGATCTTAAATGAAGGGTTATAATGCTGTTGAGTTAACACTTGTTAACAGCCTTTGAAGAGTATCTTACCTCCCGGTAATTGCTCACCCTGTTTAATAATGGGCCAAAGCTGATCGTAGGAGCGCATAATGATTAGAGGCACTTTAACAACTGTTAACTTCCAATAGAAAGTGGACCATAAGACTATTAGCGGCTTGTTTTCCATGACACCCAACACATGCAAATTTACATGCCTCATTTCTCCTATTGGACCTTGACACCGTACCCAGAAAGCAGTGAAATAGGGACGAGATTATACACTGCCATTGGCTTAGCCAATCTCAATATTCCCTCAGAGGTGTGGAAAAGGGCATATATCAGTCATCTATGAACATCTACCGGTCCACAACCTTCAGTGGAGCTCACACCATTTCAGCGTTTTAAAATCTTTCTTAGTACTATCATTGGAATGGTAACAATTGCATAGCAAATCAGGCTGCTCACAATGCAGTTTGTCAGTACTAGTAAAGGCCCTCAGTTGAAGCGGTTATATAATAGACAAGGGAATGGAAGAGGGACTAAAGGAAGATAATGCTGGCAAAGGGTGCTCTTGCAGCGTTACCCCGAAACCGTGTCCTGCCCGTCATAGTCCATACTCGATGAGGCACCCCGCCTCGTTCATAGAACAAGCTACACACTGAGGGGTCGATTCCGATTCGGGCCGGAAATCTCTCCGACCGAGCCGGACCCGGAGAGATTTCCGACCGAATCGGACCCGTGCAGTCCGACCGAACGAGTCCGATGCGTCCGTATGTTATCGGACACGAGTCGGTCGGACTCCCATTGATGTCAATGGGAGCCGGTCGTACAACGCGTACGCGGGCTCCCATTGCCTCAATGGGTGCGAGGCGGACAAGGGCGCCCCCTACAGCGAGTACGCCGCGAGCGCTCGCGGCGTACACGCACAGGTAGGGGGACCCTTGGGTCCCCCTGTGTGCGCCTCGCACGGGTACGCGTGACAGGGGGTCCGACACGGACCCCCAAAGTACGGCTCCGACAGCGAGTTCGAGTCGGACGGCGCGAGTCGGTCGGAGCGGTCGAGGTGCGCATCGTACTTACCCGGCCGGAAAACGTCTCCATTGCGCGGTGCGGACTCGGGTCCGAGCGAGTCGGTCGGAGCGGTTCGAGTCCGAGCGAGTCGGTCGGAGTTGTCGGGACGCCCGGACGAGTCGGTCGGCGAGTCGCATCGTACTCGCTCGGCCGGACCCGCGTACGGTTCGGTCGGGAAACAGGCTTTCGCATGGCTTTTTTCCCGACCGAATGGTATTGGGTCCGCCTCCGACCGAGATCGGAATCGGCCCCTGAGTCTTTTTTGGGGGGAAATGAAGATCACTGCTAAGTAATATATAAATTTTTACCATTGGGCAGTATAACAGCATTAGTTGCTTACTTATGTCTACTTGTGCCCTCTTGCTTATAAATCAGGTAAAGGGAAATGACGAGCATTGCTGACCAGCTCCGAGCCCAATAAAGTTAGAGTACATGGTAACCCTTGAATTTTGGGCCCTCATGTCAACTGAAAGTGTTTCTGGGATTAGATTCTTAATGTTGATGCACGTGAAAGCAGAAAACTTGTTTATTTTATGGTGAGAATAGTGGTCGATATAGAGGCCTTGTTGAAAATAACATGATTTTCTACTTAGCAGGTTTTATTGTTGGAGAGATTGAGTCCAGCTATCACTTATCTGTGCCTGCAGGTCGATGCTCTGAAATAAGCGAACACCAAGATGGGGAAACGAAATATGACAAATATATTTTTGGGAACCACTGGCTACCAGAAAACTGATTTGAAGCTTAAAAGTTTATAAATGTATAAGGTTTCGGCAAACACATTTCTCTGGTCTTTGCTACTGAATTTAGAAAAGGCAGGACTCAGTACAGTATTCTTCAGAGCTGAATGTGAAAGTCATAGCCACGCATATGTATGATACTGGCCAGTTATTAGCCATAGAGCAACAATTCAAAAGGTTAAAGGCAATCATTCCAAAAAACGTACTGCAGTGCAACATTTAAGGGAGGAAATGTGCGCTAAATCAAAAGTTTAAATAATTCTGTCAGTTTCACCTCCAAAAATGGCAGGGTGTTTTACATTGTAAGTGAATTTTTGACGATGATTTTTTGTCACAATATGCGTCACAAGTAATTCAATACATAGCCATGTTTATGAACCAGGCCAAATAACGAGTAGAATCGTGTTGTTTATGTCAACACCAAAAAGCTTTTTATGATCTTGTGGTCTAAATCTTCCGAAGCTATTTAACTGAACAAGCTCACATTTTGCCTCAGTTTCTCTGTGTTGGCCGATTTTTTTAGGAATTTTAAAGTTATGCAAATATTTATTTGTTCCACTAAAGAATAAAAAGAATCATGAGTGAGTTAAGCTCATGCGGGTCAGGAAAACAGCTTCAAAGTTGGTGAAAACATGGCACTGCAGTCAGTTTGGAATCAGGGGGCATATTCAGAAACCACTATCGCCACTGGAGCATCTCTATTTTTGATGCTCCGGTGGCGTAGCACCATTTTCAATATTTACAAGGTGGCGCTAAGACTGCATTCCGTCCATCAATTGTGTGTCTTTTGCTTTCTCGCCCTAAGTGCGCCAGGTATGCCCAGACGTGGGTCCAGGGCTCACTGTGCCTCTGGAATCAAGCTATCCTGGCTGAAGAGGGGTGAAACCCCGAAACCGGTCCTAGGATGCTTGTTTCCGGTCCAGGGAGGACCTGGCTTGGCAGTTCGGGCTGGACTGTTCCCATGAGGCACAGGGTCAAGACTGATTTGCATATGGCCAGGTCTAAACTGGGGTGGCATGGGGAGCAAAAGAATGATGGATTTAACCCAGATCTCTTGACTGGGGGTGAATGTTTTGATTTGTTCTGCGTTCCGTCCATCAATTGTGTGTCTTTTGCTTTCTCGCCCTAAGGGCGCCAGGTATGCCCAGACGTGGGTCCTGGGCTCACTGTGCCACTGGAATCAAGCTATCCTGGCTGAAGAGGGGTGAAACCCCGAAACCGGTCCTATGATGCTTGTTTCCGGTCCAGGGAGGACCTGGCTTGGCAGTTCGGGCTGGACTGTTCCCATGAGGCACAGGGTCAAGACTGATTTGCATATGGCCAGGTCTAAACTGGGGTGGCATGGTGAGCAAAAGAATGATGGATTTAACCCAGATCTCTTGACTGGGGGTGAATGTTTTGATTAGTTCTGCATTCCGTCCATCAATTGTGTGTCTTTTGCTTTCTCGCCCTAAGTGCGCCAGGTATGCCCGGACGTGGGTCCTGGGCTCACTGTACCACTGGAATCAAGCTATCCTGGCTGAAGAGGGGTGAAACCCCGAAACCGGTCCTAGGATGCTTGTTTCCGGTCCAGGGAGGACCTGGCTTGGCAGTTCGGGCTGGACTGTTCCCATGAGGCACAGGGTCAAGACTGATTTGCATATGGCCAAGTCTAAACTGGGGTGGCATGGTGAGCAAAAGAATGATGGATTTAACCCAGATCTCTTGACTGGGGGTGAATGTTTTGATTTGTTCTGCATTCCGTCCATCAATTGTGTGTCTTTTGCTTTCTCGCCCTAAGACACTTACCATGGCTTAACTCCACCTTGTAAATATGCCCCTCTCTGCAGCCGTCCTCTGCTGCAAAGGGGTGTGCAGTGGGTGTTGCTCTGGGCATTCCACCACACACCCTTTGCTTTTTGACGCTGCCCCAGATTTACAGGGAGGTGTAAATCTGTGGCAGCACCAAAATCTAACACCATGCAAAAGCAGGTGTTAGAATGGCGCACGTGGAAAAATGCTTTTATCTCTCGTTGTTTTTCCTTTTTCTATGTGTGCTGCATTCAGCATCCTCGACTGAGGCAATTCGCGCGGTGCTCTCTTGCTGTTTCCTAACATAAACAGCAAGGGAGCAGCATCTAGTTTGGCTTAGGAGTCGCAGGGGTGGGACAGGGACTGGAGTGAGGTTACAACTTCCATGCTCGCGGCATGCTTGAAGGCAAAGTCACGAGGGTTCGGAGTAGGACAGTACTGAGACTAGGGACGAGATGGTGGGTGTTATAACTTTGAGTCAGCCGGGATAAAGTCTGGCGTTTGAATCAAGCTCAGGCCCTCTGACAACAGCCTCATTAATAACTACTTGGGATTTGTGGAAAAGAATGTCTGTTTCACATATTTACAGCCACACAAGCAAGGAGGCATGGGCCTTGTGACACTGATCCCAGGTCTTCAAAAGAGTACTGAAGACTCCTCTCACACCTAGACATCCAAACAGACTAAGTGGCCTTTAATATGAACACACTGCATACAAATAGGTTGTGTGGAGCACCAGAATGCTCCTCATTCCCGAAATATCCATTTGAAAGGGGTATGTGTGTTACATAGTCTATAACTGTGTTAATGTAGCTGTTGAGTCCAAGCATCAGAACTCACTCTTCCAGGTTGGTCCCAAAGTTGGGAATGCCCTCCACCTTTAATGACATGGCTTAAATTTAGCTCAGATCGATGTCATCGCTGCCTCCTCTTCCCCAATCATTTCAGACACTTTCAGTCAGCCCTGAAGGTAAACCAACTTAACTTTGCATTCAGCAACTGGAATATGCAGCCGCCAAGTATGTTGTTGCCCTGTGTCATATCCCTAGATATAAAGCACCCCAAGAAGTTTTCCTGTGGACCTTGACTGAGAGAAGGTGCAGGATACTATAAAGTGCTTTATACTGAAGAGCATTGGCCCCATGACTACCCCATGGTGAGGTGAGAACTTGGCTGGAAGAGTGTTGAATTACAATACAGTCAATGCAGGAATAGATTAAGTGCTGTGTGTGATTTACCATAAAGGTCCTTACTTCTCGACCTAAGTGCTCTGTGAAGTGGAGTTAGAGATAGTCGTGCATTCTAGGCTGGACCAAAGAAGTGCACTCATTAAAGGCAGCCAGGGTATGTTCTCCATCAAGTCCGCCTTTGAGTGACAGAGGAGCAACTCATATGTTCCACTGGATTACAGGCATCCATGCTGAACACTCTTTTGGGTCCTCCCAGGAGCACTATAAACAGCCACAGGCATGCAGTGGATACAGACAACTGTTGTACCTGATCTAATGATCCTTTCTACATCTCACAGGGTTACCTCTCCTGCAACAGAAAACAAGCTCAAAATCTGGTAGAGCGGGCCCAGCCTTTCATCTTCCCAAAACAGATCAAATGACCCGCCCAGGAGGAGGAATCGCCATTGTCCACAAATCCAGCCTCCGCCTGAGCACACTCCCTGACGAGCCCACAGAACTGATGGAACACCTTCACTTCAAGATACTGGCCAGCCCCACCGCCACCCTCCGAGGAACCCTCATCTACCGACCCCGCGGACCCTTCGCCAACTCCATCACGGACATTATCTCCCCGCAGGCCATCGCATCCACCAACTACACCCTGCTGGGAGACCTCAACTTCCACCTCGACAACCAACTGGACCCCAACACCACATCCCTCCTGGACAACCTCCACAACATTGGACTCCGCCAGATCGTGACCGAGCCCACGCACTCAGCAGGACACACCCTCGACACACCCTCGACCCCCTCTTCACTACAGGAAACTCCATCACCTTCAGCCACACCACCGAACTCCCATGGACCGACCATCGTTGCGTCCACTTCACCTTCAGAACACCCACCATCCACAGACACCAGCACCTGCTTCCACGAAGAAACTGGACCAAAATCACCGATGACCAGCTCACCTCCTCACTCAACAACTCCACCCCAACCATCGCGGAAAACGACGACCCCAACACCGCAGCCCGAACCCTGCATAGATGGATCTCGGACAGCACCAACACCATAGCCCCCTCAAGAAAAACAACAATACCCGCGCCAAGAAAGCCAGATGGTTTACCACCGAACTCGAGAGTCCAGGCGCACATGCCGCCACCTCGAAAAGGCCTGGAGGAACACCAAATCCACAGAAGCCCACAACAACTTCAGAGCCGCCACCAATGCCCACCATCAACTCATCAGAGAAACGAGGAAAAAGCGATTGAAGACAGAATCTCCACCCACGCGCACATCAGCAAGGAACTCTTCAGCATCATCAAGGAGTTCGCCCAACCCACCAGCGAGTCTACCGACATCCCTCCCTCACAAGACCTCTGCGACAAACTCAGCACCTTTTTCCACCACAAAATCAAGAGCATCTACGACAACTTCGACGAAGACAACCAACACACTGAACCCTCACCAACCACCCCCGACACCCGGAAACCAGCGATTGATGACTGGACAGCCCTCACCACTGAAGACACACTGAAGACAATGAAGTCAATCCACTCATGGGCCCCCACGGACCCCTGCCCCCACCACATCTTCAACAGAGCCGCCAACACCATCGTACCCATGCTCCGCCACACCATCAACCGCTCCCTGGCGACCGCCTCGTTCCCCGACGACTGGAAACACGCCGAGGTCAACCCCCTCCTAAAGAAACCCTCAGCGGACCCCACCGACCTCAAAAACTACAGACCCATCTCCCTGCTCCCAGCGAAAGTCATCGAGAAAGCCATCAACAGCCAACTCGCCACATTCATTGAAGAACACAACATCCTCGACTCCTCCCAATCCGGCTTCAGAAAAAACCACAGTACGGAAACCGCCCTCCTCGCCGCAACAGACGACATCCGCACCCTACTGGACAAAGGAGAAGCCCTCATCCTCCTCGAACTATCAGCGGCGTTCGACACAGTCTCCCACCGCACCCTAATACGCAGACTCTATGACGCAGGAATCCAGGACAAGGCCCTCGACTGGATCTGCTCCTTCCTCTCCGGCAGGACGCAGCGGGTCAGACTCCCCCCTTTCCTCTCGGACCCCACACCTACCACCTGAGGAGTCCCCCAGGGCTCCTCCCTCAGCCCGACGCTCTTCAACGTCTACATGGCTCCACTTGCCCCCATCGTCAGAACCTACGGACTCAACATTGTGTCATACGCAGATGACACCCAGCTCATCCTCTCCCTATCCAACGAGCCCAACACCTCCAGACGCAACTTTCGAGAAGGCATGGAAGCCGTCGCCAAATGGATGAAAAACAGCTGCCTACAACTAAACACCAACAAAACAGAAGTACTCATCATGGGCCCAAACCCCAACGCCTGGAGCGACACCTGGTGGCCCCCCGCCCTCGGAAACCCGCCAACCCCCACAGACCACGCACGCAACCTGGGAATCATCCTGGACTCCGAGCTCAAAATGGACCGCCAGATCAACTCTGTCTCGTCTTCCTGCTTCCACACCCTCCGCCTCCTTCGTAAGACCTTCAAATGGATCCCCCTCGAACACCGAAAGACAGTCACTCACGCCCTGGTCACCAGCAGACTCGACTATGGCAACGCACTCTACGCCGGAATAAACAAAAACCTCATCCGCAAGCTACAGAACATCCAGAACGCCGCCGCAAGACTGGTCCTCAACCTGCCAAAACACTGCCACATCTCCCAGCACCTGCGCACACTCCACTGGCTCCCCGTCGAGGCGAGAATCACCTTTAAGATGCTCACCCACGCACACAAGGCCCTCCACGGCACCGGACCAGCATACCTGAACAGCCGACTCAAATTCCACGCACCCCAAAGGACCCTACGATCAGCCCAGCTCTCCTACTCCGTGGTCCCCCGCACCAGAAAGACCAGATCGGGAGGCCGCTCCTTCTCTTCCTCGCGGCCAAAGCATGGAACGCCCTTCCGCTCCACCCCAGACAGACAACATCGCTCCCCATCTTCGCAAGAAACCTCAAAACCTGGCTCTTCGACAGACCCCCTCCTTGATGGAATGGAACCTGCACCCCCCCATCCCTAGCGCCTTGAGACCCTTACGGGTGAGTAGTCGCGTTTTAACAAACTCCTGATTGATTGATTGAATGAAAACAGCATTGTGCACATTTTATCCTTATTTTATATTCTGCATCACCAGATTATTTAAAGTGGTGTCCTACAGCAGTGGGAGCAGCTTATGCAAGCACTTTATGAACTAATTTCTGCTGTTTACTGTGTTGCTTTTCAGTGTCCTTGGACTGCATTTTGCATTTTTATCCCACTGGGTAAAATAGTCGAGCATTTAGCGTGTCCCTTTAAAATCACAACCTTGAAGCATTTAAGTGGCGACTCCACCTTCCATCTTTATGAAGTCAACAGACTAACAGAGAGTTAGGAAATATTAACCTCAGTTATTGAATGTATTAAAATGACATCATATTATGTTATCTGGCATTCGTATGGTACATAGTTGTCACCAATGGGGTATCATGGCACTTAATCTCTCTGGCGGCATCTGAACAGCACAGAGACAGCCCAAATCGGCCACCAAGCTGCCCAAAAAAGCGGCCGACAACTGCAACTCAGATACCGGCCCATCGCCCACTGCCCAAGTGCCCACTTTACCAATCTGACCTGGTCCATTTCATATGAACAGCTTTTGTTATTTTTGTATGTGTGTAGTGTATTTGATTTTTGGATTCTTGTCACACAGAATACTGCAAAGTATACTCGCACCCGGGCAAGCATGCCACAAACTGATTAAACGCTAGGTTTGCTGTGCTTACATAATAAGGAACAAAGGAAATATATTTTTCACTTTTAAAAAAAGGGAAAGAATTGGACTGTGTTTGAGACAATTTTTTTATTTTTCTTCAATGAGCAGTTGAACAGAGTGCAAAATATTTTTCATTAAAAGAGTTATTGTGGGTTAGAGTTTCTTTGCTAACATCTGTGTTACTCACTCAACTTATTACTAGAGACGGGTGTGGTAATTGTGTTTCAGAATCAGTTTCCTCAATGTTTTCGCTTGAACAATGTTTTTCTGTGTTGTAAACCTGAGCCAATGTTATTTCTATTCTGTTTGCACCATCATCAAAATTTGTGTAAATTGATTTGGCCTGTTTTTTTCCTCTTTTTGCAACTTCGCAGTTTCCGTAGCTTTGCTTCATAGTGTTAGTTGATTTATAGGATTGTTTTGAACCCGCGGTCACTATGTCTACCACTACCATTTAAATGTTGTCCAGAACTGAAATGTCATTAACTGCCAAAGTCTGTCTGAACTGGCAGTGCCCGCTATGGAGGTGCAGTGTAATCCGGCTCCTACATCCCCTCTCAAACTCACTAGAACAGAAATGTATTTAACTGCTTGCAATACTTCCCATATTATAATAGCATATGGTAGGTGTATGATGACTCGAGCACGACAGATTGCAAATGCACTATTTACCCACTTTTTCCCCCATAATTTCTCGGGGGAGAGCCCCCTCCCCCAAACCCTCATTATGCCAGTCGGACTCGCTCACTACGCTCGCTCGCCACCACCCGCTCATCCCAAACTTTTATGCCACACCATTTTCAAAGGTCACCAGCCACCACTGCATCAGCTCCATTGCCTGCAGATGGTTCATTTCACTATGCTGTGCTGTGTAAGATTCACGACTCATTAATGCGCCGATTACATTTTAAACACACAGTAAAATTAATCACAAGAATATCGTTGATTATGATCAGTCATAAATTTAGCAACTACTCTTCAAATGGCATTTACTTTTCACATTTCAATACCACAAGTTCTAATATAATGTATGGAACAACATGTTTAGCACAGAATATTTCCAGTATGACCCCGTTCAAAAATGAGCCATAAAATTCCAATCCCTGCTTGAACGCCTTTTTGCACAAATTTTGGAATTCGAAGTAATTCAGAGTTTACAGCTACTGATAAGGCATGATACACCATGCACCCCACAATCTTTCCCAGGTCAATTAACTGGAGGAAAATTCCCAGTAATTATGGGACCAAGAGGAACTTGCTGTGGAAGACACTGAATCCCGCATGTTATGCCCCGTTTCTGAGTTTGAACTCATGATAGGTGATAAATAGTGGACACAGTATATATCAAGTCCCCATGTCGCTCAGAGACTGAATGTTCAGCAGTGGCCTGCATTGATAGTGTGGGGTCAATGTAGTGACCAGTCACTGAATATGCAGAAGATACCAGCAGTAATTTTCTTGGAAGTTCACCTTCCTGGAGAAGTTGACATCCATCTTTAATGAGCTTTTTGGCAATGATGTTAACTGCAGGAGTAAATGCAGAGCAAACCTAGTAGCTTCCTGGTACAGTGGCAGCTGGGTGCAGTAACGCAGTCTGCAGCATAGAGGCCTGAAGTGCTAATATTGGATAGTTTGGAACTCTGTCAGCACGTACAGAGGAGAGCCCCGCGCTCCCTTTTAATTGGCACAAACGACCCCCACGAGGCAGAACGTGCAGGGAACAATACATGCTTCGGTGCGTGACGTGGGGCGTCCTGGAAGATCCTCTGATCCCTTTGGCTTTCTGCCAATCCACTTGAAACCCTCATTGAAGTAGTTTATGCTATGTGTGAGCCACCTCCCCAGTGAGGTACATATAACACATCCCTCCGCATCCTTTTAGCCTGAGCACCTGCTGTGTAATATGGGGCAGGCAAACAGACACGCATTCACTCATTTGCACTGTGGCCCTAGCGCTAGCGTAGGGCCGAGTGACTGAGGGGCAGATTTACATTCCCCCTTGCGCCACTTTTGCGTCACTTTTAACATGGGAAAAGTGACGCAAAAGTGGCGCAAGGGGCTTGTAAATCTGCCCCTGAATGCGCAGCAGAGGGGCCTAGTGTGACCGTGTGCAGCAGACAGCCCTTCAGCGATAGTTTGGGAGGTGTTAGACACAGTGATGAAATGTCAGCAGCAGTGAGAGGATCCGACCTACAGCCTCTTGGAGACTCTGACATTCATTTAAAGTGCTGCGTGATTATGTTTTTTTTACCCTTTGCTAAAGGGTTATGCAAGCCGCGCTCGGGGCTCTTATATGGAATCTCTCATTTAATGCACAAGTCTGTGCTTCTGATGCCATCAAGGCGCGTGGGTGTGGGAGGCGAGAGTGAGAGCTAGAAACACGTCTAATGATAACATGTGGGCTGCGCTTGACTTTAATGACCATTCCGAGCCGTTCTAAATGCCACGAGCCAGAGATTTATTAATGGCAGCCCCGCATCTCGCAGAAGACTTCATCCATAACGCTGCCTGCATCATAAAGCGATCTTTCTTCCCTTTCTATGCGCGGGATGCTGGGACGCCGCACACCGTGGGAGGGCTATTACTCATGGTACCACAGCACGCGCAGGGGCCGAGGCCCGCGGTCCCACACTGCCGCAGAGCTTTGTCACACTTGCCGGCCTCTGACAACGGCAAAATGCCCTTACAGAAGGGCAAACTCCGGGATGTCCATGAAACACAAATGAAGATTTAGACCCCCCCAGTCCGCACCACCGGTTAATGATGCATCTCCGGACATTACAGCATGATTGGTCTCGTGGCAACGTGCACGCACATGCTTCACCTGTAGGAGCATTTAGGCGCTAAAACAGGCAATCCGTTAGACGAGGCACTGGGAAAGGGTATAGGAGGCTGTAAAGTCTCCGCTGTCATTGATCAACACGAGAATAATGCATGAGATCTTGCCTGTCCACTGAGTGAGTCATCCTGCAGGAGAGGAGGAGGCGGACCGAACTGAGAGCAGTAACAGCAGATGGTCCACACATCGAATATGGTTAAAGTCCATTAAACACATTTTTCAATTAAATATACTTTACAGTGTCATTCATCCTGATAGAATTTAAAAAATAAGGGCCATAACCAGAAACCTTTCTCCAAAAGAAAACATATCAATGAGAATATCTAATATTATCACAGAGAGAACATCATTATGTGTGATGCAATGGATCGGGAGGACCTTACGATTTATAGCCATTACCACTGCAATTGTTCGGCAATAGAGTGCAAAAGTATGTTGCAAAGTGACTAAATTGTGAATAAAGGAAGAGCAAATTATAAGGAAAGGAAAATACAATGATTTGGTATATATTGCGATAAGGCACAGATGATGTGGCATATAGTGTGTTTGAAGAAAAATTACATCACACGTTAAATGGCCATATTATATTATTAAGGTATTTGGACATTTTAAAACAAATTGCTATGAAAGTGATTTGAGTGTGATAGGAAATACACAGGCTTTTTGAGAAAAAAGTTACACAAATTCAACGACCCTTTTCAATATGCTGTTCACCAGTATTTGATTATTTTTTTTCTTCAATTGAAACAAGAACACCATTTAATTAGCGTCGTGCTCGCTGTTTCCGCGAGTACTAGTTTGTGTAAAACCTAAACATTGCTACACTTGAAAATGCATGACTATGGGGCAGATTTACAAGAAACTAACGCAGCGCGGTGCCGCAAGTCATTTTGCTGCACCGCGCTGCGTTAGTTTTGAGACATAGGGATGCAACATATTTACAACAACATGTCGCATCTCTGTGCTTCCCCCTGCGCTGGCGCACAAACTGCTGCCATACAACACCTATGTCACGCCCCTAACACGCAAAGTGTTGCGTGAAAACGGGCGATATTTACAAGCACAGGTAAAGTCACGCAGATTGGCTTTACGTAGGCTTGTAAATATCACTCAGCAGGTTGAGCTGCCGGTGCATCACACAACGTGACGCACCGGTGGCGCAAGGAGCTTGTAAATCTGCCCCTATATGTTTAAGCTTTAAGTAATATAACGTGTGCCACTTTTATTCTGTAAGTCCTAGTTATGTTTTAAACCTTCAGCTTCAGTTCTGCCCAGCAGAAACACTTTTGGCAACTACCCTTCCAATAACAAACTGTCCTAATTTCCCCTCCCCCAGTGTTGTTGTTGAGGAGTGGGACTTGGGGCAGTTAGCACAGACTGCCAAGTGTGGCAATGACACTTGATCCTCCCCACCCTGGATGTTTCAGCTTGACAAACAAATTACCTGTTGGGGTCTGAAGCCTTTTCGCCTGCTCCATCCCCCTCCCACCCGTGCTGCTGTTTGTCATGGGGTCAGGCCTACCTGTTGAAGGGGTGGATAGTGACTTTGGCAGGCTGGTTTGTCCCAGTAGTCTTACCTTATGCAGACACACTTGAAAGCCTTCTCCTACCATTCCCTGCCAAGGTTTCCTTGCAACAACAGCAGACCGATCTGGGAGAAAAGGGGGTAAGGACTGCAGCAATGCTTCCATATGCGCAACGTTGATTGCCCTCACAACCAACAATTGAAAGGCGTGGTGATTTCTAGTTAAAACCAAAAAGCATGATGTCTCTTCCGGTTCACCATCTCTTCCACTACTTACTGATTAAACAAAGAAACAGAAGGTCTAGATTGTCATATTATTGTGAGTTATTTCATTTTATTTTTATTTATTGTTCAGTTGCTTCAAAGCAGTGAAAGAATGAGTGGAGGAAGGCAAAGAAGTAAAATCATGTTCTGGTTCATTTACCTGACAGTAGAGGCAGGTTTTCAAGCATTACAGAGATATTCTGATGTCCGCTTCAATGTGAAGAAGAATGTGAATATATTCGTAGGGTAAAGCAATGGCAGTGCCTATACCATTCCAAGAAAATGCCTACATCTCAAAGGCATGAGCAATTACCGGTTTGGGGACGATGACCTTGAAAATCTGATTTGGTGACGTGGATGAAGCAATTTGGAAATGTAATCGGATGAATTCCTGTTCTGTCCTTAAGTATAAGGCATCAGATTTTTTATCTGAACCTCTGCTTGACCAGTCATTCATGGAAAGGAATACATAAATGTGAGATGTTTTAAGATCTTCTTAAGCCAAGGATGGGGTGGGTAGCAAGCCTTAGTGCGTTTTGGAGCTTGCTCACTGCATTGACATGAAGACTGTCATACACTCCTCTTCAGTAGTTGGGTCATGAAAGCAGCGGTTCGAAGACAAAAGGAATTTGGTGTGGATTGATATGAATTGGTAGGATTCTTCGATGACATGATGGTAAACATATTCTTGGCCTGGTTATTTCATTGCAGGATTAATTACAGCTCAGAGTCAAAGAGAGAAACCTGTGTCTGGATTATACAAAATCCCCCTTGGGTACAACGGTTAGCACCTATTTTTTGTGTCTCTGCGAAAATTTGGTATTACAGAAGAGTTGTATCATGTCATGTGCATCTTGAAGATGGTTTTGCGAAAAGGAGGACCCACTGGGCTTGCAAAATCATACTAGAGTGTTCTGAGAAGAAAATATCTATTTTGCCTGTTGTCTGTGTTCTAGTAGGAATGACCAGAACTACTACAAAACCATGACCTTGATTCTGCAAGAGCTTCTATGTAATTAAAAAAAGAACACCATTCGTCAACCATGATAATCAAGAAAGATTAAGGCACATTCCTACGACAGACCCCATTGGATAAGCATTTCTCCCCTATCTTTAGTTGGAGTTGTAATCCATTTGAAGTAATTGTTTCCAAGTAGACGGAGTGTTGTAAGATAACCAACATTTTAAGAACTGCTGCTACTCAAGGAAGGAAAGAGATTGTCTATATTTTGTCTGGACTCAATTAGTAGTAATTTGTTCATAAGCTCGGTTTCTATGGCGTCCTTCATTTCTTGGAAGCAGATTCTGATGCTACGTATACACTGACTCATTGTGGTTGGCATGATGGTGACCTGCATTTATAACGCCCGAGTGTGGGGCTGATGATTTTCAGGGTGTTTATCATCTTGGTGCTGTTGTTCTCTTGTACAAGCCCATTCAGGATATGCAGATTGGCAGCTGAAGAACTGAAGTGAGAGTGAGCCAGAATGAAGCAAATTTCTCACTGAAGAAAAAGGCCATTGAGTTGGTGCATAAATGATCTAAGTGTCTTGCTTGTAGTACGTCATGAGGTGTTGTAATTTCACTTGTTAGGCCACGAAGCTAGTTTGTTGGATTACATGGTTCATAGTTGTATTGCTTAAAATATGTTTTTTTTAAATCTGTGGATGGCCATGCCGCCATGGTTATAGTTGAACGTTCTGATAGCAGTTTTGTACAACCTCTTTCAATGCCGTTCAAGGCCCCTTTTTCTTTTCATGGGCTGAAGCTCATCATAGAACCATTAATTTTTTTAATGTCTTCCATGATATATCTTTTTGTGAAGGGAACCAAATAATTTTGAGCTACGATCGTACCTTGGTAAAAGCACTGTAAGGTGTTGGACGTTGCCCCAGTGGAGATGCTGGGCCCTTATTTTACAAATGTAGATCCCCAGTTGCTTTTGCATCTTTTTGGGTTTTCCTTTATATTTTGAAAGGGGGCGAAAATCCTGAAGTCCGCTGTCAGTGGCACAACAGCGTCACCTGCACTGTGCATACAGCTGCCTCAGAAGAAGGTGCTAGGCATCCCTGGCATCTGGAGGGGCACAGTTCAACACCATAATAACTGAAGATATCACTCTCATCCATACTGCCTACACTTGTTATCACCCCACCTGGCGCAACGTCATCGCACTTATCCCTCCTTGCAGGTCACCCTCCTCTAGGACACCCAACGCTTCCTGCGCATCTCACCATTACCCTTCCCCCCTCTCCCTGCAGGCCCTCAGCTCCTCCGATCTCCCCTTCTCATGCCCACCTGCATCAACTGCAGCCTAAGCGAGCCGCTGCGGTGTTCAGTAGAGGAATATTACAGGGCATTTAAAAAAAAGTTACAGCATAGCCTACTGCACCACACTGATTCAAGTCGTGTCCTTTATTTTATTTTTTTCCAAATGTGTAGATCTATTAATGAACGTTCGGTAACCTAAACAAATAATAAAATCATGTGCCCGCCATGGGAAAATGTCCCTGTGGGTCATAAATATAAGCATATCATAGGCCTAATATTGTACCAGAAGCAATTTCTGCTCTTCCTGCTAAATTTTCCCAAACCACACCTGTGGTGCTCATGATCTTGGCAAATAACCATTGCTGTCAGTTTTTGTAAAAAGAAGTGTTTTGCAGAGCCCCTGGCCCTGCAAGCCATATCAAATAATCAGAAATACTGGCAGGTACCGGTGCATCAAAACAATATATGCCAGAACTGTTTTCACACAGCAACACTTTTCCTGGATTCGGAAATGGCGCTCTACTTGCCTTTTACCAGTGGGTGAGTCATCTGCCTTTATCTTCCATTATAGCTTGCTGATAACCTCAAGAGGAGCCATATGCTTATGGTTTCAAGGTAGCATCGGCTAAACTCAGGGCTTTAAGTGGGAAGAAAAAACTGGGGGGTCTCTCAAAGGGGCGTGGCCAATGTAATTAGGGGCGTGGCTTAAAAACACCTAAGCTAAAAATTTGTGTTTAGCATAGTGTGCGCCCGAATTGTATTTTGCTGTTTCTGTCATTGCATCTCGATATATGATACAACAAGTAACATCGTACCTACAACAAGTCAGGACTATTGGCTTTGTCAATGGTTGTTAGTTGCATAAGATAAATGAGCAGCAACTATGGCTTGTATATCATATTGAAAAAGCTTCCACTTACAGCCCTGGTGACACCACGACAATGTTGCTGCTCCTGAGTTTCAAAAAGAGAAGGGAAATCCAGAGAGAAAATGACTCTTTAAAGGATTTCCCTTCCCCTCCAACGCTCACCTGGCATGACGTCATGCCCTAACTTCTCCACTTGTGAGAAGTGAGCAGTGTGAGCAGCGCACAGGATGTGCCTGCTGTCTGGAAACGGGTCTCTATCGGGCTCTGTTTTTTTCCGGACTGCAGTCCGGAAAAAAATTGCCAGGGCACAAAACAGAGCCCGATAGAGACCCGTTTCGAGGCCCCCTTTAAAAAACTGCCGGTGCTCAGCACCGGTGAGACCCGGCCCACTTAAAGCCCTGGCTAAACTTTATTTTCTTGGTTCTTACTGTGGGTAAGTGTAGTCTATTTCAGTGAGCCACTTTTTTTCCTCTCTAGTGCTCATGGTGAACCTACTAGACAAATATCACATTACTGGACCAATAAGGTGAGCACCACAGTGCGTCAGAATATTTTTAGGACTGTTGTTAGCCATGACCTTTTCATTTTACTAAAATTCTATGTATAATATACTTATATGGGCTTTCAGCTTGGCGTCCACATCCATTGGCCTGTTATAGTGACATTGACATTATTCATCCACCAACTACGGCATTCATTTAGGGGCATTGGGTCAGTCCACTTCAGCCATTGGTTAATTTCACTGTGAGTGACAGCAAACTGTCCTTTGAGATGGAGCACACCCATACACAAAGTAGTGCATTTGAATGCCTGGGACAACTATGGCAAGGTGTGCTTTTTGACATTCAAAATAGTTTGGATTTTAACCAGGTCAGTGTTTTTCTTTTGGATTGATGAGGGGCCAGCAGCTTACCCAACGACAACCTTTATTAAAAACAGTTACAAAACAAAGCAAGCATTGGCAAAGTCAAAAAGCTTGCTACCAGCACCAGGCCTATTGCCTTTGCCAGGGATTATTGTGGTTGTGCCACAGGCTCTACCTTGAACCCTTGCTGCAAAGGACACGCCTGATCGCCACCTCTATGATAACTTAAGTTGAGCTGCACCATTTTTATATTTTACCTCAAACAGGTTAGGATCTTTACTCTTCATTTTTCTTCAGTCTTGTGTTTATATTTTGCATGTGTGGTTAATCGTCATGTTAGAACTGTTTTTCATGCTTTTACACACATGAGCTCTCTCTGCCATTTTCTCGTTCTTTTTCTGCCTCATTTAAATGTCTCCATCTCAGTGACTTACCTGGTTCTTCTAAAAGACTATTTGCATAGAGACATATACTCGATTAGAAGCAAGCCCATGTCACGTCAAGTGTCATTTTTCCATCTTTCCCTATCTGATCTCTACTGTGGAAGAAATGACAAGCAGCTCCCATTAACAGCGCAAACGCCCTGCACTCCAATGGCTAAATATAGACCTGACAGGGTCCTCCCCTGGGCAGCCACGGCGAGGGGACACAATCACTCTCACCGCTGACATACTTGCTTGACAGACATCTGCTAGAAAAGACTCATTTGCATCCGCCGCTCATTGGCTCAGACGCGTCTTCACATCATGCTAAAGAGCACATCGCCATGACTACCTGCAGCAAACAGCATAAATGGCATCCAGCGGTGCAGGCGTATGCGCATAAGGACAAGGCCAGAAATGCATGTACTGCGAACAAATGACCTTTATTTCAACCTAGAGCAGCAATAAAAGCGACGACGTCCTAAATACTGAATTGAATTGAATTGCTATAATGATGTTTAGGTTATCAAAGAGCAACACGATCTTTTCAAACCAATGTCATTCTCGATTTCTCTCTCAAAATCTCATGCCCTGTTAGAGTGAGCGATGATGCTGCGCTGTGGTGCTTTAAGGATGCTGGATGCCCGGATGTTCTGCAGTCAGAGGCTTTGGTGTGAGGGCACCAGTACCAGGTGAGCCAGGCATGCATCTTTCTCAGCAGTAGCGGCCCGTGGTGGGAGTGCTGCCGGGCGCTGACGTGGGGCGGGGGGTAGTAAACTACGGATTATGGCAGATTAGAGGTAAGTAAACATATAAATAAATAAAACGAATTTCGTTGCGCGCGCTGCATCGCCAATTGGGATGCAGCATCAAAGACATGTCACTTGTAGGATGAGATGGAGGTTACTTTTTTACACTTACTGGTGGATGCTCGCTCACACCACGATAGGTACACCGAGGTCACCATCAGCAAACGTCCGCTAGCCAGAAGGAAGTCTGTGCTAGTCAACAGGAAGTCCATATCAGTTACCCGAGGTATCGTCTCCAAAAGAACAGCATATTATGACAAAAAGGAGCTTGTGTTGGGTGATGGAAACCATAATGGTGCTGAGAACATGTTTGCTGATGTGGATGAGAGCTGGATGGAGCTAAGGCCACACCTGCAGCCGGGGACAATATGCTGGACAAGGCAGCAAGGTGCCAGGGAGCCTGGTCGCTTTATTGTGTTTTTCCTTAATGGGGAGGGATGCATCCAGGATAGGGAATGGAATTTGAACTGTTATTGAAAGTTTGGGAGAGATTTTGAGGTTTTGAGTTATACTTGTGTACTGGACATTATTTGGCTTGTGGTAATGCCTTCAATCTTCCTGGAACGGCATCTAAATCTTGGAATATATATGATGTCGGATTATGGACTTGTCAATACTTTTTCTACATCTAACCAGAATGGCCCCCTCCTTGTACTTATAATAAACAGAGTTCTTTTATCGGCAACCCTCCAGTAATGATTACAGTATGCAGGAACCAGTATATTGTGTGCTGGAAGACATCATAAAAGTGTGCCATGTGCAACCAAGCATGAAAAACACTTTATTCACTGGTCTGCGACCATGTGCTTTAGAGGATGATGTCTTGATTATTTATGATGCATAGCTTTATGCTGTGTGTTATGGGGTAACGCTTGAGGGTAAGCATGGCATCACACTTCTTACTATATATTGGCAGACATATAATATGAGTGTATGTAGAAAATCCACCTTTTCTGCATGGACGCTCCAGATGTTGAGCCTTTTTCTGGACCCTTTGTTTTGCTGGCTTTAGGACTTTGTATGTTTTATCCCTATTAAACAGTAGAACGTTGCCTATGCTTCTACTCTAAAACGTGTACAACCCCCTATTTAGTCAATTTAACTTCCATATACATCTATTGCAAATGGTGCATAAAGTGCCCCATGACATAGTATATTAAATATCATGTGTATGCTGCAGTGAAAAAAATACATGTCTGTTTGGAGCACCAGGGCGCTAAGCTGGGCAGCAGTTTTAATACATTGGTGTGATACATCACATGCAAATATGCTTCTGCCATGTAGGAAAAAAATATTTTTATATTTTCATAGATCAACCCTAAAGTGTTTCTTTTAAGCCAAGGGGACAGGGTGCTAGAGTACAAAAACAGGGCACTCTACATATTGGGACTTAGGCACTCTCCAAGTGCAATAAAGGCGAAAAGCTGTTTCACTGTATAAGCCTTGCTTACGTTTTCCCTAAATAAGATTAGATGGGATTAAAATCATAATTCCCTAACTCCGCTTAAAAAAAGGCTAGAAAAATGCTTCAAAATTATTTCCTGCTTGAGTTTTACAATCTGATTCAATGGTGAAATCAAATTTTTGATGAAGCATCCCACCCAGCAAACTCTAAATAAGACTCTAAAGTTAAAGGTAAAATCTTGAACCGGGGTAAGATGGCAAATCTATAACACCAACAAAGCACCCTCAGTGGCCACAAAGATGAGGTTTGTCCTGCTCTGAGCTTTTGGCACCAAAACAAGCTGCTCCCATTGCAGCACAGCAAATTATGCTTTTACCTTTGAGGGACCCTGACTGGCTACACCAGTGGAACTTTCCCCTCTGGAAAATTTAGACTTTCATTTCAGAGGCTAAGTCAGAAGGTAAAAACTTTGACGTGGACAACCAGCATGGTGTATCTGACCTCCGCTCCATCACGGTTGGCCTGAAATTGTACCTAAGTCCCAGTCAACTGTGAACAGTGACTTCTGATTGCCATTTTATTTTTTCTTTGTGCTTTTTGCCCTGACATTTTAAGAAAAATCACATCTCCAGTTCCCCATAACTTATTTTGCAGACCTTGGTGTTTTTTTGCTCATTAAACTTTATATTTTTTTTTAAATTGGTTTGGGCAGCTCATTGTGTTGTGTGCTTTACCTTAAAATTGTTGCTACTGCTTGAACATAGTATGCACTTTTTTCGGGAGTGCCTGCTGCTTGTGCACAAGCTCTCAGGGAATGAGCATAGATTCTCTCAGAACTGTGTTTGACCTCACCAGAGTGGGTTTATTGAGTTGGTAGGGTTCTCCACTGCCGAATTAATAAGCCTATTTCTAACTGCCTGTGACTGCTGGTTGGACTGTCGGTGTACAGTCTAGTCTTTTGCACTGCTGGTTAAAGAGGCTACATATGTTGCACTATTCAATGCCTGTAGGTACAAGCCTTCGAGATCTTTTTAAAAGTAAAGGTAAAAAATTACTAGATATGGGGAACTGACAGTTGTCAACACTCAATGTGCAGGCTGCTTATGAATTTTAACAATATAAAAGGTGTTGGATAAACAGAATCAAATTATCAACAGAGAAGGTGATAGTTCTAGGAACAAGCAAAAAGCAAGAACTGGATTACAAGGTTGTGCAGTCAAGAACGGCAGGGCAGGGTGCAAATTTCATTCCTATCTGAAAAACATTCTCATCACCTTCGACACTAATGGTGTTAAAAGCATGAGAGGAAAGGGGGCGGATTCACCTACCATTTATTTGAGAAGTTTTATATAGCGCGAACTCTGACCCATCAGGGTATCAGAGCGCTGTACAGAGAAGCAGACAAGCTAAACAAGTAAAGGTGTAAATTGTGAATACTGTACATATAAGAGGTAAAACATACAAAAATGTGAAAAAGAACAACAAGCAACATAGTAGATATAAAGTAACAAAATTGCATAGTAGAATGGGAGACCAGGGCTGTAAACAAGAAATAATAGTTTGCCTGGCTTCAGGTCTATTGTTGAAGGTAATTATTCAGGAGCAAACCGTTTGACTTCTTTTTTGAATGAGGAGGTAGAAGGGTTAGTTCGGATTTCAGGAGGAAGTGCGTGTCATATTCTCAGGACAAGACCAGAGAAGGAGCGGTTATAAGTTCTCTTCTTTTTGAATTTTTGTGGTTTCAGCAGTAGAAAGCTAGAACTTCTCAGGGACCTATTCATACCTGATAGTTAGAGTTTTTTTGCCAGGTAAACAGGAGTGTTATACAAATAGTGCCTTTAGGTATATTTTGTGTCAGGAAAATTAAATTTTTGTGACAAAAACCTTTCAGGCTGTCTTTTGCGTCATCTCTCAGTTTGAAATGTCCTATGCAGTGAAGCCTTTACTGCATACAGATAAGACCCAGAATGGAATATTGAGATGTGGTTGCTCATAAAACTACTGTTGACAAAATGAAACCACAGACCCTCTCTTGCAAAGGTTCCTTGTGTCAATTCTGCCAATTTCGTCAATTCCATTTCTAGAATTTCCAATTCAAGCATCCCTCACACAAACCATTACAGGAAAAGTCAATGTGGTCCTCAAAATGTGTGGTTACAGCCAATGTGTGTGAGTAAATCATTGATTTTATAGTCCAAAGAGAATATCATATTGCTATTAATTGACCTTTTGGATAGAAATCTGTTTTGCATGGGTCGTTTTATTTGTATTTTTTAGGAGGTGATGTGAGTTGGATAAAGACAACACCTGTTATTTGCAGCACCAATAAATGCAAAATATGTGCTATTCCCCTGTACATAAAACAAAAGTTATTGTTGTCTTTAGCTCCATAACTGGAATTGAGCAACTTTTCAGCAATAACTCCTTGAGTTACAAGGAACACCGCAGGGTCTGGCTGTTTTTTCCCTGTCGGTGAGTTGGTCATTGCCAGATGGGTCAGTTTTGACAGGCATGCTGGGCAGTGTTTTGTGACCTTCTTGCTCCTCAGATTTGCAATAATCACAAGCTGGCAATTGACATTATGAGGGACAGGGCACAGGCTCGCTCCCTTGGTGTCAGATTTTCTCTACACCCATTTGCTGCCTGTGCTTGTCCCTTGGGTGTCCATGATTGTTCTTACCTCCAATGACTAGAGAGGAAGAAGAGAGACAATTCAATGCTGCTCTATTGCTGCCTCATCCACACCACCTCTCCATGCCTGCCACTAGTCTTCTGCCTTCTAGAAACTAGAGTGCGATATCAGATCCACAGGTTCAGACTAGGACAGAAAATTGGCTTGACACCAAAATAAAAGTGGCTCCTGTTAGGGAATCAGAAAGTTAAAAAAATAGTCTACATTTGCAAATCAGGGAAGTTATGAACTTGCAAAGACACACTGTAAATATGCTTTGCAAGATATGGGTGACCACATGCATTTGTGCTTGCTGCAGGCAATGTGTGTTGAAATGCCTTCATTAATCAAAACGGGGAGATAGTAGGAGAGGGTCCACTCAGCTCCCAGAGAATACTTATATAATCAAAAGAGAGTGTACCAAACTGGATACTATGCCATAGTCTCTGTTATGTTATGTTAAAAATATTTAATATAGCGCTCAACTCACCCGGGGGCACCTCGGCGCTCTGCGGAGCAAGGATCAGGACAGAAGGGAAAGAGTTAGAAGAGGTATGCTTTGAGAAGTTTCCTAAATTTGCAGTAGTTCGTGCAAGTGTGAACATAGAGTGGCAGCTTGTTCCAGTAGTGGGAGCAAGATATGAAAAAGCCTTCCCAACACTATGCGCCAGACGAATGCGAGGGACGCATTATAAGGCTTTGTCACAGGATCTAAGGCAGCGTCCAGGGGTGTAAGTTTTGATTTTTTGTTGCAAGTATAACGGGCCTTTCCCAATTAGGGCGTTATAAGTAAGGCAACAGATCTTAAAACAGGACCTTTTCTTTACTGGGAGCCAGTGCAGTTCTCTCAGCAACGGTGCTGAAGATGTGCCTGATGGGCGGTTGAGAACAAGCCTGACAGCAGTATTTTGGACAACCTGGAGTTTGGCTACAAGTGTCTCGTTAACATCCGCAACAAGGGTGTTGCCGTAGTCCAATCTACTTATTACCAAGGCTTGTACTAGAGTCTTACGGGCGGAGGTTGGAAGGAAGGGGAATATTCTGCGCAGAAGGCGCATATTATAATAGTACACTCCCGCGGTGGTGAAGATATGCTCTTTCATTGAGAGAGCTTGGTCAAGTTTCATGCCCAGGTGTTTTACAGCTTTTTTAGGCTCTTAGGGGTTGTCCCAGAAACTCTCAAACCCTTTTTGCCTCCAGCAGTATGTATCATCCCCACTGGTGCATTTCTTTTTGGTGGCATCTTCATCGGGCTCTACACATGGGTACTCACTTTCCCAGATCAGTGATGCCTCCAACTGGATAGAGAGTGTCTGGTTAGAAATTCTGGTGGAATATGTGAAATTACATAAAATTATCTCCAATGCCCAAATACGAAAGTTTTAATATAGATACAAAGGAATAGGGGTAAGGTTAAAAGCAGTGCTTGGGATGAATTACTTATCCTTAGTATCAAGTGGGGTGGTCAACATGGTTCGGCCAAGAATTGCTTCTGGGGGTCGGTAGCCTTTACCAGGACCTTAGGTGGTCAGATCCCTGTTTTTTGGTTATTCAGGTAAGTACATTCACTTACATCCCTTCGTTTTTCAGAACGAATAGTAGTTGCAGATTTAATGACCTGCAACTAGGGAAATAATCACAGAAGGAGAGGTAAACCATTTACAGTTGGAGGCATCACTCACCTGGGGAAGCGAGTACCTAGGTGCGGAGCCCGATGATGATATCACCCAAAAGAACTGCACTAGCGAAGGTGATACATTCCGCTGGAGGCAACTAGGGTTTCTGGGTTTCCGGGACAACCCCCGAGAGACTCTGGCATAGTATCTGGTTTGGTCTACTCTCTTTTGATTATATAAACGTTTGTGGTAATACCAGAACAAATCAGCCCTCCAGACCATAAAACAGGCCCACAATGAGCCATAAAACCACCCCACACACTGACCTGTCAGACTAGTCCACTGGACTCTGATACATTGGCCTACATGCAAGCCCGACACTACAGATTCAAACTGCATAGCCACTTTACTGCAGCAGCGTTGTGTTGCGGGAGAGGTGGAAGAGGAAGGGCCTGGAGGAATGAGGGTGAGTTTATTTGGGTGTTGCATATGTGTTTTTCTTTGTGAGCATCTTGTTTGACGAATAACATTTATTTTGAGTTATGTCACTTTAAATCATTTTTTTCAAAGCACATTAATTTCCCCAGAAATGACTAGTTGGCTTTGAATCTACATATACCATCAGAATGCTAATAGGCAGTGCCCAGTCTAAAGGTACTTGAGAATAACCTTATAAGCAATGTTGATTGTTATGAGATGTACCGCAGACCAAGAGACCATGACAAGACCATTAGTGGCAGATGGCAACGCTGAGTGGAAAGCCACTTAAATAACTGGCTTGGTAAAATTATGTTGCTTGTCCAATAAAAGTTTGGCACACAATACAAAGACTTTAAAAACACTTTCCTTTAATCCTTTTTTCTAGCATAATACCCACTTCCATTAATTTATCTCGTTAGTGGAGCAGGCTTTGACTTATCCCTGTGCTTCAAATCCCCAATGAATTGAACCACTAACAACTGAAGTGTTTCTCATTTAAATCTTCATTAAAGTGTTTAGTAAAGGATGATTGGCTAGACAAAGGAGATTTTATGGATTTATTTCATTTGGTTTCATTTTTCTCAAATTGTAATGAATAAAATCTAGACATTTTGGCATAATCGGTGGTGTGAATTTAGAATCTGGAATAAACGTGGTTGGTTGTCGATTAATATCACATTATAAATGGATTAATATTCCTATTATATTAATACCCCTTTATTTATAGATTTAGAGAACACTTTACATTGAGAGAATATAAAAGGAGACTCATATAGTACACTATAGGCAGAACAGAATTATATTTTCATAACACAAATATCACTTCTGTACAGGCTTTTTACCACTTCCTAATTTGGCAGTGAGGGAGACTGTGGCATTTGGAAATTACTTGATTTGCCAAAATTCACCCAATTTTGTTCAAGAGAAGGAGCTGTGTTTAGAACTCGGGCTTCTTAATTCCAAAATTAGCATGGGCTACCAGATCACAATTCCCCATTTCAATACTAAATGTGATGAGTTAATATTTTGCTGTTACTATTCATAAGGGGATTAACGAGTATGTATAATTAAGACATGTAGTACCTACACTGTTTTCATTGTCAGTACAGCATGCAGAAACAATATGATTGTCAGCGTACAGATTCATTCCAGTCAAAGTGACACCGGCATTAGCCTTTAATTATTTATTTACGTTTAGCATTTATAAAGCACAAACAGTAGTCAAGACCGGACAAAACAATACAGAGTTGCAGTTACTTTGTAAAAAGATAAGATTCAGTATTCGAGTAAGGAGTGCAGAGTAGATGTAATGGTATCAGAGAATCCTGGGAGTAAACCGATTATGGCAAGGCATTCCAGTGCTTTGCAGCTGCCACAGGGAGAGCACAGCTCCCCAAAGGAGGAACTTTGAAACTTTGGTACCAACACAAGAGATTCCTTCTAGAATCTAAGGTCCCTCCTGGGTATATATATCCTGGGTATATAGCGCACAAATTTCCGAGATATAAGATTTTGTTGCAGGCCAAATACGGCCTTTTGGACAAAACAAGCAGATTTAAACTAAATTCTATGTTTGATCAGAAGCCAGTGGAGGAGCATAAACACTGGAGAAATCGAATTGGTTCTTCTCAGGTTCAGGTCAATCTTGCTGTTGCATTTTGTCCCAACTGCAATTTTTTAAAAACCTTATCACGGTAGTTGAGATAAATAAGACTGCAAATAGTCCAATCTTGTTGCAATAAATGAATTTAAACATTGGACTTTATGTGAAAAGGTAAACAAGTAAAGATTTGAGGTTTAGTAGGAGTAATTGGTACCTACATGAGCAGACAATGCAGTAAATCTGTTTTTGGAGAGTTAGGCCTGCATCACATCTGAGAGAGAGGTACCTTGCACATTGGACAAGGGGTGTTTTTTCTCTGAGGAATGAAGAACAAAAATGCAGATTTAGCCCAATGAGGGTCTAAAAGTGGGCAGAATGCCAGTTTTGCTCCCCTTTAACTTTGATGTATTCCTGTGCATCCAGATATTCATGTTTTCAGACAATCATTTAGAACAGTTGCCTTCTGGATGGGATCACCATCGATTTAAAAAGAAATATGTGCACCCTTGGCGTACATTATCATAGATAAACCAAAGGAGCAAGGAAACTAAGGGGGCATACAAAGATTTCTACGTATTGGGACAACACAGAACCTTGTAGGACCCCACATGGCAAAGACTTTTCTTAGCTTATGGTTAAAAAAAGGCAAAGATAAACCTGGGTTGATTTCTTAGCTAAACGTTTTTTGAAAAACAAACCGCAGCATCAACGCACCAGCTGATTTAGTAAAATCAGATGGCCACCATATGATGCTGAACGGACCAGTAAGACCAGAGTAGCAGGGTCATTGCCCCAATTTCTAAACTACATCCTCAACGGAAAACGGATAGCACAAGGTGTTGAAAGTTGTGCGAATCTATAAATTGCGAAAACTGATTGAAAACTGCACATTCCAGCACTTTGACCAGATCAGTTGCAAAACTGGCCTTGTAATTATGTAAACTGTTCGAGTCCAAGTTGGGTTTCTTCAAAAGTGTAACAATCTTAGTTTTGGAACTTAACATTAGAGAGTCAGTGAGGATGTTGACAACTGAGCTGATATAAAAAACAGAACCATAGACTGGAACTTTGTATCCTTTGATGTTTCTGTACCGTATGCAGGCCAGGGGGACTTTGTGAAGAATAACTCCTCCTTATTTCATAGTGATAGGAAAGATTGAGTTTGGAAACCATCTTTGATCCATGTGTGTCTTTAGTACACCAGTTCAACAACTGCTTTTGCTAGCATACATTTGGCCAGTATCCAAGCTCTTTGTAATCATGTTTAACTTCTGGGTGATTTGAAGGGAGAAGAAAAGCATCTAGTCATGAGTAGCCTAAACTGAAACACAAATGCAGTATTAAAAAGAAAAAGATAAGAAACGTACAAATTCTTATTGGACTTTTGAGAGCTAGAACTGCTTTGCTCGGGAAGGCAGTAGGAAGTATGCATACAGTAGAAAGGCACACTGCACTGAATGCTACCTTTCTGGGAACAACGTGAACTTTTAATGTTAATAAATCAGACCAGCCTCCGCAATACCTTCTTTAGTCTAAAGTTGAAAACAAGAGTACTATTATTAAGTGGGCCTTTGAAAAGTACCCACAAGTGACCTGGGGCTATTTTTAACCACGCGCACATAACTGGCTCCTTTCATGTGTAGTTTCCTTCCACCTACTGCGGATTGCGCATTTGCTTTATTGATCCCAATGCTCCCATTCTGGTGAATCAAACTACATAAATAATCCTTAAAACAACAAGCAGAAAAAAACACAATTACCAGAGTCGGTTGCACTGTAAAAATACTTCCTGTGTACTCGGTAGTTGGCCTAGACCCCACCCGGGGGGGAGGGGGGGGGTAAGGTGCTGCTTCCATGACGACTCAAGAAAAGGGAACCTGGGCTGCTTGTCATCGGTTACCCCCAGACACATGTTATATCAACTAGGACCCAGCAAACCCAACGGATGTGACGACTTAGACTGGTCAGTAAATGATTATTGTTTTTTTGATTACTGAGAACCTCGTGCTCTCATTTGGAAGGCTTGTCGTGGGCAGCCTGTTGATGACGGAACCGCAGCTCATTACATTGTGTGGACAATTTGAAATTGACTCTTGCTTCTACAGGAGAAACCATGCATGGCCACCACATGTGCTGAATCTTTTGATGAATTCCAAAAATAGTTTACATTTCTTAAAAATGTACAGCTCTTGGTGAAAACCCATGTGAATTTTTCAGTTACGCTTGTATAGTTTAACTTAATGTAACGCAAATTATGCAAAATGTCAAAAACTATGTCAGGGAGTAATGTTGCACATTTGTTTTACTTCCTTGGACTGCGTTGAACCAGTTCCAGCAGAATATGTCTTGCAGGATCAGAAAATGTATCCCCATAGAAGTGTGGCCTTGTAATCATTTTTCCCTACAGATACCCCAAAGTGCATTTCGCATATGTTCTGCATACATTCATGTAATTGTGCTGATATTTTGCTTCATTTCAGACAGAAAATACAAATTTTCCACACCCTGAAAGCTGAAAGGTGCATACATGTGAAATCTTACTAATCCCTAATTCTAAATTCTCTCCAGTCAAACCGAACTCTCCTTTCACTCCCCCTTCATATTTCTACGCTAGCATTAGTCATCCTGAGTCCCTAGCATCTATAGGTAATTCAGCCAAGCTGTTTAAGATAATGGAATCTAAAAGCTGTTCTAGAAATCCATCTACACTGTCAGTGGTCCCCGAAGTACACACAGTTAATGAAGCCCAGGGCGGCCCTTTTGCCAATTCTAGTGCGGTAAATATTATTAAGATCCTGTCCTGGAACGTGGCAGGTCTAAAAAGTAAATTAGATTGTCCCGATTGGGGGGAGTTTGTGGATTCCTGTGACATTTGTATGTTCCAGGAATCCTGGGCAACTGAGGAACTAACTCGCGTGGGCTTTGTCTCTTTTTATATACCCGCTGTATCTAGGGGTCGGGGTAGACCGTCAGGAGGACTTTGTACGTGGGTTGGCTGTCATTTAGGGTGTACGATCACTCAGGTGTCGCATAGTTCCTCAGACATCCTATGTTTATTATTGTCTTTTTCCCCTGAGTTTAATATTGCCTTAATTAACGTCTACTCAAGGCCGGTAAGGATAGGTCTAGAATCAGCAACCATAGACCAACTAGATGGTTTGTTATCCGGCTGCATGGATAACGCACTAGTGGTGCTGGGGGGTGACCTGAATTGTCAATTCGAACCTATGATAGACTTAATAGATACCCCTGTTACTGAGGAGGATGAATTGTGGGCTATCCCTGATACTAACATTCCTCCGATCAGGGCATGGACACCCTTGGCTCTCCAAATAAAAGCACTCACTTTAAAGTACTCCTTGCGAGCCTGCAACGGTCGCTCCAGTTCGGACTCTCCAGGGAGTTTTACATACAACAGAGTGGGGCACTCCTCTATTTTAGACTATCTCCTTGTTGAAACCAGGTTGTGGGGCCAGGTCAAGGATTTTATTATTAAGCCTCGCCTTGACAGCGATCATAACGCTTTACTATTAGAACTTGCTGTCCCAACGCCAGGAGCTCAATTGGCGCAAGAGTCTGCCATTGAGCACCCACCAAACCTATCTAATGACAGGCGTAAGGTCAGGTGGGCATGGTTGGAAAAAACGCCCCATAAGATGGCTCGTCTATTCGAGGTCGTCTTACCCAATCTTGTGGCCATGTTTGAGCTCGTAAAAAATGGAAGGATTACTCCATCCCTTACAGAAGTAGCAAAGGTTAATGAATCTACTATCTCTAAGTTACGGGAGATATTTTGGCCATTATGTGTAAGGGGCCGTGGGCAGAAATATCCACTGACCTGGTTTAATGACCACTGTCGGTTGGCTAAAAAAGCGTTGTTGGAGGCTATCAAATCCAGGTGCACGATCAGAGTAAAAAATGCAAGGTCACTTTATAAATCCACTATTGCTTCTGCAAAAAAGGACTGGGAAGTAGGTAAATGGGACAGCCTGAAAAAGGCCCTGGAGACCAAGGACATGAAAAAATGTTGGTCCATTATTTCCACAGGTAGTAGCATAGGTAAGGTGGCCATTGACCCAAATATTGATGCTAGCCGTTGGGAAGAGCACTTTCTGGCCCTTTATGCTTCACGTGCCATGGGGGCCTATAGTCAGACCTCAGTGAACAAGTCCTTCTCTATCATAGACACACCCACCCCAGAGATCACTTTGAAGGAAGTTACAACTGCGCTAAAAAGGATAGTTCCTGGGAAGGCCGCAGGCCTGGACAAGATCCCAGGGAACCTTTATCGGGCCAAACCCAAGATCTGGTGCCCCTATCTTTGGGTGGTCTTTAATGCCATCTTACAGGGAATGGCCCTCCCCGCAACGTGGCTTGGTGCGGAAATCCTTCCCATATATAAAAAAGGGTCTCCTATTTTACCTACTAATTACAGACCCATTAGTCTGATTGATGTATCTCAAAAGGTATTTGCCAGGATTATAGTAGATCGGCTTCAAGCATGGCTGGAGGAGCACAAGATTATGACCCCATTGCAGGCTGGGTTTAGAGAAAAAACCTCCACAATAGACCAGGTCTTCAGGCTACAACTTCTCCACTGGAAAGCTGTACATCTTGAAGGGGGTAGCCTGTACCTGGTCTTCGTGGACCTCAAGAGTGCCTTTGATTTGGTCCCTAGAGATGCGCTGTGGGGGGTCTTGAGTGAACTAGGGTTACCACCTTATCTCTTAGATATATTGAAAAGACTACATACTGGTAATTATGCCCAAATTCGCTTTGGGAAAAAAGGGGACTGACTCACCCCATTCCCATTGAAAGGGGGGTAAGACAGGGATGTGTGCTTGCCCCCACCCTGTTTTGTATTTACATTAACGGTTTGGTAGGTGCACTGAGCAAACTCAAGGACATAGATGCCCCCAAATTAGCGCACAAGCTGATACCGGCCTTGATGTTTGCTGACGATACCCTACTCCTTTCCAAATCTCCCATGGGAATACAGAGAATCCTGGACGGGTTTTGTGAGTTCTGTAGGACCAGGGGTTTGGAGATCAATCTTGACAAAACAAAATTTATGGTCTTCAACCCCAAAAAATCGACCCGCTCAAGCCCATGTATGAATGGTATCGCTCTGGAGAGGGTAACCACGTTTGATTACCTGGGAGTCACTCTTAATGAAAACATGGCCTTGGGACCTCAAATAGCCAAGTCAAATCTGAAACTGTCTCAGACCACAGGTGGCTTGTTTAAGTTTTATAGGAAGTTGTTCCACAAGCCAGTAAGTCCTGTTGTGGAGATCTATAAAACTCAGCTAAGGAGTGCAGCCCTATACGGGGCGGAACTTTGGGGGCATCTCCAACCTAGCCTGATTGCTAAAACAGAGAACAATTTTATAAGACAGTTGTTTAGCTTGCCAGTGAGCACCCCTTTGGTTCCCCTTCGTATGGATCTCGGTGTGAGACCAGTTATAGAGGAAGCAGGATGCAGACCTTTACTGTACCGGCGCCGCCTTTGGGCGACCCCGAAACTGGTAGAATTTAGATCTGAGCTTTTAGAAGTTCTCAGGTGTCCCGGTATAGGCAAGCTGCCATGGTTCTCCTACATCAGAGAAAGCTTCTGTTCCATTGATAGATACGATTTGTGGGAAAACCCTGACAGAGCTTGTGTGAGAACCTCGCGTAAACTTATAATCACCAGTTATAGGGAAGGCAAATTGTATAAACTCCAAGTAGATTCCTCCACTGGTTCTCTCACCTCAAAATATTTGGATGTGAAGGTTATGTATAAGATCAAGCCATGCCTAGATGAAATTCGACCGGCATTAGCCAGAAAACTGTATATGCAGTTTCGGCATGGCTGTCTCCCCTTGAGATCCTATACAAATAAATGGTACTGTGGGTGCACTTTAGGTTGTCCCGCATGTGGCGAGCCTGAGGAGTCAGAGCTGCATGTATTCTTCTTTTGCAAGGGGTACCACAAAATTAGGCATAGCGGGCTAATCCAGTTATGCAGAAACCTTGTCACAACTCACTGTAAAGAAGCCTTCAGGCTCCTAAAATTCAACACTGAATTGTTCATAGCCTATGCTGTTTCGCGTTTTTTGAACTCTATGTGGTGGGCCAGGATGAAATATCTTAAAGCTTAACTATGGTTCATGTTATTGATTATATTTCTTGCTTTTAGCTCTAACTGTATTTTAACCATTGGTGGCTTTTATCTCTGTTTTTAAACTTTTTAACCTTTTTAATACTGTTCGTATTTATATGTACCTATTCTTTTATGATGCATTCACATCGAAATAAAGAATTAACAAAAATGAAAATGAAATCTTACCAACCCTATGGCGTTGATCAGAAGTCTATGTGATACTATGCATTTGTCATTGACTAAAACTTATTTCCTCCTATTATTAGCTATTTTATTAACATAGCATTTGCTCTTACACTTTTGTCATTTAATGGAGTGGTAAATATAAAGTGGTTCCTGTTAGGCAAATCAATATTAGTTATTTTGTTGCCTTACGAGGAAATGTGTGCCCTGCTGGGATTCTAACCTGTGACCCGCAGTTTCACAGAGATCACAGCCTCAAGCTTTTAGCTCCTTGATGTATCTAGCTAGTTCCAGTTGTCAGTCACATACCTGTCAAACATGCTGCTCGTGAGTGAAAGTAAATG
Source organism: Calotriton arnoldi (assembly GCA_963921515.1). NCBI lineage: Eukaryota > Metazoa > Chordata > Amphibia > Caudata > Salamandridae > Calotriton > Calotriton arnoldi. The sequence continues at coordinate 1,277,082 of CAWUFW010002901.1, forward strand.
CGCCTGTGACCATGTTCACCAATGCACCAATTCACTGAGAAAATGTACAGCTCCTGCTGATGGCTTACTCCTAGCTTTATGTTTATTTTGAGGAATTCCATAAGAATTCCAGGAGTAATACTGGGAAGCTGCATGCAAATTTACACATGCTTGATGGACATGGTTTACTTCTATACAGATGTAATGCTATCTTTTTTTCTTCATAGGAAAACATATCTTTACGTGCAGAGATAACCAATGCAAAATAACCTAATTAATTTTGAGGAAATGTTCCTCCCATTCCCAAATTGGAGAGGATTTTCTTCTGCCTTTAAAGAACAAAACCTCTGATCATACCCCATGGGGGACTTGGGTGAAAACGGCTGTGATTACCCATAAACTCCCATCTTTGCAGATGTTCATCAACTTTGCATGCTATTTTTACCCTAGAACACTTTTCTCCACACAGGCAAACGTTTACTCCTTTATAAAATAACTCCATACTGGTGCCAAATCACATGAAATTAAGTCAATTTGGGAGTTTTATTTAAATGAACATGCATTAACACTCATAAATCATGCCTTTGCACACCTATATTGGCATTAGGTGAGCAAATGGCAATAGGCGAGCCTTAGGCACTAACAAGTGTCTCGTAAGCGGATACAAGGTAAAATGCTGGTTTCCAGAATGTATGTCAAGTTTGGATAGCTTGTGAAAATATTGAGACCTTTGTGTCCCCACACAAATGAATTCTTGGGGAGTGCAGTGCCAGAGTGCCAGTTTTTATGTGTCAAACTTAAAGAACCTCATGAGTTCCAGTTCACCCTACTTTGGTAATGCAGCACGGGCAAAGGTGTTCAAACATTTGCATGGGTCCAAACTCTGAAGCAAAAGAGGAATTTCCACTGATTATTATTACAAAATGGTTCACACGGGCACCAGCTAGCTCTTCTTTATTGCTAAAGGGCCCTGGGGCGGGAAGGTGGTAGGGTACCCAAATGCCTGTTGCGCAACCAGAGAACTCCTGTAACACAGCCCCTGGTGTCACTATTATACAAAAGAAGGGTACTGTTGGACTTGGCCCTTTTTGTAGGGTCATCCCAGAACTTTTTGCCTTTTTCCTGTTTTTTTTCTGACATGTTTTTGTTGGTTTTATGACTCTGGGCACTTTACCACTGCTGATCAGTGCTAAAGTGCATGTGCTCTCTCTTGTAAACTTGGTAGGATTGGTCTACACCTGTTTGGCATATTTAATTTACCTGTAAGTCCCTTGTAGAGTGGTATCCCATATACCCAGGCCCTGTAAATGAAATGCTACTAGTGGACTTTCAGCGCTGCTTGCTCCACCCACCGAAGTAGCTTTTCAAACCTGTCTCAGGCCTCTGCCGCTGCAGGGCCTGTCTGCTCAGTTTACTGTCGCAGTGACGTGGCATGTAAAGTGGTTGCCACGTCTGAAATTCCCATTTTACTACATATAAGTCACCCCTAAGATAGGCCCTAGCTAGCCCTATGGGCAGGGTGCTGTGTAGGTAAAAGGTAGGACATGTGCTTTAACTGTGTGGCATGTCCTGGTAGTGACAAGCAGCCTATTTGATTTCTCACTGCTGTGAGGCTGCCCTCTCATAGGTTTGCATTGGGGATTCCCTGATATGTGCTTCAGTGGTAATTTCTGATATGAGAGGGGAAGCGTGGCCATGTTTGGTATGTTTGGAATAGTAGGGAGAAATCCTGTTTATTGGTGAAAGCGGATTTGTCATTACTATTTTAGAAATGCCACTTTTAGAAGTGGCCATTTCTGTGTGCTTATGTGACTCTGTGCCCTGCCTGGATGTCTATTCACTGTCTGGTTTTGACTGAAAGGAGAGAGGGGATGTGCATTCACTCTAGACAGTCACAAGGGGGGTTGAGGTGTGTCCTGCCTTTCCTGGGTGACTCAGCGCTAGGCTGAATAGACCTTGGCTGCATTTAGAGTAGCGGGAGGAGTTTTCCTTGCACCTGAATAGGCCTTGACTGCATTTGGAGTGGTGGGAGGAGTTGCACCTGCACCTAAATAGGGCTGTGCCTGCCATCTACAATGCTGTCTTCACCCCCCTGTGGTGTGTCTGGAGCCAGGGCCTGTGATGTGAATGGGGGTGTTGTGCACTTCTATACAGTGTTTGAAGTGCCCCCAGAACAAAGAAATTCTAACTATAAGTACAGGGGCTGTGACCCCACAAAGCTAAGACACTGCGTGGACTTGTAACCAGACACTGCTGGCTCGAGAGACTGCATCTGGCCAGAGGAGAAGCTTTATGCTGCAAGGGGAAACCGCCACTGGAACTTTGCCTGGCTGTGCTGATCTGCTGGAAGCACTGCCTCTTGTTCCCCTGAAAGGACCCTGTGTGCTGGCCTGTTGCCTGCCTGTGTGACCCAGTGATCTCCCAGGGCTTGGTATCCTGCCCTGCAGTACTTAGAAAATGTAGCATTGGGTGAGCGCTTTATTCCTTCTGTGTGCCTTCCCTTTGCTTTGGGAAAGCTCTGGCACGGGTGCTCTATTATACAAGAGCCTTGGTGTGGTATGCTCCTTGAAACCTCAAAGGAGCGGTAACCTTGCAGTGGAATTCTGGGCTGAGCCCCCCCACCCTGTGGTGTGCAGAGCCCAAGATCGGGAAGCAGCTGTCCGTCTCTGCACGGCCGCTCATCAGCGAGACCAGCACGAGGGAGTCTGCAGCATTGCTGGGCAACCGGCATGGCCGACCGGAGTTCCCGGCGTTGCTCGGCCACACCTCCAGAAGCCAACGAGGATGCCGCATCATCGGCGACGCCAGGAGGAGTCCCTGAGCCGAAGTGGAGTCAATAAAGACTTCGCTCCGTGCCCAGCCAGCCGGGGGTGTGATGTTACAAGAGGAGTCCCGCTCCTTCCGCCTGCTGGGTCCTACCGGAACCGTCGGACTTGCTTCCAGCCCAGCCATAAGGCTGACACAGGTACAGGCTGGCAGCCCCTTCACGTTTCCTTTCTGGGAGGCCCAGCAGGCGCCCCAATCACTCCCGGCAGTGACCTCTCACCTGGACAGTGTGCTCCAGGCTGAGTCCCACCGAGCTGGAAATCAGGTGGTGGGTATTCTTGAAGCGTTCTTCCCCATCTTCCAAACCACCCTGCCCCTGGGGGATGTGTCCCCCTTGCCTGCTCCACAGAAACCGGTGAAGCATTTCCTGGCAGCACGGGCTGCCTGGAGAGTGCAGGGGAAGCCCCGTTAGGGAAGCCAGCTTCCCTGGGAGTTTTCTCTATGAGGTGTTCACGCCGTATTACTTAGGGGACCAAGTAATGGTGAACAAAGGGATTGGGGCCGAAGGTACTTTACTTATGTACAGTGATGGTTTGAGGCATAAAGTTTGCATGATGTTTGAGAACGTGTGAAATTCACAAATATTTACTTATGTACACTACCTACACTGTTATGACAATTGCCCAATTAGCAAAAATGATTTATGATCTATGTGACGTAATGACAAGTGCCTAGTTGCGCAGTAATTTATGTGATTGTGGTCTAATGTGTTTGATGAACAATACAAAGGATATTTTTAGATAGCCTTGTGTGGAGTCTCTTTTTGTGGTGTGCCTAGTGTGTCACTGGTATGTGTTGCGCAAACACTTTACACATTGCCTCTGGGATAAGCCTGACTGCTCTGCCAAGCTACCAAGGGGGTGAGCAGGGGTTATCTTGGGTGTGTAACTCCATTTCCCTGACTAGAGTGGTGGGTTCTGCCTGGCTTAGGTGCATACCCTAGCCAACCAGAAACCTGATTTCTAACAGTACTCACTTTCAACTTCAGAACGATGAAAAACTGAGTTGGCCTCTGTTTGATCTTCTGGCCTGTAGGGGTGGTACAGATCTCAGCAGTCTGTAGCATCTGGCACACATAGCTTACATTTTCAGATTCCACTCTACCAATGGCTGATACTATTACCTGGATCTATCAATCAATCAATCAATCAGGGGTTGTATAGCGCGCTACTCACCTGTGAGGGTCTCAAGGCGCTGGGGGGGGGGGGCGCCAGCGGCTCCGGATCCTACAGCTTAATTAATAAGTGGGAATGTTGAATTTCCTCTTTGTTACTGGGGAACCTCAACTACTCTTCTTTAGCAGTCGCCTTTCAGAAAGTTGGTGGAAAGGATAAAAATCTGTAGTGTGGCTGTAATTCATATGCGCGGCAGCCCAGGCGCTTGTCATTTTTCGTGTTCAGTGCGCGGTAAATAATGATTGCTCCAAAGTGGCGTACGGTAGGTCCCCGGTGATCCATTTCCAGCATGTGTCAATTACTTTATGTTGGGCGGTCTGGTTTGTCATATAATTAGAAGCCAAGTGAACAAGACAGGTCTACAAACAGCGTCGTATTCCCCAACACATCAATACTTACTGTGCTTGTCTCCTCTCCTTGACATATCTGTGAGCAGCCTAAAGAGATTGGGCACATTTTTCAAGACCAGCTATCTAACGAGCAATGTTGTAAAGTTTTCAAATCTGTGTCACAGTTCCTGAATGTATACATTCAAACGTAGATTTTGTGCAATTTTTTGGTATGATAACAGCGTAAGAAGAATGTGAGACAAAACAAATTTGATGAAAAATAAATATTTTACAGCGAACTGAAGCAGGATGGCGTGTTATAATAATACTTAAACTACTCTATCTTCATCTTCCAGCCTTTATGAAATATCTCAGACGTCAATGTTTCAAATTTATTGAAATGATCCAGGCAGTAAATGTGAAAAGAAATTTTGAAAAAGCTTGCATCCCAGTACTAGTATCCCATGGAAGAGTTCAGCACCCTTCACACTGCAATACTATATGTCAAAACTCTGCTTCCCTTTTAGTATTAATAATATTTGTCTGTACTTAGTCTAGCATTTCTACTATCTAGCCATCTGATTTAATTTGAAGGGAATTAGTCACATCAGTGAAGTAGACTTAGTTTAGTCAATATTTAATAAGCTGACTTCACGATTTAGATGAAGAGTATACCCTTATTGACTCTTAAGGAATTATAAAGGGGTAAGATAAGTGGTGTGCCCCTGAATATCGAGATTTGAATCTCAATGCCATAAAATATCGTCATCAGAATATCGAGGCCGAAATACAGAAAGGTGGTAAATAGAGATTTTCTATAACTAACTCCATTTAGAAGTACCAAGACAATATGTATATTTTCAAGGTGCATAGATGTGGAGTTAAGAATAGTAAATCTATACTTCCTCTATATGCACTTACCTTTCTATAGTTTGTCTGTGGATATTCAGTCTGATATTCTGATACTACTGCTTGATATTCTGTAGTACAATCAGAAAGGTTCATGGGCCATTCATGACAATAAATTAGGGTGTACATCACATTTTTCTCTTTAGTTTGTTTTTGTTAGTTGGTGTTGTAGGTAGATCACTCCAGTAGCACAGTTTCCACACCAGGAGAGCCTCATAGTTTGGTGGTCTCGTCTAGCTGAACACAAGTAGATGAAAGCAGGGCTATAAAGGTACAGATAGCTGGGGAGGCATCTATACTTGCTATCCATTTCAAAGTTTTTGTATTTGAACTCTTTGACAGAGTTCCCTACTCTTCATATCTTAAAATGTAAAATAGTTAATCACAGCCTATCTTTAAATTTGAGATTTTCGGGAACAACTATATAAATAATGAATTGGTGGTATCAACAGATGCTACCAGGCTAATTTTAATGCCAGACAAATTTGTGAGCTATGTACTTAAGTCTGTGCAGACTATGTAAAACAGTTTTAAGAGGAGGGAAAAAATGTCCTTCTCCACACATAAAAAATTAACATTTCCGTAACTGGTCTTGTAGTCCAGATATCTTAGCTTGCAATATGTCAGTTATTAACATGTTATATTTACCACTTGTCTGCCTGGGGCCATATTATATGTATGGCACACTTTCCCTGTTTGAGCCATGGCGCACCTTTCAAAAGGTGCGCCGGGTGCAAACAGGGACAGTGCGCCCTAAGAGAAAGAATGCGCTGCCCCCAGGGCAGCTGCAAACTCACACTGCCCTCAGGGCACTGCATTAAAGTGAAATACAGAGCAGCTGCTTCAAAGCCGCTCCATGTTTCACAGTGCAAGCGGCATGCTGCATGCACTTCAAAGAAGGGAGAGAGATCCCCTGGCAGCTGGGTGCAGGGAGGGACTACATCCTCCTTCAAAGGGATGTCTGGGAGGTCCATAGGACCCCCTTTCTCCCCTCCAGAGGCTGCCTTTAGGAGTCACACTGAAATTGCACCACCTTTTTGTGGCTCACTTTCAGTGGGCCTCCTGACTGGTTGTTTGCCTTTGTGCCCACGTCCATAATACCAGCACTAAGAAACAAAAGCCACTCTTAAACCTATGAGAACCTGGGCTATTGACACTTACTTAGTCACAATGGTTCTCATTGGTATCATTCAGTTCATTCATCATTATTCGGCCACTCTTGACTGTACGCAATTAATAAATAAGTATCCAGAACACCATACATTATCATTTGCTTATATTCAAGACATAATCTTGTTGTATCACACTGACAAACTCTTTACATCAAGAAAACCACAAACCAGTGTGTAACAAATCAAGTGAAAGTAAAATGTGATCACATGTGTGTTTTAAAAAAAAAAACAAGTTTGATAATAAACTATTCGGTCAATATCCAATTTCTTTTATTTGTTTGTTTATATATTCACGATGTTTCGACTCTCAATGTGGTACATGGGTCTCATCAGGACAAGAAGATTCATGGGATGTCTGGAAGAAACAATAGTGATCAATGAGATGATCTGAATAGTATTTGAGTCATGTAGGTAATATACCTACGTTATACCTACATTGGCCCAAGTAGTGAAGTTAACTACGGTCCACAAGGGTGAATAGAGATGGTACGAAGCCTCGTCATTGAATAATGGGTACTCACTGTGATGGGGTTCAGCACCTGAGCTGGAATAGTATAATAGGTTATCCAGTGCTTAATTTGAAGAAAAAAAAAATAAGTGCCAGGGCTCTTGTCAGGAGGCCACTGCAGCTTGCACCTCGCATTGCCCCTCTTAGCGCTGTGAATTATAGTAACAACACAACTACTAATCATCTCACTCCTACAAGCGTGACAATAAAAACTATTTCAGGCCCTCAAAGCTATAAGAATGACTACTGCAGCACATAATAGTCATGTTTAATGTAGATTGAATTATTAATGAACTGTTGTTGTGGTCATTTCTAAATTAGCCAGACAGTGCCACCTTGTGGCAGACTGTCAAGTGCCAGTGTTGACAATTAAGTGCTGGTAAGGAGCACCGGAAACAACAGGCTCAAATTAAGCACTGAGGTTACCAGATGTCAATCACTGAATTGAGATATTGCAATTTGTCTTTACCCTAACGGTGCAGTGATACTGATTAGAGAGCAGCAGGGTGGATGCATGGCAGAATGGACACACTGCAGTAAAATTACTCATCTGTATTTTGAGAATAACGTGTGGGCCAAGGACTGCATGATTAAGTAGGGCCTCCCATCGGTAGAGGCACAAGGTGCGCATGCGCTATGATGCGTAATCATCACTGTGTTACCAGGGACAGTGACGGAATGATGGATCGCTAACTGGGGTGAATGTTAGTGTACCAGATGGAGCCTAACAATGGAAGGAGAAAGGAAGTATTAAAATATATATTGTAATGAGAAATAGTCAGTCAGTTTTGTGAGTGACTGACTGAGCAATACACAAAGAGTAAATGCCCAAAAGCGATATGGACAATTTTACTATTATTCTAAATACTGAATCGAACAACCGGTGGAATTAGAGATGAGACATGTAGCAAAATGTGTGGATGAGGGGAAGAAGGCGAGAAGTAGAATGTGGGAGGGATACAGTTATTTGCATTACTATGATGATAATTATTATTATTATTCCCATTGCTATTAAGACATATAAAAACAGAATAGGACACTTTACTCTGCACGCATTTACAACGCGTGCCATTACCCCGCGTTTTTTACTCCACAAAAACTTTTAAAACGCAGGGCTTTACAACGCAATCCATTACAACGCATTGTCCATTACAACGCAATTTACTATTCTAACTCCACCGGAGCATTGTAATGGCGAATGCCTTGTAATAGTTTGAAATGCGGGGTAATGACGTGCGTTGTAATGCATGCGCAGTAAAGGATGTTTCCCATAAAAACAATAACACAATGACTGCTGATAATAGTAGCAAACTAACAATCACAAAAGTAATGTTTATGATTATATTATCAATAAATAATAATGCTGAAAGTCGATACTACTACTAATAATAAAAATAATAGTAGTAATGATGATGATGTAGTACAACACTTCAATGCTAGGTAATGTAATTATCTAAAATGAATATATAAATGAATTATTAATCAGCCTCAGAACAGGTTGAATCGTCCTGCAGGAAGCTCCAATCAATTCTATTCTTCTTTGTTTCTGGTGAAGCTGTTTGCTATGAGTTGTCTAATTTTAGTTTGTTGGGCCTATTGTTTATTGTGTATTTAACAATTCGAATTGCTCATGCATACTCATATGTAAGACAAAGTGCAAAAACCCTTCTGACACAATAGAGCACAGTTGAAATATCTGACAGCTGAAATTTCCAGCTGCGCCGTCCTGCCCGGAATGAGACCTGTGACGTGGGCACTGCATACAAATCTCCATGGGTGCCAAAGGTGTCATTTTTTCAAGAGTTATAAAAGATTCCCTTTAGTCCTAATGACATCATATCAGGTGGCCTGACCTAACTATTGCAATCTCAAAAACAGTGCCCCAGCCCACAGATGGAGTCGGAAACAGATATTTATAACCAAACTAAAGACCCCAGAAACACATCCGGGCAAAATGTTCATGTAGTCTGGAAAAAGGCATCACCAAGCCAGGAGCCGACAAGGCAACTAGGTACCATGCAAACCTGGTTACTGAAACGTCAATGTTAACTAGTTCCTTCAGGAGTTCTAGGTCAAGTAGCGGGTTGATTCTAGATTGCAGGTACTTGCAGAGTATTGAATTGTAAGCCATATGCAAGGGCATAACACAGGCCCCTGCAGCCTGTATCAGCCTGTATCACTTTAGAGAGGTCTTGGACAGGTGTTTCCTGAGCAGAACACGTTGGATGGTCATTTCAGGGCCGGAAGGAGCCTTATGTGGGGTCGGTCACCACTACTGAGAAGGAAGGTTAGGCTTTGGGGTGAATGACATCTTAACTGGCGGTAACGTCAGGAGACACCGGAAGTACTGCGGAGCCCATCCTGACTCTGTTTACCCCTTCCCTATCAATCAGAAATACCTCATCTTTACCTACATGACACCCCCCCCACCCCCCAATTATTCAGTAGTGCAGCAAACGTGCCAGGGGCTCTTACACAAGCAAGGAAAATGGGCCCCTCAACCACTACTTTGGTGGTAAGACACAGCTGTGATTGGAGTCCAGTGGGTCTCCCACAACCCTGGGCCCGGTGACACAGCACCTGCTGCATACTTGATAAGTACGGCCCTTCCTTTATTGAATAACATTGACTTCCTAAAGAGCACTTTCTAACAAGAGACACTTTTACAGCCAGTTTATAACAAACGCAGAGTTTGTGTCGATTGAGTAAAAACTGAAGCGCTAAACTCTATAACCCTTCATGACTGAGGAGGTTATTGTGAGCTGTCTCATGTTATGACTTGGACAAATGGAGTAATCCTACCTTAAATTCCTCATTTTAGGTTTTCGGATTTTCTTTTTTTAGAAAATTATTTTCTTCTGCAGGCAAACCTCTTTGGCACTCAAGCAAACAAAGGGCAGCCGCCTGGTTTCACTGGCCTTGTCTTAAGGGCGCTTGGAGAATAAACATCTGGCTGCAGGAAAGGCTGAGCTAACGTCAGACCCTGAAACAGAGGCACAGAGATATGGAAAGACTGCAGTGCTCACGGTGCTTCCACCGAGGCCTTTGTGGGGAGGCCTGCCACAGAGTCCTCTCTTGCAAGTACCGCAGGCACTGCTATTCGGGAACCAGCAGCATATCGACCATCTAATATAATTTATTTGCCGGTTTCGAAGGATCAGGGTGAGCGCAGTACAAGCTCTGATGTCTATTGAGATTACGTTAACTGTGTGAATGAATGTGCAAGTAATGGGGCCTGCTATGAAACCTGGCAGCAAGCTCAGAAGTGCTGGCGCTGCGACAACCGGCGCAGAAATCTAACAGGTGCAGCCAGGCGTGTGTCCAACTGTGTCAGGTGCACCATCTCGAGCCTTTTGGGATTCGGAATCCTATAAAATTCTGCAAACAAGGCCCGCAGCTGACATTCGGTACACGGGGGCCTGCCTCCGAGAGCAGGCCCTCAGCCTGCAGCAAAGAGCGGCTGGATGGAGCGTTGTGTTTCTTAAGGAGAATACCTTGTTCTTCTTAGAAGACGTCTCCCTTATGAAATACAGGAAGAGACAGCCATTTCCTGGAGCTGTTTATATGCTCCCTACAAGCGTAGCGTAAGAAGGGAACTATGGACCCTAGTGCAAGCGAGGGAATGCGCCTTCTTACCCCTAGTTTGGTGGTAAAATACAGCCATCATTTGGGGACACTCACATCCTTTGGCCCTGGTGCCAGAGCACCAGTGCCAATATTGATAGCTACCCGCACCCCTGCCTGCAAAGAATTCAAAGCCTTCCATATTAATGCCCCTGCCCCCCCCCCCCAACACTTCCTGTAGATCTCTGACAGGCAAAACCAAAAATCCATGACGGAAGCTCTTGGCTCATCTGTTAAAGGTCAGTGATATATCAGAAAGTCGCAAATAATAAACCTTTTCTCCTGCGTAATATTTTGTATGTCAGAAAACAGTCACATTGCAGCCATTGTATAAATTGTACACGATTCATCATAGAAAGTAAAAGTGAACTGTATGCACGTAAATATGTGTTATATTTGTGGGTAATGGACAATAAGACAAAAGATGAACTCTCACCAATATGTTGGGAGTGTGACAACATTCACCAAGGACAAGAAAATAATGCTTGTCCTACATTCACATTATTAATCGTCATAATATTCGCACAGGTTTGCAATGCACTTCCTACGTGTACTTTTCTATATGTCGGCATTCCCTGTATGGTTGAGCTGACGTATGGAATACTGAAAGTGATTGATGTAATTAATACAAGGTTGGTGTTAGTTGGAGTGGAAGCCAGGAAATAGGCTCAGTTGGAGGGAGGACGGAGCCCTGAGAGGACCCACCTGCTACTCCTCTAACCTAAGGGCCCAGTATAAAATAAAGAACTTACCTCCAAACTGAGTGGCTCCAGACTCTTGTAGGAAGACCCTGCCTTCCAGCTCTAACACTACGCTTATCTGATCACCTAACTTAAATTTGAGTAGGCGTGGCTTAACTTGTGCAGATAATTCGGCATTGCACGTCAAAATATTGGCAAACAAAAATGATACTTTCAGAGATTAATGGTACAGTCAAATTAGTTTGAAAGTTGATTAATTCTTCTATCTTTATGCATGATAACTGTGTGACTATTATACAGAACACAATTATAGTGTTAGCAAAATGTGTGAAAGAAACTACAATTGACCATCTTACTTAGATATGCGTGCATAATATTCATGTATAATGCGTGACTCACACGGCTGTGCACATGACAACTCGTTGACATGACCCATGCCAGTGGCTCTCTTCTCACGTTCTACATTACCTGAAGGAAGGTGGTCTGAAGGGCCCATAGAGCGTCAAGGAAGAGGCCTTCAGAGCTCTGAGGCGCGTGCGTAACCCACCGAGCCATCTCGGGCGTTTTTAGGTCTCGGCTGGCGAAAGCAGCGCTCATGCGCTGCTCTCGTCATACGAGAGCTTCTTGGAATCAATACAGATTCCAAACTTCTCGGAGGCGGAGTTGAAGCCCCGCCCATCTTCCTCATTGGCTGGCGTCATCTTGCATGCAAAACGTAGGCTCACGATTGAAAAGGGGGCTTCTTAGTCCCTCCTTGTTGCCCACTTGTCTCCTTTTAGCCCCGCCCACCGGGATTTGATCTTTTACTGGCGGCATGATACTGTGGCCTTTAATTACTGGGTAAGCACTATTTGTTTCCCCTTCCCTCTATCTCCCCTAGCAGACCCTTCCCTCTGTCTCTCTCAGAGACACAGCTGCTTGCTCGTTTCAGTTTCGCGTTTTGCGAGGCAATTTCTTCCTGTTTCTCTAAACCCTCCCCCTTCCGCAGTCCGATGCCTTCTCGCTCGCCCGCCACCCCCCCTTCCCGTTTGTGCATTCAAATGCTTGTTTTATAGCGTGAACCGGACTCAAAGGTCACCAGCTTTGCGTTTTGGTGATATGCCAGCATGCGCTAGCCAAGTGAGAAGGGGCAATACCATCAGCCTTTGAAGAATAATGCCCAACGGGGCTGATTACAGTATTATGACGATCTCCAGATGCACGGTGCCTGACTCCAAAATGGCGGCCGTGTAGGATGATGTGGTTTGCCTTGTTCATGCGTGAGAAATTGGGCGAGTACACGGTTGTGCAACGCCTGGATCCCTGAGGAGCGCTTCACCACACATCTGTTTTACACCCACGGTGAGCTTTTGCTGAAGCTATACCAGGGCTGTATATTCTCTTCTGGCCTATTCTGTTTGCAGGGTGGTAAAGGGCGGTAATATCTTGTCCACATGAGCGCTCTGGGTGAATGCAGTGCAGGAGTCCCCAGTGCTGCGCTTTATGGTTAGACAGATATAGGAGCGGCGCAAACGCAGACACATCAGCAGAGTACCTCCTCACACACTGACCAACAGACTGTCTGTTACTCTCATGACCTCGAGTCGACCTGCTGCAGCCCCTCTGCCCCTGTTGGTGGCGATGCTGTGGCTGCAGAGGCTAGTGAGGCCCCAAAGGCACGGTGAGTGCCAGGCCGTATCACTTCACAGCTGCCCAGCAAGTAGTGGGAAGCTGCACCGTTTAGGCTAATGTTGAGTTGGGGGACATACCTGGGCAGTTAGGAGTGAGATGCCCTCCCTTAGCCCTGACCTTCACAGCTGCGCAGCACTCAGGTGCCAGCTGCAACGTTTAGACCTGGGTTGGGGGTCATACCTTGGCTGTTAGAAGTGAGATGCCCTCCTTTAGCCCTGACCTTCACAGCTGCGCAGCACTCAGTGCCAGCTGCAACGGTTAGACCTGCGCAGATTATGCACCCTTGACTTTCGCTGCTTAGGCAGCGCGCCCGGACCTCCACAGCTGCGCAGCACTTAGTGCCAGCTGCAACGTTTAGACCTGCGCAGATTGCTTTGGCTGCGTACTGTGGCTGTGTGCTGTGGCTACAGAGGCTAGTGAGGCCCCAAAAGCACGGTGAGTGCCAGGCCATATCACTTCACAGCTGCCCAGCAAGTAGTGGGAAGCTGCACCGTTTAGGCTAATGTTGAGTTGGGGGTCATACCTGGGCAGTTAGGAGTGAGATGCCCTCCCTTAGCCCTGACCTTCACAGCTGCGCAGCACTTAGTGCCAGCTGCAACGTTTAGACCTGGGTTGGGGGTCATACCTTGGCTGTTAGAAGTGAGATGCCCTCCTTTAGCCCTGACCTTCACAGTTGCGCAGCACTCAGTGCCAGCTGCAACGGTTAGACCTGCGCAGATTATGCACCCTTGACTTTCGCTGCTTAGGCAGCGCACCCGGACCTTCACAGCTGCGCAGCACTCAGGTGCCAGCTGCAACGTTTAGAACCTGCGCAGATCGCGCACCCTTGACCTTTGCTGCCTAGGCAGCGCGCCCGATCCTTCACAGCTGCGCAGCTCATAGTGCCAGCTGCAACATTGAGACCTGTACAGATTGCGTCCTTCGCTGCTTAGGCAGCTCGCCCGGAACTTTTGGGTCATAGGACATTTGAGCCCTTCTTTGAGATGGCCAGTTTCCTATTGGGCTGTCCTGGCTCGATCGGTGGCCCATGGTATGAGTAATGCACATAATTGGCGTCCACTTTGCTCTCCTCTAACTGTGCTCTTGGTTGAGGTATGGTGTCCATTTGGGCCTCCTCCCTGGGGAGCCAAAGAATGTCCTTCCCCATCACTGCGATCCTACAGGCGACTCCCATTTCCATGCGGGTTTCCACACTGGGAGGTCCCAATCCCGGGTGGTAGGGTTTGCCCCGGTATGATCCCACACCCTCCCCACTGCTGGAGACAAGCCAGCCTTCTATCCCACCGGTACGATGTCTTATTAGGGAGTTAGACCAGAGGCCCTGGCCCTGCATGTCTAGTAGCCTCCTGACCGCTATCTCATTGGATTATCCTCACTCGTCTTCCGGCTTATGTGCCCTCCTCTTCATATTATTCTTTTCTGATCTATCGCTACCCTAGTGGCCCTCCTCTCCCTACCATGGCTTCCATTCGTATTAAGTCGGGAGTTAACTGCTTCAAAGTCATCTATCCCCCAATCTGTCCAAAGCAGCAGCAAAACGATTCAAGCACAACACCATTGAACACTTCCCTGATTCCCTCTTCGTTGATCAATTCCATAATGGGCACCTAGGGAAGCTAAAAATGACTTAATTTTTTTCACCCATGACATCCCTTCCTGGTCCACCAGCTTCCTCAATTTCTTCAACGTCTCCTCCTCCTCATCTATCCCGCATGGACAGCGGCTTAAAATTTCCCCCTCCACGAGCTTTAAGGGCTCGCTCACCATAACACTCTACAACAATGGCACCGTCATGATTCAAGCGACAGACTCCTGTCTCTCCCTCTTCGACCATCTCTTCCACTCCCTTCGTCCAACCCGCACAACTATGATCTCCCCCAACTCTTCTTTGAACTCCTCTCCCTTCTCCCTTTCTCCCCCCAGACCCCCGACACTCCAGCCGGCCGCTATCCCAGGAGGCGCAGGGCTACCCTTTGTTCCCCCCAGCCACTGCTCCCTCATCTCCCTCCCTTCACCCTTCCCAAATGCCCCTCCCCTATCTTATCTTTCCGGCCTCTGGCCTCCAACCCCCCTCCCCACCCTACACCTGCTCGATTCTCCAACATTGTCACCGCCCCCCTATTCCCACTAAATCTGCCCTCCACCCCCCCTCTTAATTCACCTCTCTTACAACCTGGTCTTCCCATCAACTGTCCTTACCTTCCCCCTTACCTCCCCCTTTCGCCTCATCCCTTTCCGCTCTTCCCCGTCCCCCTTACCCTAAATTCTCCTCTTCCACCTCCCTTCTATCCTCAACTCCACCTTCCTCTTCCCTTGCTTCCCAACCTTGTCTCCCTCCCTGACAATTCCTTCCTCGTCTCTCCCTCCGACCTTGCAGTCCCTTGCTTCTCCCTCAGTTTCCCGCTAGTCAATTCCCCCCCACTCCACCTGTTACCTGTCCCCCTACATTCGCCTTGCATAGCCTCCAGTACCTATCTTGCACCATCCTCTCCTTTCTCCCCATTCCTCTGGCCCTCCTCGGACCCCCTGCCCTCCCCCTCCTTTACAGCCCCCTCTTCTTTCGGATCCACGCACATTCGGACCTCATCTGTCCCCCCGCCCACCCCGCCCGGGTCAGTTTCGTCTCCCCTCTTCTTCCCTTACCTCCGGCCTTCTTCTATCCCCCTCCTACTCCTCAACTTCCTCCTCGGACGTATGCCCTCTTCTCTTCCCCTCTGTTCAACTCCAGTAAAATAAATTCTCTTCCCACCACTGTTTCACCTTCCACTCCCTCTGTTCACCATCGTTCCTCACCTTCTTCCCTTGCTCCCCAACCCCACACCCATTCCCCCACCTCTCCCCTCCCTCCCTCACCCTCTGCACTCCCTCACTTATCCCATTCCACCACCCCGCCCCGTCCTCCCTCACCCTCTGCACTCCATTTCATATCCCGCTCCTCCAGCCCGCCCTGTCCTCCCTTACCTTCTGCACCACCGCCCTCTACTCGTTCCCCCACCCCTCCCTGTCCTCCCTCAACCTCTGCACTCCCTTCTTTATCCATCGAGCCACCTAACACTCCATGCTCAGCTCTCCTCTCTCTGGAAAATAAACTGGATTCTCTCATCTATTCCATCTCCCAGCTGGTAGCGTCCATCTCACGTTTAAGCGCCAAGTTATCCCCTGTCCCTTACACCCTCCCGAGGAGTCCCTTGCTCCCGCGCCCCAATAAAACCAATCACAGTCTGCCCTCTGCAGACATCACCAACTTACGGGCCAGCCTCAAGACCTCCAACGTCACTCCCTCTCCGCCCTCCTCTCCTAAGAGTTGTACGCAGTTTCCTATTCAGGTCATCTCCTCTGTCAGACCTCACCAACCTCCCTCTTGCCGGGCTCCCTCATTCAAGAATCTTATCCCTATCTCCCTGAACAACCCTAACACCCCCTTCACCAAAACATCTGCGTCAGAGCTGCTCTGTTTGCTCCACAACTGCAGATCTGCAGTCAAACACAAAGTGGAAATCTCTGATACTATCACTCACCAAAATCTTGACATGATCTTCCTCACTGAGACCTGGTTTAATGACTCCTCTCATACTTTGTTTGATCTGTTGGTACCCACTGACTATTCTATCCTCAGAAATGACAGAGCAGACAAAATTGGAGGAGGTGTCGCTATCATTTTCAGAAACTCCCTTCAAATTAAAGCGGTCCCAACCACCCTCTTCCATACATTCGAATGCCTTTCCCTAGAACTTCAAATACATCACGGCTCACCCTTTAGATTCCATGCCATCTACCACCCGCCTGGTTACTGCTCTTCCTTTGTGGAGGAACTGTCTGACTTCATCAGTGACCAACTCTCTCAAAGTGACAGACAGATATTCCTGGGTGACTTTAATCTCCACTGGGGCTCCTTGGAAGACTCGGCTGCCAACAAGCTTGCCTCCTTTCTCTCAGCCAATGATCTCTTCCAACATTGCTCGGAATCCACACATTCTAAGGGCTCTATTCTGGACCTTGTCATATCCAAAGAAGACCTGCTGACCACTGCTCCCCCATCCATGTAGACTGGTCTGACCACCTCCTCATTCCCTTCCGCTTTCACCTATCGCACGTTATAACTCTCGGCCAACCTAAAAGAGCTACCACCTGGTTCCGTAACACTAAGAACATTGATCTTGACACTTTCTGTGATTCCGCTATGCGAGCTCTTCCTAGACTAGACCCTAGCGTGGATGTCAACGTTCTCACTTCTCAGTGCCTCTCAGTACTAGCAGCTGAAATCGACATTGTTGCTCCTCTCCAAAGCAAAAGGAAAAGACCCACCCCCTCAGCACCTTGGTTCAATAAAGCGCTCTACGACGAAAGGAAAAACCTTAGATTCCTGGAGAAGCATTGGAGAAAATCTCCTTCCACCTCCAATCTCTCTCTTTTACGCTCAGCAAGATCCAAATATCACAATCACATCTTCCTTGAAAAAGCATCACATTTCAGATCCCTCCTTGACTCGGCTAAAAACAGACCCCAAAAACTTTTTGATCTCTTCAAAAACCCAAACTGTTCTCCTCCAACCATTAAGCCTGAGGATTCCTCAAAGAAAGCAGCAGATTTCGCTATATTCTTCGATGAAAAGGTCAAAACTCTGGTGGATCAGGTCGCCCACCCCCCCATGGAGGAGCGGAAATCCTTGGTCACCTGGCAGAACTTTGACGTCATCTCGGAAAATGACCTCCTCAAATGCATCCGCGAAACCAAACCCTCCAACCATTCCTCCGACCCCATCCCTAGCGACATCGCCATCGATTTCTATACCTATACTCTCTCTTACTGGACCAGGCTAGTCAATCTCTTCCTCAGTCAAGGCTCCCTCCCGGTTACCCTCAAATCAGGTCAGGTCACCCCTCTTCTAAAAAAACCCGCCGCGGATGCGAGCGACCTCAACAACTTCCGCCCTATCTCCAACCTCCCTTTTCTGTCGAAAATCACCGAAAAATGTGTCGCGAAACAACTTTCCTCACATATCATGGACAATAACCTCCTCGACGTCTTCCAGTCGGGCTTCATCCAAAATTGCAGCACTGAAACAGCCCTGCTGCAAGTGATTGACGATGCGCTGCATATACTCGACGCTGGGGATTCATGTCTTCTGATTCTTCTAGACCTCTCTGCAGCCTTTGACACGGTTAATCATGGCACCCTCCTCAACACTCTTCAACAGAGAATGGGTCTGGACGGCACTGTGCTCAAATGGTTTGCCTCTTTCCTCTCGGACAGATCCCAAATGATCAAGATAGGGAACAGTCTTTCATCTCCTGTGGCCGTAGGTCAGGGCATCCCTCAAGGTTCTATCCTGGCACCCACCTTGTTTAATCTCTACCTGGAACCTTTAGGGAACCTCCTAAGCAAATCTGGGATCCCTTACCATCTGTATGCTGACGACACGCAAATCTACCTTAAGGTGTCCTCCGCACACGATCTCTCCCTACTCAATTCTACCCTCAACTCTATTCACAACTGGATGTCAGCTCACCAACTCATTCTGAATCCCGCCAAAACTGAATTCCTCCTCCTCTCTACCTCTCTCTCACCTCCTCCTGTTCAATCTTGGATGGATCAGCTGAACCTTCTCAACAACAAACCCATCATTGTTGACAGCGCTAAATCCCTATGTGTCATTCTCGACAAAAGACTCAACCTAATCGCCCACATCAACTCTATTGCTAAGAATGCACGGTACCAGCTGCGCCTTCTGTGGGGGATCCGTCGGTTCTTCCCGGAGAAAGACTTAAAAACCTTGGTACAATCTCTGGTTCTCTCAAGACTGGATTACTGCAATTCTCTTCTGACTGGCCTACCCAAATCCCACCTCTCCCCTCTCAAATCCATCCTCCATTCAGCAGCTCGCTTCATTTCAGGGTCTAAGCAGAGCGACCACATCACTCCTATCCTGTCCTCTCTGCGATGGCTTCCGATCGAGGCAAGATCTATTTACAAAACTGCCTGCATCACACACAAAGCCTTACACACGTCCTCCCCTTGTTACCTGGCGAATAAATTGAAATTGTCCGGTGGCTCTCGCCCTTCTCGCAATGCGGAAAAGCTTCTGCTTGAGCCCCCATCTTCAAAAGGGAAAGATCGATGGCTCAATCCTTCTCGGGCAATGCGGTGAGAATCTGGAACTCGCTTCCCCCACTGCTCCGTGCCACCTCCTCTACCCGGATCTTCAAAGCTGACCTCAAGTCTCTTCTATTCCAAAGACACTTCCAGAACTAATACGTTCGGTCTCAGGCCCCTCTAGGAAGCTCGCTCGTCAGTATAAAGTTGTACTTTTGTCTGTTCATTCCTTATTTTATGTGTTGTGTTGGTTTTTATGTGCGTGTTCCCCCATTTTAAATCCCCTGTGAAGTCACGCCCTCTCTACTACCTCAAGGAAGCTCTTCCATGATAGGAATTCTGTATTCCAAGCCTATAGAAGGGCCTTCTCAGTGTGCTTTGAGTTACTGCCACTTATTACAGTATTATGCCTTTAGTGGTATTTTGTACCCCTTGTATCATATATTTTGTACCCCATGTACCCCCTGCTGAATTCACGCCCTCTCTACTACCTCAAGGAAGTTCTTCCACTATAGGAAATTCTGTACTCCAAGCCTATAGAAGTGCCTTCCCAGTGTGTCAAGTGTGAATGCCACTTATTGCAGCATTATACCTCCA
Organism: Calotriton arnoldi; assembly: GCA_963921515.1. Taxonomy (NCBI): domain Eukaryota; kingdom Metazoa; phylum Chordata; class Amphibia; order Caudata; family Salamandridae; genus Calotriton; species Calotriton arnoldi. The sequence goes on from CAWUFW010002901.1 coordinate 1,296,666, forward strand.
TTTGTATTTGGTATCCCATGTTTCATGCACATCTGTCACTTTTTCCTATTGGAACTTATTCCTCTTTTTGTATTTGGTTTGTTTGTTTTTGCACAATTGTCACTTTTTCTTCATGCAATGTAACGCTTGCCTTTGTATTATGCTCATTTGTATCCTCCTCCTTATGTAATGTTGCTGATCCTGTTGTGAAGCGCTCTGACACCCTCGGGTAAAGTCCGCGCTATATAAAAACGCATAAATAAAATAAAATAAAATAAATTTATTTCGGGGCAGCCCTCTGTTAATCTGTCCCCCGCCTCTGCACCACACACGGCGCAGCCTCTTCTCCGGTTGCAGTCCTGCTCCTTCATCTGCACAAGACCCGCCTTCACCACTTTCAGGCTCGTGACCCGGCCATTGCTTGCTCGTTTCAGTTTCGCGTTTTGCGCGAGGCAATTTCTTCCCGTTGGAGCTTGTGCAACACTTTTACTGCTTTTCTGTTGCTTAAATGATCCAAAGTAACGCAGAAGACGGAAGGATAATGTGGTGCATGATGAAATACTTATAAGGTCCCAAAGGCGAGACCGATTGCATGACCACTTAAACACATTTTGAAAAAAGCTGTGTAATTACCGTGGCTTCGGCGTTCAACAGCCAATCCCAATTTGTAGTCTCAGAACATCTGTGATTTCTCAACAGCCCCTTCGTACCCCCCACCTGAGAGCCACTGAGTACCCCCACCACCCCGAACCCTCCCCCACAGGAAGTGCTCCGTGCCATGCATGGGCGAGCCATTGCCCATAGATTCCGGGGCAGGGCATGTTAGCATGGGGAGGTGGGCACGGGCGGGGATGTAAGGCAACCAGGCTGCGACAGACTGGAAAACACGAGCTCAGTGTTCTCTTCGTAAGGATGTACTGGGATGACAGAACATTTACAGAGGCTGGGAGAAAATGCGCAAATCAACATTCTCAGCACACTCACGACAATATCGAGGCGGTGTGTTCCTCATCACACATTGCTGCTTTTGTGCGCTTTAGGGAGAAAGGGTATAGCTAGACAGAGTCTGTAAAGACGTTGCTTGTAACCTGCCTATTTCACAGTGTTTACGTCTTTGCTGTGACATGCCATTAGGCTTCTCCAGGTGCAGCGTTCCAGGCATATACAAGATCAAGTAAAGGCAGGCTTTCTTCCATGGAATATAGCATTATAGCGTGACAGTACAGCCTTTTCTGTATTATTGGAAATAACAATTTGTTTTTATGTAGAATTTCACAGTGCACTTCTACGTGTCTAGGCTCTAGTAAATAAAGGTTTTACCTTTCTCCAATTTACCAACCTCGGAAGGATGGGAGATTGGTTTAGCCCTGACAAGGTTTGATCTTTAACTGTATGAATATTCCCATATACCACCAGGGTGATATTATGGATAGTGTGCAATGTTCCACTCTGGACGGTGAAGTGCTCTCAGCTGGGGCGCCAGGCATAGACTGGGATAGGATTCCCTATGACTTTGAATGCGATGTTCCCAGTGCAAGCACAAACTTCCATTTGTCTTTCTCTCTCTGTTCCTGTCTTTCTCTCTCTGTTCCTGTCTTTCTCTCTCTGTTCCTGTCCTATCTTTCTCTCTGTTCCTGTCCTGCCTTTCTCTCTCTGTTCCTGCCTTTCTCTCTCTGTTCCTGTCTTTCTCTCTGTTCCTGCATTTTTCTTTATCTATTCCTGTCTTTCTCTCTCTATTCCTGTATTTCTCGCTCTGTTCCTGCCTTTCTCTCTCTGTTCCTGTCTTTCTCTCTCTGTTCCTGCATTTTTCTCTCTCTGTTCCTGTCTTTCTCTTTCTATTCTTGTCTTTCTCTCTATATTCCTGTCTTTCTCTCTCTATATTCCTGTCTTTCTCTCTCTATTCCTGTCTTTCTCACTCTATTCCTGTCTTTCTCTATTCCTGTCTTTCTCTCTGTTCCTGTCTCTTTTTCTCTCTTCCTGTGTCTTTTCCGCGCTTTCTCTTTTGCCGGCTGCCATATACCCGGTGAGCTGTGGACAGAGGCACCGGTCGTCTCTGTTCCTGTCCTGCCTTTGTCTCTCTGTTCCTGCCTTTCTCTCTCTGTTCCTGTCTTTCTCTCTCTGTTCCTGCATTTTTCTCTATCTATTCCTGTCTTTCTCTCTATGCCTGTATTTATCTCTATTCCTGTATTTCTCTCTCTGTTCCTGCCTTTCTCTCTCTGTTCCTGTCTTTCTCTCTCTGTTCCTGCATTTTTCTCTTTCTATTCCTGTCTTTTTCTCTCTCTGTTACTGTCTTTCTATCTATTCCTGTCTTTCTCTCTGTTCCTGTCTCTTTTTCTCTCTTCCTGTGTCTTTTGCGCGCATTCTCTTTTTGCCGGCTGCCATATACTCCGGTGAGCTGTGGACAGAGGCACCGGTCGTCTCTGTTTCTGTTCCTGCCTTTCTCTCTCTGTTCCTGCATTTTTCTCTATCTATTCCTGTCTTTCTCTCTCTATTCCTGTCTTTCTCTCTCTATTCCTGTCTTTCTCTCTCTGTTTTTGCATTTTTCTCTCTCTGTTCCTGTCTTTCACTCTCTATTCCTGTCTTTCGCTCTCTATTCCTGTCTTTCTCTCTCTATTCCTGCCTTTCTCTCTCTGTTCCTGCCTTTCTCTCTCTGTTCCTGCCTTTCTCTCTCTGTTCCTGTCTTTCTCTCTCTGTTCCTGCATTTTTCTCTCTCTATTCCTGTCTTTCTCTCTCTGTTCCTGTCTTTCTCTCTCTGTTCCTGTCTTTCTCTCTCCCTCTATTCCTATCTTTCTCTCTGTTCCTGTCTCTTTTTCTCTCTTCCTGTGTCTTTTCCTCGCTTTCTCTTTTTGCTGGCTGCAATATACCCCAGGGAGCTGTGGACAGAGGCACCGGTCATAGACCTTCAACAAGCATTAAAAATGCAATAGGTCTCGCCTTTCATTAAGTTAAAGCCATTTGCTTTGCTATACAATACCATTAGCAAAGCAAATGGCTTTAACTTAATCAAAGGCGAGAGCTATTGCATTTTCAATGCTTGTTTGAGAAGAAATGACATAACGTGAAACGTGATGTAAGGGACCTGGCGGCGCATGTCCCATCCCGATCGTTCTGATGAGTTTTTCTGCATCAGCTGCCGTATCACTCAGCCCCTTTCAGTCGATCTCTTTACAGTCTGCATCGATCACTGCTTCTTCACTGCTCCCACGTGCGTGATTGATGGCACAATGGATAACTTTGCTGCGAGCTGGATTTAGCTACAATTGGCTTGCGCGAATTGGATGATTGCCTGCGCTAATCTAATCAGCATGCAAAATGAAATGGCTGAGGGGCCTCCGGGTTTTACTGGGTACGAACAAAGAGCTAACATTTGATCCTATCTACCTGGAAAGCCATTAACTTTGTTTCACGGTTTGTAGAGATATCCCAGACGCTTTGTCCATCTCTGGCGCTTTCTTTCTGGTTTGTTCGATCGCTGAGATGCTCGTCTGGGTTCTGAAAGATGTGCTCAATAGCTTCCGTGGACACCCCTACAGAGAGCAAGCACTGACTACCGTAGGATGTGCAATCAATATGGAACCTGCCGTAAAGGAGTTCTGAGGCGGGGATACCTGTGGTGTGTTACTGGCAAAATAAAGCAAAGTGCGAAGAGATCAATTTGTGTTCAAGACCGCTGTACATCGAGGGGGTCACCTTCACGGCCCCTGCTCTTGAAAACATTGTGCAGAAGGGAGATAAAGGTACTTTCAGATGCAGGCGGGCTTTAACCTAACCCACTGAAAATGTAAGATTATCAAATACAACTCTAATTTCACTCGAGAGACTATCCCCTTAGCACGCACTCTTATGCACTGCCACATTCCCTTCTCCTTCTCTTAATCCCACCAGCTGTAGTCCAAACCTCTCCTACATTCTACTCCACTGTCCCTCATCTTCAGTTCACCTGCTCTCCATTCTAGATCTCAAACTCTCCGTATTTTACTGCTGCTGTCTCCCTTGCACTCCATTGCAAATGTGATGGAGTGCCTCCCTGCCAAACCCTTGGCCTGCACATCTCATTTAGAGATGAGCGGAGCTTAGGTTTTCCATTGACAGAGCCCCTTAGGGCTGCCTCAGTGGAAAGCTTCCTTTGCCAGCCCAAGATGGGGGTCGTCAGAGGAAGAACCTTGCATTATCTGCCCTGTTTATGGTGGACGGTTTAATATATTTTTCTTCCTGCCATCACTGCCAGGAAAATACTGGTGGTGAGCGACAGATAAAAAAATAATGACCCCTACAATCTGGGATAAAGTGCCAGGGTGTAGGGGCATTAGTTTCCTTTTGGAGTTTCTTTCTGAAAAACAAAAAAATCTTAAAAGTTTGGGGGATTGCCGTTAAAACCGATGGCAGCCGTCCACCAAACTTTTTGTACATTGAAAGGATCCGCCATGATGGTGGTTCCTTTCAGTGTACAGAGATGACCTTTGGGCTGTGGTCATCACTAAATCTGACTGGCGGTAATCCGTCAGGATGGCTGAGGGTGTGTCCTCCACCACCTGAACGGATAGAGCACCATCTGTCAAATTCTAAATCAGGTTCTTTGTTTCCATGCCTTGGCAGAATATAAGAATATCAATAAAAATAACAGTGTGTTTAGATGGTGATGAAACTCTCAGGCCACTCATCTTTGCTATGCCAGATGATGTTATTACAGAACTCGATGATAATCTTTCGATTCATCTCATAAGGCAGAATGCATGATTTAGCCCTAGAGGTTTTGGAAGTGTGACTGACAGTTTACCCATGGTTCCTGGAATGGATGTGGTGAACCCACCGAGCGATCTTTCCAACGTAACAAAATCACCTCATTTTTCAAATAAAATTCAAACATGTTCATCTTTTGAATTTTGGGCAATGTATTTCATATGAAAAAACTGTTTCTTTGAAGTGTACTAATGTTAATAATTGCCCAGATGTAGCTGCATTGTGGAATTAATCCAAGCTGGGTCAGCCACTTGGTGACTAATCACTGCACTCTGTTTTGCATTTGTTTGTCTTTCTGTTTCATCGCCTTGCACTCCATGACCAGGTCAGTGCTCGCATGGTAATGCACAATTAACCTAATATGCACAAAAATCACAGGCCCTGCTCGCAGTGACTCATGCTGAATAGATGGCACATAGAATAGAAAAGAACAGGTTTATCTCATCATGGCTACCGTTGAAAGTCTAAGGTAGGATTTATTTAACCTGGGGAGACATTTAGAAGCAGCTAATGCACACGATGGAGAAGCTTATGCCTCTGCTGCAAACAGAGGCATAAGTGTCATTTAACAAGACTCACAGCTGATGTTTTAAAAGAGTTACGCTTTTGCTAATTTTAGTTGCGGGTAGCTTGTTGCAGCCTGGAGCTTTCAATATTGCCAAAACCAGCAGACAATGGTTTACCACCTCAGTTTGAATGAAGTGCGATATATGGGCTGTGGCGTTGTGTAAAATGGTACCCACCCTCCCCCCTGCAGAATGTGAAGAGGAGCCCTTGAGCCTCCCACATCACACAAATATTAAATGGCCTTGGGTAGAATTGGCCCCCTGTGAAGGTTGTTGGGACCCCTGAATGGTTAGGGCCCCCTTGCACTACAGGCTTACATAGGTAGATAAAGTGTGGCAGGAACAAGAATAACACAAATGGGAACTCCCACTCGAGTTAGTGAAAAGGACTCTTCGGTTGAAGATGAAGATGTTCCTGTCAGTGTCTGATCAGGTAGCCTATATCTGTTCTATTTTTAATTTTTAATTTTTCTTGCCACTTCTTTCACTCTTTGTCATAAGGCCCAAGGGAATTGAATGTTAGGTTTTTGAAGTAAAGGTGTTTTGACTGCTGTAACTATTCCTTTTGTTATGGTATTTTGGGTTTTATTGTGATTGCTGTTGTCCTTGGTGCCTTCAAGATTTTTTAAGTCCATGCTTTAAGCCCTGACTCTTTGATGTGAAAATGACAATAAATGCAAATTACTTTTAAGAGGTTCCTGCTAACATCGTAGGAAATATTATGTTTTACATTATTTGGTCAACGAGGGAGTGGCTGCCTAGAATGCCTGCATGTCAGCATGGATAGTACAGGAGCCTAGAGGAAATTATTAAGGTCGCAAACTTGGATTAGTGCTGTTAATTGTTCCTCCTTAAATGCGCAGCACAGTGAGAAATCAGCTGAGTACTCGTTGCAGGTTCTATCCCTTCTTATTACCATAGTTATGGCTCTTATTTCCCTCCACTCATAATCACCCTTTGCCCATTGGATTGTGCTCTTCCTCATAGACTTTTGGTCTTGATGGAAAGAGATCACACTGCGCATCAGATAGTTTTACACCACACTGGGTCCTCTGGAAAATGGAGTCACCAGTCATTCTTTGAATTAAAGCTCTAATACCATTTCTCTTCCCCCACATGAATCCTCAGGCCTGTACTGTGGTCTTCCTTTTCACCCTTTTTGGAAGCTGGAAGTGGGCTTTTAAGACCTTTGGAGTTTGCTCATTCTCAGTCTCACGGATAATGCTATCAATGCTTTTTGTTGTGTTCCAGAACATCGATCGAGGTCAAAAATACTGTCCTCCAAAAAGATAGCAGCCAGAATATTGAGTACCAAAAAATAATGGAGGCGAATATGTATATATTAATATAGATTACTATTCTTAAATTCTCATCTACAGACTTAGAAGATATATAGCTATACATCATCAATGGCACACATCTGTGAAGCTAACTGTAGTAAGCCTGGAGTTATATGCATTTTCTAACCGTCTCAATATTTTGGTTGTCAAGTACCTTGCTACGATGTTTTTGCAGCTTGTTTATATTTTAACTCATTAATCTGGACTCTTGCTAGGCTCAGCTCACATATATCTTGTAGTCATAGGAACACATATTTTTGATCATGTTAAAATTCATGTGGAAGGACACTAGTGGTAACTTTATAGTGCAAATATTTTCATGACCATCAGTGTGGAGGTAGGGGTTATTAGGTGCATTATACTCTGAGGCTGTCCCTTAAATAAAAGTGTGTGCCTCTTTTAAACTTAGAACTGGTTGCGGTGCTTCTTTAAGATGGTATTCCATCTTCACTGTTTTCACATCCACTTATTGGTGGCTTAAAGATGTTTTGTGTGTGTGTGTGTGTGTGTGTGTGTGTATGATGAGCGTATGATATGTCGATGTGTTGAATGAGAACAATATATACTGCCTGTCTTTGCTCCCTTCACATATAAAATTACAGCTATGTAGCTTTCAATAACGGGGCTCTTCTCCATTTAGAGGTTTCAAGTGACCTCAAACAGGAGCAGAACTTGATTTGTCTATGATGTCATTTGTAAACTCGGGATAGACAGCTTCATGTTATTGACAGCTACCCACCTAACATTTTTGTTAAGTATTGTTCCTTCACCTGCACAGCTCATCCTTTGGATCAACTGTGCATGGGATCAGCTTTGCAGGGCAAGAGTAGCCATGGGAACCCATACACAAAATGGCCTTCCCGCCACATTGCTGTACTTTAAAATTAATATTAATCCGGTGCCTTGCCCCCAAGCTCCCAGTGCCTTGTTAATGCCCTGCAGTCCCCCTTATACACAGAATACATCTTGCACCCTACCACCATTTAACAACCACCTCATTTGAAATATCTCCTCTTTAAAATACTCCACATATATCTGGCATTCCACTGCCCTCACCCACCATCCTCTGCACATTGCTGCTATCACCACCTTCATCATACTCTCTGCTCTCCATTGCAGAGAAGAGAGCTGGTGCCACTCTAATAGAGGCCTTCTCAGCACGACTAAGAAATTTCTATTAGTGAGGGCCTACGTAGATCCATGCTGACACATGAGATGTTAGTAGGCAATCTCCCACATCTCTCAGATTCTGCAGAGACCTGTGAGAGGGAGGGAAGATGGAGGACCATAAATTGCAATTCCACTGTCTCTCTCTCAGGTCTCTGGATAACCAAGGAAGGTGGCGGATCAGCATTTGCACGAGTACCTGCCTGAGAGCTCGGTTCCATTCATTTCTGGCATTAGCTTATTGAATAAAAGGGGTTGTTTTCCTCCACCATTTGTTGTTTTCAGCAAACATTGTTGCATGCTTTATCTTCACCCTTTATGACTTCTGGAGTGTAATTGTACACTGTCCTGGGCCATGTGGCACCACTACTGGGCATCAGAGATATGAAGTTATCAGCCTACTTTGATAAAGTGCTGTTTCACTCCTTACACAGGCAACCTTTGGCCCATTAGGAAATTGATATTCAAAATGGGTGCTATAAAGTGCTGGAATTTTATTCAGAACCTGAATAATATAAGTAACAAAAAAAAATGATTGGACAAAGAAATGCACCTTCTAGGTATGTTTTATTCACTATACGCTGCTTTGAAAATTGAAACAAAAATGAAAATCAATGCCATAACATGAACAATTCAATTGATATCCACTATCTAAGTCGATTTTATATGAAAGGACATCCTTTTTGTCTTGGTTCCCCTCTTTTTCCTGGTTGGTGTTACTGGACTATGAATTTCCCCCTAAAACACATATTGTGCATTAGATTCATGTAATTGGCCTATTTAACTTTCTTTTAAGAAAGGCACAAGAAATGCTTCAAAGGCATGCAAGTTAAGTGGCAGTGTGTATTTACACCACACAGATATGACAAAAAATAATAGGTTCCAGGAACACCATTGTGCTCTTGCTGGAATGCCCTTGAAAAGCAATGCAGTCACACTTGGTAGGAAAAGTAACTTTGCCACGCAAACAGGCCTATTTTTATACCGTAAGTAGGTCATACTTAAAGTGTGCCTTGTGAGCACACAAGGTTAGGCAGTTAATATAAAAAAAATGTGGCATGCTACATATTGAGAATAGTAGGCTCTTACAGTGAAATTTCATAAAAGCTTTTTTCACTGTGAAGGTAAGGTTAGATTTTCCATAAACAGGCCTAAGTGGATATATCATTCTTGTTTTATATCTTTGCTTAGGAATTGCTTGAAAAAATGTTTTAAGTTATTTTCCACTTAGTTTAAAAAATCTAATTAAAATGTGACTATAGATTTCTGATAAGTTTAAGGGAAAAGTAACTTGAAAACAGTGTACTTTATGCTACCTGAGAGAAAACTGGTTCAGAGCGTGTGTGCATCTCAGCCCACTACAGAGACTCAATACACATTCCTGGCTGTTAACAACCCTGCTCTTGGAAGACAGCAGATTAGCTTCTGGGCCTGAGAAGGGAGTGATGATGTCATCAACTAGCCACATACCAGTGAGTGACTAGTCACCAGGGAGGGGGACTGGATTAGAGGGCAAAACACAGGATGGCCTTCACATTTTTTCTTTTGACTCAGTGGTGTCATATGGGGCTAGCAAGATTTGCACCCATTCATGTCCACCACCATCCTTAACATTTTTGCTCTAACCCCAGAAAGAGGGAAACAATTTCTGGCCTGGTCGAGGGGAGGGTTTAGTAAGAGCAAAAGTCTCTCTAGATGGAAGGAGTGAGTAATCTTGGATTAAGAGCCTCTGGGAATTTGTTGCAGTAAACCAAAGAGAAGGTGTTGAAAAAGGAGGTGGGACAGGGTAAGACAGTAGACAGGATAGTGTAGGTGTATGAAATTCTTCAGTCATTGGATAATGCACAGGATAACACTGGCATTTTACCACCTTCCGTTCAGTACATTCCCAGAAGGACATTCAGAACATTCAGGGAAAACAGCAAGACTTTTCTGGAAGTAAATGTATCAAGAACTCCTGACTCCTGCAGGCATTCAGGGACAAAAACTGATCTTCAATGGTAAAATCTACTACTGTTTGACTGTTCCAGGGACACAAAAAGCAAAATGACTCCAGACTCCTAGAGGCCCCAGATGATTACAGCGGACTGACCCTGCAGGAGCACTGGCTGGAGAGAGACATGGTGCCTAGAAGCCAGCCCTGAGTACCTAGGGACTGAAAGAGTGAACAGAAGGAACTATCCCAGCAGTTAAAGTTAAGTGGCACTTAATTATAGTCATTTTCCTCTACTTTAGAGGACAGGAATAAAGTGTGGAGGATTGCCCAGAAAAGGTGCAAAATGGGTGGGGAAAAAGGCAGGTTTGTGCCATTACTGAGCTTTTTGATGCACTGATCTCTGGTTTAGCGGGTCCTTGTGGTAAAGATATCAGGTCTTGTGCAGGTTCCATCTTTGGGCGGCTCATGGATTTTGAGAACCTAAAATATGATCTAATCTAAAGGTTAATCCTTGGACCGGGGCAAGATGGCAAATCCATCCCAGTGATGAAGCAACGCATGCAGATGTGAAATGCTGCTTTGTTCCTCTCAAGGCGAGAAAGCAAAAGACATAAATTGATGGACGGAATGCAGAAAAAATCAAAACATTCACCCCCAGTCAAGAGATCTGGGTTAAATCCATCATTCTTTTGCTTACCATGCCACCCCAGTTCAGACCAGGCCATATGCAAATCAGTCTTGACCCTGTGCCTCATGGGAACAGTCCAGCCCGAACTGCCAAGCCAGGTCCTCCCTGGACCGGAAACAAGCATCCTAGGACCGGTTTCGGGGTTTCACCCCTCATCAGCCAGGATAGCTTGAATCCAGTGGCACAGTGAGCCCGGGACCCACGTCTGGGCATACCCGGCATACTTAGGGCGAGAAAGCAAAAGACATACAATTGATGGACGAAATGCAGAACAAATCAAAACATTCACCCCCAGTCAAGAGATCTGGGTTAAATCCATCATTCTTTTGCTCGCCATGCCACCCCAGGTCAGACCTGGCCATATGCAAATCAGTCTTGACCCTGTGCCTCATGGGAACAGTCCAGCATTTGTCACCCCGAGTGGGACGGGTATGCCCAGACGTGGGTCCCGTGCTCTCCATGCCACTGGAGTCAAGCTATCCTGTCTGATGAGGGCTGAAAGCCCGAAACCGGTCCTAGGATGCTTGTTTCCAGTCCAGGGAGGACCTGGCCTGGCAGTTCGGGCTGGACTGTTCCCATTGGGCGCAGGGTCAAGACTGATTTGCATATGGCTGGGTCCAAACTGGAATGGCATGGAGCAAAAAAACGATGGATTTAGGCCCGATCTCTGTACTGGGGTGAATGTATGACATTGATCTGCATTCTGTCCATCAATTGTTCTTTTTGCATTTGTCACCCCGAGTGGGACGGGTATGCCCAGACGTGGGTCCCGTGCTCTCCATGCCACTGGAGTCAAGCTATCCTTGCTGATGAGGGCTGAAAGCCTGAAACCGGTCCTAGGATGCTTTTTTCCAGTCCAGGGAGGACCTAGCCTGGCAGTTCGAGCTGGACTGTTCCCATTGGGCGCAGGGTCAAGACTGATTTGCATATGGTTGGGTCCAAACTGGAATGGCATGGTGAGCACAAAAACGATGGATTTAGGCCAGATCTCTGTACTGGGGTGTATGTATGACATTGATCTGCATTCTGTCCATCAATTGTTCTTTTTGCATTTGTCACCCCGAGTGGGATGGGTATGCCCAGACGTGGGTCCCGTGCTCTCCATGCCACTGGAGTCAAGCTATCCTGGCTGATGAGGGCTGAAAGCCCGAAACCGGTCCTCGGATGCTTGTTTCCAGTCCAGGGAGGACCTGGCCTGGCAGTTCGGGCTGGACTGTTCCCATTGGGCGCATGGTCAAGACTGATTTGCATATGGCTGGGTCCAAACTGGAATGGCATGGTGAGCAAAAAAACGATGGATTTAGGCCCCGATCTCTGTACTGGGGTGAATGTATGACATTGTTCTGCATTCTGCCCATCAATTGTTCTTTTGCATTTGTCACCCCGAGTGGGACGGGTATGCCCAGACGTGGGTCCCGTGCTCTCCATGCCACTGGAGTCAAGCTATCCTGGCAGATGAGGGCTGAAAGCCCAAAACCGGTCCTAGGATGCTTGTTTCCAGTCCAGGGAGGACCTGGCCTGGCAGTTCGGGCTGGACTGTTCCCATTGGGCGCAGGGTCAAGACTGATTTGCATATGGCTGGGTCCAAACTGGAATGGCATGGAGCAAAAAAACGATGGATTTAGGCCCGATCTCTGTACTGGGGTGAATGTATGACATTGTTCTGCATTCTGTCCATCAATTGTTCTTTTTGCATTTGTTCCTCTCAAAGCTTTCAGCACCAAAACCAGTGGCTCCGGAGAGACAGCTTGACAACAAAATATCCAACTTTCAAGGACTCTGGCTGGTTTGAGCCATGTACATTGCACTGCTGGAAGTCTTTGGCCTTCAAAAAGTAGACTAAACCCCTGGGTAAAAACAATGACTGGGGTGACCCACTTTTGTGTATCTGACCTTTGCACTATTGTGGTTTGCCTGAAATCACAGCTAGGTCCCAGTCAAATACAAATTGATACTTTTGATTGGGGCTTTAAGTTTTCAAGATGCTGTTTGCTTTAAAACATTCGTATCTCCAGTTCCTCTTGTCCAATTTTGATTGCTTGTGGTATTGTTTGCTTAAGAATGTTTTATTTTTTTCTGAATTAGTTTGGGAATTTTATTCTGTTTATATTACGTTTGTTCCCTGGTTTTACAATTGTTGATATATATATATATATTTTAAATATTTGTTTATTAGGTTTTCTAGAACTCATCAAAAACAACCAGCATGATAATTACAGTACATAGATAGGTACATGCATAGCAACGACATCGAATCACCAGATTGATGCAATACTGAGTCCAGCATAACAAAAATGGCAGGAGACATCACATAACATGGACATTAAACAAAGATCTCACACACATCAGATAAAATCAGAGCAGGGTGGAAATAGACCACATGTGTACAGCAAGGTATAGAGGCATCACGTGTGGGCAACCAATGATCAAGTCATAGGGCGTAGTATGCGGGGGGATCATAGATTGTTACCGGCCTCAATCGGATGTTCCAGGAGATACAATTTAAGTGGATCCCAAATATCACGGGGGGCGTGACGTGAGTGGGAGGAGTTCGGCATATGTTTGATCTTGCCAAAATATCATGTCACCAATCCACTCCTTGAATTTGGGTGCTCGGCCTCGACCCCATCTGCATGCCACCCGTCGTCTGGCCAGTAGCAGACTAAATTAAACAAACTTACGATGTGCCACTGTTAGCTTATCTGTGTAGCCAAGGAGCGTTAGAAGGGGAGATAGTGGGATTTTCAAGGATATCATCAGTTCTAGCGCGGTGATCACCTGTTGCCAGTAGGTTGGGACTGAGCTGCATTCCCAAGCAAGGTGCAGGAAGTCAGCAGCTTCCGCCCCGTATCTGTCACACTTATTAGTGTCTCGCAATTTGTATTTGTGTAAGAACTTGTAATGGGTGATGCGTAGCCGACTACTAGAGGAGACTTGTTCAGTCTGCTTGCAGCAATACGCCCACTGTTGATCAGTGACTTCCTGCCCTAGTTCAGCAGACCATTTATCCTGGGCAGCGCAGGGAGTGGAGACGATATCAGTATATAAGCAATGGTATAGTGTAGATACTAAGTGTGAAGTACTGTCAGTGCGCAGTATATGGCGCAGAGGGGCGACTTTTAGGGGTTCTAGAGGGTATGAAGGGGTATATTCTTTAAGGCCTTGTCGCAGTCGCACATAAAGGAAAATATCCATGGTGGAGGGCGGAGGGTCTAGAAATAGCTGCTGCGACGTGCGAAATTTACCATTGAGATAGAGGTCTCCCCAGCAGTCAATGTTGTATTTAGCTTTAGTCTTTTTGAAGGCGCCCTCTTGCAGGACAGGCATCTTCGGATGATAAGTGAGAGGGAGTATAGGCGAGTATAGCATGGGAGCTTGTAGTCGCTGAGCAATCCGCTGCCATGCTTTAACCGTGCATTCTACAGAGGTCGGGTATGGCGCGCGGGTTGTGAGTGCAGTCAGTATGGCCCCGTCCAATGGAATAGGGTCCGCCAACCAGTGTTCAGTCGCTACATGAGGCGTGTATTTGGGGGGGTGGAACCAATAGTGGGCATAATGTGCTTGAGCACAGAGATAATACAATTCAAAATTAGGGACATCAAATACCCCCTGGGAGTAGGGTCGTGCAAGTGTGTCCCACTGTAACCGAGGCTGTTTACCACCCCATATAAGTCTGATTAACTCCGACCGAAGCAAAGTAAAGAAATGTCTGCCCGGATCATAAGGAATGTTCAAAAACAGATATAAGAGTTTGGGGAGGACGACCATTTTAATGAGGGAAATGCGGCCCGCCATGGTGAGAGTGAGAGCATTCCACCTTGTTATGCTGTCAGCGATATGTTCCAGCGTTTATCCATAGTTGAGCCTCATCAGTTCTTCGCGGTCAATGGTGACGTGTATCCCTAAGTACTTTACTTCAGTAGCACACCATTCAATGGGGAAGTCAGTGGAAAATGGTGTCACAGAAGCAGTGAGTGGAAAAAGCTGTGATTTGGCCCAGTTTATGTGGATGCCAGATAGACCACCGAATCGAACAAACTCCCGAAGTAGCGGGTTGTGATTCTGCAGTGGTTCCCTAACGTACAGGGTAACATCATCCGCGTAAAGGGAGATGAGGATAGGGCGGAGGAAGCAGCGAAAGGCCTTTTCTTGATGGTGTTGCCTTAATTTGGCCGCTAGGGATTCTATGGCAAGGGCCAAAAGAAGGGGAGAAAGTGGGCAGCCCTGCTGGGTGCCCCGGGTAATAGGGAAGGAGGAGGAAGTATGTCCATTAATTAGAACCTTTGCTACTGGAGAAGTATAAAGGAGGCGTATCCATGCTAAAAAACCTATGGGGAGTCCCATGCATTGAAGAATAGTAAACAGGTAGTCCCATTCCACAGAATCGAAGGCCTTCGTGGCATCTAAGAAGACCGCCACTAGTGCCAGTTTTGGATCGACATTCTGCAAAATGGAAAAAAGGGTACGAAGGTTGTGTGAAGTCGCCCTACCTGGGATAAAACCCGCCTGATCTGGTAAAACTAATTTCTCCATCAGGAGACTGAGGCAGTTAGCTAGTAACTTGGCAAGAATTTTCGCATCCGTATTGATGAGAGAGAGGGGTCGATAGGAATCACAGAGGTCTGCTGGTTTGCCAGGTTTCAGGAGGGAGGTGATGAGTGCCTTTCTCATCGAATCTGGAAGGATCTGTAGCTCCTGGGCATCCATGTAAACCTCCTTCAGCACAGGAAGCAATTGATCGAGGTATATTTTGTAAAAGTCGATGGGGAGCCCGTCAGAGCCCGGGGCTTTCCCCGATTTCATTTGCATAATGGCCGCACGAAGCTCATCATCTTCAAATGGTGCCACTAAGAATTCCCTTTGGGTGTCCCGAATAGGTTCTGGCCATATGCTCCATCGAGAGGATCCAAGGAGCAACTCCTCGGGAAACAATCCAATAATCAAGTCGCGACCAGGAAGAGTGTGCTGTAGTGTAATAGGTACCTTCTCTCCCATCTGGATGCACATGACGCCATGCATCAATGAACCCATGATCTGGAAGCAAGCGTGCCAGCGTGTCATGAGTTTTGGTGTAATGATGAGGGAGAGGGTTAGACCTATCGACTGTGGGGCACAGGGCAGTGTTAAAAATCTCCCCCCCAGATGACGTGTGTGGACCCCACTTTGAGAATTTGCCCCCAGATGGTAGTGAAATAATCCGGATCATCGGTGTTCGGCCCGTAGCAGCAGACACGCGTGACTGACTGTGTGCCCAATGTGCCCCAGAGCATACAGCTCCTGCCAGCAGAGTCACTGTAGGTACCGCCCAGAATGAAAGGTGAGTTCTTTTTAACTAAAATCAATGTACCCCTTGAGTATGTAGAACAGGAGGAGAACACTCAGTCGGTAGCCCACTTGCACCCAAAGCAGGGGGGATGGCGGGGGTCAATGTGTGTCTCTTGAAGCATGGCAACGTGTATTTGATGCCTATCGAGGTATGTGAGATTTTGCCTGCATTTACGTGGGTCGCCAAGGCCTCTGACGTTCCATGTGATCAGATTTATTCGTAATGCTTCAGCGTGTGGGGGCATTTCCAGGGGAGAGGCAAGTGACATAATGTGTCATGGAGAGAGGACTATGTGTGGTTATCTCGATGTGTGCTGGCATGTCTATCTGCTGTTGGATCACAAAGTTAACAGTAAAAAACAGCAACAATCCCCAACCCACCCCCACCCACATCAGCACCACAAGTGTGCTGAGCAATCCCCAACCCACCCCCACCCACAACAGCAGCCCAATTGTGTTGGTACGACATTGTCCACCCAGACCCCACAATACCTTTGACATTATAGTCCTGGTCAAGGAAGTCCAACAAAAAAATAAGTAACACTGGGAATCGCCCATGTGGGGGGCACTTGTGGGACTCGAAATCCTCCCTTCTCCCAACAAAAACTGCTGAGCAGTCTCCCAGTGGTACGGGGATGGAGGGGGGAGAAAAGGGAGGGTGCTTGGCAAAGTCCAAAACAAAACCTACAAATTGCAATAAGCCCATCGGTGAGCCATACAGAGCATATATAGCACATGAGGCACTTATCTGTCTACGACGAGCTGCAGTCAATTCAAACCGCCATGAAAGAGTGCATTGCTCCTCTCAATGGGTGCAGGCAAAGACATCCCTACATTACAGGGACCATGATGCAGCAGGCAATGTAAAGAGTGAGTAGGTCCGTAAATGAGCTCCAAAGCGCCAGTGTCCACTTTTTTAGAGTCAGTCTGTTGTAGGGGATGGAGACCTGGAAGTACGGTCACTGGGATCTCGACGCAGTGATCTTCGCTTGACGGTCTTGAGGAAGTCTTCAACTTGTTGTGGATTTGAGAAGATGGTATGCTTGCCTTGATAAGTAACCCGCAAACGCGCCGGGTACATGAGGGCATATTCGATTTGCGCTTTCCGTAGTTTTTGCTTGACCTGCAGGAATTTGCAACGTGCCTCCTGAACCGCGACTGTAAAGTCCGGATAAATGGTGAACTTGTTGCTCTAAAAGTGCAGTGACTTGTTCTCTCGGGCCAGTCTAAGTGCGGTATCGCGGTCACGATAGTTCAGGAGACGGGCCACAATAGGACGTGGAGTACTGCCTGGAGGAGGTCGGGGACCCAAGGAGCGATGCACCCGTTCCACAATGAGTTGCGATGAGAAGGCCTCCTCACCGAAGGTACCTTTCAGGAGGCGCTCGATGAAGTCTTCCATGCGGCCCGTGTTGGTGCTCTCCGGTATTCCTATGACTTGGATATTGTTACGACGGCTGCGAGCTTCAAGGTCCTCGTTTTTGGCAGCGATGACTTTTAAAAGCTTATCCATTTGCGACACTTGTTGCTGCATCTGGGATGTGGCATCTTCGTTGTCCGAAATGCGTCGTTCGGCCTCTTTGATTTGCTCGTCATGCTTATCCACTTTCTGGACTAGAAAGTCCAGGCGGCTGTTCATGGTGTCCATTTTCCCAGAGATATCAGCGAGGCTATGCTTCATAGCCAAGAGCAGGGTTTTAACTTCATCTTCTGGGGCTGCTGATTGTGTCTGCGCTTGCTCATTGCTGGGTTGTCCGGATTCCTCCGAGTTGGAACGTGTAACAGCCTTTTTTGTCTCGAAGATGAGTTTGGGTTGGCGGCCATCTGGTTTCCCCATTGTCAAAAGAGTAAAGAGTGGTATATGCAGGAAGATTAACAATGGCAGGAGTCACACACAAGGCAGCTGTTTGGCCAACAAGTTAGAAGACGACAGGTCGTCTGCTGTGGTAATGTCACTTCCAGGAGTAGGGAATGCTGTGTTCCAGAAGGATTTGTTGCTACTAGCGGCAGCAGTGGCTGGTATGGCAAGGTGGAGGAGCAGAGATCAACCTGCGGAGCAGCTAGCTGTGTAATAGGAGGATGGTAGGCCTCATAAGACTAATCCAAGTCCACTGCAGGGTGCACTGGCACCGTATGGTGGATGAATTGGTAACGCAAAGTGCTCGGAGGAAGGCCCGCTATGGTGCAGTACTGACGTCTCAGGGGAGTGGAGTAGGCGTCGCAAGTCAATGCACTAAGGCCTAGATGACTAGGAAACTGTGTGGCTACCGGTGTGTGAGAAGTTGGCCTGGCATATGCTGTCCACTAATTATAGTGGGCACCTTGCACCAGTCCAAACAACCCCTTATTGGAGATAGGTTAAAGACAACCTTATTGAAAGCTATCCTAGTGGTAGCTATGGAGAGCAGCCTTCAGGCTAAGTCTTGAAGGAATGTAAAGCAGCTTGTTTTACCAGTCTATAATCTCTTGAGTGATCAAATGAAAGGGCACCACACCAGGTATATATTCAAAATATATGTATTTATTGCTAAACACACCCCTCTAGTCCCTTTATGAGGCTAGAGTTCGAAGTACACAAGTTATAAGTTATTTAAACACAGTAATAGCACAAATACACGTTTGGGCCCTAGGGTGTACCAAACCATATACCAATAAAGTGGTATAAGAACCACGACTGAACTAGACACTAGGCCTAGAGCCTCTAGAAGTGCTTGGACCACAAGGAACCACCCAAGGTAGTGACACAGGGGACCCACGGGGGACGCGTGCAGTGTAAATACACAACCGCGATACGCCGTTAACTTCTATGGAGAAAGTCGCAATCAGGAAATTAAAGAAAAGGGACACTTAAAGGAGGACTTGGAGCAAACCCTTTGAGAACTAGGTCGTTCTAGAGTCTCTACCCACGGGAGCACCGGAGTACTCGTGTTACCTCACCCAGGGAAGCCGGGTGCATAGGTGCCTTTTGGGGTCGGGTTTCGTCGTCGATTTGAATGGCGATCTGCTGCAAAGTGCTGCTGGCGACCAAGTGGAAAGTGTCCGGGTGGATCCAAGAGTGGATCGGAGATCTGAAGAACCTGAAAGCAGAGGGGACAGAGTCTGGGTCACTAGCCAGTGACCAGGAAGGCGATGGACAGATGCCCACCGATGTCGAGTGCTTCAGGTGCGTTGACGGTCGTCTTGACTCTTCAGCCACGAGGTCCAGGAGGCGTTGTCGGCGACCAGGAGCGGGATTCGGGCTGGTACACGATGTCTGTCGAGTGCTGAGGTGTCGGCGACCGGATTGGACCCAACAAGCCTTAGCAACGGCAAGTCTCGATGAAGATGAAGATTGTCGATGGTGCAGACCAGCAAGGTCTGGGGAACTCACCCAGCGAGGGTAAGTGAGGGCAGGCCTGGAGCAACCAGGATGCCCAAGAAGAAAAAGATTGGCCTTCGTGAAGGGCTACTAGCCAATGGGCTAGCGACCGCGAAGGAGCCTCGAGACGTCGCACGTGGATCTGGCTCACAGGACACTCGTGGAGTGGAGGCCAGTGATCTTCGGTGCAGTTGGTGCTGGAGGGTAGGGCTACTCGGAGCCCAACGCACGACTTCGTGGAAGACCCAGAAGAGGATGCACTTGCAAATGTGCTCGGTGTCCAGGGGTCACGGTCTCACGTTACCCACGATAGCTACGGGCCTCAGCTTTGCTGGAGACTCAGGGTAGCCTCGGGGAAGTCTGAGAATCCACCTCTGGTGATGCGAAGACTTTGGCGTCCGACGGGAGCTTCAGAAATGCAGACCGGACAGATGCGTCTTTGGTGCCTGCCAAGCAGGGGAGTCACTCCTTGACCCCAAGGGAGATTCTTCTGTCCTCTAATCTTGAGTAGAGCGTCGAAGGTCCAGGATTCTGTTTCAGAGTTTCGTCCAGGGATAATCTAAAGTCCTAAGGACTGTGTTCCTATACTTATACCAAGTTTAGGGGTTGGACTACTCTGTGGCCCCACCTATGGGTGGGTCAGGGCAGAGGGGTGGCTACACCCCTTTCCTTTGTCCAGTTCGCGCCAAAGCAGGGGCTGCAAGCCCCTGATCCGGTTTGAACTGGGGTATGTACAGGGACACCAAATGTGCCCCCAGTGCAGGACTTCAAAGCACCCGAGTGCTCCCGCCCAGCCCCAATACACATTATCCTGTCTGGGGAGGTGGTCACACCTCCCTGGGACAGGAAACCTATTGTCCAGGCCTCCCCTGCCGGAGTTTCGTCCAGCAGCAGGAGGCCAGACTCGTGTCTGTGGCAGCAGCATCCATTTTGTGATGCCAGGGCTTTAGAAAGAAGTTACCGGGCTAGCCAGAGTTAACATGTCTTTCCCTCTAGAAGGGTGGAATGCTACCCCCGCCGCCAGAATTGGCGGGGGGTAGTATTCCAAGATGTTTGACACCAAACACGACATGTTTAGGTGCAGCCATTCCAAAGTTAGCATTTAACGCGAGGTTATAATGCGCTTAAGAGTATATGGTCAGGCTGCACTACAAACAGCATCAGAGAAGGGTCTCCGAACGCTGCAGAGGGGCCCTGCTCATGCAGGGGCACCCTCTCACATAGGAACCACGCACTCTGCCTTCAGGATTGATAAGGCCTGCCTTAGGAGTGACTTATAGGTTTATATGTGTGTATGTATTTAGTGATATAGGTAACCTATATCACAGTAAGGGGTGCATGCACCACCTTACCCAGGCTGCAGTAGCAGACCTGTGGTGTCAGTTTGGATGGCCTTCCAGGGGTGGCATAATACATGCTGCAGCCCCTGGTAGGCCTCTGAGGTACCTATGCCCTTGGTACATAGTATACCATATACTAGGGACTTATAAGGGCACTCCAGATTCCAATCAGAGATGTGCCTAAGGCACACGGAAACCTTTTACAGAGAAAGCAGATAGACTGGGGCCCTGAATAGCAGGATCCCAGTCCAACTAAGTCATAAACCAGCAAAACACCATAAAAAAGTGGGGGCAACCATATAGTCAGATTCCACCTTCCTACATAACCCCCCCCCACAAATGAAAAGAGATAAGGCTAACCTTGGCCAGTTGAGCCTTCATTGACTAAGTGGTCATATAAGGAAGCACCTGCACTAGCATGGTTGCCCCCTGTCTTATGGTCCACTAAGCAATCCCTCACCCTAAGGATATGAGAGGGTCTCCACCATGGGGAATCACTACCTGTGGTGTGCTTAGGTAAAGTACAAGGCTGGTGAGGTGTCTGAGTAGGGAAGTGAGGCCCTAGGAATGTTGGCCTCAGCTTCCTCAGATCACTGGTCACCATGTATGCCTGTCTTTCCATGACTGAGTTGCACTTTGCTCTAAGGGTCAACCTTTGGCTGCCTACAGCTGGGGGTTGGGTCCCTTTGGCTGGACTACTGGAGGGACATGGCAGGTTTGGAACCTTCAGGTCCCAGGTTTGCCCTTGCCTACCAGAGTCCTTCTGGGGAGGTCCCTACATAAAGGCATGGGGGATCCCTCAGTGTGTAGAGGAGTTTTCACCTGGCTAGGGCTACTAGACTGGGTGCCCCTAATCTGCTGATGGGGGGTTCTTCTGGACAGGGGGCCCTGGGGGTCCACTGACCTCCCTGACCTCTGCAGCCCTGGGCTGACTGAGGCAGGGTAGAGAGGGGCAGGTTACCTGCTCCAGACTGGGTACCACCTTGGAAGGGTCCTCTGCCATCAGGGGGTGGCCAGGCCAGGCCTGACTACCTCTGTGGCAGTTCCTTCACTAGGGGTAGGGTCAGTTCCCTGAGGAGGCTGACTCTTACCTACTGTCTGGGGGAAGAAGACTTTTCTTCAACCCTTGTGCTCTCTGTTGGGGGAGAGGGGGCCATTCTTTCAGGCTCCATCTCTCCAAATTCTTGGGCTGGGGCTGTGGCCATCACAGCCCCACTAACCTTTACAGGGACACCCAACATCCTGAGATGGGTTTGGTGTTCAACTTCAGCCCAGGCTGAAATTTCCAGATCATTGCCCATCAGGCAATCTACAGGTAAGGTTGGGGACACTGCCACTCTTTTGGGCCTGTGACCCCCTCCCAGCTGAGATTGACTATGGCCATGGGGTGATCTGTTCTGACACCATCAATGTTGGTCACCTGGTATTTAAACTCAGGTAAAAGCTGGTGAGGGGGACTAGTTTCCCTGCCACCATGGTGACACTAGCCCCTGTGTCCCTAAATGCCACAGCTTTCTGACCATTAATTATTGGCTCCAATCTGTACCTGCCCAATGCTGTGGGACCCATGGTAAAGGTGGCAAATCCTATACCACCATCAGAGTCAGAGGAGTCTGTTGAGGGGTCCCTGTCTAAACTAGGGCCCACCTCTGTTCCTCTTGCAAAAGCACCTAACTTTTTGGGTGCACTACTCCCAACTGGAGGATTACTACTGGTAGTACCAGGAGGGGTGGTAGTAGTTGTGGGAGGAACATTTTCTTTATTGCCAATCCTGGGGCAACTGGGATCAGTTTTCCAGTGCCCAGGCTTTTTACAGACATGGCAATATGGTTTCTTTTCAGGAGAGGAAGGAGTTTGGGACCCACCCCCAGAAGAGGAATTTTGGGGCCCTGTAGGGGACTTATCCTTAGATGTATCCCCACCTTTCTCTTGGGACTTAGTAGAATCTTTCTTCTGGTCACCACCCTGATTTTTAGTTTTTACTCTGGTTCTGACCCATTTGTCTGCCTTCTTTCCCAATTCTTGGGGAGAGGTCAGATCAGAGTCCACCAGATACTGGTGCAAAAGCTGGTTTTGACAATTATTAAGGATCTGCTCCCTCATAATCAAATTGTACAATCCTAAAAAGTCCTGCCCTTTGTTGCCATGTATCCAACCTTCCAGAGCCTTAGTAGCACAATCTACAAAATCAACCCAGTCTTGAGTCTGAGCTTTTGGGTGTCTCTGAACTTCAACCTATACTGTTCAGTGGTTAGGCCAAACCCATCTATCAGAGCACTCTTCAAGACTGTGTAATTGTCAGCATCCTCTTCTCTTACAGTGAGGAGCTTGTCTCTACCTTTGTCTGCAAAGGAGAGCCACGAGCCACAAGATTGCTGCCCACTGCTTCTGGGGGACCCTCTGAACTTTACAGGCCCTCTCCAGTGCAGTTATCCATTTGTGGATGTCATCCCCACTCTGGTAGGGAGGGACAATCTTGTTTAGGTTTCTATGGTCATAAGACCTTTCCCTATCTTTAGGGATATTGCTGCCACCATGGGACTCTAGTCCCAACTTTTTTCTCTCTTTGTAGAGATCTAGGGACTCCCTGTCTATAGCCAGTTGCTGTTTTCTGAGTTCAAGCTGAGCTTCCTCATATTGAATAAGCCTCTTTCTCCTCTCATGAGAGGATTCCCTCCTATGAGATGAGACAGAGCTCCCTATGGAGGTGCCAGAGTGGTTAGACTCCTGAGAAGGAGATCTAGACTTTCTGGGCACACTCATAATCCTTCCTGGGGGACAAAGTGGGGATCATCCAGATCTTCCTCTTCATCGTCCACAGGAGGGATTGGAGTTATCCAGGTCAGGGTCATTGTCACCCTCCTGGCCAGTTTCAGAGGGGGCTGGGGGTATTGCTACCCCTGGCCCCACCCTCATCTTCTGCCCCACCCTCAGCTCCTACCCCTTCAGTCCCCAAGGGCTTACTGAGATCATAAGCTACCAACAACCCTTTAAGGTGTTGGGTGGTGGGACTTTGGCCTGTCCTCAATTTCCTCAAGTTACATAATGCTCTCAATTCCAAGAATGGGAGTGTATCATACTTGGAGGGAAGAAGCCCAGTGGCTTCTGGCAAGGATTCTTTAGGTCCTTCCTTTAAAGACATTACTAGTGTGGTGTGGTGTATGCACTACCTACTCTAGTGTGGCCTACTAAACTCTCTTGAGTTGTAGAAAGGGTGTGCTATCCCTTAACACACAACTCTAAGTTCAGTAGAACTTACTGTATTCTAAGCTTAAATTATATGTACCTTAGGTACCTTTAGTGGTTTTCAGTTGATCAATTCAATTGAGATTATCTGGTAAAACAATAGCAAGCTGGAATCCCACACGCTGCACACCAATGTGAGAAGTTGGCCTGGCATATGCTGTCCACTAATTATAGTGGGCACCTTGCACCAGTCCAAACAACCCCTTATTGGAGATAGGTTAAAGACAACCTTATTGAAAGCTATCCTAGTGGTAGCTATGGAGAGCAGCCTTCAGGCTAAGTCTTGAAGGAATGTAAAGCAGCTTGTTTTACCAATCTATAATCTCTTGAGTGATCAAATGAAAGGGCACCACACCAGGTATATATTCAAAATATATGTATTTATTGCTAAACACACCCCTCTAGTCTCTTTATGAGGCTAGAGTTCAAAGTACACAAGTTATAAGTTATTTAAACACAGTAATAGCACAAATACACGTTTGGGCCCTAGGGGCGTACCAAACCATATACCAATAAAGTGGTATAAGAACGACGACTGAACTAGACACTAGGCCTAGAGCCTCTAGAAGTGCTTGGACCACAAGGAACCACCCAAGGTAGTGACACAGGGGACCCACGGGGGACGCGTGCAGTGTAAATACACAACCGCGATACGCCGTTAACTTCTATGGAGAAAGTCGCGATCAGAAATTAAAGAAAAGGGACACTTAAAGGAGGACTTGGAGCAAACCCTTTGAGAACTAGGTCGTTCTAGAGTCTCTACCCACGGGAGCACCGGAGTACTCGTGTTACCTCACCCAGGGAAGCCGGGTGCATAGGTGTCTTTCGGGGTCGGGTTTCGTCGTCGATTTGAATGGCGATCTGCTGCAAAGTGCTGCTGGCGACCAAGTGGAAAGTGTCCGGGTGGATCCAAGAGTGGATCGGAGATCTGAAGAACCTGAAAGCAGAGGGGACAGAGTCTGGGTCACTAGCCAGTGACCAGGAAGGCGATGGACAGATGCCCACCGATGTCGAGTGCTTCAGGTGCGTTGACGGTCGTCTTGACTCTTCAGCCACGAGGTCCAGGAGGCGTTGTCGGCGACCAGGAGCGGGATTCGGGCTGGTACACGATGTCTGTCGAGTGCTGAGGTGTCGGCGACCGGATTGGACCCAACAAGCCTTGGCAACGGCAAGTCTCGATGAAGATGAAGATCGTCGATGGTGCAGACCAGCAAGGTCTGGGGAACTCACCCAGCGAGGGTATGTGAGGGCAGGCCTGGAGCAACCAGGATGCCCAAGAAGAAAAAGATTGGCCTTCGTGAAGGGCTACTAGCCAACGGGCTAGCGACCGTGAAGGAGCCTCGAGATGTCGCACGTGGATCTGGCTCACAGGACACTCGTGGAGTGGAGGCCAGTGATCTTCGGTGCAGTTGGTGCTGGAGGCTAGGGCTACTCGGAGCCCAACGCACGACTTCGTGGGAGACCCAGAAGAGGATGCACTTGCAAATGTGCTCGGTGTCCAGGGGTCACGGTCTCACGTTACCCACGATAGCTACGGGCCTCAGCTTTGCTGGGAACTCAAGGTAGCCTCGAGGAAGTCTGAGAATCCACCTCTGGTGATGCGAAGACTTCGGCGTCCGACGGGAGCTTCAGAAATGCAGACCGGACAGATGCGTCTTTGGTGCCTGCCAAGCAGGGGAGTCACTCCTTGACCCCAAGGGAGATTCTTCTGTCCTCTAATCTTGAGTAGAGCGTCGAAGGTCCAGGATTCTGTTTCAGAGTTTCGTCCAGGGATAATCTAAAGTCCTAAGGACTGGGTTCCTATACTTATACCAAGTTTAGGGATTGGACTACTCTGTGGCCCCACCTATGGGTGGGTCAGGGCAGAGGGGTGGCTACACCCCTTTCCCTTTGTCCAGTTCACGCCAAAGCAGGGGCTGCATCCGGTTTGAACTGGGGTATGCACAGGGACACCAAATGTGCCCCCAGTGCAGGACTTCAAAGCACCCGAAAGTGCTCCCGCCCAGCCCCAATACACATTATCCTGTCTGGGGAGGTGGTCACACCTCCCTGGGGCAGGAAACCTATTGTCCAGGCCTCCCCTGCCGGAGTTTCGTCCAGCAGCAGGAGGCCAGACTCGTGTCTGTGGCAGCAGCATCCATTTTGTGATGCCAGGGCTTTAGAAAGAAGTTACCGGGCTAGCCAGAGTTAACATGTCTTTCCCATCTAGGGTAGTATTCCAAGATGTTTGACACCAAACACGACATGTTTAGGTGCAGCCATTCCAAAGTTAGCATTTAACGCGAGGTTATAATGCGCTTAAGAGTATATGGTCAGGCTGCACTACAAACAGCATCAGAGAAGGGTCTCCGAACGCTGCAGAGGGGCCCTGCTCATGCAGGGGCACCCTCTCACATAGGAACCACGCACTCTGCCTTCAGGATTGATAAGGCCTGCCTTAGGAGTGACTTATAGGTTTATATGTGTGTATGTATTTAGTGATATAGGTAACCTATATCATGGTAAGGGGTGCATGCACCACCTTACTCAGGCTGCAGTAGCAGACCTGTGGTGTCAGTTTGGATAGCCTTCCAGGGGTGGCATAATACATGCTGCAGCCCCTGGTAGGCCTCTGAGGTACCTATGCCCTTGGTACATAGTATACCATATACTAGGGACTTATAAGGGCACTCCAGATTCCAATCAGAGATGTGCCTAAGGCACACGGAAACCTTTTTACAGAGAAAGCAGATAGACTGGGGCCCTGAATAGCAGGATCCCAGTCCAACTAAGTCATAAACCAGCAAAACACCATAAAAAAAGTGGGGGCAACCATATAGTCAGATTCCACCTTCCTACACGGTGCATCGAAGGAGCAATCAAGTGATTACTGCTGGCATTAAAGTCAATAGGAGCAAACGAGTTGTGCACCAACACGCAGCCGGTAAGTCCTTCAAGGATCCCAAAAGCGGGAAGCGCAAAGGGAGGGAATAGGACTATGGAAGATTGTAACGGGTAATGTGGCAGCCACCCACGATCACCTAGTGTATGGGAGGAGAAGAAGAGAAAGCGCCCAATGTCGCAGTATGCAGGGCCAGAATGTCAATGGGTCCGGGCGGGAGACCGGCCTCAGCGCCACACTGAACAGGAAAAGTCTTGGCGGTCTGAGGAGATTCCAGGCTATAGCGCCCACCGTGGTTGGAGAAATGAGTTGGCAGGTAATGGGCATCAGCAGCACTGCACAGAATGGTTTAGATGAGGTGTTCCTGAGCCTGCAAAAGTGGTATATCAACGTGCTCACAGGGTGTCGCTATCATGCGGAGCGTAAGTCAGAAAAGGACGGCAGACTGGTGAGGGGTATTCCGCACAGGATCGGTGACCGGCGAGGGATTCGAGGCCGGTATACGATAGAGGCCCGCCAGGGCCAAAGGGCGCGCACTATCTTCAGCGCCCGTACTGCGCGGAGATCCAGGCCGGGAAGCAAAGTTGGCGGTCAACCCCACAGCACCCGCAGGGGCTCCCGCAAATAGAGCACTGTTGAAGCCGGCAGGTAGAACGTCCGTTGCGGTAGAATGCAAGTAGCGCCCTCTGGACTGGCACGAAGTAGAGCCCCTGGGGTATGGCAAGGTGAAGTAGGGGTCCCTGGTTGAGCGGGAAAGGGCCCGGAACACAGCAGCGGTAAGGGAACAGTGCAGCGGCGATGTTCTTTGACGTTTTTTTTTTTTGTGTGTTTGTATTTCCCCCCCTTCAGAGTCTCTGGGGAGGGCAGGTATGAAGGGGGCAGAACGTCGCTGGGCCTGCAGAGCGGCTTGTGGATTGATGTTGGCACGGGAGGGTAATGGCGCTCACACAGTCCAAGTTAATATGCCGGGTCGCAGACGCAGCGTTCACCTCACCACATTTGTCGGGAACTCCCGATTATCAGCACAGCTTATGTCCGCCCAGATGTCGGCAGTCGTTACAGGCAGACAGACGGGAGATCACAAGGCGAAAATGGGCAGACACTGCTTGCTGAGTAGAGGGGCCTGTCGCCACGTGGAATCCTCGGGACTCACGCAGCAGGAACAGTCGCGCAGGTCTCCAGGAGTGTCACCACGCTCGCCCCGTGTGCACCAGAGTCCGACCCAGGAGTCACTTGCCGAGGTCGGAGAGCCTCAATTGTTGCCACGGAGCTGGAGGATAGGTTAATGAACAAGCGGCAGGCTATAGAGGCAGGATTAGTGGGGTAGATTTAAGGATAAGTGAAGGATTATGCCGCCAAGCTACCAGAGCCTCACAGGTGTGCGGCCATCTTGGTCGTGCGCCACCTAGCGCCCCCACAATTGTTGATATTGCTTGAATTTCCATTAATTTCTCTGGGGAATTGCCAGCTATTCATGCTTTACCAGGAGTTTAACAGAAAAAATCGAAGAAATCACCAAGAACCACCTAAGAAAATTGTGTTTATTATCTTGGCAGCGGGACGCATCCCAATTTCTGACAAAACTAAAATCCTGAAGCCATGCACTACAAAACTTTCAAACAGAAATCTCAGACCAGTATTATTGCCTTATGACATAGGTGCTTCTACCCTGGTGCTGTAAAGAATAATGATGTGACATCTAAGCACCTACCTCACTGTCTTTTGAGAAGGGATAGATAGTTTTATTAACCATAAAGTAGACTGTATATTTTCACAATGGAATGTTAGGTATTGTACTTTTATATACTCCTATAATTGTACCCTTATGTACATTGTTCTATATACACATGTACCACATTTTTGTTGGATCAAATCTCCAGATGTATGTCAGTGAGTTAAAATGCATAACAGAAGAGTGAAATTGTGATAAAATAAGCAAAATTAAAATTTTTGCAGCCATAACAGTAGTGTTCCTACATATATAATGCCACTTGACCCTAGGAGGCCCCTCATATCACAGTCAGTGCTTCCTATTTTCTCTCTCTTGCTTATCTGTTATGAGCACCACTGGAAGAACCCGTGCCTTGAGCTAGTTTGAGCAATGTGCCACCAGGCTGCAACAGCCAGATGCCAAGGTCAGTCTTTGAGGATGCCTAGATCTACTCTTCGCTGCTGGCATGCTCTGAAATAGCTTCTTGGCTGTTTCTTGCTGGTTGCTGACAGACGTGTCAATGCTCAGGGAGATGGTGGAAGGTCAGGCTGCTGATGCACACATTTATACAACTTGACATTTATTTGAGACACCCTTCAAAGGACTGTCGTGCGGACAAGGTTTTGCAGAAGGGAGCTACATGACTAACATGCGCGCCAATGATCTGCAGCAAATGATGTATAGGAAGCAATGACGTACGAACAAGTCTGCTAATCTGTATGCCCTTATTACTCCGATAACGAACCAATATGGTCAAGTGGTAAAAACACCCTTGTGAAACTGTACTGTGCCTGGTCAAAAATTTGCTCTGGTTTGAAAATGTACATTTTTAAAAGCAAAGGTGTACCAAATACACCTTACTGGGCTTGCAGGTGTGATGCAGGGAAGGCCAAATCAAAAACTTTCAAAATAAAATCTGGTTACTGATTTCATTTACCTTGTCATGACAGGGGTGCAAGTTATAGTTAGTTTAATAAACTATAACTGGCAAAAGTCAGTGTTTTTTCTTTTTTTAAATGTTAGTTGTTATCTAATTTCAACACTTAACTACAACATCACTTAACCATTTGTTTTTTGTAGTGAATTTCGTTTTTTTAGCATTTGTTAAGATCTTATTACCACATCTAACTATAACGTCACCATAACCTTTTTTTTTTAGTGGATTTCTGTGTTTAAAAAAAATCATATTCTAAGTTAAGCATATAGCCAATCCCAATGGCAATCTGTGCCCAACCCTCGTGCGGCTCAATCCCCCTCCCTACTGTGCACGGCCTGTTGTCATGCGCACTGGTGACGTGGCTGCGTTGCCTGGCCTATGGCCAAGCCCTGCACCCAGCCCCCTGTGGGTGGCCTGCACCCAACCTCCTGCAGTTGTCCAAACCCTCTACTTAGAACAGTAAAGAGGGCAGCTCTTCGACTCAGATGTATGTGAAAGGCACATGTACAGTCACAGGGCCGGATAATGATATTAAAATTAATTTTTATCTATTACATTAATATACTAGGTTTAATTGTGCACTATTATTGTGCACATAATTAAAGAACATTTTAAGATGTGCACTTATAGGCTCTTTTTGCAATTGCTAAATCCATAACTTTGCAAAACGCTGATGGACTGTGTTAACCCCCTGAGTACAGCATTGGGTTTTTGGAAAAATAAATCTTAGAATTGCTAAATCCCAAGATAAATAAAACAGTTATTTGAGAAGACACATTTCTAAAGGGGAGTATGACATGTTGAGCACATGCCTTTTTTTTACCAGGAGACAAGGATTTGCTTTGCAAATTATGTCCTCTCGAACAGTATTTGCTTTGGTTTTTAAAGGCATTATAACAAATAATTGTCTGGGGCATAGATTGGTCATTTCCCTTTTAGTCCAAGGGGAAGGAGACATATGAGATAAACTCCCTCCTAGAGTCACCCATTGGACCATCCCCATGTCATTCATGCAGATGTTCATGCAGATGGGCCAAACTAAATGCAATTGGGGCTGCAAGTAGGACTGGCTGAATTGTGGTGGAGATTCTGATTGAGGTTAGTGTCATGGTCAGAATTCATGCTTCCAGTGCAGGAGATAGAGGTTTAATTCTCTGATAAGGACAGCTAATTTACAAAAGTACCTCATTACAATGACTGATTTTTACAGCGATATATACATAGCGGTGTACAATTGGCAATGCAGAGCAGTTGGGGAAACAATAGTCTAGCCCACTCATATCTAACTCCTTGTTATCTAGTTTGTAGTGTGTACAGTTCTATAAGTGCATAGCAATGCAAATCATAAGTTCTTACCTTGACCTTAACTTATATGTAAAGTGCTTTCTGGTAGGAAGGCCTACTACTTGAACAACTTTTTCAGTTTGGCAAAAGAGTTTTATCCCAATACAATAATATTCTCCAGGTGTTTTGATGCTGACTTGTGAACTGAGAGTCCTTTAACATATTTCTAAATGCAAGGCACAGGGAGATAATTTACTTTCCTGTGGCACTGAATTAGATTCACTGGAATGTGCATCATTCATCTAGTATGGGATGGGTTTGGCTTTTGTGAAGGACAAGTCATGGCCCTTCAAAGAAAAAAACACGTCTAGGGATACACAAGAGCTCAGTGAGAAACTAAGTTTCCCATTCCAGTTAATCTTTGCAGGCACAGTCATTACTAGACAATTTTACCTTGTAAATGCAGTCATCTAGGAGAACATCATTTTAGGCCAGATATACTAAGCCATTTTTGCGGTCACAAACTCCGTAATTCACAAAATGATTGGGTTTGCGACCTAAAAATGGCTTTTTGGTATCACTTAACCCCAATGCAAAAGTCAAAAACAATTCTGACTTGTAAAATGGGTTAAGCGACCAATACTGACTCGCAAATAAAAGTGGGCATGAAAGGGGCATTCACTCCTAATTTTGAGCTGGTATGCTATGTATCAGTGGTTTGCAATTTCTGTCACAAACCATTGATCAGTTACTGATATCTCAATGGACATGAGAGCTGATTCACAATGGGGAATTTGCCACGTCCTGTGTCCAAGTCTCCTGCCAGCTGTCTACTACCCCACAGCACACAGCCTTTGGCTGTGCGCAGTAGAGGTTGGGTGCTGGGCCTGGCCTGTTGTCAGTCCCTGCCCTTAACCTGCTACCGAATGTATTTTGCTTTCCACATCTCTCTGTGCCTAAATCAGAAACTCTTTATAGTGTCTCCTCATATCTGTGGAAATGTTTTTCCACCATGCGAAAGTCACAACAATTGATTTGTAAATCATTCACAAAATGACTGTCGAATCCATCACCTGAAATGGTGACTTCCAGGATTGCAATTGCTTTTTGATTCTTGACTGGTGTGCCAGTTTCTATGTTTTTTCCTGATGGGAGACTTGAGTTTTCTACACTTCTGGGTACACCTTAGCACTATGCTGGGGCCAACATCTCTGAAAATGGCTCCCCGGGGCTGTGGATTTTTTTTTTCTACAGTGCAAAAATCACGAATGGAAATCAATTCACTGATTTTAAAGATGGCTGAAAAAATTCCCATAGCCATACTCCAGGTAATCACAAAATGTGACTGACAGGAGTCACAAATCATGATTTGCGATTTTAAACAGCATAGATATACAGAAGAACCAAGTCTCTAAAACCTACTTGGTAACTTTTTAAAATAGTTATATCTTAAAAACTACGTGATGGATTTACACCAAACCTTGGAAAGTACACTTTCATGCCAAGTTTGATGCAAATCAGTTCAGTGTCTTGGGCTGTAGGCACAGGCAAAGTATCCTATAGCTGCTAAAATAACGTTTTTCCTCTGCACGAATCTGTGTAAAAAGTGCCATGCCAGAACTGTGTTTTTATATATATATGTACTCATTGCAATCTGTGCATCCACCTATATGTTTATCATTATAGTTGCTCTAAATAACGTGTTTGTGGGTAACAATTATTTCCACTCGTATTCATATATATGTAAATAAACGTATGCACAAACACACACATATTTTGTACTTAATAATATTTACATGTTTATTTCAGAGTAACATTTCTTTTGAAAAACATATGTGTTCACAGTGTACAACTGCAAGCGTTCTTGGTTAAAAAATCTTCTCAGCATTGACTTTGTAAGTCCCACTTCAAAGTGCAATTCCTAAAACATAATGAAATCGCTTGGAATGAAACACAGACCTGTTCCCAGAAATCTTTTGTCCCCTGTCACATTCGTTGTGCAGAGCAAAGAACATGTTATGGATTACATTCTACCTGAATGTTCAGAGCTTAGATGAGCACAGGCACAAAAGGAACTGAAAGGTCAATATATCAGTTGATTTTGATGTTTGTATTAATCAAAATTGGGTATTTCTTTCTACCTTCAACTTTCAATATCCTATGTACAATGGGGAAAGTTCCTAATGCTTTCTGTTTCACAGTGGTTGCATCCATTCCACCTATGTGTGATTTGGGAAATTAACAACGCAGTCAAAACCATGCGGGCTGTAAGAATGCAAGCGTTACCACGCTTGCCTTTACCACACATATGATTTTACCACGCATATTCCTTTATCACGCATGCCTTCACAACGATTTCCGTTCTAAAGGCGATAAAGGCATATGCATGGTAAAGGGAGTCAGTGGTCTAGATTTAGAGTGAATAAGCGGGGGTAGGAGCTGTTGGGGAAAACTCCTGCCCGGACGAGAATGGAAGGAACGGCTTGGTGAGTAGTTTTTTTTGTTTTTGTTTTTAGGGCTGGGTCGGGGTACTTTTTGGGGCTGGGTTTTAGGGTTCAGGGCAGGGGGTCTAGTAGTTTCTATTGCTGGGTGGTTTTATTGCTCAGGGCTATTGTTTTTAGGGCTGGAGTGGGGTAGATTTAGGGCTGGGGTAGAGGGCTCAGGGAGGGGGGTCGGGTAGTTTTTAGGACTGAGGGCTGGGTTTTAGGGCTCGGGCGGGGGCTGGGGTGTAACCTTTGCCACACATATCCCTTTACCAATCATGCCTTTACAACGAAATTCATTGTAAAGGCATGCGTGGTAAAGACGCAGTCCTGGTAACTACTGCGTTGTTAAGGCATGTGAAGTAATCACATGCGTGGTTCTGTCATATAACTGTGTGATTTATCGTATGGGCAAGGGTTGGAATCACTGAAGGTATGCTCATCCTTTTATACTTCCAAGGTCATTATAAAGAGTACACTTGACTTGTTTAACAATCCACATCTGCTATTCAATGTCAAGATGCCTGAAGACATGAATGTGCATTTTATAAATATGCTATGTTGCATTCTGAAGTATAAAACATTATGCATTTCCTACAAGTTCCTATATCTCAGCCATCCCACAGCCATTGACGGCATCAATAATATGCCTTGTTTTTCTTGTCCAAAACTACTCACCAAGAATTTCTACCATTATATATTGTGCAGTAAAATCCTTGCTACCTCTCAGAATAATGGTGCTCAAGAAGACCTGGAAGCACCAGGCAAGTTTGGAACAAAGTCCGATGCAGAGCACAAACTTCTGGTGACTACAAATTAATTATCACACCCTCGATTTTAATAATTTAAAATGTGAATTGAAAAGATTGTTGTGTTGTATAATCTGAAACAAAGATGATATAAGTGTTTGTCATAGGGCAACAAAGTTTGAATATCTTCAGATCAAATTAGAGGATTTAACCAAGTCTAGCATTTGCCAAAATAAATCTTAAGGAAATCTTTTTGGACATGCCTTCATCAGGGCTTATGCCCTCATCAAGGGACTAGGTCCCCCTGCACATGCTGCCAAAACATGTATCCAGCCTCTGCCATAGCCTAACATGCAGGGCACCTCCTGACCTGCCCAACTTGGTCATTCTCTATGCAGAGCAGGCGGATCCAGGGGGCTCTGCATTAAAGGGTATAAGGTGACAATCCAGCAGAACTGAAAACAAAAAATACCCATATGAACTGTGTTAGACCTGACAGCCTTAGGGTGGTCTTTCCCCAGCTTTTTTGCCTGCCTCCCTCCATTTTTCTGTACTTGTTTGTGCAGGATTTAGTACTCTGCACACTTTACCTCTGCTAACCAGTTCTAAAGTGCATGTGATCTCCCCCTTAAACATGTTATGGTTGACTTACACCTGTTTGGGATATCTAATATACCTGTAAGTCCATTGTAAAGTGGTATACCATATAAGCAGGGACTGTAAATTAAATGCTACTAGTGGGCCTGCTGCACCGGTACAGAGCAACCTAAAGTAACCATTTTAGCACTACATGCTTCTAAGCACTTCACTGCATTTATTTCTTCAAAATTCAATATCTCAACTTCTACCTATTGGATTTTTGTCGTTTTGGTCTTATTTTACTCAGATAAATATTTTCTGTTTTTCTAAACTGTCGTGGAGTCTTTTTGTAGTGTATTTACTGTGTTGTTGTATGAGTTATTGCACAAATACTTTACATATTGTCTTCTAAGTTAAACCCGCCCGCTCTGTACCAAGCTGCCAGAAGGTGAGCACAGTATAATTTAGGCTGTGTTGTGACTTACCCTGTCTAGGATTGTGGACAGGGGCACACCTCTGCCAACTAGAGACCTGATTTCTAACAAACTGAAAACACACATTTGCTTATATGTTGTCTTACTCAGGCATATCCTGAAAGCATTTCAGAGAGAGTTTAGAGGTTTTATGGACTGAATTTATAAATACCACATAGTGCTCAAGAACATCATTGATGATTAATGAATAAGTCAGTAACTATATCTATAGCTGTTGTAGTGAAGTGGCCCCTTGTTGGTTCACATATAAGACTACTCTAACTAGTAGGCTTATAAGGTGATTTCTAAAGAAATCAACTTGTTTCTCATGTGTTTCGAAGTACTGCAGCCAGCATGATTTTGTCAAGGAATGAGTGGAAGGAGATGATGCACAACCTTCCGTACTAGGCAAGAGCACACCTTGCAGAGATTATTAATATCACTAGAAGCTCAGTCTCCTGGCCAGTACCTGAAGTTGTACACTCTGCAGAAGAAGGAAAGACATGCAATATTTTGGAACGACAATGTCCTCATCTCAAGCACCTCTCTTGTCAACGTGCTCACAAGTAGCTTTTTATTCTCTCTACCTTTGTTTGCTATTTTCTATTATTATTTGGCCACTATGTGCTTTTTCCTGTTGTTTCCATACATACATGTTGCCTTGTTAAGGATGTTCACTTCCTCATACTTTATTCTGTTACAGCTCTAGAATGTGCTCAGCAAGCATTTTAACAATTTTCACTCAACGAAGGACTTCTATACCACTGATGTGCATGTTGTTTGCATGCAAGTGCTTGGGAAAATGTATATCAATGAGTTAGGACAGCAACTAGACATTGGCACAGTACTGTGGGGAGATTGAATGGCCCTATGCTCATTAAATATGGCATGAGCCTGTATGACGCAGGGGAGGAGATTGAATCTAATATAAAAGAACAGAAAACAGACTTGGTTTTATTAGAATGTCTACCCCTACTCCCAAATTCACTAAAGAAGTTTCAAGCACTAGAGTGAACATCGGCATAAGGATTATGTCGACAAAATGGAAATCTGTTAATACATAGGCAGGCTGCTTTCACTTGTGTTGTGTTTCCAAGCCTGGAATCTGGAATGTAACAGAAACTTGCATGAATACGTATGTTCATGTCACAACAACAGGATACCCCCGCACTGCACTACAGATGCTGGAATTGTCATCTTATTCTTACCGAACATTAAAATTCGGCCCCTAGTGGACATTAAAACCCACCGATCACTTCATGTTTTGTCCAACACACTTATGGGATTACCCCGCTTGACAAGAAGTTGGCCCAGATGTTATGCTAATTTAATTTATTAAGCGCAAATAGCTCACTTCCATAGGAGTATCCAGGCGCACAGGATAAGTAAGTGTTAGACTAGCAAGTAAGAGGGTAGCTCACCAACATTTCAGAAAAGCCATGTTTTAAGACGTTTTTTTTAAGGAAATCAGGATCTTACAAGATGGAATAGCAAAAGATAATTTATTTAGTAATGCTTGCGTGATTGTCTTCCAATATTGCAGCGGAATTCTCAATAACTGCACTTATCTTTCAGGGCTTTGTCTCTGCAGGAATTAGAGGAAGGAGCTAGGGTGAGCTTTTAAGGTTTGGAACCTACAATTGCATCCACTGGCTGTCATGGACGTCAATCACCAAAATGCCTGGGGTAGTGGAAGGGACTTCACATGTGCCTTGACCTTCACTTTCACTCACACATACATATGCTTATAAATACACGCATTCACACATACACACACACTCACACACACTCTGCCTACACATGCACACACATTCACACATACACACTCTCTCTCTTACATAAACATACTCAAAACTGCAAGCACGCACACTACATACATATATTTAAAAGCATTATTTTTACTTACCTCAGCTGCTAGGGACAGTCATATTCCAGCTATTTGTACTCCATTTTTTATTAAAGTAATAGCGAAATAATGTAATATTTTTCAGTATTAGCATAATAAAAAATTGACAAAAAACGAGGTGAGTGAAGCCCCCCACCAACGTCCATATGGACCGGCTGCTTCTGTTCCTGCCACTGATTGTACCACTGCTGACGATAGTGGTCGCAAAGGCAGTGGCAGGGGTCACAAGGGGAATGGCAGGGTTCACAGCAGCGACCCCTAGAGAGCCCTAAATGACGTACATGCTGTCTCTTTACATATCCCAGAGTCCCACGTGCTCTCGAAAGCTATGAAAGTATCAACATTCTGAATTGATTTCCAACTCAGATCTTGCATTAATTTGTGCTACTTTCCTAATATTATTTACAACTTAATAGCAGTCTTGTGAGGCTTCATTGGATATGGTATAAACCATAATACGTACGAGGATGCACATATATAAATCTAATGAACCCCTTTATGAACTTGAATGTTGTATTTGTAAAATAAGCTCAAGGCGCTGGCAGCACTGTGTGATGAACCATCCGTCCACGTCTGCTGGTGATGAGGGAAGATAAGTACATTGAATGGACATCATCAAACAAGAGTGGCAGCTCAGGCCAACCCGGCTCCATTATCTCCCCAGCACACTTCGAAGATTGACTCGAGTGGAACAATCGCTCGATGGCCTCTAGTACCCGGCAGCGGGCCGGAGAAACACCGCGCCTCCCAACTCGGAGAGGGAATTTTAATCTGACCTTGGTAATTTCCCTTGGGGCGGTGGAGGTGGGTCATCGGCAGGCACGCTGCATGCCTAGCTCTAAAGATTGCGACTGCCAAATCGATCTAACTGCTCAGAGAGATTACTGGTAATCATTGGAGAAGGGCGAACTTCACAAGTTTCAAAGATGAAACGGGGGCTGGCATCATGGCTGCAGGTAAGAAGCTCCCAGAAAGGAGATCGTAATGGCGCGAGAGCAGAGCCCACAAGAACGTGTGCACATGTGAAATATCCCGGCACGAGATGCAGGGCGCGGAATCTCTGTCCATAGTGAAACAGGTGCTATCTAAGGAATTGGCCGATGGTGGTAAAAGAAACTGGCAGGCGAGGAAGAGGCTGGGTGGGTGATGTAACAATAATGTACAACAGCAGAAAGCGCGCGCCCTTGTTTGCTCACATACAAGAGCAGCGGAGTAGGGGGTGTGTGTGCCGAAGAGCTGCGGTAAGAGGCCACGAGGCAAGCGGGGTTCCTTTTCTTGAGGGAGCTCCAGGTTGGGGTCGGTGTTTTAGAA
The DNA here is from genome assembly GCA_963921515.1 of Calotriton arnoldi. Taxonomy (NCBI): domain Eukaryota; kingdom Metazoa; phylum Chordata; class Amphibia; order Caudata; family Salamandridae; genus Calotriton; species Calotriton arnoldi. The sequence goes on from CAWUFW010002901.1 coordinate 1,334,665, forward strand.
ATACGCAATTTAATGAAAGAAAGACAAACCCTCTCGGAATCTCCAGGTGGAAAGCTATTAATTGGGCGCAGTGAGGTTAAGAAAAGGATGGGTTGTAAGCGTGCAGCTGGGAGAGTAAACATTTTAGGGCCTGATTTAGATTCGGCTGAGGAGTTACTCTGTCATAAACATGGCGGATATCTGGCCCACCTTTATTACAAGTGCATTATTTCCTATGGCACTTGTAAAAAGACGGACTGGACATCCGTCACTTTAGCAGCCAACAGAGTAACCCATTCAAAGTGTCTAAATCAGGCCCTTTGGCTGCTTGGCACAGAGGGCACGCCAACGTAAGGCGCGTGCATTGGGATCTTGGGAGAACCGACTTGCCTCGTTCTAGAAGTGAAGGCACATACTGAGAGAAAATAGAAGACTGAAACAGGGTGCTCTTGGCAAAACTGAGATCTCGAAAGACAGGAGACGGGAGTCCAAGGAAGAAGTGAGTATAGTAGACACGTTCACTAGGGACTAGAACGCTTTGAAGGGATTTGTCTGTAAAGAATGTTTAAAAAAAGGGCAGAAGAGTTTGTATTTTTTGAGTAGACAGTAGAAAGCAGAATTGAGCCTTGGGGAAGTGCGGTTTGCAGGCTCATTTTTTTTCAAAGTGCAGTTCAAGAGTAGAGATGAAAAGAGAAAAGATAATTGAGTCAGGGGAAAAAGGGTGCAGGGGTTGAGGGATGAGAGCAGAGGCCCTGCACTTGCAGTCAAATGACCATTCTCTTTGCACGTTTTGCTTATTGTACTGGAGACTGACAGCCATCATGTCTCTCTTACCTGCGAAACACAGAGCCACACAGTGGCCTCTGTAGTACTGCGCATTCAGTGGAGGTAAAGGACTTTATGCTATGTCGCTATGCTGAAGGGGGAATTGACGGCACCACCTCTGCAGTGTTTCTCATAAGACTGCTGATCTTGTATTATGAGTTCTTAAAAAGAGCTACAGTTTTCTTGACTCCTGCAAACTATCATTTGGTTGATGGCCAAAGACATACAATCCTGGTTTTGTTGTATCTGTCAGCAGCCTTTGACATGGTGGATTATAGCACTGTGTTAAGAGCATGAAGCTTCATGTCAAAGGCCCACCAAGGGCCATCTGCTGCACTTAACAAGCTAGAGTAGGGCCTTTTTTCTAACATGATTAACTTGAAGAGTGGAGTGCCTCAATGGTCACTTGTGTCTCTAGTATTGTCAAATATTCATTCATGTCCTGTCAGTGAGCGTTCTCAAGAGTCCAGGGTACATGTACAATCCTATGCAGATAGTTCCAAGTCATACATGAATCTGCACAGAAATTCTGACTCTATTACAGCTCTTGCACTTTATTTTAGAAGATCAAATATATCCTTGGCTTCACAAAAGAAATCTGCCCATAGTAGTTTTTTTCTGCAACTGAAAAAAATCAGATTTATCTGTCTCTCTTTTATAATAGAACGTTACTGGTGGGACCCATTTTAAATTGTCATCTGGACTACTGTAATTACCTATACGCAGGTCTTCATCAATGCTGATACACCAGCTCCAATTAGGTCAGAGTGCAGACGTTAAAGTGGTCCTTGGCCTCCTTTATTGTGATCCTGCCTCATCTTGTCGCAGATCACTTAGTTTGCTCCCCGTGGCAGCCAGCATCCATTTTAAGATAAGCTGTCTGACATTTAAATGACTCAACTAACAAGCCTCTATCTCTGGCAAACCTAAGCCATACAGAGGTTAATCAGCGACAATGTCCATAGTATATCAATATTCTCAAGGCAAAGTTTGGGAAGGTGTAGGGAGGTTCAGATTTCAGAGTCGAGACTCTTTTTATGTTAAAGACATTCTACAGCACCGCAGTGCATCCACTTCCACAGTTGCCCCTAATGCCGAGGGACCACACATTATGCCAAAGAGTAGTACAAGTCACAGCCCGCTGTCTGGAAATTAAAGGTGTGTAAAGGCTTGTCTAAGCACAAGATGGGCACTCCATTTTTATCAATTCCTTTACTCTCTGGGCAAGAAACAGAAATTTAACAAGCATTGGCATAGCCAATAGGTCTCGCCTTTGGGACCTTATAAGTATTTAATTCTGCAGCACAATATCCTTGGTGCAACATCAACTGTTGCATGGCTAAACACTTATAATGTCCCAAAAGCGAGACCTATTGGCTATGCCAATGCTTGTTTACTATTGTAGAGCAGAGCTGTGAACAGGTAATGTGAACAGGCAAACACTCTCTACCTATCGGTTTCCATGTTCACTTGTCCACATTCTGACCTTGGAACCTGCTGCTCTGGTCTTTAATCCCCCCCCGCCCAATCACACACACACAATCCTGTTCTATGTATAGCATTTCAAGTTTGAGAAACTCCTGCTGGCATTAAAATGTTTTCTGTAAATCACCCTGCTGCTCCTAGGAATTAGCTTCATGCTAATATCAACTATGTAACATAAAACCAAATAACTCTTAGGACACAAACATACAGGCAAATCCACAAGACGGCAGCAGGTGCATTAAACCACTGAGCTATCTCACTGGCAATGGCACCTATGAGCTTCGGGTTGCACACACACATCACTGCAGCAGGCGCTCAACCTCCTGAGCTATCCTTTTGGAATTAGAGGCTGTAACCTGAAGATGGCAGTTTGTGTTACATGTCCTCAACTCACTAATCTATTTAAAGCCAGTGATTCTGCAGTGCTTGTCGTATAAAACAAGGAGACCTCAATGTTTGCATATTTGTGCAGGGCGTCATGAACATTGTTGATTGCGAATATTATCCACTCACCCTCGGCACACATATGAAAGCCCTACCCGACGTCCTCCCGGCCACGTCACCATCAGAACACCGTTTCCCATTGGACACCCAGCGGTCCTGAGACTCGCACTCCCTGAGTCTTACTCGCTGGGATAAACTCCCGCTGACCTTAGGGTGTCCGTGTAGGAAGGAAACACGCGGACATCGGGTCTGATTTACAAAAAAGAATACATCAGCGCTCGTAGTGACAGTCCTACGGACGGAGGCGGATTTACTACCTTTTGTAACCTCCAACCTCTCCCAGTGGTGCGCCTGGACACCTGCGCTAGTGACAGCTTTACATACACACTGCCCCCGGAACCTCGTGTGGCGTGTTTAGAAATGAATACTCTCGCAGTACAGCATCGCATCCACAGCACAGGCCCACTTAGGCACCCATGTACAATTCTACATATTGTTTTTTCTCTGAAGGAAAACGGTGTTCTTATGCAGAAACTTCTTCCGCTGCACCCTCGTGAGCCTTAGGGTGCACTGTTGACCTTACAACCCCAAAGAGGATTAACCCCGGCCCTGTGCTCGAGCAACTCTCCGAGTATTCCAGGGTGCAAAAGGGTCCGAGAGGAGCCAGGCACTGAATGCTCACAAACTCACAAGTTTGTGGGCGCTCACAAACTTACAAGGTAAACCAGGCCTTGAGCTGCCCACAGCTCACCCTTACCAGGGGTTACTCGTGAACATTGTACGCTGTTGTGGGGGGCATTACAGGGCTCCCAGAGGTCTCCAAGCCCACGTGAGAGTAGCACATCAATAGAGGTTTTCTGTTATACATTCTGGGTCTTGTAGTCTTGTTTATTCAAGTATAAATTCAGGATATGAGTCAGAGAACGCAAAGCAAAAGGCGTGCACTGGATGACTTGCTCACCACACCTCTCAACTCACCTTCCCTGGGCCTTGCACCCACCACCATCCCATCCTTTTCTGCTTTGCTGATGGGTGTCACTGACTCCAATACCTTGTCCTGTACATAGCATGTCACAGAAAGTAAAACAGATGTACGGCGACTTTAGGGAAGGAGTGGGAATGCCTTCCAAAAGTTCATGTCATCTAGCCATTCCTGCAGCCTGCAGTTTCACAGCTGGGAGCAGAGGGCAGCAAACAGAGACACGGTCACAATTAACTGCACTCTTCTACATTTGACATAGTCCGTGCTTAATTTGAGGCAGTGGCTGCAGGTGGGGCCCACTGCCACTCATCTGTGGGGACCGGGACATAGTTTTCCTCCTCAGACTTTGACCCCAAGGAAGAGAGAAGCAAACATAAGGAACGAGGAAGAGAAAAACGCAAAATCAGTGGCAAAGGGGAAAGCTGGAGCCTGCAAAAGTGAGCTAGAGGGCAGGGCGGGGCAGGTGCAGGGTCACAGTGTCACGAGGTGGAATCAATGCTAAACCGCCTTCGTGTTTGATTGGCACCCGGACATTCAATGGAGCCGGCCGTGGGCTGCAGAGCAGAGCTTTGGCCCCGGCACGTGTGCGTTTACAAATTAAACACAAGACAGGCCTGGGTAACCCATGTATAGCCACTGAGGTACTAATTATGAGGGTGAAAAGAGAGGGCCGACAGGTAAAAGAGGGTCATACTTTGTTAAAAATAGTTTGGGGAGACATCCTTAAGCATACATGCCAACATTTTAGAAGAGCAAAGTGGGAGATTAAAGAAAAACAAGTGAAGCGCTGGACAGCAGAGACGGCAGCGTCAGAGAGGAGCGTGGGCGAGCGAGCGCGGCAGCGTGCTGAGCTGACCACACGCTCGTGCACCATGGCCTATTGCTTGCAGTTACCCGCATGGGCGCCATGTGTTTTCAATTATCGCGCCCGCGTCTGGGCACGATAATTGGAAACAGATGGCGGCCGTGCGGGTAACCGCACGGAAAAGGCCATTGTGCACGAGCGTGTGGTCAGCTTTTAAAACCACCTACATAAAGTATCGCTTGCATCGCATGCGCGCTACTCTAGGCTCGACCTAAAAATCTTCTGGAGGACACCGAGGAGGGAGTAGCTTCACCACATTTGAAATCCATGGCGCATGGACTGATTTACTCCCAGATTCTTTCCTTTTGTGACTGACAGCAAGGCCACACTCTATTCATTGGAGTGGCCAGATGGTTTTCAGGTTATGATGCACTGAACCTTCCACCAACTTAATACCTGTTTTAGTACAAAGTAACGTCTTCTATTTACACCACTCGCTTATGTCTATTACCTGAAAACATGGAAATAATCTCTTTTTATTCAGATCTGACAATAATGTGAATGTGTTGCGTGTGGTCTGTAAAGTTAAGACATTGATGACAAACCTGTGAATGACCTTATCAAAGGAAGTAGAAAGACGGCAGCACATCAATACCAATGATCAATCCTTCCGAAGGATGGTGTAATATCACCTCTGCTGTTCGGTCTTTTCAGAAAAACCAGCTCTAATCTAATGCATGGCCCTGGCTTCCCAAGTAAGTGAGCCTTTCAATAAATATGCATTGATCGATGGTGTGGATTGCCCCTGATGCATGTTGTAAAGTTAAGTGAACTAGTAAAAGAACACTCAAAAGATACCTTTCAAATGAGAACAAAGCTGCAGGAAGAAAAAGGTGGGGTGACTTAGTAAGGATTTAGCTATATGAAAGCATAAAAAATTTAAAAAAAGCAGGCTGTGCATTTTATTCAATTATTTAGGGGTTTCCTCTGTGTAGTAGGACATCTCAGTAAGATAAGGAAGCTGACAGATCTGTGTGTGATCTGCAGGGCAAGGGCAGGATAACCCATCCTTTCATTCTTCTGAATTTGATAAATGAAGTTCAGTTGACGTTGGTGCCTGTGAGACGAGATGACAAGCCTGTCCTTGAGTTGGTCATGACCAGACTAAGCACCATTTGAAGCATTCATGATGCAGTCTTTCATTTTTCAGAATTTGCTAAAATATGTACAATTGAGGTACGCGTTAATATATTGAGAGAGAGCTTATGGTCGATCGGCCTTTGAGCTACGTGGCCGCAAGTCATGTCTTAGATTTTCAAACACTTTTGATGTGGTCTTAAAGTCTGGACAGGATTTAGGTGCCTCACTGAGCATAGGGCCACCTAGCAGCTATCCGGGAAAGGTACTTATCTCAATGTATGCATAGTGGTAAATAGCTTAAACAGGATATTAACCCCACTTGAAAATGCCCCTTATTTACAGCTAAACCTACTTTGAATCAGCCTCTGTATTCTGTAAGTACATAGGCCTGCTTGCATCTCAAGAGAAAGACTAATATTACATAAGGAGGCCATTCCATTGTTATAGCAATACCTTGGCACGTATTTATTATTCTATTGGTGCAACGAGGCACACAAACCAAAGTTGCTGCGCTGCATTGCGTAAGGGGGAGAAAGCAGTGTAGAGTCATATTTATTAAAATTATGTGAACCCTTGCGTTCACGCTTTAACCCCTTTGGTGCTCATGAGTCACGGTGGGCGTGTGCGCACGACGGCTGGGGGCCGTCCGAACCACGCCCAAGAATGGAATGTCCAGCACCGCGGCGGAATTCGCACCGCAGCCAAGGTGTTAAAAAAGCTGCCTTGTACGAGGCACAACATTGCACGAAGGTGCAGAGGTGAATGTGCCTGCCCAGCATAAGATTTGTACTGGAAGCATACCCTTCCAGTATAAATTCCTATGCATAGGCATGCTTTGATGCTTGCCACACGTTAGATGCGTGCTGTGCTCAGTAGAACACATACAATGTGCGACTTGCCTGAAAAAAGAGAAACCATTTCTTCTTTCAACATTAGGCCGGGCCAAAACTTTAAGGGAGCAGATGTGGCCTAGCAATCAGAGCTGCCTCCTTAGGAACCTGGGGACCCAGATTGGAATCCCGGCCTCCTCGCTTGTCTCAGCCTCCTGTGTTTCTGGGCAAACCAATTAATGTGTCTAAAAAAAGAATGTGTTTAAAAATATATTTGTGTAATCCCCGCTTGATGTACATGATTTTATAGATGATACTCTAACCTGTCATGCAATGTACAGCTCTCTATTGCTTTCTAGTTAGGTTTGTACTATATAAATACCAATGCATACATATCTACGCTGGTGTAATTTAGGGGGTTTTGTGTTAATCTTGTTGTGCAAAATTCCCCATAATTACACCATTATGCCATGTAGCGTAAATATGCCATCCATTCACAGCAAATTATAGCATGGGAACAATGCGAACAACCAGAATGTGAGCAGCTGTTGTCCACAGCAGTTGTTTTTTTTGCACTATTATTTAGTGTGAAATGCGTCCTCACATGAAAAATTAGCACAGATTTTGTACCAAACTATAGTGCAAAATGATGGATTTATATTTTACATAATTATGCATCATTTCACATCGTTATTCTGAAATTCTGCATAATTATGCAAAGTAAATTTCACAAATTTGCAACATCGCTATTTACCACCTGGTTTTAAAAGGTGTTATTTTTATGGAAAGCCCAGTCTTCCTATCCTAGTATGATTGGGCGTAGCGTCAAGATGTGTTTTCCCCAATCCTTCCAAGTTATAGCACATTACTTACTCTTGACACAAAGTGATACAAAGTAACGCAAAACAGCACAAAGTACTAACGATGCTGAGAAAAGGGAACCTTTCCAGCAATAAGGGGCAGATTTACAAGCCCCTTGCGCCTTCTTGCGCCGCCATTGCGTCACTTTTTTTGACGCAACGGCGGCGCAAAAAATGCAGCCTATTTACAACGTGACGCATCTAGGGAGATGCGTCACGTTGTAAAGCCCTGCGTCACATTATACCTGCGTCAGGTATAATGTATGCAGGGTGGGCGTCCCACGCAGGAAGGCCTCGTAAGTGACGCAGTGAAATCTACAAGATTTCACTGCGCCACTTTTAGGATGCCACTGCGTCAAAACCTTAAGCCTGCTTAAAGCAGGCGTAAGTAGTGACGCAGTGTAGTGGGAATAGGCCTCAACACGCATTGCTGGAGTTGCGTCGTGCTTGCGACACGACTCCAGCAATGCGTGACTTTTCCGCCAACAGATGCGTCAGAATTTCTGACGTATCTGTCAATCCTTGCGCCATAGTGCGCCGTATTGTAAATACGGCGCATCTATGGTGGCGCAAGGGTTTCTAAGGGTGGCGCAGGGAAAGTGACGCATGTATACAGATGCGTCACTTTCTTGTAAATCTGCCCCTAAATATTTGTTTGCGCTAGAAAGTAAATACCCTTGTGATACTTTACATGGCTTTGCACCAGAGCAAATCTTTAATAAACTTGGACCATAGAGTAAACTCCTACATAGCTCTAATATAGTATTAATTTACATATGCTCCTGATTACACAATGAAAGTGCTGCAATTGTTTTCATTTCGGAGTAACACTGGGATTGTAGTTTGCTTCAGAATTTTACAGCCCCTGCTTAGACTTTCTTCAACGATTATACCAATATTTCAATAAAAGGATTGATGGGTTGGAGGAGAAAGCACTGAGTGGGTTGGCAAACCTCAGTTCAAACTGCACCACACATTTCTGTTAACCTATATCGAGATACGAGTTCAAGATTTGACGTCTACGTTATTGCAGCTGTTTCAATTTTCTCATTTCTTTTGAAAATGGAAAGATGGCTCACAAATAGATAAAAGTAAGGAAAGAAAGTCATATGAAACGGAACTGTTTCTTTCAGAGAGATTTAATTCAAAGGATTCTAATGTTTATCTCATGTTACTCATTCCACCCATCAAAGGAAGCAGACTGCTGATGGCTGAAGGCTGAAGTGATATTGTTTTGTGGGACTCGTAAAATTTAAGAGCACGCGTTTTCTTTTCACAGTGAACATTTGGTTTATAAAAATAAAGCATTTTGTGTTTCCATACACCCACAGAGCTCTCAGCCAGATAGTTATGGCATAAAACCCCTCAGTAGCCTTTTATTTCGATTAGCTATGGCCGACGCGCGTTGTTTTATATTATACAATGCAAATTCACTTTACAAGCCAAGTACACATTGCATTTCCAGTTTTCAATCCACATTCATTTTATCTATGTCAGAAAGATAAACGGTTTTGTCAACATTGCACTGACATGAACTTGCAAATCTCGGATTTGTACCGATGTGGTAAAAATAGAGCTTAGGCAGCATAACTGTCTCTGGTCCCAGGGAGGCATAAATCAGACATTTAGTGAGCAGAATTCAAAATTTGAAACCGACTATTTTTATATTTAAGTAACCGCCATAGTGGTGCACTTTTGTGATCACCACTTTGCACTTCGTTTGACATGAGCGCTGAAACCTTAATCTATCACCCAAACTGAATGGTACAATCTGAACTTCTAGTAGCGGCCGCCACCGATTGGGGGTGGCGGGCGGGTTGGGGTTAAGGGGATTATATATGTTTTAAAAAAACTTACCTTACTGCCGCGTCTCTCCGTCGTCTCTCCTCGGAACAGGAAGCAGGCAGCCAGGGTCCCCTGACCAATCACAAAGCTACAATGTAGCGTTGTGATTGATCTGAGCGCTGTGGTTCGGCGCTCAGCCAGGAACAGAGGGCCTGGGCATGTTCTTCACACAGGCTGTAATGCAGCCTGCATGGAGAACATGCGAAGTGTGCAATGACTGTTTGGTCGGCCCGAGAGGGCTGGCCGAACAGTCACTACACACTTCGGAGGGTGCTACCACTCCTCCCCTGCCCTGCGAGCAGAGCATCCCCGCCCGTCACACACGCTGCTGCAGAGGAACAAAATAAAATGATAATAACATTACGTTATTATCATTTTATTTTTCCTTTCTGGCACTGGTTCAAAACAGTGGGGCGATGCTCCTCCGCCTTAGCGGAGGAGCCGCCAGAGTTGATGGGCAATTTCTTCAGGTTCTATAATCGTATCTTTGAGATGTGGGTACTGGTGATGCAGACTCCAGAAGAGACTATGGCGTCTTACTGAGGTAGTGTCTTAAAGACAAGTGTATTTCTATCATCATAGTGGAAAGGGGCATAAACCTCATTCAATAGTCTTATCCCATTGGCTAAATTTCTGCAGTGAGAGCAGAATAATATTATTTCCTTTAAAACTTTCTAAATTCATGAATGTAGAAAGCACCTTCCCTTGCCGCATGTGGTGCTATGACTGCCAAAAAAGGCGTTCACATAGGGGAGGTCGAAGAGGTAAAATGCGCTCAACCAGCCTTATTTTACTGCTAGGGAGGTACGCCACAAGTGTCCACATACATGGCTGCCCAGTGCAAACGGGTGTAACATCAAGTGAGACCCAGAATATGGGCAAACTTTTGTTGTTCTAATTCTGTTTTCATTTTTTTTTAAATGAATGACCCAATTTTGAACCTTTAGCTTAATGTAGTTCAGATTTCCGAAATAAGGATTGCCAGTAAGTTGTTTGAATTGCCGTGCGCCATCCTCTAAAGTGCTAATTCTTGACTATAGAAGGCAATTTTAAGTGCATAAGAATGTAACCTTTTCTGGTGAGAAGCTGTGTCTGGATGCACCACACCTTCAGGAAAAACACATTTAATGGTTGAGATGTTGTTATTGTAGGTTCTGTGTTTGTATGGTACATTGCGTTTGTTGGAAATGGCCCTTTTTGCAGGGTCACCCCTAAACTTTTTGCCTGCCTCCTGTATTTTTGCTGACCTGTTTCTGTTGGTTTTATGACTCTGGGCACTTTACCACTGCTGTTCAGTGCTAAAGTGCATATGCTCTCCCTTTGTAAATATGTCTATGTGAATTGGTATATCCCTGATTGGCTTATTTGGTTTACCTGTTAGTCCCTAGTAGTGTGGCCTGTGTGTGCCCAGGGCTGGTAAACCAAATGCTGCTGGTGGGCATGCAGCGCTGGTTTGCGCCACCCACAGAAGCAGCTTGTAAAGTGTGTCTCAGACCTGCCACTGCAGTGTCTGTGTGCAGTCCAGAACTGCCATCTTGGCTGAGAAGTGCACCCACTTCCCAGCCCCTGAACCTTCCCTTGGCATCCTGTAAGTCACCCCTATGGTAGGGTGCATTGTATGTGTAAGGTAGGACATGCCTTGGTGTATGTAGCATGTCCTGGTAGTGAATTACACCCCATTTCGTTTTTCACTACTGTAAGGCTACCTGTTCCTCATAGGCTAGAATGGGCAGTTTGACTATTACCTTCTATAGTCCTAACTGACCCCAGGGACATGGTAGAAAAACGAATTTAGTATGCCTGAGCTCAGAATATTAAAATACATCTTTTAGTGAAGTTTATTTTTATATTCTGTGTTTGAAAATACCACTTTTAGAAAGTAGGTATTTTCTTGCCTAAGCCTTCCAGTGTGCTCTGCTGTTATGTGTATTGGCTGTCTGGTTTTAGAGGGGCAGGGCAGGCTGAGTCAGACCTGGGTTGAATAGAGAGATCTGCATTTAGAGTGTGGGGAGTGGTGGCTCCTTGACCTGAATAGGGCTGTGCCTGGCAAGGTGAATGCTGGCTCCACCTCCCACTGTGTGTCTGCTAGCAGACCCCTCTTTCTGAAAGGAAGGATGCAGCCTGGTAAACAAAGTGCTCCAGGCCTGAGCAGAACTGGTTCTGGCTAGGTTCAGTGACTGGTAGCTTCTAAGAACAAAGACTTTTGGGGTATAAATATCTGTGCTCAAACCCCTACATTTTCGTATTGCTTTTGGATCTGGAGAGGAAACTCTGTCCGTGCCACTGGAGGAATCTGCAGGAAGTGACTGTCCCTGTGCTTGTGTGTTGTTTCTTGCACTGTCCTGCAGCAGTGACCACTGGACCTTGAAGAAGAGGAAAAGGAACTCTTGAGAGAGCTTTTATTTTTGTTACAGCAATTAGCCAAGGGCTAGGAAAAGAGCTAGCCTCCTGCTGGAGTCTCAGGCACATCTGACTCCACCACCAACCTCCTGCTTCCTCCCTGCGAGGATTGCTATCTGCTGATGAGGCTCCTGTGAGTTCCAGGGCCTCTAGTTTTGCTTCAGAGAAAAGAGTGCTGGAAATCGTCGCTAACGCACGTTTGCGAGCCGCTGCAGCCGAGAGCGCTGGAAAAATCATCGCGCTGCTGCCGCTGGGTGCTCGCAACACGAAACCATCGCTAACGCCCCTTTGCGAGCCGCTGCAGCTGAGACGCGCTGGAAAAATCATCGCGCTGCTGTCGCCGATCGCTCGCAACCCCTAAAGAAATCATCGCTTCAAGACATCCCTTTGCGGACGCCGTGCTTCCGCCATTTTCATCGCATCGCACCGGATTTCGTCGCTCCTCGCGGAGCGCCATCTCTTCGCATCGCAACACAATCGCACAGCGCAACAGGATCGTCGCGATCGACTTCTCCTCGCGGCAAGAAAGTCATCGCATCGGCGGCCTAGCGTGCAGAAGTTGGTTGCAGTGTCTCCGCACGCATCACGCAGATCAGCGCATCATCCTCCCTTGCGGCAAGGATTTCAACGCATCGCCGGCCTCGCGTGCCGAGAATCATCGCTACCACTTCTTTGCGACATTTTGTTGGTTTTGCTACTAAACCCAGGTACTTTGTGAGAGAAAGGGTCGCAGAGACCACTGCTTTGAATTTGAACCTTATTTTTGCAACCTTTGAAATATTTTTTGACAGTCCTTCAACAGCCATCCTATTTTTGACAGTCTTATGAGAGAAAGGGTCGCAGAGACCACTGCCTTGAATTTGAACCTTATTTTTGCAACCTTTGAACTATTTTTTGACAGTCCTTCAACAGCCATCCTATTTTTGACAGTCTTATGAGAGAAAGGGTCGCAGAGACCACTGCCTTGAATTTTAACCTTATTTTTGCAACCTCTGAACGAGAAAGGGGCGCAGAGACCCCTGCCTTGAATTTGAACCTTATTCTTGCAACCTTTGAACTATCTTTGACAGCCCTTCAACAGCTATCCTATTTTTGACAGTATTGTGGCTTTTACAGTTATTGGTCTTGTGATAAATCTGCCTTTATATAAAGATATTTATTTTTTATAACTACTTGTGTGGTGTCCCTCTGTAGTGTTCCTCACTGTGTTACTGTGTATGGTCATAAATGCTTCACACCCTGCCTCTGAGATAAGCCTACCTGCTCGTGCTACGTTACCACAGGGTTGAGCAGGGGTATCAAGGAGGGTAGCCCTCTTACTCTGACTTAGGAAGAAGGGTCCCTACTTGGACAGTGGCCAGCCATTGCCAACTAGAGACCCCCATTTCTAACATTGGTGGTCAGCGGTGAGGATCTGGACTTGCATTTATGATCGCATACAATAATTATAGGGTACACTACTAGTGAGTGCAGGCCATAACGCAACCACATACATTTTTGAAGTTTTTTTTTAATTCTATTTTTGATTGATATTGCCGGTGATTTTTTACCAGCATACATTTTTCTTGAGAAGTTTTCTTCTATTTTTTATTGATATTGCCCGTGATTGTTACAATGGGCAAGCCTATGTTTTATTGATATTGTCAGGTGATAGTACACGCATGCATTTTTGAGAATTGTTGGATCCTATATTGTAATTGATATTGCCGGTGATTTTTTACCAGCATACATTTTCTTGAGAAGTTTTCTTCTATCTTTTATTGATATTGCCCGTGATTGTTACAATGGGCAAGCCTATGTTTTATTGATATTGTCAGGTGATAGTACACGCATGCATTTTTGAGAATTGTTGGATCCTATATTGTAATTGATATTGCCGGTGATTTTTTACCAGCATACATTTTCTTGAGAAGTTTTCTTCTATCTTTTATTGATATTGCCCGTGATTGTTACAATGGGCAAGCCTATGTTTTATTGATATTGCCAGGTGATAGTACCCGCATACATTTTTGAGAATTGTTGGATCCTATATTGTAATTGATATTGCCGGTGATTTTTTACCCGCATACATTTTCTTGAGAAGTTTTCTTCTATCTTTTATTGATATTGCCCGTGATTGTTACAATGGGCAAGCCTATGTTTTATTGATATTGCCGGTGATTTTTTACCCGCATACATTTTCTTGAGAAGTTTCTTCTATCTTTTATTGATATTGCCCGTGATTGTTACAACGGGCAAGCCTATTTTTTTATTATTGATATTGCCAGTTATTGCTACAATGGGTCTTACTGAAATGAGACCTACCTTTTATATAGATGATCTGTTAACCTACAGTCTAGAGGAGCTAAGGGGGTTCTGTGAGGAGAGGGGCTTAGCAGTGAGTAGGAAGGAGACTCAGCTATCCCTGCAGACATCCCTGAGACTTTGGCAACAAGACAGATGGAGATTCTTGAGTCCCAGTACACCTACCAAGAGGGTAGTTGGTCTGAGGGTGGCTCTGGAGAGTCTGAAGAGGAGGAAGAAAGTGTTATGAAATATCTCATAGGTGGGGAGTTCCTTGATGAGTCTAGTGCCTATGGTAGTGCCAGATTCCCCTCAGGGTCCCCAGAGGAGTTGGTGGACAGGCGGGAAGGTCCCATAGGTAGGGAGTCCCTTGCTGGATCTAGTGCACAGTGTAGCACCCAATCCCCTTCATGGTCCCCAGAGGAGTTGGGCAGACAGAGGGAGAGGGAGTACCAGCTGGAATTGGAGAGGCTCCAAACAGAGATTGCCCAGCTGGAGGCGCACCTAGCGCAGATAGCAGAAAAGGAGAAGTTAGCTCAAGAGGGTAGGTTACCCTGGAGCGCAGTTTTAATTGTCTGGATTCCCAGAGAGGGTGGGGTCCAGTGGTGGCAGCAAAATTGAAGTATATAGTGATGACAGTGTAGTACACCCACCCAGAGATGTAGCACCTGACTTGAAGGAGGGGGTTGATCTACACCAGGGGATTCAAGGATATGAGGTAGCTCCATTAATATGCAGTGTCCCTGAGGTGGATTGGGGAACTAGCGCAGGGGCCCATAGTCCTAGTGAAAGGAGGGATACTCTACCGACTCTGGATGAGAGGTGCAGGAGAGGGGTTCCCCGTGGTTGAAGTCCTGGTGTATAAGTGTGAGGACCGCCCAGAAGAGTGTGGGTTGAGTGATAGAGACAGTCAGTTAATGTCTTGCCCATTTCAAGAGAGTGGTGTGGGGTACGTGTGTGAGAAACTGGATTGTGAGGTAAAGGTTAGCACCTGCGTGGAACTGTGTAATCCAATTGTGGGAGAGCATATTGTGAGTTCCTATTTTCCAGAGCTAAACCAACATGTGTTAGAATGCGAGTTCTCTGATCCTAGGGAACTTGCACAGGAGGCAGACCTCTGGGTGAGTACCAGAGGCTCTGTAGAGGCATTAGGGAATGACCCTAAGAGAAGTGGTTCAGAAGTTTTCCAACCCAGAGTGCTGGGAAAGGTTAGGAGTGTTACAGCTGGGTCCCCTTGTTGTGAGGAGGTTGTAGGGCCTCACATCCTGTCTCGTGGGAGCAGGAGTGAGACTGGGATAGGTCCCGAAGTGCCCCAACCTCAGTCCCCAGGACTGGATGGTTCCATGAGGGAACACCAGGTGGGGAGCCTAGTCTGTCTGGATGGACCGTCCATTGTGGAGGGTACCCCCGTGTTAGGTGAGCTGGGAGTGCCTGTAGTCAGGCCTCCATCAGTTCTTGTGCCTGGCAGTGCCACTCCTAGGGGGAGGGTACGGAAGTCCAGTCTGAGGGATGAAAGGGGGTAGGAGTCCCCAGTGGGAGAGCCAGTGGGTCAGGGGCCAGTCAGAAGGGCTGAGCCCCCTAGGAGTGACCATGGTGACACCACTTCAGTCCTGGTTGGCCAGGCAGTTGTTCAGCCACAGGGGTTGGTCCCTGGGTTGGTAAGTCAGATCCAGGAGTTGTCTGCCCTGGAGGGAGGGACAACTGTAAGCAGTGTCCCGACCATTTTTTTCTAAGAGCACCACTCCAGGTGGGAGGGTGCAGTATGCTGGAAGGGGGTGCAGAGGGAGGGAGTCCTCGCCTCTGACCCCGATGCAACCTGGAGGGTTTTTTCAGGTTGGTAGGTCAGTTGCAGGGTCCAGGCCCTGAACTGGTGGAGGGGTGTGTTTCCTTGAGGGGGCCTGTGTGCTCCCCAGGAAGTCCTGGTTGGCCAGGCAGTTGTTCAACCACAGGTGTTGGTCCCTGGGATGGTAAGTCAGGTCCAGGTGTTGTCTGACCTGGAGGGAGGGACAACTGTAAGCAGTGTCCCGACCATTTTCTTTTTCTAAAAGCACCACTCCAGGTGGGAGGGTGCAGTATGCTGGAAGGGGGTGCAGAGGGAGGGAGTCCTCGCCTCTGACTCCAGTACCACCTGAGGGTTTTTCCAGGTTGATGGATCAGTTGCAGGGACAAGGCCCTGAACTAGTGGAAGAGTGTATTTTCCTTGGGGGAGTTGGTGTACGCCCCAGAAGTCCTGGGTTGCCAGGCACAGGCCCAGCCCAAGGGTACAGACCCTAGGTTGGGGGCCAGGTTCAGGGTGTCCCCCTGATCTGGAGGAAGGGGCAACTGCTAACAGTGCCCCTCCCGGTTTAGTGTTATGGGGGCACCTCTCCAGGTGGGAGGGTGCCAGGCCCCAGTAAAGGGGGCGGGGAGAGGGCAGCCTCACTCCTGACCTCTGCCCAGTCTAAGGGTACAGACCCTAGGCTGGGATACCAGTTGCAGGATAGAACCCCTGAACTGGTGGGTGAGCTGTGCAGGGCCCCTGCCACAGGTGCCCTGACAATTCTGGAAGGGGGTATCGCTCCAGGTGGGAGGGTACCGAGCCCCAAAGAGGAGGACCGGGTGTGGGAGAGCCCACCCCAGTCTCTGGCCCAGCCGCTGGGTACAGGCCCAGGGCTGGTGGGTCAGTGTCCGGGTGCTTTGCCTGACCTGAACGGAGGGAGAGTGTACAAAAGGTGCCAGGCACCTGGGGTTACTGCCCCTCACTCTCTGATGCCACAAAGTTTGAGAGCCCTGAGAGGTATAGGGCTTGGATTTCATCACTGACTACTGTCAGTGATTACTGGGGCTTGTTGTTTATCTGTTGGGACACACCTGGGGGCCAGTTAAGGTTAGATGCTGCACAGGTGGTGTCCACAGGTGAGGGGAAGAGTTCCCCATGGGGTATCTTAGTGGGCCCTAGGAGTGTGGACAGAAGGATCCACCAGGGTTCAGATTGGAGTAGAGCTGGCATATGCCCCTGCAGTTGCGGGCCAGTTCCGTGTTCTATCGCTCGAAGCAGGGAAGCCCATCAAAGTAGTGATTGGTCTACCCTGCGTTTTGGCTGGAAGGGGTTGTGTTGGAAATGGCCCTTTTGCAGGGTCACCCCTAAACTTTTGCCTGCCTCCTGTATTTTTGCTGACCTGTTTCTGTTGGTTTTATGATTCTGGGCACTTTACCACTGCTGTTCAGTGCTAAAGTGCATATGCTCTCCCTTTGTAAATATGTCTATGTGAATTGGTATATCCCTGATTGGCTTATTTGGTTTACCTGTTAGTCCCTAGTAGTGTGGCCTGTGTGTGCCCAGGGCTGGTAAACCAAATGCTGCTGGTGGGAATGCTGCGCTGGTTTGCGCCACCCACAGAAGCAGCTTGTAAAGTGTGTCTCAGACCTGCCACTGCAGTGTCTGTGTGCAGTCCAGAACTGCCATCTTGGCTGAGAAGTGCACCCACTTCCCAGCTCCTGAACCTTCCCTTGGCATCCTGTAAGTCACCCCTATGGTAGGGTGCATTGTATGTGGTAAGGTAGGACATGCCTTGGTGTATGTAGCATGTCCTGGTAGTGAATTACACCCCATTTCGTTTTTCACTACTGTAAGGCTACCTGTTCCTCATAGGCTAGAATGGGCAGTTTGACTATTACCTTCTATAGTCCTAACTGGCCCCAGGAACATGGTAGAAAAACGAATTTAGTATGCCTGAGCTCAGAATATTAAAATACATCTTTTAGTGAAGTTTATTTTTATTCTGTGTTTGAAAATACCACTTTTAGAAAGTAGGTATTTTCTTGCCTAAGCCTTCCAGTGTGCTCTGCTGTTATGTGTATTGGCTGTCTGGTTTTAGAGGGGCAGGGCAGGCTGAGTCAGACCTGGGTTGAATAGAGAGATCTGCATTTAGAGTGTGGGAAGGGGTGGCTCCTTGACCTGAATAGGGCTGTGCCTGGCAAGGTGAATGCTGGCTCCACCTCCCACTGTGTGTCTGCTAGCAGACCCCTCTTTCTGAAAGGAAGGATGCAGCCTGGTAAACAAAGTGCTCCAGGCCTGAGCAGAACTCTGTTCTGGCTAGGTTCAGTGACTGGTAGCTTCTAAGAACAAAGACTTTTGGGGTATAAATATCTGTGCTCAAACCCCTACATTTTCGTATTGCTTTTGGATCTGGAGAGGAAACTCTGTCCGTGCCACTGGAGGAATCTGCAGGAAGTGACTGTCCCTGTGCTTGTGTGTTGTTTCTTGCACTGGCCTGCAGCAGTGACCACTGGACCTTGAAGAAGAGGAAAAGGAACTCTTGAGAGAGCTTTTATTTTTGTTACAGCAATTAGCCAAGGGCTAGGAAAAGAGCTAGCCTCCTGCTGGAGTCTCAGGCACATCTGACTCCACCACCAACCTCCTGCTTCCTCCCTGCGAGGATTGCTATCTGCTGATGAGGCTCCTGTGAGTTCCAGGGCCTCTAGTTTTGCTTCACAGAAAAGAGTGCTGGAAATCATCGCTAAAGCACGTTTGCGAGCCGCTGCAGCCGAGAGCGCTGGAAAAATCATCGCGCTGCTGCCGCTGGGTGCTCGCAACACGAAACCATCGCTAACGCCCTTTGCGAGCCGCTGCAGCTGAGACGCGCTGGAAAAATCATCGCGCTGCTGTCGCCGAGCGCCGCAACCCCTAAAGAAATCATCGCTTCAAGACATCACTTTGCGGACGCCGTGCGCCCGCCATTTTCATCGCATCGCACCGGATTTCGTCGCTCTCGCGGAGCCGCCATCTCTTCGCATCGCAACACAATCGCACAGCGCAACAGGATCGCCGCATCGACTTCTCCCTCGCGGCAAGAAAGTCATCGCATCGGCGGCCTAGCGTGCAGAAGTTGGTCGCAGTGTCTCCGTACGCATCACGCAGATCAGCGCATCATCCTCCCTTGCGGCAAGGATTTCAACGCATCGCCGGCCTCGCGTGCCGAGAATCATCGCTACCACTTCTTTGCGACATTTTGTTGGTTTTGCTACTAAACCCAGGTACTTTGTGAGAGAAAGGGTCGCAGAGACCACTGCTTTGAATTTGAACCTTATTTTTGCAACCTTTGAACTATTTTTTGACAGTCCTTCAACAGCCATCCTATTTTTGACAGTCTTATGAGAGAAAGGGTCGCAGAGACCACTGCCTTGAATTTGAACCTTATTTTTGCAACCTTTGAACTATTTTTTGACAGTCCTTCAACAGCCATCCTATTTTTGACAGTCTTATGAGAGAAAGGGTCGCAGAGACCACTGCCTTGAATTTGAACCTTATTTTTGCAACCTCTGAACGAGAAAGTGGCGCAGAGACCCCTGCCTTGAATTTGAACCTTATTCTTGCAACCTTTGAACTATCTTTGACAGCCCTTCAACAGCTATCCTATTTTTGACAGTATTGTGGCTTTTACAGTTATTGGTCTTGTGATAAATCTGCCTTTATATAAAGATACTTATTTTTTATAACTACTTGTGTGGTGTCCCTCTGTAGTGTTCCTCACTGTGTTACTGTGTATGGTCATAAATGCTTCACACCCTGCCTCTGAGATAAGCCTACCTGCTCGTGCTACGTTACCACAGGGTTGAGCAGGGGTATCAAGGAGGGTAGCCCTCTTACTCTGACTTAGGAAGAAGGGTCCCTACTTGGACAGTGGCCAGCCATTGCCAACTAGAGACCCCCATTTCTAACAGCGTTGTTTTGTTTAGATTAATGGGCATAGGGTTCTTATAGAGGATCCAGGCTCAGCTTTACCTGTGGAGAGGAACTGTCCCCAAGACACACTTTGGCCTTCTGCTAAAGAACACGTGCAGGCAAACGCAGGGGGATTCCAAGGTCTGCCCCTTCATTGCAGTAAGCATGTGAAAAGGCTCCTCCTGTGACATGAACCTAGCATCATGGACTAGATAGCAGTGAGGCGTAAACAACTTTGAATAGCTGCAGATGAGATGCATGTACCTTTCTAAAGAGCACGGTCTTTGGTTAGTGTTGTGTTATCTTACGTGGGTGGACCACAGTCTTTCGCTCCTCAGCAGACAATGTAAGCTAATCCTTTCAGCCAATCCACTGTTTCATAGTTGTTCTACCAAATCGCCAGTGTATACAAGCATGCCTCCATCTTCTTGTGCTATTTGTCTCCATATTGGATAGGAAACAGTTGACTACTCTGTCCATCATTTCATTGGTTCAGAGCTAGGGCACTCTGTGTCTCTCTAAAACTTTCAGAATTAAATAGGGATCTGAATATAGAGCACAAAGTCTAGATGGATAACCCGTTGCACTCCCACAACAAACGGCATAAGAAGGCGGATATCTTCTTTAAACACTCTGGTGAAAGCTCACAGAGATGATGTGAGGTATTTAAATTAGGGGTGGGTGTAGCTCATGTAATTCAGTTTACCGTAATCACACGGAATTACCTAAGAATTCCACAAGATGACACATAATTACACAGAAAAAGAAATTCTGCATTTAGATATATTTTATAGGGCAAAAAGGCCCTCTTGCATCCAAAATAGGTGCTAATGTGCTGTTGAAATAGGATTTTTTCCCTAAACTTATTCGTAATTACACGAACAGAAGTAATTGCGTTATTATTGGAAATTCAGCATCAAAGAGTAATGCAGAATTACTAAAATTACTCTGATTTCTCCAATGTAATTGTAATTTCACCCGGGCCTAATTTGAATATCATGCTCAGTGGCACTATACAAAATTTTGCGGCCCCCTGCAAAATATGATGAGGGGTCCATGAGTCACTCATATATCCCAGATATTAATTGGCTTTGGAATGATTGGGGGCCTCCTAAAGGGTTGGACGCCTCCTGAAGGGTTTGCCCTCCCCCTGCTGCAGGTGCTGCAGGAGCCTTTGTTACACCCCTGAGCATACAATGCATATATAAGCTTTACGGTGTGCACAATTTGCACATTTCTGCCAATTCAGGTTTATTCACTTGAATAACGAACACAAAGTACACATTTCATTCTGTATGCATGTATATGTGTAGGCTTTATGTATAAGTGTGGCACTGGTATGGTATTAACCTGTAATGGTTAGCCACACCAATTTTCCAAACCCATCTTGTGTGTAAACTTTGTGATGTAGAGTGGATCCCTCTGCAGAAACACCTAATAAAAGTTTGATGAAGTACATAAACGTGTTCAACATACATTTTGGTTGCTTAGAAATATAATGGTATTTTGGAATTTTAGCCTATACTATTTGTACTATTTAGTTCTACAATATAGCTATTTCTTACATACACACAACTCAATACTTTACACATCCTTAAAAATATTTGATACCCATCCCCACACTTTCTGCAACCCTTATGCCAGATCCCTCTTGTTGTAAGTTAGATGCTCAGGTAAGTATATGAAGTATCTGGCTACATGTATGAAGGCCCCCAAAAGTTAATACTCTGTCATTGGTGCCTAATTTTCAATTAATGTCCCTGAGGGTTCCTCTGACCCTGTCCTGGGTAAGTACGATTGTCCATTCAGTTTGCCTTTAGGTGTCTACAAATCAGGCAAGTCTCTTGTGCATTACTCACACTCATTCATGTATATTTAATGTTGTTTACCTTTGTGAATAACGGGTACTTCAGGTATGTGTACACTTTAAATTTTTCTTGGTGTATGCTCACTTTACCTCAGGAAAAATCAGGCTTGCCCCTACAGCTTTTGTTGGAGCATCCTAAGAGAGGCCCATCGCATGTGTAGTATGTGGGAAGAAGTACCGCCTGCTGTACACTGTAAGGATATTGCAAGTCACTGAAGAGTTCCTTTATAAGGTTAGGGAACTCTGAGGTGACTTGCAATGTATTTATCATGTATGGCAGCAAGTACTTTATTCCTTAGAATACATGGTCACACCATCAACGTTACCTCAAACCACTTAAACCCTTGGGGGCATATTTACGTTCCCTGGCACATCCCTGCAAATCAGCAGGGATGCGCCAAGGAAGATGCATCACGCAAGTTTGCCCTTGCGCCACCGCCGATGCGCCGCACGGATGGGCAGATGCGTGTCGCATCCCCCGACGGAAAGGCGGCGCATTGCTGGAGTCGCATCGCAAGCGCGACGCGGCTTCAGCAAGGCTCGGGGGTGCCCTATGCCTAACATGCTGCGTCAATCCTTACGCCTGCTTCAAGCAGGCGCAGGGTTTTGACGCAGCATGGGCGCAAAGTGACTCCGTGAAATCTTGTAGATTTCACTGCGTCACTTTTACGAGGCGTACCTGCGAGGGAACGCCCACCCTGCGCCGAACGCCCACATGAAACCTGACGAGGTTTCATGTGGCGCAGGGGTTTACAACGTGACGCATCTCCCTAGATGCGTCACGTTGTAAATATTGCGCAACGTGGCGCATGTTTTGCGTCGACGCTGCGTCACATAAGTGACGCAACTGCGGCGCAAAAGTGGCGCAAGGGGCTCGTAAATCTGCCCCTAGATGCATAGCTTTTTCATATGAAAGAGAGAGGATGTTTGCAAACATAAAGAATAAAAATAGAAACTCTGGTGCAAAATTAAACTCATCAAGAAAGCTGTTAGTTAATTATTGCAAAAAGATATTAGAGTCAGTTTAATACAAGTAGGTTTTATAGAAAAAAAGTTACAGAATGTGTAGAAATGTGAAGAAAGATTTTAACTTTTCTATAATTACCTTAGGGCTGCAAAAAATTAAACATGCTGCCATAAATACCTCCTTTCTGCTTGCCACTGTACAGCTAGAAAAGCAATACAGAAGAAAGAAAAGCCATGTTTCACTTTTGTTCTTTAAACAACTGCTTTAGTTATGCTCTGTGACATGACCGGACTTTTCCCATGGCTGCTAGGTCTGGCAGCAGGCAATGTTATGTCAGACCTCATCTGTAACAAGCTATTACAGTTGGGTGGCTACGTCATTTCTTTGTAGTAGGTGACTGGTTGCATCACAAGTTACCTATTATAAAGAAATTAGAGACAGGCTTTTATACAGTGATTGCAGAATCCCATGTATTATAAAGGTACTCTCCTTAAAGTCAGGTGTTCTGGGTTAGATTCCAAAGTATGCTTGGGAATTACCAATACACCATATGCAGGTATCTAATAGCATTTCTAAAATGTTCCTCATATATTTGGCCCATCATTAAGATTGACGGTGTAAATCCAGATGTGATTTACAGTGCTTGCAAAGCACACAGTGCACTTAAATATCTTCAATACTTGGCACACATGACATTGAATTTGTGATGCAGATCTGATTTGTAGTGCAATACTTTAGTGTCTACGTGGAGATGTATGAAAAGATAGAGGTACCTCTCCTTCCTGGCTGACATGTCAGACGTTTCTGCTGTGCCTGAGTCATCAACCTGAAGTGGGGTCACTGAGAATGTTTCAAAGTTAACAAATACCTTGCAAGGAAAGCATAAACACATCAGATCCATCATCTGGAGCCATACAAGGGTATCAGTAGTGACAGGTGCTTGGGCATTAATAAATATGACAGCTTTGATGTCAAATCTATAAATCAATGTTGCAGCACAAGTGCAGGGCACTCAAAAAGTGTGGTGCTGAAGGAAGAAACCCATCTGAAAAACTAAGTCAACCATGTGATCTGAAGGTCTCTCTGGAAACTAAAGTCAAATGATGTGAAACCCAGCCTAACACCGAATCATGTGCTCAGCGAGCAAAGCTTGGTGGTGAACAGCCCCCCACTTCTGTTTATCCACAAGAGGATGTGGTGGTCACATTAATGAAGAAGGTCAACCTCTCAATCCACTCTGCCTTAGATAAGTTTATTCCAGTTTCTAGCATAGCGAGTGGAAAGCTCCATTCACTGGCACCTTGGTTTAGCCAACAACTGTAGATCAAAAGAAATGATAAACGTTCCTTGATTGTAACTGCCACATTTCTTATGATTCCGCCATCAAAGCTAGCCATAAATAGGCAACTAAAGAATATCACAAATCCATCAGAAAAGATAACTTAACCTTCTGTGCTGAGAAATTGACAGATCCAACCATTCCAGCAAAGACATCTTTTATATTGTGAAATCCTTGATGGATCCAGCACGCCAAGCACCTAGCCCCTCTGTCACTGAAAATAAATGTAACAGGAAGCAGATTTTTTCTTTAAGAAAGTAGCTGATATATATTCTTCTTTCAAGGGCAATTCTACTGATGATGCACCCATTGCCATCAGTTCCCTATTCACTTGGCATGCATGTTCTTGATTTATTGGTTAAGGACGAGATTCAGGCCCTCTTTATGTCTATTAAACCTGGTTTCCCACCCAATCCCACAGCTCTGGATAATGAGGCGGTAGACCCTGTTCTCCTTTCTGTTTTCCTTGATCTTCTTAATCTCTCAATCAAAACGGCCACGGTCCCACAGACCTGGAAGTCTGCCACTACAGAAAAAATGCTCTTTAGAGGCCTCTAAGCCCAAAAAGTATTGTCCTATCTCTCCTACCATTTCTGGCAAAAATTCTCAAAAAACACCTCAACAAACAGCCATCTAGATAACGTGAATCCCATAGTCTCCTACACCCTTCTCAATCGGGCTTTTGCACTGGTCATAGTATGGAGTTGGCATGCATTGAGGCTACAAAGGAACTCAAAACCACTCTGGATGAGAGTCGTACTTCAGCTATCATCCTTTTGGATCTAAGTACTGCTTTTTACACCTTGTCCCACCTGGTGTCAGAAGACTTGAGTGCGGGATCTTGTGTTGCTTTGGATTTCCTCTTTTTTGGCAGTCCATTATTTTCAAGTCACTTCCAAATGCTTTGCTTCATCTCTGCAACCAATTGCTCACTGTGTTCCACAGTGCTTTTCACCAAGCCCCACACTCTTTATTATTTATGTCCGACCCCTCAAAAAAAATTTTAAGCCTTCAGCTTTTCCATACTTTAGTACACCGATAATACTCACATGATCATTGGCCTGTGCCCAACTCAAATGCTGCTTAAAATTTGTGTCCAGATGGATGGACAGGGCCTGCCTGAAGCTTAACAGTAATAAAACGGATATTCTCATAGAGGGGAAGCAACCAAGCCTATAGGGGCCCCTATGGTGGACGGAAGATCTTGGCCCTGTACTGCACCCACACAAGTAGTTAAAAACGTACGTATGTGGATCGACAACCATCTGAAGTTTGACCAAGCGATCAAAATGGTGGTGGTCTGTTGTTTTGGTCTTCTTAGATACCTCAGGAAGTTCCTCTGGTTGGTACCTTCTCCCACACAGAAGACCATAGTCCAGGTCGTGATCACCTCTCCCCTGGACTACGATAATGTGTTTTATCTGGGAATTAACAAGGCTGTCCTCCATAGACTACAGATTATCCAGCATTCTGCTGCTTGCCTCCTAGGACATCTTGATGAGTGTTCTCACATCGTTGCCCAGCTAGGGGATCTTCATTGGCTCCCTATTGAAAAGTGCACCCAGTTCAAGGCTCCTTGTTTCACCTGCAGAGCCTAGTTCAGATGCTTGATTAGCCCCTCCTGTCCTTCCAGATCTCACACTACTTACCGACCAAGGTACACGGTTTAACCACACCAGGATGGGCAGGTGCTCTTTCAGATTCCTAGCACCGCATCTATGGACCCTGTTCCTTTGCAGTAATGGGGTTGCCCGACGAAAGGCAGCTTCCGTAAGCAACTAAAAACGTTGCTTTTCTAATTTTCGGTCTTCTTGGCTTACTGAGACTCTGTGATTTTCGTTTAGCCCCACGCAAACCCTACTTGGGTAGCCATGCACTTTATAAATCAATGAAATATATAAACAAAATAATAATAAGTGCTACAATACAAAACAGCATTGCAAAAGGTATTATTATCACCTCAGTAAATGGTGCCTAATTTATTTAGCTCAGAAGG
Source organism: Calotriton arnoldi (assembly GCA_963921515.1). Lineage (NCBI taxonomy): Eukaryota > Metazoa > Chordata > Amphibia > Caudata > Salamandridae > Calotriton > Calotriton arnoldi. Next base: position 1,360,416 of record CAWUFW010002901.1, read on the forward strand.
ATAAAAGGAGGAGTAGGCCCTGCCTCAATTCGCCCCTATAACCTGCAGTTTGGACACAAATAAGCGCTTAAAACATAAATAAGTTTATCAAACGCATTTCCTACAGGGCCTGGAGTGCATGCTTATTAGTTGTTATTTTCCGTGAGTAAAATGCTTTCATGTCTGCAACGCCCCCAGAAAGTAGACATTTCTTAGAAAAAATGCGTACCAAGGCGAAACAGTACCGTTGATTTCCTCTATCACTACACAAACACACAACCTAATCATGTTATCAAACCGAAATGCTGGATTATGCAGCCACTGCAGCAGGTTTACACTGCTTTGGCAAGCCAGATGCATTTTTCTCCTTGTTTGCCTCTCTGAAATCTTATGACAAGAGCAATATGTACATGTTTTCATCATTTAGGTTGATAGGAGAAATAGCCAAAGAAGTATTTGAAATGCACTGAAACTGGAGAGCAGATGTTTATGTGTATATCCTGTTTCTAGGCCAGGGGCGTAGGGCAAGCTCCTCCTGTCACCAAGGAAGCCCCCCTTTGAGCTTAAGCTCTATGTATTTCTAGAGGTATGGGAATCTTATCGCCCCCCTCCACATTCTGCTGGTGGGGACCCATGATTTTAGGTTACACCTTAAGACAGCGCATGCTGTGTCTGTGCTCTATTGAGCATCGTCAGTCCTTTGCATTGTGCTGCATGCAGGGGGCCGACTGACCTTTAAATCTGTGTCTCTGGCTACATTAAAGGCTTTGGGCCACTTTACTGCTGTTTTGGGACCTCCTCATTGGGGTTGTTCACATAATGGCTCACTAGCATCATTAAAGGTAAAAAACGTGCTCATGACACCTTTGGCGTTGCCGCTCCTGTTTACTTATTAAACACACACTGACTAGGGGTGGGTGGAACTCTCAAAGATGCACTCCATGGAATTCCGCTGAGTTACATGAAAATGCTGCAAGAATACGTGGAGTTCCGCGAATGTGTATAAATCAGCACGTTGCACTGCTCATACTGATTTTTTACTGGCAGGAGCTTGTTCCACACCACAAAATCAGCGCGAACTGCATCATGCGGTGTGCCAGAGTGTGCTCCTTCTTTGCTACCGCTTGAGTAGAGTTTCTTCTCAAGCTGCAGCTTTCTCACCGCACATGGGCCCGAGTGCTCGCGACCGTCCGTGTTGAGAAAATCTTGCCAGGTGCCCTCCTAGCACCCGAAAATCATGCCAGGGGACATCAATACTCCAATTCTCACTTGCCAGCTTACCGTTGGTGAGCCGTGCATGAGAAAAAAACTCTGCCAGGTGGCAATTGGTAGAGTTTTGCGGGAACTCAGTGTTAAAAGCGTAATGTGTAATGTGGAGTGGCCAAAACTCCACGAACTCCACCGGCAGAGCAGAATTTATCACCCACCCCTAATACTGATCCCTTGTTGCATCAATGCACAGCTAATGCTCGTAGTGTGCAAGGCCGCCAAGGGACAGCCACAAGAAGTGCTTAATTTGTAAACAAAATAATTGCCAGGGCTCTGGTCAAGAGGCCTCAGCAGCTTGCACCACCCATTGCCACTGCCAGCTTTGCCAATGACAGTACCTACACAACTACTAACCAGCACACTGCTATAGGTGTGACAATTCAGCCTATTCCCGGTCCCCAAAGCTATAAAAAAATAGCTTGGGCAGCAGGTATAAATTGTTTTTAATGCACTCTGAATTAATAAACAATTTCTGTTCTGCTCATCTCTAAATTAACAAACAGCGCCACCATGTGGCAGCTGCCATAGGTGCCGGTGTCAACAATTAAGTGCTGGTGTCAACAATTAAGTGCCAATGCGACTATTAAGTGCCGGTGCCGACCACCGGAAGCCACCGGGCTCAAATTAAGCACTGTCCACAAGGACCCTTCATTTGACGTCCAGCCCAGGCTGTTTGAGGCGTCCAACTCTGCTCCTGGCTGGATCAGGGCAAAGGGGCATTGAGAAAAGGAGCTCACAAACCCATTTTAGGCACTACAACATTTGGGCCTTGTACAAATCAATGATAGAAGTGGATAAGCAAGCAACTGCTGAAGTTTTCACGAGCTAACCGCCAGTAAATGCCACAAATAATACAATGAAAGCCCAACGTTCATTAAGCTTTCCCCTTGTGGTTTTCAAGTTAATATCAGTACTACCCCTTTTTTAAGTTAGTCCGAGAAACAAAAGATTGCCGACATTCAACTAGTTTCAAAGTTACAAGGCAAACGATTTTACAATTTAGCACAGGAGAAAATGGAACCTTAATTTTAAGCGTCAACTTGCACTCGCATGGAAATATGGAACTTGCACAAGACTAATCATGCACACCAACAGAAAGAAGGAATGGACAAATAAAAAGGCCTGAAACACCACTAGGAGGACAATTGTCTACATATTGTGAAACAAAGGTTGCGTTCGGAGCCTGGGAGCCGCCCAGGGGGGTAACTCCCCTATTCACTGTCGATGGTACTCTCACTCACAGTAGGAGCGGCACGTAGCAGAACTCTTTCATTTTGTGAAACAAGTCCCCTACTCTGAATAGGTGCGCTATGATTGCGTGGCCACTTTTTGCCCCCTTTCCCGCTTTAAAATGCCACCTTCCTGAATTGTAGCTATATATTTTGTACTCACAAATCCAGTACCTTTGCTTCGCACCGTTTTCCCGAAAGCAAAGCAGTGGCGTAAGGGCTAGACCTGCAGAATTTGAGGAGGGCCCCTCCAGTCTTCCATATCTCACAGATATTCATTGGCTTTGGGGTGAATGGCAACCCCTTGAATGGTTGGGTGTCCCCTGCCCCGCAGGGCCTGCATTACATCCCTGAAGCAGAGACCTGTGGGAAATCTGGCCGTGAACAGGTTGGCAGAGAGACAATTAGCCCCAAGCAAATCATTCTCCAGGTTCACAGATATTAAAATTCTGCTTCGCAGAGTCCATTATCACAGAGAAAAGCATATAGGTTTAAGAGCAATCATAAAAATATAATTACATAGGTATCATTACATTCCGTAGCCGGCAGAATGTTCGAAAAGCTGAATACACATTTAGTCATAAGTAAAACAGTGGCACAACCTTTCCTCCTCATTTCATCTCCAGCGGCTTGTTTATTTTTTAACTGAGCAGTTTTCTCTCATTTCATTTGCATATTTTCCACAATATGTTTATTTTATGTTGAATGCAAAGGGCTCTGGTTCCAAGTTCAAAAGCACAAACGGAGTGAGGCTGTGAGAAATACAAAGCATCTCTTTCACATTAGTACCTCTCATGAGTTAATGAAATGACCCAGGAAGCCTTACTGGGCTGTTTCATTTACCCCAGGCTTCTTTGTTACCTACAAGTGTCATTTTGTTTGCAACTCTTAACAAATTTTCAAAGTATGCTGTTAAATGCTCTATTACTTGCCGGTAATCTTCATTACTCCGGGTCCCGTTGTCCTCGTCCCATTCATAACAAAGTGGAGATAACCATCTCCCGACAGAAAAAAAGAGCAGTGGAATGCTGGGGACCCTAACCCTGCCCCTCCCACTGGGAGTACATAAGCAGTACTTACCCAGCATTCCGCCTGAACCACCAAGCCGCCAACAGGAAGGCCGGCCGTCCGGGAGGGAGGGCGGGGCGTATGAATGGGACGAGGACAACGGCACCCGGAGTAATGAAGATTACCGGTAAGTAATAGAGCATTACCCTCAGGTCCCTCCTGTCCTCGTCCCATTCATAACAAAGTGGAGAATACCAAAGCAGAAACCCGGCCTTCCAAAACCCACAAGTACTCCCCGGAAACCACACCAAAGGCAGCAACCCAAGGGAAGCCAAAGGGAGGGCCGCAGGACACACCAGGCAGAGCACCCAGACAGGAAAGCACTCCACCAAAGCAGGGACGCACCCATCAACACAAACGGGAGATGACCAAGCAGAAGAGGAGGACAACCCACAGAGGGTGAACCGCACACACCAGGAGCCCCCCCCCCACGAGCGAGGAAGGGGGACAACACGCCAAACAAAAAAAAAAACAACCCAAGGCCGCCCACAACCAAAGGGCAGTGAGGAGGCCAAACCAAGAAGAAGACCCCCAGAGGCCCAACCGGCCAGCAAGCTAGAACAGGCCAGCAGGGGCACAACCCAGGACCGGAAACCGGGACCAAGGAAAACAGAAGGCGACAACAAGGAGGCAGGCCAGCAGAGAAACTGGAAACAGAGCGCCCAGGCCAACCAAAGGGAAACCCCAACCCACCAGGTGGAGGACAGCACGCCAAAAGGCGACCAGGCCAAAAGGAAGCTGAAAAGGAGGCACCCCAAAGAGACCCCAAAGGCACAGCCCCAGAAGGAAAACAGGCGCCAAAGCAACCAACACCCCGGATCGCAGCGGGCCAGAGAAGACGAAGCCCCAACAGGACACGGCCAAGTGAGCCCACCGGACAAAAAGGCCAACAAGCCCAGCACGATCAGGAAGGTACACAGGACCCGGCAGCAGCATACAATCAGCCCCAAAAAGCCGACGGGAAGAAAGGAAGGCCCCACAGCCCCCGACGCAACCAGGCACGAAGGGCAAAAAGAGCCAACCAGAGGACAAACACCAACATCCCCAGACAGCCACACCCGAGAATGCGAAAAGGAAAGAGGTCAGGGCCAGCCAACAGGGCACAGGCACAAACCCAAAGGGCCACCCAAGGGCAGGACCACCCAGCCCAAACCAGGAAGGAGGGAAGCACCGGCCAGGCACCAGCACCCCCCCCCCAACCAGAGAGCCCAGAGGGCAAAGCCCCCGAAACCCAACAGAGGAGGACCAGGCCCCCGGAAAGAATGGCCAGCACCAACCACCAGAGCCGCCACACAACAACCACCAGGCACCCAGCCCGGGAGGAGGAGCCAAAGCGAGATCCCAGGAAGAGGCCAAGAGCCAGCAAAGACCAAGGCATACAGAAGAAAGCACGGGAAACAGGAACACAATCCCCGGAAAGCCGCCCCACAAGGCCCACAGAGCAAGAATGGAGCATGCCCGAGAATCTAACAGAACCAGCTCCGTGAAAGACCAACCAGGAGGACCAGACAGCCAGACCCCAACCAAACCGAGAAGGACAAGGAGGAGCCAGAGACCAGAACCCCAGAACCCCAGGAAGCCAAACGCCCCACACGGAACAAGGCCACCAACGGAGCCAGGGCCCGACACGAAAATGCCAGAGCAGCAGGGGCAGGCCAGGCCAACACCCAAGGCCACAAAGACCAGGGCAAACCGAAACGGCAGAAGAAAAAGCCAGAGACACCCCCAAAGAGACCAGGCAGTCAGCCAGACCAACAACAGACAGGCCGGGGACCAACCACCCGGAACCCGCACAGGAGCGGAAGGGGTGGGACAGGGCCAACGGCCACAACCCAGAAACACCCAACCCCACGGGGAGGGTAAACGAACCCCCAAACCAGCCAAGCCAGAGAGGCAACAGAAGACAGGGCGGAAGCCAAACAGATTGAACAGGCGCACAAACTCCATGGCCCGGTACGCACCAAGGGCCGGCAGGAGCAGGGGGAAAGAAAACTCCAGTGATCCAAGGCCAAAGCCAAGCAACCCGCCTGGGCAGGAGGACCGGGGGACCCAACCCACACCCGGGAGAAGCCCACGCAGAGCACAGGTCAAAGCAAAAGGGCAGGAAGGCCGACAGAGACCCCCGGCACAGAACTGCAGGACCACGCAGCAGTGCGGACGACAACAAGGCAGAGGCCGCCAGTCGAGAGACAACAGCCCGGGAACCGGAGGGAGCAAAGAAGCCAGAGGCACAAGACCCCGCCCAAACCCCAGCACCAGACTCCGGACAACCAGCAGAAAGGCGGGCAGGCACCCAAAGCGGCAAGACAAACACCATGGGACCGCACCCTGACAGGGGGGTGGGGGCGGTGTAGACACTCCGACCAACAGACACCCACCCTGGGAGCAAAAAAACCCAGGGGGCACACAGGGAAGACAGGAGTGGGAGGACAGGCAAAGAAAGGTCCAGCCCGATCCACGAGGCCACAAACGGCAGGAACACCCCACACCAGGAAGACTAGGGACCTGACAGCAGAGGGACCAACCACCCAACAGGCGGAGAGCACACAAGCTAGGACACCGACACCAGGAAAAAAGGGGTGGGGGGACGCCAGGCAAAATAAACCCCAGAGCAGGCACAAACACCACAGTACAGCCAGCCTCAAATACAGCCTCACCAGACAGCCCAGGAGTGCCGCAAGCAAGCGCCCAGGCAACCCAGAGCACACAGCCCCCGGAAACCCAGGCGGACACCCCTCCAGGCCACAACCCAGCCCAAACCAGGCAAAGCCACAGACAGAAGAGGAGGTGGTGACACCAAGGAGGCACCGCCGGAGGCCAAGCCAAACTAGCCACAAGCCGGCAGACCAGAAGCGACCGGAGACAAACCCCGGACACGCCAACCCAGAAGCACAGAACACCAGGGCCCCACAAAGGCACGAACAAGGCCAGACTCAGCCCAGGGGCAAACAGGGCAGAAAGGCTGCCGGCCACAAGAAGGGCCAACGAAGGAGGAGCGCCGGGGCAACGGGGGAAGACAACAAAAACCCGAAGCCCAACACCTGCCAAAGAAAACCCAGCAGAACCAGGCAGGAAAACGCGGGCACCCAACCAGGGGCAAACCAAGCCCGCGAAGAGAACTGCGGGCAAGAGCAGGCCCAGGAGAGCACGCAAGGGAGGATGTGCCCACCTCAGGAGCATGAACAGGTGAGCAACGACAAGCGGAGCAGGCCCAGCATAGAAATGAACCAGCAGCCACCAGATACAGGCAAGCAAAGCAGCAGCGGTGGCCGAAACCACCATGCCATGCCAGGACACCCAGAGAGCACACAGGCAAGGATGCAGGGCCGAGGAAGGTGACCGACAGGTGCCGAAAGCCCACAGGAACAGGAATGCCCAGGCAACCTCCCACCCAGGCCCGACCCTGCCAAACGCCTGAGACCAGACGAGACCAGGAGCCCTCAGGGAGGAAAGTCCGGAGGCGGAAAACAGGCCCAAGGCCAAGCAACCGCACCAGGCTCCCAGGCGGACCCCCAACAGGGAGAACCTCAGAGAAGAGAGGAGACCAGGCGCCAATGACCAGGACACAGCACCAGTGAAAAGACAGCCCAGCCCATACAGCAGGGGCACGTACACTCCCAGGGGCTACCGGAAAGAGGAAGCAAAACAGGCAAACCGCCACATGGAACACACCGGGGGGGACGGGAGACATGAACAACACCACCCCCAGCCTAAGGCGCACCACCAGTCACCACAACTGGCAGGAGGAGCAACCAGCCCGGGCGCCAGGCACACCGGGGGCAGCAAAGACCAACCCACAGCCAACAGCCAGGCCGTGAGGGGGTTCGGGGCACCAACGCCCCCAACGGACAACCAGAGGCAGACCCCCAGTCGCTCCACACACCAAAGAACAGAGAAGAGCAGGAGCCCAACTCACACCAGCCACAAAACTCCATCATAATGTCCGGCAATTCGTGGTACCTGCCATAACAAGTTCTAGAGACACATGCGCATTTCGGAATATTACATAGCGTGAACTGGACCCGAAGGGAACAGAGTGCTCTACAACAGCACCAGATGCGTTACATGAGGACACATTCATCGGTCAGAGGAATGGGGAGATACAGTGATACATATCGAAATGGAGAACACAACACAGCACAACTGCCAGTGGCACGCGCCGGAACAGAAACAAAAGACTGCAGCACACAGCACGGAAGTGGCAAGTTGCCGGACACTGCGCCAGCTAGCCAGCCCGGCATGACATAGCCCAGAGGCAGAGCACAAGCCACACACGCAGGAGGTACTCCACTCAAGAAGCTTTGTGTAGTAGGATGTAGATTTTGACTTCCATTAGCCCTCTTAGTCTCTGACGTCTGGGGCCCTCATTGGACCAGTGACCCCTTCACCTATCCAATCACAACCACAGAAGGGTGCAAACTGTAAATCCTGCAGGCACCATTTTGCAGTGCTGAACTGCTTTAGATGACCTCCGGGACAAACCCGGCTTCCACAGGCTGCCCCAAGCCAAAGCCAGAAGGCCAGCCAACGCGCGGAAGGAAGAGACACACCATAAGTCAAAACAAATGCACTCTCCCCCTCCGACTCGCGCACAGTGTCACTCTCACTCCCCCGGGCAGAGGAGGCGTGACCCCCAACAAAAGAAGGGGAAAAACAGACAACGCTATGCGGTACTCACCCGGGGGGGGGGCCGGGAGACACGAACAAGGCCCCCCCTACCAGCCGAAGGCGCACCACAAGGAACCACACCAGGGCCGGGCGGACATCCAGGGAAGCAACCGCGGTGCGTCTTCCACCTGGCCAGGACCCAGGAAGACGCGCCCCTCAACCCATAAGAGACCCGGAGGCCGGCGCACCAGCCGCAAAGGGCCGGCCGGCACACAAGAGCCGGCTGTAAAGAGCCCAGCCTCCCAGCAAGCCCGGCAGGCAGGGAGGCAGGACAGCAGACACCCGACCGAACAGCCAGGCAGCCGGACGGGGAGATCCAAGGAAGAAAGCCACTCAAGCCCAGCAGGAGCAGCACCAGCACCTCGTCCCACTTCTGTCGACAGACAGAAAAAAAGAACAGGCGGAATGCTGGGTAAGTACTGCTTATGTACTCCCAGTGGGAGGGGCAGGGTTAGGGTCCCCATCATTCCTCTGCTCTTTTTTTCTGTCGGGAGATGTTTATCTCCACTTTGTTATGAATGGGACGAGGACAGGAGGGACCTGGGGGTAATGTGGACACTGCTATTCCTAAAACTAGGCTCAGGCGAAATTTCTGTTATGCTGGTGTAATCTTTTGTAATTTCACTATTTTTACGTTGTGCATGTTATACAAAATTCACAAAATTATGTTATTATATCACACAGTTTGTGGAAAAAATTTAGCCCAAGCACACTAGAACAATGTAAACGACCAAAACGCAAGTGGCTGTTGTTTGCAACGCTTGTTTTTTTATGCTATATTTTTTGCATGCAATGCATCCTAATGTCTAAAGTGGATGCAAGGATGCATTTTAAGATTAAAATAAAGTGCGAGTTGGCGATTTTGCACTATGGGTCATTTTTCCAAAATTTCACATAATTGCAGACAAGCAAATTATGTGAATCTGGCACACTCCTAATACAAAGGCGACATATATTCTTTATATGAAAGAAGAAGAGAGAAAGCCACTGTAATTATGCCTAGATTGAGTAGTGAGTGGAATGGTTGCTAATAGGTAGGTCGGTCAACGGACAGCAAAGTGCAGGACCTCAAACTTGTGGTAGCTCTACAGCACCAGTCAGTGTTTAATTTGTTTTAAAAAAACATACAGGGGCCCAAAGTTTTTTATAGGCACTCTGTGCCAACACTGCTGAACTGCTAAAAGCCAGGACTGCCAAATACCAAGATAGCTTCATCTTGAATTCACCTCATGCCTCTTTCTTACACCGGCCTACACTTCCTACCTGTTTATCACACACTTTCGGGTTCTTTTTCATCTTTGCTTTACCCTTTTGTCACTGTTTTCCTATCTTTCTCTTCTTTTTCTTTGTCCCTTTTTGCCTTTCTGTCTCTTGCTCTGGGTCAAAGTCCAATGATGATGACTAATTTCGGTCCACAAAAATGAGTGCCAGTGCCCGCCACTTGCAACCAACGGCATGAATTAAGCAGTGCCACCAGGATGTGCAACACAATTGATTGTTGTCTGTGTTTAAATTTGTATGGGGCGTATGCAGTGCAAACTTAACCATGCACCCCCCACAAATGTCTGCTCTTAAGCTTTAGTCAAGTTATAGGAAGAGTGGATGAAGTACATAGGTGCCACAATGCCAGTTAAAGAATGCCACTGTCTCTAAGGCAACAGCTACACACCCTGCATTGGCCCACTGAACTACATCTGTCTATAATGAGGGTCTGGTTTTCTGTAATCCTGCTATGACGTGCGGCGGAGGACATAGTACCACCGTCCTATGGTGGAGAGGTACTTTCCACAAGAGGTTCTCATAGATCTACATACATTTCAATTAACTATGATAACAACAAGGGAAACAATTGTGACCCAACAGATGTTTCAAACCAAAATCCCAAGAAAACGGTAATCAATGGGTGGTTCTTGCTATGCTTCTCTTACTTGAAGAAATGTCAAAGTGACAGTAGGGCCATGTGAAAAGATAGTTGTAATTGATCTTTGTCCTTTGCTTTCAGAGATGTTATTGACACAGAAGGCATATGTTTGCGGTATGGTATTCCACATCAGTAACTGCTCAAATAATCATTGCGGAGCAGAAACACATCAGCAGTCAAATATATTGAAAACCAATGTAAACAGACGAAAAGGAACATTAGGTCAATCTTTCTCTTACAAAATAATTCCTGCATACTATAAACTCGGCTTCTACCGTACCCTCACACTGCTGGAAATTATGCAAAATTGAAAGTAGATTGGATGTCATTGTTTCAGTTTTCACATAGTCTTTGTAGAAATTATTTCTATTGGCATTGATCCCTTTAAAATAGAACGTGATCACAAAAGTTCTGACACACATTATAGATATTTAATCTTGTGTACGAGCAGAATGTTTCCGAATAAAAAAGAGAATAGAAGAATAAGGCATAAAGCCTGCAGGTGTGAGCTGCCTTTGCGTAATGCTTCTTAGCACTGTGCGATGTATGCAAGCTTCAATTCTGAAGAAGAGTCCAAGGGCATTTGCAGCTTACACATGTGCTTTTACCTTTCTAGTCACGTGGTACTCCGTAGCCCCTGCTGTGAATTCACTCATTGACAGCTTCCTCCCTTTATTATCAGTAGACCGTTGTGATGCTTTTCATACTAGATAGGGTGGCCTGACCCTCTCACCTTTAAGGGGTTTGTAGACGAACCCATTTGTGTGTTGACTCCCCTTATCAATTTATTGTTATATTCTGTAATTGCAATGTTCACAGTGCGCCCATGAACCATGCCTTTTGGCCAAATTAGCTCAATACAAAATACCACAAACACACACACCTCTGTACACTTGGGTAAATTGTCATGTGTGCAAGCCCAGAAGAACCCTTCTATTAACTTTCAATGTACATCCATCCATATGACATGACCGTGTACATAGAAAAAAGCATTTGCTACTCTTGATGGGGGCATACATTTTCTATGTATTCCTTATTTTAATTAAAAAAATGAAAACACCCCCCTGGCAATTAATTTAATACAGTGGAAGTCTTCATCCCAAAAACATCTGGAAAAAACCTGTACACATCACTTCATCAGCTAAATAAACGGCAGTGGGGAAGAGCGTAATTCATATCGTCTCTTGTAATTTAAGATCCAATCAGTGACACGCACTCTTTGATGGAATGGTAGAAATATACCTATATGCGCTTTCTTTGACAGGATACCTGGGGCTGTATTACAGCTTTGTGAGCTGTGTCAGGGACCGCATGCCACAAAGTTAAGAGAGCAGGTGCATAATAGGAGATTAAGAGTTATCCCAAAGTAATGGAGTCTGTGGAGTGTTGTGTGATGGACCATGGCCACGACTACTAGCCTTTACTTCGAGAGTCAACCTCCCTAACTGGGAGGGCAACCCATACTCAGTAATTACTGTACCACACAGTATCAGTAATTACTGGGAGCCAGATTTCAAACATGGTCACCTCAGCACCTAGCGTGAGGGCCTTAGACTCCGATACATAGAAGAGTGCCACGTACATTCAAAGGGCAAATGCCCCTCATAAGTGTCTGGATTATCCTGGCCCACATACATCAAACAAGAGCCGTATTGGCTCTACCCAGCCGCACAGGCATAATTTCCATAGTATAAATACAATCACACTCAACCTTCTAATGGTTCTACTGCTCAAAAAACATGAATTCAAATGAACAAATATACGTAAAAAGGGAGTGCTTAGGAAGTGCTTAGGAAGTCAAAAAAAATCTAAATTTAAATTAACTCAATACAATGTCGGTCCAAATTCTTATTCCAATCATGCAACTTCTTCTTTCAGGTCCAGCCAATGCACAAAAATTGCTTGGGAAGCCAAGTAAGTGTTATTCCAAATTTGGCTTGATGTAGTGATCATTCAAACACCGAGATTCTTCTCATAGATTTCAATATAATGCAGGAAGCCAAGTCCTGATATTTCAAAGCAAACGTAGTCTTTATACTTTACAAAATCCTAGGCTGCTCTTAGGGGCGTTAGTCGCTCCACAAGATTCCCTTCTCCTGTGCATTGGGAATCTGGGGCTACACATTGAAGCTGATGTTGAGGGACACACACCACCAGGTCCTGCTTCCGTACCTTTTCTTACCTGTGGTCATCAAAGACGGCTGTAAGCGTTCACCGTGCATATCACGTGTGTGAGCAGCCTGGGTCGGCACACATGTGGGCGTGTCCTGGATTGCCCTGCTTTCGGCAGCTCGGGCAGGGGGTGATGCTGGGCAGGTCTGTCTGGACGGCCTCATCCCGTAGTTTCGGGGCTACGTGTACTTAAGAGATCAGAACACTGCAGTTTATCGAGATTAATTGTAAACTGCCAACAGAAACCTATTATCAATAAATCTAAAGTAATGAACCTGAAGTGCTTACTCATTTAACTGTTCTTATAGAAAGCTTTCTGCCGCCCACGTGGCTCCAGTCCAATCGCTTTAAAACTGCAACTAAATAAATGGTTCTGGCCCGAAGGATCGAATAATGCAAAGCGTGGGGGCGGATGTTAATGGCACATTGTGCCATTGCACACCAGGCGAAGCGCGCTGCCTTTAAACGACCACGTTTGCGTTTCAAGCCATGGGGAATATCCTCTCTTGCAGCAGTTATCTGCTTTGAACGTTCATTTTCCAGAAGAGCTGATATGTCACTGCTTTATAAGGTTAATCAGATTGACAAGAAGCTCAAACCGGTTGCGCTTATGTTATCCCATGTATGTTGCTGTTATAAATCCAGCACCTGCTATGTTAATGTAGATCATAGAATAACTCAGGTGCGGCGCAGAGCCACCCCTCGGAGTTACTAATCAGAAATCATTCTGTAACAGAGATATTTATAGCACGGTTTTTATACGCCTCCAGTAACGTTTAAGAAAAAAAACTCACCATATGCCTTTAATGTGCAATCAGCGCAGGCATATTGAGAAAAATAAGAGCCCATTTTTCTTATTACACGGAAGCAAACATCTGGCTGCGGCCTAAGAGAATGCCGCTTTGGACGCAGCACATCACAGACAAACAGAATTCTAGCTAAATACATTCAAGTTCGACGTGATTTTTTAAAAATTCACTCATGGTAAGTCTCGCCATCTTTCTGTGTCGTTTTTGCTAGGCACAGAGCGTGTGGGGGCTTTATACAACTAAAAGGACCCAAGTCTGTTTAAAACTTTCCACATGGAGAGGGAGTGGTGTAGCCTGGTGGCTGAACCTGGGTTCTGGAAACCTCTGTTAGCCCTGTCACTCTAGCAAATCACTTCAGCTCCTGCGCCTCGAGCTGCGGCTGTGCAAGAATAAAATGCGCAGTGTGACTTTTCACACTTTTCTAGTCACAGCATCACAGCCTGGTTTCAGGATCGCTCTCACGCACGCGCCACACTTATCTAACTGTTGTCTGCGCATCTCATGTTTGAGGTACTCCTGCTGCAATTAAAATGCGCCCGCCTGGCTTGGAGTCAGGATGGCACCATGTCGAGCACCTCAAATCAAGCCAATGCAGGGGTCACCTTGATGAACCACAGGCCTTCGTGAAGCCTAGTCCATGCAATTGAGGAAGTGACGAAATTTAGTAGTAGAAGAACCTTCCTGTCTCTAGATCTTGGGGGCATATTATCTAGGAACGTGATAAATATCGCATTTCCCGCTTTGCGCGATTTTGGCCAAAGCCGGCTATCGCTGGATTTAATCGCCGCGATATCGCGTTATTATCAACGCATATCTCCAAGGCGATTACAAATCAGGCGATAGCGGCGAAATGCGGGATTATTGCAGCGATAGGGGAATCCTTATTGATAGGGAGATGTGGACTTAGCCGTACAATACACCTCCCATGATACAGATAGGCAAGTCAGGATTTTTGCTGACGTTAATCACCGGCGATAATCGCGGTTAGCGCAGCTTTTAATCGCCTCGCGGTTCTGGGGCCGCGTTGATAATAGGGCGAAGTTGTGTTCTGCGAGTGTTTCCATGACGTGTTAGTCAGGAACGCTTACTTTGCATGTCATTAGCGATATATATCACTGACATGCAAAGTGGAAAAATAACGGCAGCTAACGCCTGTAATCCTGCGCTAACGCCTGTTAGCGCAGGCTTGTTAATAGGGCGATTAAAATATCGCCGCTTTTTCGGCAAAAAGTGCCGCAAAAGTGGCGATATTGCCCTTGATAATACGCCCCTTGGTTTCTTTCTAACTACAAAGATACACTCGATTATCGTCACCATGCACACTGTAATTAAACAGGGTGCTGAATAGATAGTGAGCCAGCCTTGCCTTTTCCTCTGCTGGAATCAATGGCTACTCATCCATTGTAAAATGTACTAAGTCGAGAGAGCAGGCGCTCGGGGTCCGTGTCAATGAGATGCCTCTCATAGGGGAAACACAACCCAAGTTCTTCTCAAGCGCACAGCGCCACGCGCAGCTTCTCCGGCTTCAGAGAGCTTGCTGGGAAAGAAGACACAGGAAACACCTTCTTCAAGCTAACAGACCCAATCCCCAGGAATCCGGGCAGCGTTTTCAACTTCTCCCCAGGGAAATCCTTGAGTGTTTTCAACATCTTACGAAAGCTTTGGAAATAAATATGAGTAAGAACTTCCCATTCTTACTTTCAGCACACTCACAGAGTTGTAACAAAAGTCTCCTCAGCCCCCGCACCCTCCAGGGGCCCCAGAACTCTTCAGGGGGACCCATTTAAACCCAAGGGCATTTAAAACTTGAGAGATATGGGATGATCTGGGGTCTCTCATCACATTCTGCAGGGGTGTCCCATTATTTTGCTTTACGTCACTGCACAGGCATAACTCTTCCATGCAGTTGAGCTGTCTGCCCTATGATAACCTACAATATTACCTCATTTACACACTTTTGTGTCATTATTTGAAAGACTCTTCTGATGAGGCCCAAGCAAACAAAAGCAGTATGGTAATTGATGTAAAATTTGTCTTGTGTGAGGCAGGGTCAGCCAGGGAGACATATGACATTTTACCTGACAGAAGCAAAAAGCTGTTTCCAATTGGTATGCAAAAATCGTTTTTAAGTTGGGTTATAGTACTGACCTCAGAAACATATCAATGGTGGCTCAGTGAGTCGAATGCTCACCATTGAAATGTTCAGTGATCTACAGTCTAGAATGCCTGCAAGGCCAACTTAGTCTTTCATCAGTAGCATTAAATTCAACGAGGGTCATGCTCGTTATCTGTAAATTGCAGTTTAGACACTGCAATTGTATGGGATAAAACTACATAAAAAAGTAATTATTATATAAGTAAAAATGTTTCATGTATCAGAGGAAAATCACTTTTAATTGCAAAGTTTGTACAAAATGAAATATATCAATCGTAATGTATTTTTCTTTCTCTTTGTTTCATATTTACAAATGAAAGCCGTTCGCCTAACCCATTAATTTCCAGTCAAGTACCTACAGGACAGGCTCTACTTTTGAGATACATTAATTTAATAATGCATCTATTGTATGTGTTGGACTTGGCCCTTTTTGCAGGGTCATCCAAGAACCTTTTGCCTTCCTCCTGTATTTTTTCTGACCTGTTGTTGGTGGTTTATGACTCTGGGCACTTTACCACTGCTGATCAGTGCTAAAGTGCATGTGCTCTCTCTTGTAAACTTGGTAGGTTGGTCTACACCTATGTGGCATATTTAATTTACCTGTAAGTCCCTTGTGCAGTGGTATCCCATATACCCAGGGCCTGTAAATTAAATGCTTCTAGTGGGCTTGCAGCGCTGCTTGTGCCACCCACCGAAGTAGCCTTTCAAACCTGTCTCAGGCCTCTGCCACTGCAGGGCCTGCGCATGCATTTTACTGCCGCTGTGACATGGCATGTAAAGTGGTCGCAATGTCTGCAACTGCCCTTTTACTACATATAAGTCACCCCTAAATTAGGCCTTACGTAGCCCTATGGGCAGGGGGCTGTGTAGGTAGAAGGTAGGACATATGCCTTAACTGTGTGGCATGTCCTGGTAGTGACAAACAACCTATTTGGTTTCTCACTGCTGTGAGGCTGCCCTCTCATAGGTTTGCATTGGGGATTTCTTGATATGTGCTTCAGTGGTAATTTGTGATCTGAGAAGGGTAGCGTGGCCATGTTTGGTATGTTTGGAATAGTAGTAATAAATACTGCTTATTGGTGAAAGCAGATTTATTATTACTATTTTAGAAATGCCACTTTTAGAAGTGGGCATTTCTGTTTACATATATGTCTTTGTGCCCTGCCTGGATGTTGTATTGACCGTCTGGTTTTGACTGACAGGAGAGAGGGGATGTGCATTCACTCTAGACAGTCACAAGGGGGGTTGAGGTGTGTCCTGCCTTTCCTGGGTGACTCGGTGCTAGGCTGAATAGACCTTGGTTGAATTTAGAGTAGTGGGAGGGGTTTCCCTTGCACCTGAATAGTCCTGGTCTGCCTTTGGAGTGGTGGGGGGAGTTGCACCTGCACCTGAATAGGGCTGTGCCTGCCTTCTACAATGCTTTCTCCGCCCCCCTGTGGTGTGTCTGGGGCCAGGGCTTACAATGTGAATGGGGGGTGATGTGCATTTCTAAAACGTGTCTGAAGTGCCCCCAGAACAAAGACTTTGGCACTAAAAGTACAGGGGCTGTGACCCCATGAAAAAAGGAGAAGACACTGAGTGGACTGGTAAATGGAAGGCTGCTGGACTGCCAGGAGGAACTGCCTTGGGACTTGATTATTCCGGGGGGCAGACCTGCTGCCTGTTGGCTGGAATAAGGACTGCCACTTTGCACCCAGGACTCCTGTGCTGGCCTGCCTGCCTGCACCTTGCTGGGGGGCCCCAGTGTTTTCCAGGAGTGTTATTATGCCCCTTGTCCTTGAATGGAAATAGCGCTGAGAGTGCCTTATTGTTTAGGGACTCCCCGGTGTTTTTTTTGCTTCATGGAAAGTTCCGGGCTCTTGTTGGAACTGCCCGGTGCCTCATGTTCTGGTGTTGTCCTGAAATCGGAGCACCTCGTGCTTGCTGGGAGCTCCATGTGTTTTCACCACTGGGGAGGCTGCCTTGCACTCCCCAGGGCCCTAATTGCTGGGGCGTGCTCTGGGCTGAGCCCCCACCTGAACAAGAAGAAGGCACCAAGCGTGGCTGCTCGGCAGGGATTGAGCGCCGCAGGAGAGCCAGGCGTTGCCTAGCAACCTGCTGAAACTGGCACCGAGAGCAGGGAGGACGCTCTCCCGCCTCAGACCACGTCGCATGGCCTGGAGGGGGCCCTTTTGTGTGTTTTTTTGTTAACAGAGGCTCCCCCGAGCGCCTCAGGCAAGTCTGAGTTGGGGGCGGAGTAGCTCCACGGCAATAAGCTGTACCGCCAGGTCATTGCCAGCTCCATTGCACCCCCGGGTGTGCCGGCACCGCGAGGTCGCGGGGACCAGCCTTTGGGAGTGGAGGGCTCCCGCCGTGTGTGGTCAGTGCAGGTGCCTCCCTCCTTGGTTTCAACATACCTGGGGCATTGTTGCGGGATTGTTGGGACGGGGTGGAACCTCAACAGAGGTCCCCGATTCCCCGCGAGAATCCGCCTCATTCCCTGTTGTAGGCAGGCACTTGGCCCAGAAGCCTACGGAAGGGACACAAGGACCACAGGTACCCCCATAGAAGCGCCAGTGCCGCTCTTAGTATTGCTGTAACACATGATAATGTGTATACTGTTAATTTGTATGTGTTGTGCCCCGATGTAATGTTGCACATTGCAGGGATAGTAACAGTAAAATAACATGTGTTTCTACCTCACACACTGCATATATGTGTCCTGATATGGATGTATGACAGTTGTTGATGCCTCCTACTGGCTATAATAATGAGTATTTTTCCAGGACTAGCAGGAAATGTACAGTGATGGTGTAAGGTGATGTTTTCATCACATGTTGGTGGTGTGCAATCTACAAGTATTTACTGGATTGCAGTACCTTGAAATGTTATGACAATTGCCCTATGGCAAGGTGATTTTATGGTCTATGTAACATCATGACAAGTGCCTAGTGGCACAGTGATATATGTGATTGTGATCTAATGTGTTTTTATGAATAATACAAAGGATATTTTTATATAACCTTGTGTGGAGTCTCTTTTGTGGTGTGCCTAGTGTGTCACTGGTGTGTGTGTGTTGCACAAACGCTTTACACAATGCCTCTGGGAAAAGCCTGACTGCTCTGCCACGCTACCAAGGGGGTGAGCAGGGTTATCTTCAGTGTGTAACTCCCTTGCCCTGACTAGAGTGGTGGGTTCTGCCTGGCTTAGTTGCATACCCTAGGCAACCAGAAACCCCATTTCTAACAGTATGTTATTGTATTGTGACTTTATATAGCACTTCCTACCCCTGACGAGGTGTTGAAGCACTTTTTTGATGGTTAGCACACTACTTTGTGGGGCCAGTGTTAGTTTTTAGGTCTCGCCTGAGCCAGCGCATGCGCTGCTCTGCGAGACATTTAGTAAATGGGTTTTCAAAGTGCTACCTCATGCTTTTGCTGGCCTCCAGCTTGCGTTCACGATCGCGTGCACGCGCGCAGCCGCCAGCTTTCAGCGCCCGATCAGGCGCCATCTGGCTTTCCTCTCGCTTGCTGTCTGAACGCACCTCCGCCCCTCCCCTGCCGCGTCGCGTTAATTGGAACCATATGCTGCTTTCACTTTCAGCGCGGCCGGCGCTCGCGCACCGCTTTTGAAGCTGGGCTTGTCTTGTTTTACTTGTCTAAGAGCAGTTCACACAAGGGAGCGCTCTGTATTTTCATTCCTCTACCTTTTGTGTAAATAGTGCCGTAATTCTTATCTCGTCGCATTTGCTGTTCACGGGAAGAACAAATGTCAGACGTGTCCCCCAGCGCGGTGTTCATTTTTCTTTATCTACATCTGCCGGTCCTCTTCCTCCTGACCAGGCACCCTAGGGACCTGCTGCTTGCTTGAGCTGACCTGTGCTTCATGGGTGGGTCACAACGGG
Organism: Calotriton arnoldi; assembly: GCA_963921515.1. Classification (NCBI taxonomy): domain Eukaryota; kingdom Metazoa; phylum Chordata; class Amphibia; order Caudata; family Salamandridae; genus Calotriton; species Calotriton arnoldi. The sequence goes on from CAWUFW010002901.1 coordinate 1,379,569, forward strand.
AGTCACATTGTTTCTGAAGCTGTTCAGGCTCAGCCATGCACTCTGCTGTTAATGAACCAGCTCATTACTCGGGATCTTGAGGCAAAGAGCAACTTTCTATGTCCCGAACAAGGAAATCATTTTACGAAACACACAACCAAGAGCTTCTGAACGAAGGCACCACTTCTAGAAAACCAATGCAAAGCGTGAAGAGAAAAATGAAGTGAAAACATGCTGGGTGCAGTGGCTCTGATATGTGCCTTTCAGCCGATCACAGAGTACTATGATACCGCGCTCCACAACACATCCCTTCTTGAATGTTTTCATTTGCCTAGTTGCCTCTTGGTTCCATGCAACGTCTTAAAAGTCTCTGGGGGGTTTCTGCGAGAGTTCCTTGTGACATCTTTTAAATCTTTTTGGTCTCATTACTCGCCTGTGTTGCGCCATGAATACATGTGGCATTTTTGGTGCAGGCTGTGCCTTTGTGGAGATTTGACTTCTCTTCTGGGTGACGCTTGTTATAAAGTCTTCGCAGGCATGCCCCCCCCCAGACCCATGCCCATGGGTGATTTACTCGCACCGTCCAGATTCCTGCCTTGAATTCTGGGATCCGTAGTACTGATTTTATTGAAACAACACAAGACCCAGAGAGCAGGTGATGAACACGATTTAAATGTTTTTGTTGAAGAAGAGATGCTGATGAGAATCACTTTTATGACGCACTTAGGAAGTGTGCGGAAGTAGGTTCATTTTAGCCTAGAGATGTGTATTGGTTCACACAGAGAAAGAGATCAGGTCAGTTGAGCTCCACAAATGCGAGTCTTGGTTAGAGGAGGATTAATGATCTTTTCGTTGACACTCAACTTCTGGTAGTCAGGTTACATAAATCATGGTTTATAGTTAGCTTTGTCCCTGTCCTTGATATGGTGCATCCTCCCAGAATTACAAATAAACAAGGCTACCCCTTGTTCATGGCACAGAATTAACATGCAGAGTGCGTCCACAAAGACTGTATCCTCGAATGTGTGGCAGCCTGATGTAAGACGAACCCAAATAGCTTTCTAGTCGCCATGATGATGATATAACAAACATCGGGATACACCGCTCTTTCCAGAAGGAATACTTCCTGAAACTAGCAATATTCTTGTGGATACATTTTTGCCTTCAATTCACATCTTCAACAAAGACAATTGACTGTATGTTCATCTCTCAGCTGGAACATGGTGCTCTATACTGCCCCCTGCTGGTGGCACTGTAAGGTAGCAGCCGCTTGCACGGTACATTGAGAGATACATGGGAGGGGCTACCATAAGTCTATAAAGCATGCTGAAAAATGCTTCATGAGACACATCAATTAACTCCAAATAAAATTAGAGATCTTCGTTCCAAGAACCTATGAATCTCAAAGTCTTGAGAAGTACCCCATGCACATCTCTGCAACATTCTAATTTTATTCTTTCAATCAAAAATCTAACAGTACACATCTTATTATCTCCACTTCTCTATCATTTCTGATCATGTCATTTACATCTCTTCTGGGTGATGCTTGTTATAAAGTCTTCATAGGCACACCACCACGCCGACGGACAAATCACTCATTCCGTCTAGATTCCTGCCTTGCATTCTGGAATCCGTAGTACTGATTTTATTAAAACAACACAAGAACCAGAAAGCGAATCAAACAAGCATTGGCATAGCCAATAGGTCTCGCTTGGGACCTTATAAGTATTTAGTTATGCAGCACAATATCCTTGGTGCAACAACATCAACTGTTGCATGGCTAAACACTTATAAGGTCCCAAAAGCGAGACCTATTGGCTATGCCAATGCTTGTTAGTGATAGTTGTAAGTATTTTGGGTAGTTGTATATTAAACTAACCTATTGTAATTGGTAGGCTGATTACTTTCATGCTATTGTCTAGAGAGAGCAAATTGTTGATGCAGTTGTTTCAGTTGTGAATAATTTCACATTCTTGAATGTGCCTTTGTGGTTGGGGGTAAACAGGGAGCATGCAGTCTGATATGTGTGTCCTGTTATAGTACATTGTCCTTGTAAACTGTTACTTAGAAATGAGTGTAGTGTTGTTAGAAGTCTATTTGGGGTACACGTGTTTGGGACATGATTGCTCATGCAGGATCATTGAGAACTAGGAGGGAGTGTTCAGTAAGGTTTAGCCAAGGAAGTTAAGAGTTATAGGACAGAGGCAGGTTCAGGGTAATAGGTGTAGGAACAGTACTGCTAGGTAAATCATGCAACTCTCAGAATGGTTCCTATGCTGTATCATGCAAGGTGTACAGGTGCTAGAAGACATTATAGGACTGGAAGATGTGACCCGGCTTGGGCTCATTTAGTCAATGTAGGAACAAGCCTGTTACGTACGTCACACACATTTAGGGAAAGGTTTCAAGCTGTGAGCACACATACTAGAAGAGTTTTTTAATGAAGGGGCCCTCAGCTGTGTTAGTTTACTACTGATTTGCAGGTGGAACCTGGAACTTCATCATTGTTGACATTGTGCAAGATATGCTCTTGTGGGGTACCATAATCAAGGGCCAAGCGATGCAGTTTTTCTTATTTGGAGTATACTGTGTCCCCTTTCCTGGTGAGGATGAGATCGTTACAGGATTTGTCTGCAGTAATCACTTGTTCTGTCTAAACAGAATCATAAGTGAAAGGGGTGTGTAATGCAAAAAGGAATAAGTGATGCCAGAAGTGTTAACTAGAGAAGCTGGAGGAGAAAGCCACTTCATTAGGCAGGAGGCAGATGCACATTGACAATTTTCCAGGGTGGACAGATTTCTGACTGAACAGGATTAAGAAATAGTGACTCCTATTTCCACGCTAGTAGTGGCGAGATAATTGTTAATTTGGTCAGTTAAAGGAGAATGAACACTGTAATGCAGCGCTCTTGGACTAAAGCCCAGCAGATGATAAAGGCTGGGATGAAAAGAGAGCCTTGGGATCAACCATGATCCAGTCTGTGTCATGAACTAGATTACAGGATAGAGATCATGTTATCATACAGCTCTCTTGCTCGACCCGAACTGACAATGTAATACGGAATACACACACCAACATAAGTGAGCAGTAATCTGAAGCCTCACTAAACTCTCTGCTTAAATTTGCTTGCTCATATGAAAACCGTTTTCATGCTACATTGATGGAATGGTGCCAGCAAAGGCTGGTAGCCAATTAGCCTACAGAGTGGAACTGTGTGGCATTGATAGTAGCACAGCCAAGAGTGGCCCAACAAAAGGAAGTTTCGGAAGTCAATGTTAGTGTAGGCTATTGGCTTCTCATTCGTAGACCTGGAATCCGACATCAGACACTGCCCCAATCTGGACAGATACCAAATGTCTCCCGTGGGGAATGAGCTAAAACATTGTAAGTCGACTGTAAATTATTATCTTGTTCGCAAAGCCTGAAAGGAACACTTCTCCTTTCATACTAAACCAGAAGTGCTCTCTCATGGGATAGAGAAGGCCTACTGCTCAGTCTCATCCTAGATCTCGGCAATCCAAGTTTGAGTTACACACCATCAAGAAGCATTAACACGACTGTAAAGAAATAAATTCATCAATCATCAACTCGTGGGAAGATGTTCCACCCTAGACAACTTCAAACCAGAGGGCCGGTCTCACCTCTTTGATGCATCGCAATATGCACAGTCATACCTTATGATTTTTAGCAAATCACAGAGGGTCATTTTCCTTGGCAAGAAGCAGTGCTTTCCCATTAGGACTCTCTTAAAGAAGCGAAACCAGATCTCATCAGCCAACTGCACCTGCGGCTGGAAGAATTATTTGCAACACTTCACCCTCAAATGTGCTTTTTATGTTACGATCTTACATCTTAACTAAAGAACATCTAGAGATGGACAGAAGAGAGTCTGTTTTTTCTGTTCAGTTACATTTCAGAAGCAACAACTAGACAAATGGGCAGATACCTGGCAAAAACTAGGATCATCAAAAAAGATGCATGAGGCAACAGAACTGAGAATTGGTCAGCATGAACATATAAAGAATTCCTTGATGAGACCTGGTTCGTATGATCACACTAAAAGCAATCTTATGGTGCAACCCAGAGCATACAATCTTTTATGTGCTTTACGTTGTCAAATATTCTTTTATAGTTCTGCTTACTGTACTTGATCCCATTATTGCTTTCTTTGTGTTTTTTTAGCCTGCTTTTACCTGTGTGAAAAGAACTGTTACTGAAACATTTGAAAACATATCACACTTATCTCTTGCTATTGCAAGCGGGGTCCAGTCACTGGCAGTTATACCCAGACCCAAGGTGGGGGAAAGCAGTGGCGTAGCTAGAGCTTCATGCCGCCTGTGGCGGTCGCTGCATTTGCCGTCCATGGCGGCTGAATTGAAGAGCGGGAGGTAGCCCACCACCCCCAAAACTTGCGCCGCCTGGGGCGGACCACCCCACCCCCTTGCTACATCACTGCGGGAAAGCAGACTAAACAGAACATGGCCAAATAAGTCCTCAGTCAAGCATTTATTGCCGTGACTGGTTGTGCCTTCTGTTAGGACCCCCCATTATGTTCCTTTAGGTTTAATGTCATACCTTGGAACTCCCACTAACAGGATTTCCAATGCGTGCCTCCTGTTCACTCCCCACAGTTGGGAGATTTTGAATGTCACTCAATCTTTCTGTAAATGTAAAAGGTGGCATGTAGTGAATTATTTTGCAGAGGGTTTCTGAAAAAATCAGTCAACTCAAGAGAAGGGGCATTTTGTAATCCTAATTGTTTGGATTGTTTGATATTGATAAATTGTGTTTTGATAAAAGACTTTCTTTACATGTCACTGGTTCATTCCTCACATTGGTCTTGCGTGTCAATAGACAAATGGAGTCATGGTAGTATTTAGTTTAATATTGTAGACGATTTGTGTGCTACAACATGTGTGAAACACAGCCCCTATTACATCACCCGGATGTAAATAGCATCCAATTATGCTAGTGATAATGTTGGTTAAGCTGGATTGGAAAATGCATTTCACTCTTGGGTCTAGATTTGGTTTCTGTGAGACATCTAGGACCGAGGCCACTGAAAAGCACCTCCCTTCATTTGTCCTGATCCCAAGAGAGCAAACTTCAGCAAGCGCTAACCTGACAACTACTTTACTTCTGTTTTGCATGGTCATTTGTGTGTTGATGAAATTAGATAAGTCTTCCATTGTGCATTCTTTCTTTGTAACCTTCATATTGACAAGTAGGTGCTAATCAGAAGATGGATTTTATGAAGTGGAACATGCCACACTCCCGAAGTCAGAGCAGTAAAGCTACCATGGAAAGAGTCATTACAAAAAGGAGACTTCAAAATAGACACTTATTTAACAACTATGGAAGAAAATATAGACAGACCTGGTTCCTCTATGCTTCTGGATTTCCAGCTAATACTTTGCAGCTATCGCATGTTCTGAAGACCAGACAAAGGGGGTCTTGTTACCTCACACAAGTCACAGGGTGAAATGGCTGGACTCCTCTTGCCTTTGAACTGGTACAATTTGGAGCACAGTTCAGAGGACGCACCGACTAGTCTACCGGCATTATCACAGAGTGGAAAGACATATATGTAGAGTTGAGAAGGGCAGACCTACTTAAATATCGCTGTGCATGCAGCACCATGACACAATAAGCGGATCGCCTCTGCGAGGAAAAATGACCCAGGTACTCCATCACAGCTAACAGAAGGGCAATAGATACAGAGCAGAAACCTGTGGGCTTTACATTTCCATTGGCAAGAGATGAGTCTGTAGTCCTACTAGGCCAAATTATAAAGATGCAATGATAATGTCACTGACAAGAATGTTCAGTGAACTCCACGCTACAATGACCGAAAAGGAGATTGTTCTGTTGCACACCGCTTTTCAATCTACCTGCAAAATACAAGCCAGTGGATCATGGTATAAAGAGATAGAGGCACAACACAACCCTTAAAACTGTGAGACTACACTCTAGACACTTTTATTCCTGCTAGAATCAATGTTTTAGGCAAACATTTGTGACTTTTTGCACTTTGTTTTACTGCTTGTGCTTTCATCTTTTTATGCTTTTTAACTGTTTGAGGCAGTGGTAGGTTTAAACCAAGCCAAACAGGAAGAGGGGATTTTCTGACTGCCATCTTTAATGGTCAGCGGTCTAGGTTCCATGTCAAGCGGGGATAAAAATGAAGGGGCTGCACGGTCAGGCCCTAAGGTAAGCCCATCTGTGCCAATTATGCCCTAACAGGTCCAGGAGCCAGGAGCCAGGTATCCTGCCAATTTCAACTTAAAACGGCAGGTAAAGATTTGCTACTCCCAAGAAACACTTCTTGCACTAGGCAACTCTTCCAACTATAATGAAACCTCTTGACGGAAAGGCTCTCCTGGCCACTTAGAAGGCCCGTTCTCTTGTTCAAATATTAAAGGGGTGGGCTGTCCAGTGAGATAGCCTCCAGCCCAGTTAACAAACAATAATAGTGATTTGACGCTGAAATGCCTGTACTTTAACGCTAGGTTCCTACCTAAACATTTCCTAGGGATATGGGATGTCATTTCAGAGGTCAAGCTGGACCTAGTGTTTAATACAGAGACTTGGCTTAATGATTCCACTCTACCAGAAATATCGCTGGCCATACCATTAGGGTATAAGATTTTGAAGTGTGATCGAGTTGACCGTACTGGAGGCGGCAGAGTGATTATTTTGAAAGACACCTTTTCCCGTTCCACTGTACTTAGCTCCCTCCTAACAGACTGTGAACTTTTAGCTTTCCACCTGTTTTACAAAAAACGCAAGCTTCTTGAAGGCACTGTTCTTTATAGACAACCAAGATATCAACCTCAAATGCCCACCAACCTCTTGGTTTTGCTAACCCCACTAAGTATTAAGCAGGAGCAATACATACTTATTGGGGGTTTTAATTTACACTTTGAGAACACCGAAAACCCCCTTTGTAGACAATTAGGGAATGATATGAAATGCTCCAACTCAAACAATGGATCACGGGCCCCTCCCATAATGCTGGCCATACTTTAGATCTTCTTTTTTCAAACATTGAAGCCACAGTTCCTCTAACTTGGACAGATCGTTCACTGATTACTTTCTCTCTCACGTTACTAGCAGATCAAAAATAGTTCCAGACCTGTCAGTAGCACTCAAACGATCTTGGAGTTGTATTAATGCTGAATCCTTGTGCAAACACTTTACTCCACCTCCCACTGATCATTCGAAACCTCTAGAAGATTGAAAACCTTAACACGGCGATTTCAAATTCTTTTGATATTTGCGCCCCTTCGAAAGCTAGTAAATCAGTTAGAGGCTCGCTCTCAGAAAAAGAGTTCTCTGATGATTTAAGACTAGCAAAAAGGAAATGTAAAATGCTTGAACATAACTGGAGGCACTTAAAAATGTAACCGATTGCCAAATTTACAAAGAGGTATGGAATAAATATCACATGGCATTAAGGTGAGCTAAGAAAGATTACTTCATCAGGAGAATAGCAGAGAATAGCAGTTCGTCAAAATGACTGTTTAAAATTGTAAAAGAGCTTGCCCAGCCCACTGCCTCTCCCAAACAATCATTCCCACAGAAGATGACTGCAAGGAAATTGGATAGTGTTTTAATGATAAAGTTGAAAACATCTACTCATCATTTAATACTCAACCTTCTCTGGACAAGCTCCCGTGGGAACAATTGGGCCCACATCCGGAGGGTGTAACCTATTTGGGTTCTTTTGAAAGAATCATGGAGGAACAATTGACAAAACTAATATCAGTGGTCAAGTCAGCATCCCCTCTAGACCCCTGTCCTCATTTTAACTATTCTAAACTATCTGCTATACTGAGTCCCCTTTTTACCCATGTTTTTAACAAATCCTTGATAAAGGCAATATACCCAGATTCTTGGAAGTAGACGCTAATATTACCTTTGGCCACAAAGCCAGGAATGGATGTTTCCCTGCTTGCCAACTTCTGTCCTATATCTTTGCTTCCATTCATGTCCAAGATACAGGAAAAATTAGTGAATAGGCAGCTAACTAACTTTTTAGAAGTAACAATCTGCTGGATTCCTCCCAAATGGGCTTTCAATCAAGAAATAGTACTGAGACTACCCTTTTGGCTGTTTTGGACGATATCAGGTCAGTGGTTGATCAGGGCAAAGACACAGCCCTGATTCTAATTGACCTGCTGGCAGTTTTTGACACCGCCTTGCATAGTCGGTTGATCAGGAAACTCCATCAAATTGGACTCCATTCTAATGCCTTACAGTGGTTTGGATTGTTCTCAAAGAATAGAGCTCAAACAGTCCAGCTGAGCACTATCTGATCTCGATCCCATCTATCTAAATGCGGAGTCTCTCAAGGTTCCTACTCAAAATCGACTCTTTTTAACATTTACGTTTCCTCTCTAGCAAAGATTGTAAGGAAATGGGGCTTTAAAATCTACTTGGACGTGGGCGATAGTCAGTTGGTCATCTCCCTTGGGGAAAAACATGAAGAAACTCAAGGCAACCTGACCAACTGCCTCTCAGAAGTTGCAGATTTGATGACAGAGCATTGTCTTAAACTTAACGCTGAGAAATCTGAAATCCTACTATTTGGTGGTGCTCATCAAATATGGGATTCATCCTGGTGACTTACTTCTTTAGGAGAAGAACTGATTCACTCAAAATTGGCAAATAATCTTGGACCCATCTTTGATGACTCCCTCTCAATGCAGGAACAAGCTATTGCCACCTGCGGAAAATGTTATGGCACCGTCAAACTACTGAAACGGCTGTTCAGATGACTACAGGTTGGTTGGTGTAAAACAATAGCTTAGGCATTGATAACCTGAAGACTGGATTATGGCAATGCCCTGTATGTGGGCATGGTGGATTATCTCTTTACTAGACTCCAGGTAATCCAGCATGCGGCCGCCAAGCTGATCTGTAATATGGGCAGATATAGCTCGGCTTCAGCCTGCCTGGCAACCCTACATTGGCTGCCAGTAAGGAAAAGGACCAGCTTCGAGCTTCTTTGCCGTACACACAGGTCACTATATAATGCTGGGCCTGAAATCATTCAAGACATAGTGGAACTTTACATTCTGGCATGCAAACTGAGGTCACGTAACCTGGCGCTCGCCAAGGCAAAATGGATAAAGAAAGTTAAAACAGGTGGCCGTTCTTTTTCTCATCTGGCAGCGGCCCATTGGAATACTCTTCCTTTAGACCATCGCCTGACCATGAACCACCTATGGTTTAGGAAAAAACTAAAAGCTTGTTTTTTCAAAGGTTAAGTCACTCTTAGCAGTTTATTCTTAAATTCTTGTAAGTCTTCACAGTTGAAAATATAGGAAGCTTTCGAAGCGCCGTGATATCCTTCAGGGGATGAGAGTTGTGCTCTATAAATAGAGTAACTAAATAATTAAACTAACCCTCTACCGTACGTGCTGGCAAATAATATGCAGCTTAAGTTGACTGCGAATCAATGCAGGTTGAATTTTTGAAAAAAAGCTCATATTCCAGAGCTGTGCCTGGCACATATATGGGTTAAGCTAACCAAATATTTTAAGGGGTGAAAGAGAATTTTGCAAGAGAACTGCCCATCTCTTCTGGTCGTGTGAGGTCAGATCTTCCCTATATCACACGGATTTCCCCATAGCAATGAAATGCCTAGGAGTGGTAGTATTCAGGGTATCCACCTGAATAAAATATTAAAAGATCAGCACTCATCATTCACTATGCCATAATACAGGGGAAGCATGCAATAGACAACGGATGCCTATTTTCTTATCAGTCTAGTTGTGACTGTTTTCTTTCTGACTGACCATTATTCAAGATCTAGATTGAATGCTTCTAATTTCACCACTTCTCAGAATTGCTAGTATTTGAGGAAAGGTGAAGCTTCATATTTTCTTACATTCTTCAAGATTCCTACATTTGAGTATGAAGGGAATTTATGTGCTCCGAAAGGGCTGGACTGGGAATAGGAAGCAGCCCTGGCAAATGTTGTCACTCCTGCCCTCATTAACATTTATGCAGAAAAGAAGGCCTGCCCCAAAGGCAAGTACTATGGCCTTGCCTCGACTCCCTTAGCAAATATATATATATATTTTTTTTTTTAAATAAGGGGCTGGCCTGTCTTGCATGGCTGCCATGCTTTCCTTAGTTCCTGCCTCTGCCGTCTCTGTGCTGACCCTCTAAAAACGTCTCAGTATTCAAAACTGTAGCTGCTTTTACAAATGTGCAGGTAAAAGCATCTCCGGAGAAGAAAAACAAAACACTAGGAGGACAGGTAGAAGTGATAACTATTTTTCTTGTAACTTTCCGTTTTTGTGACCCCGGTGGAATGGAACCGGTCTACAGGAGCTGAAACCAGCCTCTCGGGGGCCCAGTTTGACCCTCTTGGGAAAATGACCAGTCTGGCCATGTGCCCTGGGGAAAGAAGCCCGGCTGCGAAGAGTGTGTACTGTGGTGGAAATAGATGCACTTTGGCATAGTTATTTTTCGGCCCTATCTTAATAGCCCCACAGAAACATGTTCACTTTCGCCATGTAAAATAGTCCCAAAATTAATTGTGAGTAGAGGGATCAACGGAGCTTCTGTTGCACACCAGAAATAATGTACAGTTATCGTGTTGGTTGGTTGATATCGTGTTATCATGTATTCATACCTTATGCAAATGTATAATCCAGAGGAGTCAGGAAGAAGCGTCGTGCGTGATAAGAGAGGTGCCATGCCTGTTTGCCCTTTGCCTATGCAGCTCACAGCTGGTTCCGGCGGTGCCTGCGCTCCAGCTGTTCCCGCGCGCACCACTGTCATCATTGCCGGGGTGTGACTGGACTGCACGAGCGCTCTTCTACGCAGCCGCCACCGAGCTTAATAAATGGCGCATTACAAAATGACTCTCAGAAGCGGAGCAGTATTCATTGCGAAGTCTCACAGAAGTAATGGGCTTACAGGAATCAGCTGGAAGCCGCGCCACAGCACCATTCATTTCATATCAGAATGTTTCTGTTACAAAATGTCCCTTTAATTAAAAAGCTGAGCGAACGGTAGGGAAAAGTACCAGAGGGTGCGCTATGTTTCACCGATCCCGCCGGCTTGCTTAGAGTGATAATAAAAATTCACTGAAGGAATTTAAACGTGCACGAACAAAACAAGAAAAGCTGCTTACGAAACAAAGAAGTAATATAGCTGTCCGTTTTCTTAACCCTCCAGCTTATCAAAAATAGATTGTGAGGGGAAATGCCATTAGAACCCACAAGCTCGGAGGAAACCATTTCATTCTCATATGCATCATTTATTAGCCTAGAGTGAGATTATGCCAATAGATTCATACTGATCCATCTAGATGACAAACCGTTTCGGGAATGGCCGGATGCACTGATGATTTTTTAGTTCTCCCCAGGTCCTCAGTTAATTATGACAAACACAGTGAATGAGAAATTGAGCCTTCAGGGCGACTCGTAAAAAGGAAAAAAATATATACCGCAGAGTACCTCTTGCTGGGCGCAGAAAATATGCAGCGTTCCCTGCCTTTGTATTTTGTGCCTTTATGTGAATCATAAACCTGTTGGTTAACCATATTGTACATAATGAAACGCATTATCACCAGTCACTCCTGAAGTACATCTCCAGAGATCGCTGGTCGATGGAAAGTAAGTAGCTTCTCGAACTTGTATGTTGGCCAAGCGGGATGCCTGGGGGTTTTCTGCATGGGCAACTACTGCCAGTCCCAAAAGGTTGTACCAGACACTGCACATAAATGACCAATGGACCTGGAATGAAGTTACAACTATGGAATGTGCTATGTACAATCTGGTCCAGGCATGTCAGAAATGTCTTAAGAAGCTAAATAACTAAGGAAAACAGATTGGCAATGGTTGGCTTACTCCAGTGGTAGAGATGGGCACCAGTGTTCTGAAAACAAAGGAAACACAACCAATAAAAACCGTTAATATAAAGTGCAGAAATTACATTGTAATTATTCTTTGGAGTCAAACAGGAGACCTTGTGTGACCATTAACTTCCCTGTTTGAGTGCACAAGACGTTTCTATGAGTGACAGAATGTGGGGCGTCCCCTGTAACATGCTATCCAAAGGTCTCCAATCATTAAGGATCACACTATAACACGTAACACTATCGCACTCAGTAACCCTGCAATAGATGTATAAAAGCCTACATTTAATTTCCTTATTGCAGTTTAGTCATGACCTCGCTACTCACATATAATGTAAAAATGACATCACTATTCCACTGTAAAAAGTATTATAGGCGCTTTTGACACCACAATGACAGCAAATAATATGAAAATGACCTTCCACAGCAGACCACCAATAGCCACTTCAATAATTAACAACTAAATGTGCTGCTCCATTTTGACTTGGCATGCAAATCCCAATCTTCCTATAAAAAGAAATGCTAATACAGTTAACTTCAGAGTTACGTGACCTCAAAAATCTCCTTCTCTTGTTTGGTACTGAAACTCCCTGGTGACTTGTGATACTCATATTGCATGTGGTTGGTAATACTTTAGCCATAAGTCATGGGCAGCCTGTCACAAACATACATGGGGAAACTCTACTCTACTGAATGACTCCTGAATTATGTATTTAGAAGTAGCTGCATGGTATTTCAACATGAACAATTGTGTTCTGGAAAACTAGAAAATATCGGGAAAGGTAAGTAGACACGGCAAAGTCCTGGCAAGTCATAGTGGAAGCGAATTAATATTAGGCAAAGACAAAGCCAAGTGAAGAGGTGGCTAGGAAGTTTGGAGTAGAAAATGTAATCTAATAGGGTTCGACCCTGTGAAAATGAACCATGGGTGCACAGACATCATGATCAATTATCAGCTAGCCGGGCTGAATATTGGTTAAAAAATCAGAAAAACTAAAGAAACGAGAAGAGTATTATAGAGGTGCTCTAGAAAGATTCAACCCAGTGGCATTAAGTGCACAAAATAATTCATCTCTTCGGTGCCCATCAAATGTCAATACCCATAAGGCAGCACTGTTGCCAGACCTATTATAAAAAGTTGCTATTTAACAACGTTCTAGAAGGTTGCTTGTAGGTCCTCTCTCTTAGGTATGATTGATTTTACTAATACTTTGGCTGCTTCAGCAGTTCCTGCATTAGCCCCTTACAATATAACCAACAAGAGATAAACACATAAATGTAAAGACAAAAGCTAGGTCAAGGGAAAGATCCCTGCTGTTTCAGAGGAGTTACCTAGATCGTGCAGGAGGACAGCAGGTTTAAACCTTGAATTAATGTCATTCGCTTGAATGGCAGGATGCATTTACAGTGCGGGTATACAGACAAATACAGAAATATTTTGGTAGAACTATAAGGTAGCATTTGCATTGCTATATTCCTTGCACGCCATACTGATCCCACAACCAGCTTGAAGTCAGCGCTTCTCTCTGACGTTTGCCAGCCAGCATGTCAGGTTCATGGGGCTAGCACCTTTCTTAAACACCACAACCCTTGATATAACTGAGGAATGCTCCGAGATTGTTTGTCCGCCATGTAATGTATAACAGCCCTGCTAGCTCGGTATTTAGTCTGATGTAATGCTCACATCCCTTCAGCACTGCAGAAGCAGCTCTTTTAGAAAACTGAAATACATGTAAATAAGATTCTGAAGAAAGAGCGCAGCTGTCATCTGTAACATATGTGTTTTAGTGTTTATCAGAAGTATTTAATTCTCTGGTTTTGTTACATGAAATACTTTTCTTTAAATGAAACGCAATTGAGAGATATTTCTATCTTGCATTTTTGTCATTTGGGGCTAGAATTATACTTTGCAAAATTATGGCTCCTGACAAGTCATGGAATGCTTGTATTGTCCAGCAATAGCAGTGATTTGTAACTTTAAATTAAATCAGTGTTTGTGGCAAAGAAATTAAGATTTTGTTGAATTAGTACAACTTTTCTCTGGTTAGGTGAAACTACTAAAACATGGAATCTGGAGCCATGGACTTTCAGAGTAGCTTCATTTAACAGTTCAACTAGTTGACAGATCACTCAATAGTTGTTCAAGATATTCTTAGAGTAAATACCCAAAACCTTCTGTTTTACAATAGGTGCATTCACATACCCCCATGGTTAAAATCGATCTTTTTATGTCCCTTAAAATAGGTACGACTGGGAAACGCGCTGATGCTTCAGGCTCGCAAACAAGCTCTTCTCTTGGGGAACAGCGATCAGCAGACACTGGGTGTCGCCAATGGATCAATGGATGCACAGTATTTAGAGTGTCCAATACTATAGCACCAGGGCCAAAAGACAACAATCAAATACTCATGAGAAGAATATGCATGCATTTAAAATCATTGTAGACAAATTGATCCCAGGATATCCTTGTTTGATATTCTGAAATCAGGCCTTTTTTTCACCTCTTAAAGATCATAACCGGAAAAGCCTGCACCACTGATCTTGCCAACTAGATTCAGTAAACAATGGAAAAGTCAAGTGAGGCAACATCCGTGCCCTCTGGATGGAAGCCAACATCTTTTTCATCTGGATACACTCTCCGAGTTCATGATTTTAAATGTACAAAGGGAATCAACATTTGTAGTGCTGGCTTTCTACTGCGGAGATCCTACACCAAATGCTCTATAGCACACGTAGTCTGTAGTTCAAGTCACATCTACTCGATCCCTACTCATCACTTTATTACACACAGAGACACATACTTCACTCTTAAAGAATGCACACCTAACAGAAAAACTCACTTTATTTTACAGTACTGATGACAAGGGCAATAACTATCATTCAATCACTAAGTACATTTCAAACACTAAAGTCCTCATGAAAATATGCAAGAGTCTTATTAAACTTCTGTTGTCAAGGGCAGTGCTTAATTTGTGGCAGTAGTTGCAGGCAGAGGCATCAGCACTCATTTTTGGGACCAGGATTATTTTTAATCATCAGAGTTTGACCAAGAGAGAGAAAAGAAGGAAAGGGAAACAGGCAGAGGCAGCAACCAATAGGAAAACAGTGACACAGGTGAAAACAGGGATGAAAATGAACCTGCAAGAGTGAGATAAGGAGACAGAGAGTGTGTGGTAGTCGAAAACAGAGGTATGAGATGGAATCACGAAAAGACAGTCTTGGTGTTTAGTAACACTAGCATTTAGCAGCCTAAAATTTGGGCCCCAGCATTTTTTTTACATTAAACGTTGAAATCAGTACCAGAGCAAAGCATGAGTTATATACAATAAAACTTAAACTGAGAAAACATAATAGGGCTAGTCACAAAGGTATCTTGGAGTACATAAAGTAACACTCCTATCACTTTTACATGCCATTATGAGCTTTTTCTGAAGTGGCTCTTAACATCTAAAATGGGGGTTCTTTAGGGAATATTGATATGCAGTTAGTACAAACAGAAAAACTGCGCCCTCTTTGCTATTTTACTAATAGGGTGTTGAACGTTTTGGGGCTGATTCACAATTGCTTATAAGAGTATGTAAAAGAGTACTCCTGAAATCCTACTGACTATGCTCATAAATGATTTTGTAAATGCTCCCTCTGGCAGGTCTATAGATGGTCATTACCTGAGCAGCTAAATAGATATTAGAAGTGTCCATGAACCTGCATTTTACATGTCACTTGTATCCTCTGATCATGCAGAATTCTGATGTCAAAATATGTTACTCATCAAAAGAGGAGTTGAGAAGCTATGTGTTGGAACTGACCATTTTTTGCATGGTATGCCCCTAGATTTGTGCATTTTTTTCCTGAAACTCTTTTTTGCTGTAGGACTCTGCACACTGTGCTCCTGCTAACCAGTGGTAAAGTGATCGTGCTCTCCCTTTTAAATATGGTAAATTTGGCATATAACTGACTGGCACATTTAGTTTACTTATAGGTTTCTGATATATGGCACCATCAGTGGGCTGCAGCAGTCAGTGTGCCACCAACTAAGGTAGCACTGTAAAACATGTCTCCAGGCCTATATATGCGGCCTGGGTGAGCAGTTTTAAACTGCCATTCCACCTGGCAAAATAAACCTTTTGCCAGGTCTAAACCTTCCTATTTAATGCTTTTACGTCACCCTTAAGGTAGGCCCTGAATGCCTGTGGGCAGGGTGCATGGTTTTTAAAAAGTAGGGCCTGTAATTATACATTTACATGCCCTGGCAGTGAAAAACTCCAGTTTTTCACTCTGGCAAGGCTCACTCTCCCACAGGAAATCACTGGGTTATATTGTAAAAATGCATTAAGCTTAACTTCAGTTTGGGACTAGCTAGAAAAATAATTTAAGGGCTCATTTTAATACTAATTTAAAATCAAATTTAATGTTCATCAGATTTTATATTACTATTTCGAAAATGTTTTTTTTATAGAAAATTGTCATTTTCCTGCCTAAGCCAAAATGGGCCTTTCTGGCAGTGTCCAAGGTCACCTGACTCTTGATGAACCCTTGTGGTGAGATGTGGAGTGCTGCTAGACAGTGCTGGACAAAGGGCTTGGGTGTGGAGAGGTGATTTTCTTTATTGAGCAGGATGGGCTGGTGGCCAAGCCCAGCCCTCTCCTGAGTTTCGAAGGATTCCTACCCTGTCAATAGCAGAAGTGGCTCACACATAGGCCTGCCTCCCTTTTTTCTTGCTAATCAGCTTTGCTCAAACCCATTGGAGGGGGAGATTGCCCCAGAACTGCTTTAGAGTGACCACAAGGAATGCTTGTCCATTTTCATAGCCACTCCTCTGAGTGGGCACAGGGAGCCATAACCAAAGCTAGAAAGGTTCTGCCATGTTGGATTTTGGTAAGGGGTACAGTGGGATATATAACAGTAAAACACAAAGGAAGTGCTGAAAAAGTGTGTAGGGTCACCCTTGGGACCTTTCACACCATTGTGGCTTGGAGGTTCCCCCACTCACAGGCTGGCATTTGGCACACATGTGGCATCCTCAGTATCCTCCTCAGAACACTCCTAGACTTGTGAAAAATTTAAAGGACTTCCCTGGTGTATGAGGAACCTGACTCCAAAGGTCAGTTGGCTGACTTTGTATTTGAGTTACAGAGACACAACAAGTTTCCTGAAGCCCTTTTCCTGCAACTTTCCAGCTGACCAGTACCAGCTGAACCTGCCTTGGACCTGCTGCCAGTCCCCGTTGGAGTAGAGCCTAACCCTGGAATGGTGCCCCACGCCCCAACTGGTGTTACAGTGTACTCCTCCTGTGTTTTTTTTGCTAACTTTCTGCCTGGACAACTGAAGGAGATCTGACTTTCAGAAAAGGTTCTAAGTCCCTACATAGAAGGCTTCATTAGCAGCAATGCCAAGCAGCATCCACCCAATGTCAAGGCCTTCCTGGACAAGGACTTCGAACTTCACCCTTTCGGAGCTTTCCCACGTTCATCGAAGACTGTATTGGGACACCGCTCTTCAGCTACCCACCATCGTCAAGCCCCACTTCAGACCAAACTTGCAGCTTGCCCCGCCGATGACTAGTCGATGACTGCTTTTTCTCCATAAAAGTTTCTAAGTCAGAAGGCAAACTTTCCACTGGAACAAACCTAGTCACTGTATTCACTCAGCAACCCATCGCAGTCAGCCATAACTTTTGACATTGACCCGATCTAGCGCGACCAGATAATTGCGGTTTGAACTTTGTGCTTTATGGTGCTATTTTTTATTTAAGCTTTATAAATTCATATCTCCAGGTCTGTTTATTGGATTTTAGTTGTTTTGGTGTCATTATATTTATTTACATTTACTCTATTTCTCTAAGTTGTTTTTGGATGATTTTTCTGGTGTTGTGTTTTCACTTTATTACTGTTTGAATACTGCATAAATACTTTACACATCGCCAGCTATCAGAGGGTTAAGCACAGGTTTATTTAGTGAGAAAGATTGTGATTATTATTTCAGATGGGTTCTCACCCCCTCATCTAATACTCCAATTTCTTTCACTAAGACATGTAGAGCAACCTGATGCCATGCAACCATTTGTACAGTAAAGATTACATTCTTTTTTTACAATATATATTTTCACTGTCAAATATAATTGACTCATATTAGACAATCCCATTTAACAATCTCAAGTTATTATACTATCCTTTGAGTATGAATCTTGCTGGGCAACTCAGTGGCATCTAGAGACAATTTCTTACCCATTAATGTCTTTATATATACATACATATATGCACAAGTGAGAGACATTCAACAATCATAAAGGAGATCTGCGTTCACTTTAAGATCATTAGCTTGAATTCTTTGGTTTGAACATTCCTCATCCATTAGCAATACGTTTCTCTTTGCTCATTGGCTGTTTGCCAACTAAGCAAAATGTTTAGTTCATGGACTTAATGGTGAGAATTGGATTGAATTAGATCTGGTTTGCTTAGTTACAATATACCCCAATAGAGCATCAATGAATGTTCTGGAGAGCATTAGCAGGAGATAACAATCTGTACCCATGTTATGCTGCTCAAGCTGATGCCTTGCTGTGGGGGTACTGGGTACAACGAGAGTGGAGGGCAATTATCTCAAGTTACTTCTATGCTTGGGTGTAGCTTACTATTTTAGACATTCTGTGTATACTCCCCAGGAGTAAATTTCACATGGTGTAATATACATATGCATACGTAAGGTATTCATGCAGAATTTATATTCCTATCCTTTTTTGTAACCTCGTGCGTGACAACTAAGTATTAGGAATATTGTGCAATTATCATATTTCATTAACCTTAAATATGCATTCAAAGTAAACATTTATTTCCAGCCTTAGCCTGACCCTTTATAATACCAAAAAAGGTCACATGGTTTAATATTACCTAACGTGGGTTTCTGAAAAACGTTTTTAACGCACTGTATGCAATTTTTCTAGGAGAATCAAAATAAGTATCAGAAAAGAAAGTTTGCACAGGACAACTCGGAGAACCTCAAGCCTACACAGTAGTTATTTGTGCACATGCTCTGAATCGTATTTAATCTGCTTCTAGACTTTCTCAATCGCCTAAGTAAATAAATGATCGTTTTCAATGATCAAAGTCAGTATTTGATTCAGATTGGAAGCAATTTTATCATATTTAATTATAGTTATTGTTACTTTGGTGTCCGTGGTGCATATTCACAGAGCCATTTAGGCTCCCAAATTGGATTATTTCATGAGGATAAATTCCGATTTTCTATTGAGAAAGCACGAATTTAGACTTACTTTAGACTTTATGAGAGTACATTTCAGCTTTTTATTCCCAAAGAATTAATGTATACCTGCTCCATGAGATAAAAATTTTCATTTTCTATACCCAAAACAGAGATGTATACTTTTTATGTATGTAAATTCTTGTTTTCTATTTACCAAACGTGACTTTACGACTAACAAAGTGGTTTATTAAAAAATGTTTTTACACCAGCATGGTGTAATAGTAAGTGAGAAGAAATCTGCTAACAGGTGTACAGCGATGAAGTTCCAGAAGCTGAAAACCAGGGAAAGTGGGTGAATGGCCTCAAAGGCACATCTGTGGTTATTCACTAACCTTTGCAAGATAAATTCCTTCCATGGGTACAGTCGGAGATTATCCTGTCAAGGTAAGAAGTAAATGTGTACCAAAGGTAGGAATGGGTTGGAAACACCCCCAAAATTGGTTGCATTTAGGAGAAATGCCTTATACATGGTGACAATATTTTCCATTGAGAGAAAGGTTTGCTTTAAAATGCCAAATAATTATTGGAGTATTTAAAAATGCATAAGCATATGCCTGCTAGATTTATACATTGGAAAACCCTGAGCAAAGAAGGGGCTTGGAATTCACAGAAGAACTACCGAACTACTGCTATGAAACTCGGACTGTCACAGCTTTTCAGTTGCATTCATAGAATCCTCTGTGAATTCCCAAAAAGGTCTAAGCCCACAGGTGTTAATGTCTGACTTACGTTTGAAGAATTAAAAGTGTGTCAAAAATAAAATGTGATTCCGAATACGGCGTGAAAGGGTAAACAAAACGAACAAAACGAACTTAGATCAAAGTTTGACTCTCTTTGGTAAAGTTACCAAGAGTCTCTAAAAAAATTCAATGAATGTACGTATTTCTGGTACCCTGGACCAGCACTTTCGCCATAGAGGAGCAGTACCACATTGATACAGTGCGCTCAAACACAAGGACACAATGTTCTCCTTCTGCATTGAGCTTCTGTACCATGACTACTGAAGCAGTAAAAACTAATTCCTGCTGGAAGCCTCAGGGAATAGTCATATTAGCGCAAATCTGTAATAAAACCAGAGGATGGCATTATTTGACCAAATTGCTGTTATGATCAGAAAAAAAGTGGAACATTAAATAAAAGTGTTTTGTGCCATTTTAATCATTACACTGGGTTATCACAACTTAAGGAAGATTAAAATGCATAACCACGATAAATAGTAAAACTATTATTTGAATGTCATTCGTTTTGACACCTTTATTAAAACAAATAAAAAAACACGTACGTGCTGTCGAGAAAACATAACTAGATTTACAAATAATAGTGGAATCATTTCATTAAATTGGTCTGGACTTGCAAGTGACAATCCGTGCCTTCAACTCATATTTTTGGACAGGAAGGACATCATAGAGCATTTCACTTCAAAGATGTTCCATTATATTTACTTTGAAAAAATTGCTTGAGAAAATGTTATGCAACAGTATGTCCATGAACTGTGATTGCTAACAGTCAAAATCATCGAGCTTCAAAACTAGTGCTAGCTAAAGACATACTTTAAAAAGATGAATAGTCAGCTAGGCTCTAACATTTCGGTGGCAAGCAGCAGCATAAGGACAACAGTTGCTAAGCCTAGCTACCACACATGATTTGAGACCCATTTTAGTATTTCTAACAACCTTGTATACTATGGTGTTATATGGAAATTGTAGAACAGTCTTTGACTTCATTGTCTTCATTATACCCTCCCTCCACTTTCTTGGACATCATCCTGGACATAGCTGATTGCCTTGATCAGCTCACGTAGGGGTATTTATTTTTATACATTTAATTTATAATATGCATTGCATGACTAAATTGCTTCTAGGCACTTGCAAGAGAGCAGCTTCAGAAGACAGTTGTGGGGGGACAAACAGGGAGTCTCTGATTTAGAATAGGTAGGTTCTCATCTGTTATTTCCACACGCACAGTAGTTATCAGGGTTGTGTATGTACCATAGTTAGTTATTCTATAACTGAGAGCCAGCTACCGAGAAAGGCTTGCCTCTTTGTGTCTTGCAAGTTGTTTAAGGGACTGTGAGGACGTTTAGGATGTTTAAGGGAAGGGCTTATGTGGATTTATCCCTTGATGTTATTCTTTGGGCGTATTGGTACTGAGCCGTCTAGATTTAAAGACAAGACAGGGTGTTTTTGAAGCCATTGGAGGGTTCCCTGGAAGGGGTAGAGTTTTGGGTTTTACCCACCCATAAAATAAGGCATGCTGCAGCATTTTGTATGTCAACTTAGTGGTGTAGCTTCGGGGGGGGGGGGCAGGGGGTGTTCGGGGTGTTACACCCCCCTAAAAAATGTATTCTGTTGTAAATAGTGTGAGAAGTTGGCCTGGCATATGCTGTCCACTAATTATAGTGGGCACCTTGCACCAGTCCAAATCGACTCTTATGGTAGGTAGGTTAAAGACAACCTTATTGAAAGCTATCCTAGTGGTAGCTATGGAGAGCAGCCTTCAGGCTAAGTCTTGAAGGAATGTAAAGCAGCTTGTTTTACCAGTCTATAATCTCTTGAGTGACCAAATGAAAGAGCACCACACCAGGTATATATTCAAAATATATGTATTTATTACTAAACACACCCTCTAGTCTCTTTATGAGGCTAGAGTTCAAGTACATAGGTTATAAGATCTTAAATCACAGTAATAGCACAAATACACGCTTGGGCCCTAGGGGCGTACCAAACCATATACCAATAAAGTGGTATGCGAACCACGACTGAACTAGACACTAGGCCTAGAGCCTCTAGAAGTGCTTGGACCACAAGGAACCACCCAAGGTAGTGACACAGGGGACCCACGGGAGACGCGTGCAGTGTAAATACACAACCGCGATACGCCGTTAACTTCTATGGAGAAAGTCGGGATCGGGAAAATAGAGGAAAGGGACACTTTAAAGAGGACTAGGACAAAACCCTTTGAGATCTAGGACTTTGAAGAGTCTCTACCCACGGGAGCACCGGAGTACTCGTGTTACCTCACCCAGGGAAGCCGGGTGCATAGGTGCCTTTCGGGGTCGGGTTTCGCTCGTCGGTTCTTATGGCGATCTGCTGCAAAGTGCTGCTGGCGACCAGGAGAAAAGTGTCCGGGTGGATCCAAGGGTGGATCGGAGTTCTGAAGAACCTGAAAGCAGAGGGGACAGAGTCTGGGTCACTAGCCAGTGACCAGGGAGGTGATGGACGGATGCCCACCGATGTCGAGTGCTTCAGGTGCATTGATGGTCGTCTCTGTTTCTGCAGCCACGAGGTCCAGGAGGCGTTGTCGGCGACCAGGAGCAGGATTCGGGCTGGTACACGATGTCTGTCGAGTGCTGCGGTGTCGGCGACCAGATTGGACCCAACAAGCCTTGGCAACGGCAAGTCTCGATGTAGCTGAAGATCAGTCGATGGTGCAGACCAGCAAGGTCTGGGGAACTCACCCAGCAAGGGTAAGTGAGGGCAGGCCTGGAGCAACCAGACTGCCAAGTAAAGAAAAGATTGGCCTTCGGTAAGGGCTACTAGCCAACGGGCTAGCAACCGCGAAGGAGCCTCGTGACGCCGCACGTGGAGCTGG
Organism: Calotriton arnoldi; assembly: GCA_963921515.1. Classification (NCBI taxonomy): domain Eukaryota; kingdom Metazoa; phylum Chordata; class Amphibia; order Caudata; family Salamandridae; genus Calotriton; species Calotriton arnoldi. The sequence continues at coordinate 1,402,278 of CAWUFW010002901.1, forward strand.
CTTACGGGACACTCGTGGAGTGGGGGCCAGTGATCTTCGGTGCAGGTGGTGCTGGAGGCTAGGGCTACTCGGAGCCCAAAGCACGACTTCTTGGGAGACCCAGAAGATGGTGCACTTGCAAGTGTGCTCGGTGTCCAGGGGTCACGGTCTCACGTTACCCACGATAGCCACGGGCCTCAGCTTTGCTGGGGACTCAGGGTAGCCTCGGGAAGTCTGAGAATCC